>CM021107.1:577359157-577999773 GCA_007115665.2 Sequoiadendron giganteum
TTTTCTTCCTTCTGCTATAACACTTTTTTCTTTTTAATTTCTATTTTGTTTCCTACCCATTTTTTCCTTTTCTCCCGCCCACAAAACCCATATTTTACATTTTTAATAACCTATTTCAAAATGTGTTAAAATTACAAAAATAACGCATGTGGGTTTTGTCGTTTACTTGGCAGGGCTCATCCTAATGTCGGTACGACCGTCGGACCTCATCTATCCAGTGGACGATCTCGGTGTCATTATCTCCCAACATCTTCACTCCACATCTGCTTGCTCTTTCTCTTCTTCTCTCAACTGCTACAGTGCAAATGAGGTGAGGTAATTTTCAAAATTACCTTATATTCACTTTTAAAAAGGTATTTTTACCTTTTATTTACCTTTTTATTCCTCTAATTAATCCCTTCACTTCTCGGAGCCACCATTTGTACCCCTTTTGTTCGATTAATTTTGTTCAAAAGGAAAACTTGCCTAATTTTTTTCCCTCTTTCCAACTATACCATCCGTTTCTTCTTATCGAGATGTTACCCGAGACCATTCTTTTTCCCTCGTCACCCTCTCGAGGGGGCATACCCTTCACATTTACCAATTTTCTCGGCCGTAATCACCCCTTTCTTGGATTGGGGCACATTCATCCATTATCCCGCTAATTTTGTCTCAGACCTTCCTCCCCACGTTGGGGCATCATCTTCTGATTACTTTCTCTATAGAGTCATCTGCACTTTCTTTTCTTCGAAGCACGGTTATTCTAATAGTACTTTGAAGAGGGGCAAAATTTAGACATCCAAATTTGATCACTTCCATATGATCAAAATCGTCTATTATATTCATCTATTCCATCAACAGTGATTAAATAATTTATTTAATCATTATTTCATTTTCTGCCTAAGGTTCCTAAAGTATGTAATTAAATAAATTAAATACTTTACCTTACCCCCTTTCCTTCTCTAAATTAAATAAACATGAAAAATTATTTAATTTGGTCATTTAACCTATTTGGATTAAAACCAATTTTTAATTCTTCTTTTTCTCTCTCCTTGTCACATTCTCCATAACCCTCTTCTAATCCAGATTAAATTAATTAATATGTGATTAGGATATGCACCACTTAATCTTGATTAAGTGTCACATCCTCCATAATCTCCTACTTGCCTCTAAACTCTCATTAATTACCCTAATCCTGTGTTTGCACAACCTTAATTAGAATCATTAGCCACATTTAGCTTACCTTTTCTGGTCAACCTTCCCACTTACCATTTTTAGCCTAGACTCCCTTCCCCATGTGAATTTTTAATTCACATTTATTTAACCAAAGTTCCTCTCTTCCCCATGTGAATTTTTAATTCACTTTTGTCTTTCCAAGGTCTTCCTCATCCCCCATGCAAATGTGACATGTCATTTTACATGTGCCCAAGGCTTCTAGAATCTTGGACTTGTCACATCACCCACATGTGACAAATCTCCAGCTTTTTGGAGACCTCCTTTTATCCAATAAACTCTCCATTGAATGTAAATTTTTGGAGACCTCCTTTAATTTACATTTATTTTTTCTACACACTTCCCCTTTTCCCATGGAGATTTTTGAGGAATTCTAAAATTCCTCAAAAGTCTCTTTCATCCTCATTTGGGGACAAGAAGTTCCTTTTTGAGGAAATCTTCTCATCCCCCAAGGTACCTCAAAGGTACTTGTCCTTCATCCACCTCATGTATTTCCCTTCCACCTCTTGTCCTTCCCTTCCACCTCTTGTCCTTCTCTTCCACCTCATTTCCACATCACTCCACCCTAAGACATCTCACCTTCCACATGTCAAGATGTGAGAGCTCGTGAGTCCTCAACTCACCATAGCCCTACATCTTGATCTTTGTTGGATCAATCCCAACCGTTGAATTCTCTAGAGAATTCAAATTAGCCTATAAATACCCCTTTAATTCCCTCATTTTGGGAATCAAGTCTTTTGCAACAAAACTCTTACAAATTTGTCATTCAAGCTCTCATCTATCATAAGCACTTACACCATCAATTCATCTTGCATCCATTCAATTTCATTGCCATTCAAGGAGCACACAATTCTTGAAGAATCAAAGGGCCAACCAAGGAAGGAGCAACAAGGGAAAGGTATAACACACTTCAATCATCATTTGTTTTTATCTTACTCCTTTGTTTCACCATTTTCTTAGGCTAATCTTATTGAGGTGCCCTTTTATCTTGTTACTTCTTTTCATTGCACTATTAGTTTTTATCTAGTATCTCACATTAGGAGAAGCATTTTATTAGGATCATAGTATGTAGTAAGGAAGACCCCTTTCCTTCACTAGTAAGGCCCTAAATGGAAGAAGTCGCCCCTCTTGAACCTATGAAAAAAATGTTAGTCATACTTCACAAAGTAAAATAACTCTTATTACAAGTAAATAAATAAAATAGTTTTAGAGCAAAACAAAATAATTTTGAAGTAAATAAAATAGTTTTGTCTTTTTTCATGTATTTGCTTATCTATTTATGTGTCTATGTGTGTATTTGTAATAGTTTAAATATTTATCAAAATTTAATAGTCATATCGAAAATAAAATAACTCTTCAAGAAAAATTAAAAGAAAAATTTATTTTCATTAAACTATAAATAAAATTACTAAGTAAAATTATTGAAATAATTTATTTTTCATTTTTTTAATTGTTTTTTCTTATTAATATAGCTATTGATTAGTGTGTAGTCATACACCCCCTATTAATAAATATCTTATTGAAATAAAATTACTACATACTTAATAGAATAATATAGATATTTTAAGTCCATCTAATTAAAAGATGTTGAGATACATCAATCTATGAGCACCAAAAATCAATATCTCTTAACATTTTTTAGATAGATGTATTTCTAGTGTATTTAAGATTTTGATGATAGACTATATTATGTGATCTTAAATAATACAAAAAAATGACCATTTTTTCCTAAAAATTCTCATATTCATCATAAATAGTATATATCAATATTTATAATCTAACTTTATTACACCTCACACATTATTTTTAAATTAGTAACATTTACAATTTTTATTTTTTATTGAACAAAGCAAAAGAATGTACAAAAATAAAGCTACCAACAGTAGCAGAAAAACATGACAATCAAAAGGCTGGATAAACTATGCCATATCAACAAGGGCGATAACATTCTCAAAGCAGTACAAAACATCAACCAAAAAAATACAATTACATAAACTAGACAACCTTATGATCAAGTTTATTGCCCAGTTGAAACTGCACTATCTGGTATAATTGAACCCTCGGCTATAAAATAAAATTTTGTTTATAGAATTAAATTATTATATTTTTGTTAAAAATATAGAAAGCAAGATGATAAAATCTAAGTTTTCATAGTTCATAAGATTATTTAGAAATTTTTAAAGAATCATTTGTTACTTTTTATATCAATATTTTAAACTATACTTTATGATCATCATAAAAGTTATAAACAAACTAAAATTATTATTTTCTTGGGAAATCTAGTTTCCTTTATCTTAGAAAGCTTCTTTTTCTGAAAAGGAAAAATCATAATATATATATGAATGTCCGTATTGTTTAATTCTTTACTAATCATTAACTTATATCTTACACATCATAATTTAGTTTTGAATTAGATTTAAATGGATATAATGAGTTGAGTTAAATCTAAGACAAATAAATTTAAAATTATAATTGATAAAGAAGAAGAGATAATAATGTGCACGCATCTTTTTCCTTCAATTTTATTATACTATGATAATGATTGTATAACAAAACAAAGACTTAAAGAACATACACTTATGACATTAAGAATTCTATAACATATTTTCAAATATTCTAGACCTCAATTCAAACAAATTTGATAAACAAAACAATAAATAACAACCACATCTTAACAATATTAACTTTAAAATGTAGAAGGTTAAAGCATTTCATATATATATATATAGACATATATATACATGTACATACAATTACAAATATTTTAATTTTTATAAATGAAATCAACTTAAATTGAATACAAAATAAATTGACTCGTTCAAAATTTAAGTTTAATAATTATATAATCATATTTAAACATTTGTATTATTAAATACAATCAATTTAAAAATATATTTTTGTTAAAAATATAGAAAGCATGATGATAAAATTTAAGTTTTCACAATTCATCATATCTTTTTTTTTTTTTAAAGAATCATTTTGTTACTTTTTACATGAATATTTTAAATCATATTCTATGATCATCATCAAAATTATAAACAAACTATAATTATTATTATTTCCATGAAAAATCTAGTTTATTTTTTAGAAAGCTTCTTTTTTGAAAAAGAAAAACCATAAAATATATATGTGAATGGAGTGTTCTTTAATTCTTTACTAATCATTAACTTATATATTACACATCATAATTTAATTGTGAATTAGATTTAAATCCATATAATGAGTTGAGTTAAGTCTAAGACAAATAAATTTAAAACTAATTATTGATAATGATTGTGATAATGATTGTATAACAAAACAAAGACCTAAAGTTTGTGCACTTATGACACTAAGAATCCTATAACATATTTTTAAATATAATACTCTAGACCCCAATTCAAACAAATTTGATAAACAAAACAATAATAAAAAACCATATCTTAAAATATTAACTTTAAAATGTAGAAATTTAAAACATTCCAATCCATTAGACACAAAAATAAATAAAATAAAAATATTTAAGAACAATTAAAAAAATTGTAATTTTTATAAATGAAATCAACTTAAATTAAATACTAAATAAACTGACTCATTCAAAATTTAAATTTGATAATTATATAACCATATTTAAACATTTTTATCATTAAACACAATCAATTTAAAAAATAAAATTACATGAATATTTTTTTTCAAACAAATCATCAAAATTTCTATAGAAATATATTTATATATACACTTAATTTATATATAATTCTATCTATAAGACATATATTAGTATTTCGAGAACACTTTTCAAATAAATAACCAATAAAAAAATTTAAAAATTACTTGACAGGCTGGGTCGACCGTCAAATTTAGGCGAACACCCCTTCCGTAACTCCGCGTTATTGGAATGAAACAAATATAATAAGTCAACTTTCAACTTTACCGTTAAACAATCACGTCAACGTCTTATCAGTCTTTTTAGATTCTGACACCGTCAATTGACGGCAGGTGGTCATTCTTGGCATCTATAACAAAAAGCGTGGTGGGGCCCCTAGTTGTTATACTTCGCAATTATTCTGTCCCTGATATTATTATTTTATTTAATATTGCAGAAAAGCTGGCCGCCTGCAAAAATAAATGGATGTCCTTCCATAGCATTTACTCATTGATAATTATTCGTCCTTATCCATATTATATGGGCCAAGGATTTCTAAATATATATTATATCAAAAAGGTACATTTGGCACCTATCCACATGTCCTATTATATGTAGTTTAACTTTCTACTATTTTTAATAATTATGATATTTTGTTTGAACTTTTTACTATTTTTAATTATGATATATATTTTTATTTTTCCGAACTTTATGTTGTATTTTTTTTATCGATTTAGCTCTCAATTTACTATATCTTGTTTTTTAATCATGATTATGGATCATTGAATGTGATATAAAGTATTATACAAAAAATGTCACACAATTCCAGTCCAAAAGTTATATCAGCTTTAACAATGATATTATAGAGTGTTATATGATATTTCAAGGCTTTATATTTTAGTGTTCATTCAAATAAATATCATTTTCATTTTATTTTATTAGTTTAATTGGCTTGTTATTTAATTGGTTAGGAGAGACATCATGAATTGGGGGAAATGGTACTTAGATAAACTTAAATTGAAACTACTGTTTTGAATTATTAACTTTATGTAGAAAGATTGAGTTTAAAATCTAAGATTAAGGTGAGATGAGTCTTTGATAGTGAGGACATCCTTGTGACCACAAACTAGTCCAAAAATATGAAAGGAGCTATAAATAAGTAAGTAGGAAAAATGTATGAGGATGTGTAAGCATATGAATGGGGTATGCAGTAAGTGTATATAAGTGTGTGAATGAGTAGATAGATGATATATGAAAAGAGATCAAATGTTGTACAAAATTATAGAATTTATCAATATATTGTAGTAATGGAAAAAGTAGCCTTTTTTCATTACTTGGTTTGATAATTGGCATTGAAACTAAATCAATGATGTCTTGGAGTGGTGTTGTAATGTATTGTACACATTCACACTATTCTAATACTTTTATTTGACTAAAATGTGCCTTAATTGATCCTTTGTAAGGGTGTTGTAAAGTTTTGTAACACACTTTCACACTTTTTTAGGATGTATTTGCTTAATTAAGCCTAATGGGCCCCTTTCTGAATAAAATGTATTTAAATTTATACCTTATTTAAATGTTGTAAAGTGTTATAATGCACTTTCACATTTATCTAGGTGGTCATTAATTAATTGTGGTTGATTGGAGTTAATTAGCCCTTTTAATTCAAAGTTTGCCTTAATTACGACACCTCTCGAAGATCTATCTTGACACTTATAATTTAATTAATAAAATATTTCATTGGGCAAGGTTAGGTCCTGGAAAATGGTGTCAAGACCCAATTTCCCTAGGTGGCGAATGGGTCCTCCCTTAATAGGACCCCCATTTTTTGGTTGATCTGGAATGGGTTTTTGGCCTTCTTTGCATCCCCCGAGGTTAAGCCCTGGTAAAATGAGCCAAGAACCATTCTTTGGTCCTCCCTCAATGAGACCCTTTATTTTGAATTTCATTCTAGAAGAAATTTAATAATATTTGTTTCCAAATCTAGTGTCGACCTTAATTGTTTGAATTTAAGGGTTAATCTCCTAATTTAGTATAAATAAGGGGTTAATTCACATTGCTTCTCCTAGCAAGCTTATGTGACTTAATGAGATCAAGAGAAAGAGCATTATAGAGCATTTCAAGAGAATTCATAAGGCATTTCAAGGCATATTTCAAGAGTTCATTGAAACAATTCAAGATCATATCATCATGACAAGGGTTTGATGCACGCATTCATGTTGTTGAGCTAAAAAAGTGGATGTAGCATTGAAGATCTACTTGTAAGAATTGTTCACATCATTTTTAAGGATCCAAGATCTACATTTTTCATGGACACTACATGTTAGATTGTAGATTTGTTTCACAAGACATCATCCAAGGTGACATCATTTACATATTTCATGTTTCATGCTTCATTTCATTTGTTTCATCATTTGGTTTGATTACCTACAAGGGGTTTGACCAAGACAAACCCCTATTCACTAACAATCAACAACATTTTTTTCCTCGTTGTAGGTTTTAGGTTGAAGAGCAAGATTTGGAGCAAAGTTATCAAAGTTGTCATTCAAAGTGTAAAATCAAATAATTGAAGCTACAAAATTGCCTACAGACTTCTAGAATTTGATAACAAGGATTTTGAGATTGCGGAAATCAAGGAACATGACCTTGATCTTAGTTTCAAAAACCCTAATAGGGACCCATTTTCCACTAAAGGTGAATGAGTCCTCTGTAGCTCAAAAACAACTTTTTGACTAGGTACATAGCTTTTATGCTCTAAAAACTTCCCCCATAGTTGCTATAATACTTAGGTAGCATTTCTAATTGTTATTTGCATCTTATCATATACTTAATTGAATGAAACATCCCTTAGAAAAGTAGTAGTTCATCATTTTGTTCATTAAACATTTTGGTGATACCCACATTTTTGGGTGTTATATATATATATATATATTATATATATCAAAATACTCTCCTCAAAATAAACACAAAATCCCGATGCCAAATGGTATACCAAGGTATCTCATAATTTCTTCATGTTTAATTTGTTTTCATTCTTGGGGAATCCATTAGGGAATAGAGCCAGTTTAAACCATCCAAAATTTTATTTAATGTGCAATTTAGGTCCTGAAATGACATAATATAGATCCAGTATGTCCATTTTGTTATAAGTATTATTGTAAAACAAGTTGTCATCGACATAATGAGAGTTAATTATAACAACGCTATTAGGAATAGAGATTCTCAAGACCAACTTCATATTATTGGCACTAGAGGTAAGGGGCTAAGGGACAACCTTTCCAGATAGATCTTGTAAAGGAAATGGATTTGTCTTCACATTATTGATAATAATTTGAGCCTCAACATCTCAAAACAATATTTGAACATGAGCTTGAAGGGCCAAAACCCAACCATTCAATAAATTAAGAATATAACTCCAATGAAGTGCTACAAACATGTGTGAGATGACTCTAATGGATGTAGATCCTGACTCTTTCTTGAGTGCATGTGATAGATCTTGAGTGAAATGCTAGCTTGAATAATAAAACCCTACATCACAATTGTTAGCTCAAAAACAAACATGATGCTTGATGCTTGAATAATGATCTAGAATGCTTGGTAATATGCCCTTGAAGACTCTTGAATGCACTTGTGAACTCAACTTGCTATTGTGAATGCTCTCACAAAAGTCTTAGGTCACTTGATTGCTTGTTAGAAGAAAATGAGTGAAAGAAACTTGTATTTATACTTAATTATGCAAGAATTCCTGAAATTACAACACTACAAGCCGACATCAAATCTAGGAGGATAAAATCCTGCCAAAAATTTGAATTAATTTTAATTTTGGGCCACATGGGACTCATTCACCAAAAGTGGTGAATGAGTCCCATTAGGCATAATTTATGGGACCAAATTCAAAAATGCTTAGAAAGGTGTGGAACCATAATCAAGACCCAAAAACCTAGGTGGGATTCATATGCCCAAGGTGGCGAATGAGTCCCAAACCACTAAATCTAGGCCACACAACCTAAAAACAACTAAATTATGATTAGATATTGATTTGTGTCAAGATCATCCTTGAAAAGATGTATTAAATGAGGCTTGTGGATGCAAAATAAGGCCAATTAAAGCATAAATAAGCCCAATTATTAATGACAACCTTAAAAAAGTGTGAAAGTGTGTTACAACACTTTACAACGCCTAAAATAAGGCATGATTAAGTTTATTCAATTCACAAGGGCCCAAGATCTAATGCAAGTGTGTTAATCACATTACAACACTAAGTCAAGGCACCATTAAGCTCAATTTAACAAGGAGGCCCCAAACAAGTGTAAAAACGTCACCGACGATATTTTTGACACTACATTTAACCCCCACTTTAGTGAGAGGATGAACTTGCTTCAAACTCACACTAAATTAGACAAACTTGCATCAAGAGGGATTCAAATGCACCAATGCCAATAAGATGAGATGACAATAATTGAGGAGGGTGATCAAGCCCCCAAAGTCAAGATCTCATGACAAACCAAGATAGGCACAAAAGAACACACATGAAAATGATATAAAGAGCATCATAAAGGCACAAGCATACACTACCAAAGACGAAAAAGAAAAAGAAAATAAAATAAAAGGGGTGGATCAAGCTTCGATCGTTTGTCCATCACAATGTGGATCAGATCTAGGTTGTTTGTCTAAAAAATGAAAGCTCACTTTGAGGCAACAAAACTTTAGGTTGTCTGTTGGGTGAGCATTTGAAAGAGGTGAGACACATACACTACAATACCCACTGAACTATAATATTTAAACACAACTACACAACATAATTTATTTAGTATTTGATAACATAACTAAAGGCAAACAATTTATGCTTAATTAAAATTTCTTAAAGAAAAAGATAAATATTTGAAATCTCACTCATAATAAAGGATTTTATCCCCAAGTTAGATATTTGCACTTCTATATTCATTAAAAAAATTTAGAGAAAAGGGTAATAATGTTGGCCAAAAACATATTTATACATGATACACAAATTTTTATTACAAGAGTATCCATTTAAACTTAATATGTAACAATGTTTACCTAATTACACAATACAATGATGTTGAAGATTGTTTCATATATAAAAGTTAGCAATCTTATAATTAAATAACGATAAGAAATTAATATTAGCATAAATTCAACTCATACAATAGTTTAGCATAAATAATTATTTAAACTAAATTCTAATTTCCTTAAGAGAATGGTTGGCTCTAACATATCTAATAATATAGTTAATGCACAATCACAAGTTAATATTTAAACACTGAATCACAACATCAACCCTAGTGTTAACGTGTAATTTTAGTTGTAGCATAACTACATACAAAGGTCCTTAGTGCTTTAGTTTCTCCAAATATTGAATTAGAGGAATAATTAAATAACCAAGATAATCTTACTAAAAAGAAAATTCCAAAGAAAATTTCATATAACAAAAATATTACTAATGGATCTACTTAGTGCCCATCCCCAACAATAATCTAATTTACAATAATAAAAGAAATTATCAAGCAATTTACAATCTGCCCTAATGAGATTTGCTATAGGAAAGACATCTGCAAATAAGAATCCAATAACTAAATTTTATAGTGACACTAATAAACATTAAGACAATGCATAATGCACTCATGGTAACCGAATATTTGTAGAATTTACATAAAAATTGGAAGTGATAAGATATCATAGCATTGACCAAGATATTTACACAGGTAAAAGAAGTACTAATTTAAAGTAGCACTAACATACTTGAAATAAAAATAGAATATTAGGTGACTTCATAGAACCCAATAACGCTTACCTTATCTACTACACAAAAAATGGGTGTATGATGTGTTTAATTCCTCCACAGAACATGGATTGATAAAGAATCCATCTCCTTTAACATTTGTTTTGGTCTCCCACCTCAAAAATTGTATTTTGTGGAATAAAAGATATAATAGAATGCACATTATATTTATTATCCTTTCAAGTGATCAAGCAAACAACCAGTACCAAACTAATGGAAGACCATTATCTCAAGACTGTATCGAATCCAAACGTTTGACAACAATAATTTTAAAACTTTTAGATCCTATGAAACTATTTAAGATAAAGCAACTGATGGTAAAAATGTTGTAGACACAAGAATACAACAACAATGCCTAAAACATAGCCACAACCTCTAAAAAGCTTATTGAGACAAGAGTTTTCAGTCAAAATCGCTTGAAACAAGAATGCATAATTAATTAATTTTCAAGGGTATAATCTCTTACTATCACATACGCCTAAAATAGACAATTAGATCTTAAATAAATAGGATGCTCTTAAGGTGGATGGAAACTTCACCAATGTTTTATAAAATTGATAATAGATGACTGGCTTAAAAGAAATAAAACTACACAAGTGAATTAGATGTGAAGAATTCTTATGTTGACATTTCAAGTGACAATGATCAAGGGGTGATCAAGCCCCTAGGGTCAAGATCTCATGACAAACCAAGATAGGAACAAAAGAACACACATGAAAATGATATAAAGAGCATCATAAAGGCGCAAGCATACACCACCAAAGACGAAAAAGAAAAGTAAAATAAAATAAAAGGGGCAGATCAATCTTTGACCATTTTTCCATCGCGATGTGGATCAAATCTAGGTTGTTTGTTCAAAAAATGCAAGCTCACTTTGAGGCAACAAAACTTCAGGCTGTCTATTGGGTGAGAATCCAAAAGAGGTGAGAGACACACACAAATGACCGGTATGTGCTCACACTCACGTGCAAGTGGCTAAGGGAAAGTCATGCCTAGATCAAGCTTCCCATCAAAAACCATACCAAAGTTATATACCTCTTGATAACTTTAATAAGGCGCCACGAAAAAATGATTTTCAAGCTTCATGAGGCAAGCAAAAATTTGTATACCTGGAGCTTATGAACAATGAACTTTGAGCTTCATGAGGCAAGCGAAAATTTGTATGCTTGGAACTCATGAACAAATAAGATGGCTCTATAGACATGCAAGATGTATTATGCAAGGTGTCCATATAACTAAAAATGCAAATGCAACAATAGGGAACACTCAAGGGAGACTTTCTTAGTTCATGCGAGGTCTTTAGCTTAGGGAACATTGTGCCTAATGTCTCCAAGAGAGGACCAGTCAAAGAAGATTCAAAATTTAGGGGATGTAGTGTGTAGCATCAAGCCACTAAGAGGAATTTAATATGCTAAGAGAGATCACACTTTTGAAGGACATCAAACCCAATTTCATCCACAAAGCGAAAAACACATCACATAAAACAAGAAGGCTACACCATGAACCCTAAAAAAAGAAAAATGTAAAAGAATAATGCCAATGTGTGCCCCCACTTTAAATAAATTGCTAAACACCATACTATGAGCAATTACTTTAAAGTAGCAAATGTAAAATACAAACAATATAGAAGACATGAGAGCTAACTTGGAAAGCCCTATGCCAAGTCATATGTTTCCAAATGAAGCTACGCCATGCAAAGAAGAGAAAGGGGTTGCCCCCAAAATGAAAACACCAAACACATAAGGGATCTATGGATTTGGGGTTAGTATGTTCTTGCTACAATGTTTATAGAGAGCTCAAAACTGTCATCATTCCCCAAATACATATAGAACTGGAAGAATGACACAAAGAGAGCGAAAACAAAGAAAAACCTTTTGGGTCAACATGGAAGAGACATAAATGTCTCGATGCCTTGCGTCATCCCCAAAAGGAAAACATAAGACAAAGAAATAAAGAATAAATGAAAAGATTTTGGGTCAACATGGAAGAGACATGAATGTATCGACGCCTTGCATCATCCCCAAAATGAAAACACAAGACAAATAAAAGGAAAAGTGAAAAGATATATGACATAAAGAAGAATGAAGGTACAAATAGAGAAATGTCACACAGAGAGGGAGATACATCAAACAAAACATCACAGGGGATCACATTATGCAAATGCAATCAAAATAAAAAGAAAAAGAGCTAATACAAAAGACTAGTAAGGCACGTACGAGTCAACCTATAAGCAGGTTGTCTGCATCCCAATCATGTTCATCGTATACAAAAGGCGAATAAATATCCTGAGGGACAATAGAAAGTGACGAACTAGGGTCATCACCAAGTTCAACACTTTTCTTAGGAGAATTTCCATTTAAGCTCATAGAAGAGGAAAACAATGTATTCAATTGATTATGCACCTCTTCGTCATTTTTAGCAACTTCCTCATAATCATCTAGATTAATCACAACAGGAGGTCAAATGATAATGTCCAAGGGAGAGTTCAGCTCTTGTTGCAGTTGCATTATAGGGTCTTTTCATTTTGGGGAAGGGGGAGGCTCGTCATGCATTTCTTCAGTCGAGTTTGGATATTTATTTTCTTCATTTAGATTTTGACCTAGGGCATTACGTCTACACCTACACTCTCTAGCACCTCTATTTCTTTTAGTTCTGCTTTCAAGTTGTGTTTGTGTAGGAGTGGGTTGATCAACCATAGGTTCCTTTTCTTCTTTGAGGGGAAGAACGAAAGGAACCATGAGAGGTTGTTCGACTGCTTTCTCTTTGACTTTGTACACTTGGTTTTATTCTAGGAGGCATGATGAGATTGTTTTCATTATCTCTTGGTCTTTTGTAGGAGGTGGGTGAAGGTTATGTCTTAGGTTGGTCTTGGTTATTTGGAATTTTTTTAGGCTCAATCATGGTTTCATCAAGGATGGTAGGCTTGGTGGTGGGTTGAGGCATGTTTCAGAGGGATAATTTTACTATTTTAGTTTCCTTGAACTTTTGATAGGATTTGAAAAAGAATTCTTCCCATGGTTTGATAGGTTCTATAGGCTTGGGCTAAAATAAATCTAAGGAAAATTTTCCATGGGAGGACAACGGATTAAAGCCACTATGATGCACAATAAATATTCCATTGTCAAAGGGAAACTTTAAGAATTTATGAACAACTGATGGGACGACATTCATGGAGTAAAGCATGGATAGCCTAGCTTCACACAAAATTGGTTCAACTATGGGATGATGGAGAATGAGATATCTAATGTTTTCAGTCTTATTTGTAAAGGCAAGGTGATTGATCCCATCATAGGGCAAGCGAAACCATTATGCATCTTGATCCATGCTTTTGGTTTATCATATATGTATTGATAGAGTTCATGCAGAAGTAAGAATTCCTCGATGATCACGTTCTCTCCACAGACAGGATATTTTAATATCCCATTAGTGGGGCTTATCATAGATTCGGTCAGCTATGTAAAGAGGACCATCAAGTGTATGTTTAAGTATATCTTGTGAGGAGAAAGAAATCTCAAGAGGATTTTTAGTTTGGCCCTTATGATGTTGAGTTTCGACCAATGCACCCAAACCATTGATAGGATTTTGTTCTTGTTGATCAGTATCCATAGGAATTTTGAATTTTATCTATGTTCTCATCATCCATGTCAACATTCATCACATCGGTTTTTGTAGTTTCACTAGCTTTGATAAATGAAATGTTATGTTTTGGCATAGGGTTCATAAAGATTTGAAAGCTTTGGTTAGGAGGGTCAACAAACTTATTTCCTTGATCATTAACATCTCCAACGAAAAGATAACCGAAATTAATGAGGTATTGCACAAGATGTTTAAGACGCTTACAATATTTTGTATCATGTCCATTTTGTCAGTGATAATGATAATAAGCATTTGATCTAAATTTTGGAGGTAACGGCTTATTAGGATTGGGTGTACTAACAAGGGGCAAGGTAATCATTTGTTGTTCTAAAATTTGGGACATTGTGTTTTGAAGGGTATTGGGTAAGGTAGTGAATTTTCTTTTCGAGTCCCCATAGCTGAATGGTATCATGGCTTTAACAATAACTATTTGGTTGTTGGTATTTTGATTTTTTTGTTGAGGGGGACTAAGTTGAAGGAATACTTTATTCTAATTTCTAAAAGGCTGGTAATTGTTTTGGTTTGTGGACTCAAACTTCTCAATACGGCTAGAGGTGGATTTTGTATCTCTACTACTAATCGAGTTTTGATAATCATGAAGGGCAGTCACAAATGCATGAAGGATGAGAATTTCATCATGGTAAGCTTATCTTTTATCTTACTTTGAAAAATTTCTATGAACATATTTTGAAGGTGAGGATCAGGAACCTTGACATCAATTTGGGAATAAAGCGATTGGTAGCATGAGATAAAGTCAGTTATCTTTTCATCCTTTTTGCTTACATCTCATCAAATTGGCCAAGGTCATCTTAGGAGTCACATGCACTTGGAAATGGTTGAAAAATGCCTCAACAAGTTCATTGAATGGATGGATTGAGTTGTTCGGTAACGAAGAAACCATTTTGAGGTAGTATCTTTCAAGGACTTAGGCAAAAGCTTAGCCAAGAGTTTATCATCAAGGACAAAGTCACTACATAAGGCGGTATAAGCATTGACATGGTTAGAAGGGTCTCCATTTCCTCCATATTTATTGAATCTAGGCACCTCTACACCTTGTGGCATCAGTGTTTGCAATATCTCTAAAGAACAATGGGCTGATTTTGACATAATATGTAGGTGGGCCGTTTTGATTTTGGTTTACGGTGGAATTTTTTTTTTGAAGGGATGAGACAGTTTGGAAGAGTTGATTTATGAGAGGGTCATTATTTGTGTTATGAGATGGAGGTGAAAAAGGTGGAGGGGTGTAAGTGTTCGAGGGAAAATTGAATGGAATGCTTATAGATGGTAAGGTGGTAGGAGATATGACATGTGATGCCACAAAGGTACTAGGGATGCTAGCAGGAATACCCAAGGAAGGAATCACATTACTAGTTGCTTACACTTTTGTTGTGACTTGAAGGTTGGTATAGGTAGGAATTGAGGCAATTGTTGTGGGAGGAGGAATTTAAATTCATCCTTGGCTTGTGACATTTCTTGTAGGTAAAGGACAACTAGTGGTTGAGGTGAGGTATTTTCCAAAGATTTGAACTATGCTTTTCAAAAGGTCAAGCCCATCTTTACTTTTAAGCACGTGATGAATGTTATCTATGCTAGGGATGGTGGTAGTTGAAATATTGTCATTTTGAACTTGATGTTGTAGGTTTTCTAAGTCTTCATGAATTTGAATTATGTTTTCTTGCGAAACACTATCAATCCTTGTTTCAACTTGCACCACACTACTTGAAGGCAAGGAGTTGTCAAGGGTATGGTCTATACCTAGTGTACTAGTGTCAATACTAGGAGTGAAAGAGCTAGATAAACCAAGATCCACGATGATTGTGCTATCATGGGATGGAATGAGTCTCAAACTTCATCTCACTACAATATTAGCAATAGGACACCAAATACTCATGCAAGGGCTATTAAATGCAAGACGAATGCAAATGCAATATAAGCTAAGAACAATGAAATGATTATAACATAAATTATGTAAACTGAAACAAAAAGCTATAAACATCAAATAAAAGCTCAGAAATAATGCTTTAAATGTTGAAAAATGTAGTGCAGAATTTGCACTGGGACTGATTCACCTAGAAGGGTGTATGAGTCCCAGTGGGGGTTTTTTTCAATTTTCAATTGATTTTGATGCTTTTTATGTTGTATGAATTGTAAACTAAATGCAAATGCAGATTTTGTATGAGTTTTAATGATTTGAGATGCAAAAATGCAACCTATATGCACTTTCACTAATGCAAAATTAGAAACCCTAGGATGCCAATTAACTAATGAAAACCCTAATGCAATGCTAATGCAAGTAAGATATAGGATGATGATGAAATCCAAATCATAATTATGATGTTCTAAATGCAGGTTCACCAAAATGAAAGGTGGAAAATTGTCATCACTTATGGTTTAGGACATAGGACAACAAGCTTCACTCTCTCTCATTCAAGAAAAAACCCTAAAGATCTCAATGCAAAGGAGAAAGAGATCTTTCCATAAAGATTTCCTAGGGGCTGATTGTAAACTAATGAGGGGTTCACCACTAAGCTAGGGCTTGGAAATACAAATGCAATGCAAATCAAAATGCTTAACCCTAATTCAATGTAATCTTTCACTAAATGACCTAGAAATGCAAATAAAATAAAATAGAAATTTGCAAGATGGAATGCGTGCACTTGAAAATATGAAGATGACTAGATGAAGGCCTAAAATGATGGAAATTATGACTTTAATGCTGACTGGGACTCATATGCCAAGTTGGGCGAATCAGTCCCAAATATGGGTTTCTATGAGAGAATAGGAATCTAGCAAATGGGTATCTGAATCTCTAAAAATTTAAATTTTGACCTAAACTGGGACTCATTCACTAGAACTGGTGAATCAATCTAGTTAGGGTTTTCTAGAATTTCAAGGTCTAAATCTAGTCTTCAAGGTTTTCTCTATGCTTCCCAATTGATTTCTGGATCTGAAACCCCGATTTGTGACATGTAGAAGCTCTCCAAGTATCTCTAATGCTTGATGAAAAATTTGACAACTTTGAGCACTAACCTTGCTATTCAATGTGTCGTAAACCTACAAATCACACACTAAAGAGAGGGAAAAATGTTGTTTTGTTAGTGGATAGGGGTTTTCTTTGGTCAAACCCTATTTTGGTAATCAAACCTTGAAATGAAATGAAATAGGAATAGAGAATGATGAATGAACAAAATATGATGTTGCAACTCACCAAACCCTAGCAATGAAGTGCTACAAACATGTGTGAGATGGCTCCAATGGATGTATATCTTGACTCTTGCTTGAATGTGATAGATCTTGAGTGAAATGCTAGCTTGAATCATAAAACCCTACATCACAATTGTTAGCTCAAAAACAAACATGATGCATGAAGACTTTGAAATGATGCTTGATGTTTGAATAATGCTCTAGAATGTTTGATAATCTTCCCTTGAAGACTCTTGAATTCTCTTGTGAACTCAACTTTCTATTATGAATTCTCTCACAAAAGTCTTAGGTCACTTGATTGCTTGTTAGGAGAAAATGAGTGAAATAAACTTGTATTTATACTTAATTATGCAAGAATTATCAAAATTACAACACTACAAGCCGACATCAGATCTAGGAGGATAAAATCCTGCCAAAAATTTGAATTAATTTTAATTTTGGGCCACATGAGACTCATTCGCCCAAAGTGGTGAATGAGTCCCATTAGACATAGTTTATGGGACCAAATTCAAAAATTCTTAGAAAGGTGTGAAACCAGGATCAAGACCCAAAAACCTAGGTGGGAGTCATACGCCCAAGGTGGTGAATGAGTCCCAAACCATTAAATCTAGGCCACACAACTTGAAAGCACCTAAATTATGATTGGATGTTGATTTGTGTCGAGATCATCCTCAAAAAGATGCATTAGATGTGTTAGAACTCAAAATTTCATTAAATAAACTTGAATGATTTTCCCATTTGAACCTAAAATTTTCCATCAATACCCTAAAGGGAGTTTATTCATTTATATCCATTATTTTCCTATCTCTTCATAATATTTCATTTACCGCCTTACCCCCATTTATTTTCTCATTATTTTCCTATCTTTTCTTTTAAAATCCATTTCTCCCCTTTCCAAAATGTTAATTACTTTATACCTCCCCCGCTGACTTAACGTTCATTTTTATCTCATTTACCGCTTTATCGCGACCTCCCACTAGGGGGCTCGCGGTATGGCGGTAGCGGCTAGAGGAGCAGGCATGAAGTGTTTACCGCGCTACCGCGTGCGGTCAATCCATTGACCACGATAGCATAGTAAACCGTTAGCAAATGGCGGTAAGGCACCAATGAGGCAGCGGTAACAGTCAACAAAAAATAGTCGACGGTGAAGCGATGAGCAGTTAACGGTTTGCAGAGCGGTTACCATGGTACCGCTGGCAGTCAAGCTAGTGACCGCAGTAGCACAGTGGATAGAAAGGTAACTAGTGACGGGGAGATTCATGGTTACTGTGATACTACAACCATTCAAAATGATGACCGCGGTAGCGCAGTAGAATGGAGGTAAGCGGTGAGCCACTAGTTAGAACAATTTACCACGGTACCGCATGGGGTCCCACAGGAGACTGCGGTAATGCGGTGGTTGGGAGGATAGCATTTAATGTGTAACCGCCATGCCGTGGGTTGATAAATGTCAGGTAGCAGTAGAGTGGTAAGATAAAGGAAGCGACAATGTGTAGAGTGAAATATTAAAGGTGGGCAAAGTATTAAATTAAAATCAAATGCCGAACTATGTAAAGATATTTGATTTTTCCGACAAGGCAATTAAATTAAATATTTTATTAAGAAATACAAACGGTTGTAACAAAAAATGAAGGGCCATGACCCTTGATGTGTAATGTATAAATAATTTAAAAATTCAATTGCAAAAGGAGAAGGGTAGAGGTAGGAGTAGTAGAGATTTTTCCCGAGAAGGGATGGGGGAATGCAAGTAATGTACAAACTTTCTTTGAAGCAGAATCAATGGATAGAACATTTTGAATTTGTGAAACTCTTTCTGTTTTGAGCTGTGATATAATAATTTATATTTCTTGTGAGGGTTGCCTCCAACTTGAAGTCTTAAATCATTTAAATCAATGTATCAAGCATATGTTTGATTTATCAAAGTGCAAATTTCACTATGTGTGATTTGGTTGATTGGTGTTTGCAAGTTAGAGTTAAAATTCTTTTAAACAAGTCATAGTGATTTAGTATTTCTTTTGGATTGTTGAAGTAGAACCCGATAAGAAGATATTCCAGCATTATTTATGCAAGCCATAAATTAATGAAGTCATATGCCAGTCATTAGAATTTCATTTTTAAAAGTGCCTAGCAACTTGAATTAAGATGGAAAGGGAAAAATGCACAATTCTTGATAATTTGAATCCATTACCCATGTGGACAGAAGGCACTAATCTGCCTCAACCCAGAGAACAATTTCATATCAAGCATCATTTTCAAAACCTTTCATTTATGCAGTAGGAGTAGGAGTAGTTGTAGTATATTTGTCTATAAACCACCCTTGCGATTGTGGATAGATTGATCAACCAGGAAGCATATTTTAATTTGTATTGTTCATTTAGGTACACCCACCTTGGTCTAGCAGAACCTAAAGAGCAAAAGGTGCAATTCCATCAATTGGCCTTGTACATTGGCCAAAAGTGTAGTAAGAGCTTGGCAAAATATTCTAGTTAAAACCTGCATTTTTAAGACCCAACAAGATGAGGCTTGTGGATGCAAAATAAGGCCAATTAAAGCATAAATAAACCCAATTATTAATGACAACCTTAGAAAAGTGTGAAAGTGTGTTACAACACTTTACAACACCTAAAATAAGGCAAGATTAAGTTTATTTAATTCACAAGGGCCCAAGATCTAATGTGAGTGTGTTAATCATATTACAACACTAAGTCAAGGCACCATTAAGCTCAATTTAACAAGGAGGGCCCAAATAAGTGTGAAAATATCACTGACGACATTTTTCGACACTACAAGAAGCCCATCGTTACCTTGACTTTTGTAAGGGGCCATAAAGAAAAATAGACTTTTCTAGCTCCTTTGATGTCAAGATTCTATCTGAATATTGACTATAATCAGAGTCTATTTTGTTAGGAATATAAGGCTTAACCATAGATTCTCAAGGGTTTATTGGATATCCTACCATTGATCATCTTGAAAACATTTTCATAAAATCGTTTAAAAACATATATCTGAAGGGTTATATTGAAGAGCATTAATTTCATCCCTTATCACACCAATTATTTCCTTAATGTTTGTAATTGAGATAATTAAAAACATATTTAGTGCCTTTATTTCCTTCTTTTATCTAGTGAAGTCTAGTGCTGACTCTAGCCCCTTGTCCTTTGTAATGATATATTTTACGCAATTGAGCTTTTATAGTAGCAATATAAATATTGTTAGGATCATCATTAAGGAGTTTTTTCGCCCGAACAAGTTTTCCTTGGAGGGATTTTTCCTTACGTTGTGTTGCCAAGCCATTTTTCAAATGAACATAAGTTAGTGCATTGAGTAATGGCAACACACCACCAAACAATCCAAGACTCCCCTTCATCTGGTTTAGGAAAGGAATTCTAAATCCCCTCAAGAGAAGCTAAACAAGCAATATTTTTTAAATGAGTAATATTTAGTTAAGGGAATAGAGTGGTCAATATGAGGAATTTGAGACAAACTTATGTTGCAAATTATGGGATAATGATCAAAAAGAGTAGTAGAGAAGTACACTTGAACACATAATCCCACCAAATCTTGGACCAAAGGTAAGACAAGGGATATATAAAATTTATCCAACCTACTCAACTTTCTATCCTCTCCCATTTTGCAATTAGACAAGGTAAACCAATTTGTCATGAGTAGGATATACCACTCCCAAGGAGTTTTGGAAAAATAACCACTTGTCAAATTATTTAGAGTTGAGATTAAACTGTTGCGGTCATGAGAATGTTCAACCTTATTAAAATCTCCCCCTAAAATCCAATGAACGTTAGGAAGGTTATTAGACACCCAATTCCATAACTCAATTTGATCTTTAGCAAGATTGGGAGCATAAATTGAACAAAATTACATTTATAAACTTTGCAATAATTTCTCTCTTTGGTTGATAAAGTACAACCATTTCTTGTTTATTATTCTTCATGTTGGATGCCCTCAAAAAGGGGTATGATGATTTAATCAAATCATTTGTCAAATTTTTTGGGCTAAATGGGATGCCAATAGAGGGTTTATTTCCACATTATAAAACCACTATATTCAACCTAAATGTAAAGGTGGTTTGGGGCTTATAGATCCAAGAACTCAAGGATTTTGCTTGGCTACCAAATGGATTATTAGAGTCGTCCATGGGGGTGAACTGTGAAATATTCTTATACGAAACTACATTAACCTTGCCTCTGTCAAGGGAAAATAGCAACATGTGGGCTGGCTAAATTCTTCATGCCTCTTTTAAAGGCTTCTCCTCCCCTCTAGTCTATCTTTAGTGGAATAAACTCATTATTTATCAGGATCAACCCCTTGCTTTAAGCTTTCCAAAATAATCTCACTGTTTAAAAAAAGATTTTGCAATGTTCTAGAGATCTTTGGGATTTTCATACAATGAGCTGGTTGTCATGGCATTCTGTTAAAGCTTGATTTAATCTAAGAAAGAAATACTAAGTGTTTCTAATTTTTGTGAAATCTTTGGTTCTACTAGATCTATCTATGAAATTGTGTACTCCTATCCATTGCAACTTCTACAAAGATTGGTTATGGATGTCATCATATCCTTTTCTTTTTCAATTTCGTTTTGAAAAGGTCTACTTGTAGTTGCTTCCAAATTTTCCCTTAAGGTCTCAATTGAACTCCAAATGGAATTGTACGTTCAATGAAATTTTCTGGTCAAAACTATCTACCTAGATTTGGAAATCAAAAGCTAATTTAGATGCTCAATTAATTTCTTGGAAGATTCTGCATTGTAAACTGCTCATTACGGACAGGCTGAATTGTATGATGGTCCAACCAGTTAATTGTCTTGTTTGTCAAAGGAAAGAAAATATAAGATACATCTTTTGGGGATTCTAGTCTATTAAAAAATAGTGGAATGTTGTTTTTAATGATCTATCAACTATCTTTGAACATAAATTAAATTGGAAAGAAACCTTTCTTGGGGTTGGGTTACATACTAATATCATTGATGGAGTTATGCATGACATTTTGTTTCATATATAGAGAAATATGTGTAAATATTGTTAGAGTTATCATGCATTAGAGCTAATAATTAATTAATATTTAATTGATTATTAGTCTAATTTATTCTCATGCACTTAAGCTAAACTTAGGAGTGCTTTAATGCTTTACTAGTTGAGCTAATATTAGATCATTATGTCTCATCTCATGTGATGTTGACACTTGTCATGATCTAATCCCTTTCTCATTTAGGGTTTTTCTCTTATAAGCACTCAACCCTCATTGTAATTATATCTTGAGCTTTCATATATTCTTGAGAGTCTCTTGCTTTCGTAGCTTTTTCTTGTTGAAAAATATTGTATATATAGTTTGCAGATCTCTTGCATGGAAGGTGCATTTGTTTGTTGTTTGATCTTGTGGCTCATGGTTTGTTCTTATTTCACAATCCTAACATGGTATCAGAGCATGGATTCATTGAACCCCTTCTCAATTTGTGATGTTTTTTTCTTCGACAATGGTTGCAGACTTCAAGTCTGAATCCCCTTTGCTTTATTTGCAAATTTTGGAGGTGGGAATTTTCTAATGCATTTTGGTGCAAAAAGGATCTCGTTGTTGGATGCAGAGATGTTGAGAAAGTCAAATTTGGCTTTTGTTTCGCTTGATTTTGACTCTTGATGCTAGATCTACGAAGGTTTGAAGTGGTTGTTTTGTTTCTAGATCCAAAGGGTAGTTGCAATTTTGGTACGATTTGAGCCAAAACAGAGGTTTCCATCACGCTCAGAAGGCCCAAAAACCTTAAGATCACCTATCAAATTGTCAAACTCAATGTTGGGAACATTTGAGGCAAAAAAAATTGCCAGAGAGTCATATGGCTTCCCCAACAAGTGTATCAAGGTGAAAAAAAAATTCAAAAATTTACCTTGCAAAAATTTTACAAAAAAAATCAAATTGAAAAAAATATGTTAAAATCCCCCTTTTTTGGGGGGTCCGTAGGTTTTTCTTTGTTATATATATATATATATATATATATTTTAAAAGTGTGGGGGATACTGAAGTACCGGCCCCTCGCCACTGGCAGGTCCCTTGAGCCCCGCCCCCACCATGGGAGGGGTACCATTGGGGGTACCGCCCTCTGCCATTGGCAGGGTGGTGCCCCCCTCGGCCCCCTGCCCAGGGGTGGTGGTGGTGGGTAAAACCCCACACCCCCTTTCTTTTTAAACTATTTTTTTTAGATTTTTATATTTATTTTTAACTTCAAAATAAAAACATGTTTTTATATATTTTTTTTGCTGTTTTTTCTTTAAAAATAAAACATGCAATTTTTTTTGCAATAAATGCTTTTTATGCATTTTTTCACATGCACCTACCTGGAGGAATTTTTTACTAGCACCTCTAAAATTGGTGGACCTCTATTTTTGGCCATTTTTTTACAAATTTGGCGGAGATCATTTTTTGCCCTTCTCAACCCCTCTCCGTTGGGCTTTTCAGTTTTGCACCCTATCTTCCAGAGGCCATATCTTAGTCGTACGACGATATTTTTTAGTGCAATTCTTTTTGAAATAGGGTGGAATTTCGTGCTTTTCACGGTGGTGTAGGTTTTTTCCAACTCTGGCTTCTGATATTTTTTCCAAAATTCAGTTTTCTTAGTGCTGTTTTTGTTAAGTTCTTGTTTTGGAGACTTTGACGGGCCATACCTTATGCATCCAGACACATTTTTGGGTGCCGTTTTTTTTGAAAGTGCATTTTTTTTCGTGTACTTCATAATGGTACTACCAATTTACTCTTTTTCTATTAGAGAATTTTATTTTTAGCATGTAGTCCATTTTTGGACATTATAGGCTCCCATTGTATGAAGTTTCCATTATGTAAATGCACTGAAATAAAGTGCCATAGCAGGTGTATCTTTTATGGGATCTTGCACATCACTTTGTGCCTTATTGTACTCACACTATGTTATAAAGTGCCATAGGGGGGTTTGATGTTTTGCCTTTGTTTGCAATCATACCTTTGTCAAGCGAGTGTCCCTTCCACAACAACAACCTCATGCATGTGTGAATTTTATTTTCACACCCTTTATATGTGGGTATTTTCATGTTTGCATGTTTAGATGCTCATGATTCTTCTTCATGCACTTCTTTTTGACATTCAGTTTTAGTGTACTTATCACACTTCTGCTTTTTCAGCATTATGGGGGGGTTTCTACTGTTGGTTCTAATGCTTCTTTGGTTTCACATTGGAGTGAGTTATGTATACAATATTTGTTCCTATGTACTTTTGGATGCAACGTACATCAGTGGCTGGTTACTTGCATTTCAGTGAGATGGATCACTTACTATATGGACACTCTTGCATTCCTATTTTTGGCATTATAACAGTCATTCTTTGACAGTGTTTGCAACTTCTTCAAGCTTTAGTGGTGTTCTTTTTGTTCATCCTTTGTTCCTATCTTTTGAGACAACATTGTCTTGTTTGTAGGCTTCTTCAATCCTTCACTTGACTTTCATCTCTTTTTGGAGTAGAGTATTTCCCATAAGGTTTTCTCCGTTTCTCTGCATTATAGAGATCTTCTGTTTGTACATGGGTACCTTATTTGGCCTTGTTTGTCAAGACCTATTATGAATTCTATTTAGGGTTTTTAGCTACTCCCTAAGTTCATCTTAAGAGGGGGTGTTAGAGTTATCATGCATTAGCTAATAATTAATTAATCTTTAATTGATTATTAGTCTAATTTATTCTCATGCACTTAAGCTAAACTTAGGAGTGCTTTAATGCTCTATTAGTTGAGCTAATATTAGATCATTATGTCTCATCTCATGTGATGTTGACACTTGTCATGATCTGATCATTTTCTCATTTAGGGTTTTGCTCTTATAAGCACTCAACACTCATTGTAATTATATCTAGAGCTTTCATATCTTCTTGAAAGTCTCTTGCTTCTATGGTTTTTTCTTATTGAGGAATATTGCATATATTGTTTGCAGATCTCTTGCGTGGAAGGTGTATTTGTTTGTTGTTTGATTCTGTGGCTCGTGGTTTTGTGCTTGTTTCACAATTTTAACAAACTTGTCTTTAATAACCTACATGATCACCAAGAAGCTACATTTCTAGGGCTTTACTCTTAACATTTTTTTATTGTTTGACTTCATTGTTTTCTCAACTGCAAGCTAAGGCTGAGAAGAATTTAAAGATTGATTTCCAAATTCAACAAATCAAAACCCAAGCTAAGCAACCGCTCAACAAAATGAAGGTTGTCATAGCACCAGCCCAAGGTCTTACTTTCAAGATTGATTTATGCTCTTCTCGATCTTTCTTTTGCTGAAATTTTGTGTTTGTAATAATTGTTGGTCCATCTTGTTCAACTTACTCAAGCATTTTGTATTTTCTTGCAAATGTTTCACTCTTATGTTTTATAGTTTTTCTTGTAGTTTTTACTACAACTATAGTTACAATCTTTTTGTTCTGATTTCTCTAGCTTTCTCTAGATGTTCCCTTGCTAAACTAATTCATAGTTGCTAATTTTTTCTTGCAATTTTTACTGCAAAGTCTTTGTATTCTACTTTGAATCAATAATAATAAAAAAATAAACACAAAATTAAATAAAAATAACATAACTATACAACTTTCAAGTATGGATCATTTGGGTGTATAGTTAGAAAATGATCTTATTGTTTATCATAGACTAATAAAAGAATGTAATTTGTTTGATAGTTATTAGTATTATTTAAAAAATAGTGACTTACAAAATAATATACTTTATACTTAATAGGAATACATGAAAAACATTAGATATTATATAGAATATATGACTAGAATACCTAACCTAAATAGATCGATGTAAAATATGCTAAGAGATATCCTTCCACAAGTACATATTCTATTTATATATAAAAAATTAGGCATCTTGACAAAGATAACTCTTGGCATCTTTTACATAGATTTATTTAAGATAGGCATGTTAGTAGTAGTCACAACTTAAACATGTTAGATGTTAATTCAATCCCAACATTATTTTAAGATAAGTAATACTTATACATTTAGATAGGACAATTTTATTATTTTAAGACAAGTAATACTTATACATTTAGATAAGTAAATTTTATTATTTTAAGATAAGTAAAATATTTCTTATACCCTCCAAGCTTCCAACACAAATCTATATCAATAATTGTTTGATTATGAAGATTTTGGTAAGCCATCATTACATACATGAATGCCCCTACACCCATAAATGATCATTATGTGGCCACCACTTGCAATATAAATAATAAAGCAAGAAAACCATACAAGAGAGTTAAATAAGATGGTAAAGAAGAAAAACATACAAGAGAGTTAAATAAGGGATCTCCTTGCACACATCACCTTCAAGATTGTTGATTGCAATTGGACACAATAGTTTGATTACGAAGAATTTCACTTTCAATACCAAAGATGCTTCAAAAATGGACACATGGTCAACAATTGCTCCATAAATTTTAAAAAACCTGAGCACCAATCTTTGTGGTCAGACATTCTTCCTCATCACTACTTGCAATCTTTACTACAAAGTCTTTGTATTCTACTTTAAATCAATAATAATAAAAAAATAAACACAAAATTAAATAAAAATAACATAACTATACAACTTTCAAATATGTAAATAATCATCCTCTCCTTTCAAGCATGTCGGGTTTTGGTGGTCGTTGGGTAGTGGGGGCATGTTTTGGTGTTTCTGTTCAGTTGGCAGTCAAGCACTGTAAAACTATGATGGATCTTGCATTTACAGATGGTTGTATTTTTTGACTTATATCAATATAATCTTCTATCACGAAACAAAAAAAACATAACTATGCAACTTTCACTATTACTATTGTATTAAAAATAATAAAAATTTAAAATTAAAGGCAATATTTTAAAATTGGAGCAATATGTGATCATCTTGACTAGCCCAAATCAATTAGCATCTTCAATATAATAATAAACAAAGATAAAAAAGACACGAATTAGACAAGATCTATATAGTGCCAAAAGCACTCTGTCATGCATATAATTAATGCATTATTTAACTTCAAATTTGAAATGCTTGTCTTGATTGATTAGAGCAATATTTGTAATGATAGCATTGGGAAAAGGATTAAATACTAAAATAATAATAATAAAATACTAATAATTGGTTCAAATAATTAGGAAAGTTTATGGGCAAAGGTAACGGAGGGTCCCTCCTAATTTGGCTTTTCGTTCACGGCCAAAAAAAAGAATTAATACTTTATTTAGTTGGGCTTGACTCATAAAGAATATAAAGGTGTCCCCAAGATGTGATTTTTTATTTATTTATTATTATTATAAGTAACTTACGTTTTCCTCACATTGTATTTTTATGTAGTGATAGTTTTATATATTAAAAAAATACTTCACTTTTATTACTGTTTATATATTTACTATTAGATGTTGAAAGATATTATTATAGAGATGTTTATATTTAATTTATTTTTATTTTATATTATACATAATACAAAGTATCATATTGTGATCATTTATATTAAATTTTTAGGTTCAAATAATTAATATTTAATAAAAATATGATATTGATATTAATAAATATTATCTACATATACCTAACTTAAATAAATCGGTGTAAAATATGCTAAGAGATATCCTTCTAAGGTACATATTTTATTTATATATCAGAAATTACTTAAAAAATTAGGCATCTTGACAAATATAACTCTTGACATCTTTTACATAGATTTATTTAAGATAGGCATGTTAGTAGTATTCACAACTGGAACATGTTAGATGTTAATTCAATCCCAACATTATTTTAAGATAGTAATACTTATACATTTAGATTATAAGAAAATTTTATTATTTTAAGATAAGTAATACTTATACATTTAGATAAGTAAATTTTATTATTTTAAGATAAGTAAAATGTTTCTTATGCCCTCCAAGCTTCCAACACAAATCTATATCAAGAATTGTTTGATTATGAAGATTTTGGTAAGCCATCATTACATACATGAATGCCCCTACACCCATAAATGATCATTATGTGGCCACCACTTGCAATATAAATAATAAAGCAAGAAAAACATACAAGAGAGTTAAATAAGATGGTAAAGAAGAAAAACGTACAAGAGAGTTAAATAAGGGATCTCCTTGCACACATCACCTTTAAGATTGTTGATCACATTTGGACACAATCATTGGATTACGAAGAATTTCACTTTCGATACAAAAGATGATTCAAAAATGGACACATGGTCAACAATCGCTCCATAAATTTTAAAAAACTTGAGCACCAATCTTTGTGGTTAGACATTCTTCCTCATCATTATTTGATTAAAGCTCCTTCAAAGATTAAGGGGAAAGATCTTGAATCTCCTCGAGGAGCGATGGCTTCTCCTTTGCAAGATAAAGATGTGCAGTTGGGGTGTGGCCAACAAACATCACTAGTAGCTGCAACTTCCCAAATTCCAGTGATCCCAAATTCCCCTCGGGCTTTTCCTCCTTCGCATGAGACAAATTTGCAGCTTGGGGGAAAAATTAATATAGTCTTGGTGGGTGTCCCTTCCTAGATTTCAAAGGGTGCAACATATTCAGATCTAAGGAATAGTTTTAAGGGAGGTGAGGCCTCTATGACTTCAGATTATTTTGTAGCATCTTTGGGTTTGCCAATGGTTGAGTGTAGCCCTAGGGGCAATACTTAGAAAGGTCAGGCAAGGATAGGAGTTTTGGTGAGGAGAATCCCTTAGTAGAGGTTGCGGCGTCTTCTCAATCAGAGGTAGAATGGACAAAGGTTAAGAGGAATAAATCCTCTTCTGACAACCACCAGATGTTGCTCAGATCGGCCATGAAGGGGGAAATGGTGGTTAGAGTAGAAATCTATTAGAGAAGAGGCTTTCTAAGAACACATCAATCTAACTTTGTTGTTTTTTAGCTTGATTATGTGGGTTATGTTGGTATCCTTTATTGTGTTGTCTTTTTATAGCACCCCTTTGTGGAAAGGGCATGCATTGATGTACAACTTAAACAATATCTAATCTTGATTCACAGACTCTCCTAAAATCCTTATGATCTTCTAATGATGATGCACAAAAATTGAGATTCATCTCACATTGAATAATGCTTGATCGCACAACTATTCTCAAGCTCACTCATAGTTTCATTATATTCACATAATTGATTACACATATCATGTGAAGTGAAATCTAAATTATATACAAGATATAACATTAACAACATTTCATGTTGGCCAAGGGTCTACAATTAACTAGGACTAAAGAAGAAATACAAGAGTTGAGAAATGAGATATATGAGGAGTTTGGAGATCCCCAACCAACCATTTCTTATCATGCACTTGTTGGAATTAGAACCTCACACACTCTTAAGCTAGTGGGTTACTTGATGAAAGAGAGATTGATAATATTGATAGAATTAGGAATTACTCACAAATTCATCACTAAAAAGTTAGTTTCTCTTTTCAATTGTTTTATTCATCTAGCTTTAGAATTATAGGTCATGATTACAAATGGGGGCACTGCAATCATAGAAGCTTCATAGCATTAAATTATCCATTGGAGAATAACAAATCTATTACCCTATTCTTTGTATCTATATGAGTCAAAATAATATTATTTTAGGAGCATAATGGCTTACTATATTAAGGACAATTTAGATGAACTTCTAAGAGCTATTTATATGCTTTCATAGAAGGAAGGATACTAGAACTAAGAGGGTTGTGTACAAAGTCACCTAAAATGATAATATCTCACCAAATGGAAAATATTCTTGAAAAGGGGGAAAATAGGTTTGTGGCCCAAATATTTTCATGAGAAGCATATCAATCAAAGGCTTCTATAGCACTAGATATATGAGTAATTATAGATAATTATTTAGTATTTTAAAAAAATTCTACAATCACCAGGTCTAATAAAAAAAGATATAGGAAAATATAAGGTTACAAGTCCTCATTTTTCCTTTTTGATTCTCCAGATCATTCAAAATGCAAGAGAAGAGAATACAAAAATTTACAAGATCATATAGAAAAAATTATTATCTCTCAATCATGAATCAAGATCCCAAAAATATAATTTTTTGGATCTAATACCTTGTTTTTATACATAAGAGGTGATTTTTATTGATATAAAAGTACACAAGTACATCAATGCATACCCTTGCAATAGGGGTGCTACAAAAAGACAACCAAAAAAAGGATACCAACTTAACCCACATAATCAAGCTAAAAATAACAAAGTTAGATTGTTGTGTTCTTAGAAAGCTCCTTCTCTAAGAAATTTCTACTTTGACCACCATTTCCTTCTTTTATGTCCGATTTGAGAAACATCTAGTAGTTGTCAAAAGAGGATTTACTCCTCTTAACCTTTATCCATTCTGCCTCTAATTGAGAAGAATCCATCATATTTGGGTCAACCTTTGCTAAGGGATTCTTCCCCCCACCAAAACTCCTATCCTTGCCTGATATTTCTGAGTATTGCCCATAGGGCTATCCTCAATCATTCGCAAACCAGAATATGCTAAAGAAAAATATTAAATCATAAAGGCCTCACCTCCATTAAAAATACTCCTTAGATGTGAATACGCTGCACCCTTTGAAATCTAGTAAGGGACACACACTAAGACTATATTAATTTTTCCCCCAACTTGCAAATTTGTCTCATGCAAAGGAGGAGAAGCCTGAGGGAAATTTGGGGTTGCTAGAATCTAGGAAGATGCAACTACTGGTAATGTTGGTTGGCCACACCCCGACTGCACATATTTCTCTTGCGAAGGATAAGCCCTCGTTGCTCAAGGAGATTCAAGATATTTCCCCTTAATCTTTGTAAGAGCTTTAATCAAATAACGATGAATAAGAAAATATGACCACCAAGATTGGTGTTAAGGTTTTTTAAAGTTTATGGAGCAATTGTTGACCATGTGCCAATTTTTGAAGCATCTAAACTATATTGAAAGGGAAATCCTTCATAGTCCAACAATTATGTCCAATTGTAATCAACAATCTTGAAGGTGATGTCTGCAAGGAGATCCCTTGTGATATCCATGTCCACAAGGATGTGAGAAAATATTGTATGGGTGAATTTGGAAGTGTCTATATCAATAGCCATAAAGTATCCCAAAGACTCACCAATCAATTCAAAGCAGTCCTCAAATCAAAATCATAACAAGAGATTTGGAAGGCAAACCCATACAAGTTTCACTAAAAAAGATTATGTGAGAGGGTTGAAATATGGATAATAGGGTTTGAGAAGGAGTAGATTTTTTCCACGACACCATCTTTCATGAAGAATGTCACCCTTTTCCTCTTTACAATCAAACACCATAATGAAAAACCCTTGTGCATAAGGACAAACTTCTACATTACCTTTGAGCATAGGTTGCCATGCCAATGCGATCAAGTTGTGCAGATATGATAATTTTAGCTAGAGATGATTGAACTAGCCTATGTAACCATTGGAGATGTAAAATTGTTCTCCTTCAAAGACATCTTTCTTGAGCTCCTCGAAAAAAAATAAGACAGGAGATGCAAGGGTCCTTTTGATGAGAGTTTTTGGGTAGAGCTTGATGGTCCCCATCTCCTCAATGGCCATTCCACTCTTTTTGGTTGAGCATCCCAAGTCGAGGGTCTGCTCCCATTCTCTTAGGCCTTACTAGCAATAATGTCCCTAAAAGAGGAACACTGCACTGCCTTAACCATTGAAACTCCAGATAAATCAACCCCTATGCAAATAGGGCATTTAGAGTTCCCAAAAAAACTTTTAATAACCCGAAAATGATTGGAGAAGGAATGTGTAGAGCGGGGAGGAGCCTGGAGCTATTGATCTAAACTAGGGCACAAAGATCTTAGCCATGCTGAGGCATTTCCTTTTCGCTCGTCGCCAAAAGAAAACCACCTCTCCTAAGTTGGAACATGGAGATATGCCAAAAGAGGTGCCACTAAGAACCAATCAGCAAGGATGTGCAGGAAGATTGAGATACACAAAGTTTTAGGGCATCGATATCATGACTCAAATATTACGAAGAATTGCTCTGCTACCTTGTTAGAAATATGAAAATAAATGAATTAACTAGGATATTTTAAAAAGAGATTCTAAGCTACCAATTGCAAATGCATAAAAGAAAATCAACCATTTAAATATGATAAAATTTTATTAAGAAGTTCTCCAAAAGAAGCTACAAGAATGGTTGTATAAAATATAATAGAGCCTTTCTTAAATATAGGCAAGGATGATGAGGTAAGAAGGTAGGATTGTATGAATGACTAACCCTCCAAAGGTACAATACATGTGAGCTCACTCGATAAATGAGCGAGTGAGTGACAAGTGTCTCAAAGATGAGTACATGTGTCTCAACCACATGAAGTGAGATAAGAAAAACTAAAAGACCCTAAGTGGAGAATTAATTAATGCGAAACGAACTTTTCTAGGTATGTTTGAAGCTAGCTAGATAGATAATGTCACTATTTACACCAATTGTTAAAGTCCTTTTACATTTTTCTACTTGGTTAGAGCCCCTTTTATGTATAATAATATATTTTTATTACTTTTTGTAATAGACATAATCTCTCAACTTCTCTTTACTACAAATAGTTTTAATAGGTTGTGGCTATTTTCATTTTTAAATACTTGACAACAACTCTATCAATCCATTTAAAGGTAATAATTCAACAAATTCTCTAAAGGTGTTAACAAATAATGCATATTCTTATACAAATTTAGATACCATAAATTAAGGCAAACAAGTTTCAGATTTTCTAGAATCATCCAAAATTTAGACGAGCATGTCAAGTTTAGGTATGCACAAGTATATATCACTTCTAAACATGAATTTACAAAGACACAAAATTATATTACTTGAACAAATAAATACTTAGCATCAAAACAAACACATTTACATCAACATAAAAAACTAAATGCTTATTTACTTAATTTTTATACTCATTCAAACATTAACTATAACATTTATTTTAATTAGCACGCATAGTAGAGTTGGTTTGGGTAATGGGTTTGCTCCTCATTGGTTGGTCTTGGGTTTGACTCCACACCCAGGTTTAAGAGGTTGGGACTTCTTACGAATGGGAGAGAGCCCTAGCTTGCCCTAAAAAAGAATGATCTATTTTTTTGATAAGATAAATATTTCCTTATAACCTAAAAAAAAATCTCTGATTTCATGGCTTCTTGCAATTGATACCAAAAAAGATATTCTGGTTCCTGTAAAATATAAAATATTTTACATCCTAAGATTTATGCAGAATTTCAACTAAAAAAAATCCCTGATTTCATGGCTTCTTGCAATTGATACCAAAAAAGATATTCTGGTTCCTGTAAAATATAAAATATTTTACATCCTAAGTATTCTGGACTTTTCATTTTTTTCTTTTCAGGGCAATTGACTATTGATCTTTAGTTGCCCTTTACCTGTTTCTTTGGCAGAAAGGAAAATATTTTTTTTTTCAGTTGCACACAAATGAATCCTATAAAGTTAGTCAGCTACTTTCTAAACTAATAATTATTATGAGAAGTGATGAAAAGTCATTTTGTTTTGAACAATGATGACATACCTTCTATTATAAAATGGACACTCTACAATTAATCTGTATTTCTAATGGCTAATTCAATTTCAAAAATGCTCTTCATTCACAGTTCATTCTAAATATACTTTTGACATTATTTATTTTTAGAAAATTTTAAAATGTATTTAAGACAAAAGTTGTTTTTAGTTAAGATCATGGTATAAAGTATTGTGTATAAAATAATTATTATTTAAATTTAATTAATTTAATTTGGTTTTACTTTAAAATCAGAGTTAAATAAATGTTATTTACTATTATATAAGATTAGAAGTTATAATTTAATGTGCATAGATTTTTGGATTTGATTGTGTAGCAATTTTTCAACATCAACATTTTGGATCATACTCCATGATCCATCATCAAGAATAATAAAATAGTACTATTTAGTTCTTAATGAATTGTAAATTAGGAGCATGAATTTTCAACAGTCCATGGTATCAATGTACATAGAATTCTAGATTTGACCATGTAAAAAAGTTTGGGTATCAATGTTTTGGACTCAATCCGAGGATCTAAAAAATTGTCGCATGATCAAATCCATAAATCTATGCACATGGATATCATGGACTATAAAAAAATCATGCTACTAATTTATAATTCATTAAAAACTAAATATTATTATTTTATTATTGTGAATTAAACCTAATAAAAAATTAATATAAAATATTCAACATAAAGCTGACATATATTTAAGGTATATTTATGACTCAAACATTGTTTAAAAATAAGATGTGTAACAACAATATATTTACCCACAATTAATTCCAAGTTGATGGGGATTGGCGTGGGGTTATCTTAGGCCCAACCATACATATATACAACTTCATCACTGACATTATTGGGGTCAATTGAGATTAAGTTGACAAATTAAAGTCCATTGAATCTATAGAACCTAATCAATGTATCTTATAGACACTTAAAAGCTACTTATTTACCTTCTTTTTAATACCATGCTTAACATCATATAATAGTGTCATTTTAATACCATGCCAATATTCAAATCTCCATGCTAATTATCTAAAAATTGACATTTCCACTATATTAACACCTTCTTAACCACATTATCCCCTTTACAAATGAATTAGTAAAATTATATTTAATTTGACACAATTACCCTTAATAAAAACTAATTTAATTAGTTCATTTTCCTACAAAATTAATAATTTTCTAATTTCCATCTCACATTGCTAACTAGTTAATTAATTTTATAATTTAATTAGTCTAACTTCATTCTCATTTAAAATAAATAAATCCTAGACCATCCCAAAAGTAAATGCACAATTAAATGCATTTCCCTCTTATTTTCAAATAAAATCTACCTCATCTTATGGTTGTGACAAATTAATTATGACCATTTCTATTTTTAGAAAATACAACCTCATCTATTCATTTTGAATAAACTAAAACGTAACCATTCATTTTATCCTAAAGCCAAGGAAAATACTCTAAACTAATCACTATAGTAGATTTGATCTTCAAATCTCAACCATCCATCCTCCTAGCCAAATAAATATAAATTAAGTTTTATTTTCCCTCAAAGATATCAAAATGAGAATACATAGGTACATGCTACTAATATTTTAAAGGTTCAAGTTTCAAGGAGCAATTACATACTATCATTTATGTTTTTTTGAGCACATCTATAACAACAATGGTTGCATTTGCATTAGATGAATGCTTATTTTATATTTGATTAGCTCAATTTAAGGTTTGCATTATTTTAGATAATTATTTATTTATTTATTTTATTTATTATTAATAATTTCATATTTAAATTTTTTTACTATGTTAGGGACTTACTCTTTATCTTTTACATTTTTAACACCAACCTTTGTCATTTCTTGTTCTAATGTTTTCTATGTTTTTGAAGTTAAACTTTCCTAGATGGACTAATCTTTGAATATATCTTATTCTCCTACAATGGTCATATCTTATTTTTCATTGTCATAACTATATAAAAGTGCCCATGCAAGCCTAGAGGTGGCCATATCTAGTTCATATAGAGCTACAAAAGATTGGCATACATTGATAAACCATAATTTTGGCATGCAATGAATCAATATCATTGTGTGATCCTATGTCAAATAGTATTTACTACATACTTTTTTACCAAGGCAAGTATGACTACAATAATTTCCAATTGTTCAAGAACTCACGAGGTTCCTTTCATACAATACTTCTTATAACAACAAGATACACTTCTATACAATCTCTCACCCAAACTAAGATTCAATAAAATAAACTTTTCTACTAACATGTAGGATCTAAGTTGATCAAACTTTGATACCAATTGAAAGGAACTGAAGGTGTGAATATTCTTCTTAAAATAATTTATAAGAGGAGAAATATGTAGAATAAATTTAATCTTGTAATTACAATGAAAAATAACACAATAACAATATAACCATAACATAATGATGTATGTGGAAAGAGACCTTTCATTAAAAAACCCAAACTAAAAAGCATGAACCAATTGTATCACCAACAATAATAGTTACAATACAATAACCAAGGACATGCCCTTATGGGAGTGTCACCAACTTTAGATGTAGAGTAATTTTTGTTACATAATGGTACCTACAAAATGCATTATGAAACCTTTATCTCTAGCATTAAATATAAAGGTGGTTTGATAAATAAACCTATAAGTGTAAACCATAAGCCATGGGCCAATACCATGACCCAAGAATGGCACTCACTCTCTCCCTAGTCTTGGTCTCCTAGGATAAAAATAGAACGTGTTCTTACACTTGCCATAATATGTCATAAGTTGTCATATGTAATCTCCCAATTCGAGGGTTCCATTTTGTCTCTATTATCTCCATTGAAAGATGCCTTATGATGTGCCACAATATGTGTCATAATTTTATTAGCTTGGTCAAGTCAACAAAATTTCCTCTTACATGCTCTTGTTGAGCTTCTCTTTTGGTATTTGTCCTGGATGTCAAAATTGTGTTTCAGATTGGCATCTTGCTGAGATTGACTATCAGTTGCATTATTTACATTCAGATGGTTGGCACTCTTGTTCATATTCAATTTTGGCATACTTGGTTTTGGCTTCAACATTGTGATGATGGTTTTGACGGTACTGATCTTTTGACCCCATGTGCAGATTACAAGGCATATTGTTTATATGATTATGATTCTATGTTCAGGTTGATAATGGCATTCATAGGGTTTTGTTTTCAGGTGTTTGTTATGTTCAATTCAGCCGAGGTTTTGATCACATTTGTATGATAGGTGGTATAGTACTAGTTTGACAGGTTTGACATTTTGAGCTATATTGTGCTAAGGTGATCTCTAGGTTTTGATTTTATATATCTGTCTATGATCATGCTTTCATTTCATATAGCTATATATATAGCTTTGGCTTACAAGCTGATATCATTTGGCCTCCTTTTTTGAAAAAGGGTAATATCATGGAAATTTCTATAATGATGTCTTGAAGCATTATTCTTGGCTCACTCTCATTTGAACATGACTTAGAAAGAATTCATACCTATATTGGGTCCTATAATTGTTAATTCATTAGGCCTTAAGGCCGACATCAAGTATGTTGACATAATTATAAAGTCACTTTGAAAGTGATATGGGATAGACCATTGGTAATAATGCTTTGTGGGTAAAGGTAGTCGACATGTTTGATAAAGTTGGAAATTGCATTATTGACTGACTTTGATTAAAGTCATAAGCGATTGACCTGTTGGTTTATTTGAAATCATTGATTTTTCGAGTTCTATGTTATAATAGTGGTCGACATTTTCTTTGTTTGATCATTGGACATCATTTAAAGTTTATATGGTGATAAAGTTTGAATCGATGGTCAGTATGCAATCCGAAGGTAATGATAAGTGTCGACATACTTGGCAATTGTAATAACCATGGACTTGATGCTTATGATATGCTTGATAATCATTATGTTTTTATTTTCGGACTTCAAAAGCTATCAATTTTTGTTTAAAGCATCGAATGGTTTGTAGAAGAGATTAGGGAAAGCATTGTCTTTGGTTTTATTTTTGAGATGGGTTTGGAACCCTAGCTTCGCCGCCGCCATGGAAGTTATCTCTCAGTCGTTAATCTGTCTTTCTATCTTTCTGTAATCATCTCTGCCTTCTGTGAGTGCTATGACAGGGGTTTGTAAGGAGTGGGCACGAGCTTGGAAGGAATTTTACAGGTCGAGCTCGAATCTGGGAGGAGAATCGACAACATCACTCAACTGGGTTGGTAAAATTCAATGCAAAATCTTATGCATTTTGTTTTTCTACCTTCAGGTTCATTAAATCAGGTATTATTCTACCTTGCATGGAGAAAGTTTTTCAAATTCAAGTTGGAACGACAATTACAATCTTTTGGCTAAAAACAGGAAATGCAATAGTGATTTCCAGCAAGGCATGTGATATGTTTTCAGTTACATACCTATTTTCAGGTTCTTGCTGTGATTTTTTGTTGTCTTTAGCAGCATTGAAAATCTTCTTAAGGATTTTCTCCACTTGTCGTTAAAATCTAAAGGGTATCTGAAATCTGGTTTAAACGAGTTATGGTATTCTTGTATTTTATTATGGCAGATCTATTATTGTTTCTCCAGGGTTCTGAGATCAAATACAAGATTGACACATTGCCTTTCAAGAAAGAAAGAAACCTTGGCTGAAGATTCAAAATCAAAATCATTTCATCCACCTTTCACAGGCTCTAAGGGTTTCAGTGTTATTTACTTAATATACCCATTTCTACTCATTCTGTCAGTAGAAATCTATTTTTGTGGTCATTTCTCTGAATCTGAAAATATACCTGCTCAATGTGACAGAAGTCAGTAACATTGCATATAGCTTTGTCATTGAAAAAATACTATGATGTTTTTTTATTGTAAAAGAAAAGTGAGAGAGAAACAGTCTGTGAAAAGTATGTGAGATTGAATACAACATTATGTAATGACCTATTCAGATAGACACGAAATACTCTAATTTTGTAAAATATGAAATACGAGAAAATAACAAGCTGTCTCAAGATTAGATAATGACTAGAATTCTGGAGGTTCAGTTTTGAACCTTGAGGATTGTAGGTATTGTGTGTTGAGAGGCACTTGCGAGAAAAGAGAGAAACAAAGAGACCCTTTATATCATTGTATCTTCAGTAAACTGAAAAGGGGTTGGTGCTCCTTGAAATTGGTGTTTCAAAATGAGGGGTTGGTGCTCAAAAATCAGCCTATAAGTCATTGTTAAAAGTGGTTTTTCAAATATAAGCCTATAAGTCATTGTTAAAAGTGGTTTTTCAAATATAAGCCTAAAAGGAAGCAGTTTAGGAGTGGATTTTCTACCCCAAGAGGGTTTTCCACTCGACATATCTTGTGTCTCTTTTCTCATCTGTGGTTCCTTTGATTTATTGTGTGAATGCTTTTTTATGCAATGTTTCACTGTCATACTTCTCATTTCAGTTATATGTGATTACATTCAATATATGGATGAGTTAATCATTGATAAATGAGAGCATAAATCTGTTTTGTTTCAGTTTCTGTAAAATTTGTCAAATCAGTTCATGACATTGATTCACCCCCCCCCCCTCTTAGTGTCTTTTTCACTCCAACAACTCTTGCACACATCATAGATTATTTTACATAATTATTTAGATCATAGATTCTCTTACACATCCTTCATAAAAAACTATTGTCTTACACACATCACAATAATAATGGCCATCATAAGTGGAACACCATTTTCCAAGAGGGGTCACAAATAATAAATAAATAAATAATCAATTGTTAGGATTATGACACCCCTATGCCAATAAATTTTATAAAAAATATTTTATACCATATTAAAAATGTGACTCGATCAAAGTTACACCCCAAATTCTAATTTAGGAAAAGTCTAAAACAATAATAAATAAATGTGGATTAAGCACAAACCAAGTAGCTAAAGCAATCAATATCTTAAATAATTTCCACATACATTAGGTAGATATTCCTTGTTTGAAGGAGGATCTTAGCTTGTATTAGGAATATATTGATTTATTGGCTTGTGGTAAGTATCATCTAAATGCAAATTAAATCAAGCCTTAGAGGGGAGACTACCAATGTTAATTTAGGTAGGTTTTCATTTTAGCTTCTAGAATTACCCTAGCATTAGATTGTGAAGTAGAAGATGACCATACCAAGATATGTCCTAAACTAAAGGAGAACAATGAGAGCCATGAAAAGGTTGAGAACTATGGCTACATCTATGTCAATTCCTTTTAGGAGGGGAATGGATCTTGTGAGAGGGGAAATTTAGTGCAACCCAGGAAACTAAGTAGGGATAATTGCGCTATTGATCCAACAACATATACAAGTGAGTGATCTCAAGTGTAACCATTTTGTCTTGCATTTTGATATATGTAATTAACATTATACCATATCATGGACTTAAATTATAAATTGAAAAATGAATATCAACAACTGTTCTAGGAAAAATATCTAAATTATTATCTTTCCAAATACTAAATTAAAATTTACACTAAAGAAGCTTACCATATCTAGGTGAATTTAGTAGAAAGCTTATAATAGTTCCACAAAAGAATCATAATCTAAGAGAAAGGATTTTAATAAAAGGTTGAAATAAATTATGAATCTAATTCCAAGTAATTGATCTTTATATAAAATTAGATGAGATGCTTGAGAGTTTTAGTTTATCAAAACAAGGACAAGGATTGACAACACCCAAATTAGTCAACTATAAAATTTTGGGAAGATATTGATAGATAATACACCAAAAAGAACTAGCAAGTTTAGGCTCAAAAATGGCTAACCAAATAGTGTCAAATTATTTTTTCCATGAGCTAGTAATGAACTGTAAATCCCATCATTTCACACCATAGGAGAGAACCATAGATATCATTTCTAAGGTTTTTATATATATAAGATGGTGGTAGAATACCATTTCCAATATTTCTACCAAGGTCTAGTACATCTAAAAATCCTAAGTTTTTGAACCATCTTGGAAGGGATAAAATCCATTATAATGGTTTGAAAGACTCATGATTCCCAAGTCTATATTTTTTATTTCTCTAGGCAAAGATAGCTATTTTCTAGAAATTTTAGAGAAAAGATTGAGAATATACAAATGGCTTAGATTATCCATTTGTCTCAAAGAGCCCAAACCTAATATTGAACATAAATAATCCCAAGGCATCTAAAATCCAAGGGAAGGGAAAAAATGCTAAAAATATATAGTGAATGCCTTTACCTTGCTCAAAAGTAAAAAAAGAAAACCCTTAGAGAAATTTTCAAGATTTTGATAGGAGGTTTATGAGGGAATACAATGATAAGATCCACAAATATAATAATGAGTATAAGAAAATGAATAAAATATATCTCACACAATAGAGGATCTTTTTGTGGTCCAATATTCCCCATCTCTAAAATAAGAAAAAATAGAATAAACCATTGAGCTAGGGTAACACTATACAATAAGTTTCTTATGGAAGAAGCCACTTCATGTTATTTTTGGGAAATTGTGTCTCAACCTTGCAATTATATAATGGTTATTCTTGATAGGAAAAATGGTTTGTTAGTTAAGTCGCGGGGTTCTAGAGTTTCATAACCTCCCGACTTAGCAATCTCCTTATTGTTGGCGAGTTGTAGGTTTTCAGAACTTCATAACCTCCGACAAGAGGTTCTTGTTAGAGTTATCATGCATTAGATAATAATTAATTAATCTTTAATTGATTATTACTCTAATTTATTCTTGTGCACTTAAGCTAAACTTAGGAGTGTTTTTATGCTTTATTAGCTGAGCTAATATTAGATCATTATGTCTCATCTCATGTGATGTCGACACTTGTCCTGATCTAATCCCTTTCTCATTTAGGGTTTTTCTCTTATAAGTACTCAACCCTCATTGTAAATATCTCGAGCTTTCATATTTTCTTGAGAGTCTCTTGCTCTATAACTTTTTCTTGTTGAGGAATATTGCATATATTGTTTGCAGATATCTTGCGTGGAAGGTGTATACATTTGTTATTTGATCCTGTGACTCATGGTTTTATGCTTGTTTCACAATTCTAACATGGTATCAGAGCATGGATTCATCAAACCCCTTCTCGATTTATGAGGTTTATTTTCTTCAACAAGGGTTGTAAGCTTCAGATTTGAATCCCCTTTGCTCTTTTTGCAAAATTTGGAGGTGGGAGCATTTTTGGTGCATTTTGGCATGCAAAGAACCTCACAATTGGATTCAGAGCTGTCGAGAAAGTCGAATTTGGATTTTGTTTCACCTGATTTTGATTCCTAATGCCAGATCTACGAAGGTTTGAAATGGTTGCTTTATTTCTAGATCCAGAGGGTAGTTGCAATTTCAGTGCATTTTGGCATGAAACAAACATTACCATTGCACCCAAAAGGCCCAAAAACCTTAAGATCATCTATCAAACCATCAAAATTTGTGTCAGGAGTTTCTGAGGCAAAAAAAATTTTCCAGGAAGGTCATACGGTCTCCCCAACACGCAAATCAAGGTAAAAACATATGTATTTCAATATTTTTTTCTTGCAGAATTTAAACAATTTAAAAAAAATAAAAATGTAAACCCCTTCATGGGGGCTGCAGTTTTTTATATTAAAAAATATTTTTACTAAAATTGTGGGGAAGGTATCGAGGGTACCTGCCCCCCCTCCCATGGTAGGGCTGGTAGGCCCTCAGGCACCGCCCCCACATGGGGAAGTTACTTGTAGGAGGTACCACCTCGTGCCAATGGCAGGTGGTGGCCCCTCAGGCCCCCCACCCATGGGGTTGGCATGGGGTGGGCTTTGCCCCCTCCACCACCCTATATATTTTTTTCAAAAATATATAATAGTTTATTTTTTATTGTTTTTTTAACTTTAAAAAAAAAAACAATATTTTTTGTAATATTTTTTTTTTGCAAATAATGTCCACATGCAATGTATTGGAGAAATTTTTTTTCCCAGCATAGTAAATTTGGCAGACCTCCACATTTGGAGGTATGTTTGCTAAATTTGGAGGAGATCTTTTTTTCCCTACTCAATCCCTCTTCGTTGGGCTTTTCAGTTTTGCACCAAATATTTAGAGGCCATATCTCGGCCATACAGTAGAATTTTCTAGTGCAATTGTTTTTTGAAATGGGGTAGGATTTCGAGCTCTTCACGGTGGTGCAAGTATTTTCTAGTTCGAACTTGTATTTTTTTTTTAAAATGCTATTTTCTCAGTGTTGTTGTTGTTTACTTCTCATTTTTGAGACTTCAACGAGCCATATCTTCTGCATCTAGACTCCTTTTTAGGTACCATTTTTTTGAAAGTGCACATTTTTTCATGTACTTCATCATGGAGCTACCAATTTCCTTGTTTTCTGTCAAAGAAATGTATTTTTAGCATGCAGTCCTTTTTTGGACATTATGGGCTCCCATTGTATAAATTTTTCATTATGTAAACACACTAAAATAAAGTGCCACAACAGGTGTATTTTTTATGGGATCTTGCACATCACTTTGTGCCTTATTGTACTCGCACACTATGTTATAAAGTGTCATGGGGGGGCTTGATGTTTTGTCTTTGTTTGCAATCATACATTTGTCAAGTTAGTGTCCCTTCCATGACAACAACCTCATGCGAGTGTGACTTTTATTTTCACACCCTTTATACGTGGGTACTTTCATGTTTGCACGTTCAAATGTTCCTAATTCTTCTTCATGCACTTATTTTTGGCATTTAGTTTCAGTGTACCTATGGGGGGGTTTCTACTGTTGGTGTTAATGCTTCTTTGATTTCATGTTGGAGTGAGCTATGTATACAATATTTTTTCCTATGTACTTTCAGATGCAATGTATATCGGTGGTTGGTTAGTTGCATTTTGGTGAGATGGATCACTTAGCATATGGACACTCTTGCATTCATGTTTTCAGCATTACAACAATCATTCTTCAACAGTGTTTGCAAATTCTTCATGATTCAATGGTGTTCTTTCTATTCATCCTTTGTTCCTATTTTTTGGGACAACATTGTCTTGTTTGGAGGCTTCTTCAATCCTTCACTTGGCTTTCATCTCTTTTTGGAGTGGAGTTTTTTCCATGAGGTTTTCTTTGTTTCTCTACATTATAGAGATATTATGTTTGTACATGGGTAACTTACATGGCCTTGTTTGTCAGGACCCATCATGCATTCTATTTTTAGGGTTTTTAGCAACTCCCTAAGTTCATCTTAAGGGGGGGTGTTAGAGTTATCATGCATTAGCTAATAATTAATTAATCTTTACTTGATTATTAGTCTAATTTATTCTCGTGCACTTAAGCTAAACTTAGGAGTGTTTTTATGCTTTATTAGTTGAGCTAATATTATATCATTTTGCCTCATCTTATGTGATGTTGGCACTTGTCATGATCTAATCCCTTTCTTATTTAGGGTTTTGCTCTTATAAGCACTCAACCCTCATTGTAAATATATCGAGCTTTCATATTTTCTTGAGAGTCTCTTGCTTCTGTAACTTTTTCTTGTTGAGGAATATTGCATATATTATTTGCAGATCTCTTGCATGGAAGGTGTATTTGTTTGTTGTTTGATTCTATGGCTTGTGGTTTTGTGCTTGTTTCACAATTTCAACAGTTATGAAGTTAGGGTTTCTAGTTACTTAGCGATGGAGCGATAAGGAGGAAGGAAGCGCTTCGAGTGGGACTCAACCATAATGACATGTGATGAAAAGTTAGTGAATGGAGTGATGGTCTATTGTGTTAGATCAAAGAGAGTTGATACATTATAAATCTAGTCCGTTAATTATTAGGGTTTAGATCTAACAGTGGATATTTTTTTGGCCTGTCTTGCCCTATAATGTAACTCTATTTTATGAGGGCACTGCACTATGATTGTAAGAGAGAGTGACAAAGAGAGGTAGAGTAAGATATAGTGATGTATTATGAGATTTTGTTAGTAGTCGTGTTGTCTCTTGATCTCTAAGTGGTGATACTCTTGTGAGAAGCTTGCTTTGCAAGTATATTGTAATATTTGTGATTTACTGAATAATATATTGGGTTGCTTTTGGAGTGTGGGGTTTTTCTCCTGAAAGGGTTTTCCCCACGTAAAACATTGTGTTGTGGTATGTGTGATATTTATGTTTATTCTTGTTTAAGTTTATGTAACTGTTAAATATTTGTAAAAGTTTTGCATTATTCTCCTCTCAAGATTAGTGTAGGAAGTTGTTCCGCTACCTTAGGTTCCTTATAAGTGGTATCAAAACTTGATCACCTTTGGTTTCAGTTGTGGGTTGTTGGGTTTTTTGAACCAATCCAATTTTGAGTGGGAACTTGTGCAGAAGACACTTTGCGATCTTGTTGCAGGAATTTTCATATGGAAAGTTCCTTAGGGAGAATAGAGGTGGATAAAATTTTTAGAAATAATTTTGAAATGTGGAAGCTAAAGATGGAGGATCTATTGATAGATCGAGATTTGTGCAATGCTATTGATGCAGATATTTCAACGCCTATGGATCCTACTCAGGCTGCTTAATATGATGTTATGGACCATAATGCCAAGGGTCTAATTAGATTGTGTTTGGAAAACTTTTTTTTAATCAATTTCTATGAAGAGACCTCTGCATAGAAACTATGGAAGAAGCTTGGTGAGATGTATCAAGCCAAATCTTTAGTGAACAAGATTTTCTTGAGGAAGAAATTGTATTCCTTGAGAATGGAAGAGGGTGGATGGATTATAGAACACATGGAAGAATTCAATATGCTGGTGGATTAGTTGGCATCAGTTGGTGTCAAAATTGACGAGGAAGAGAAATGCCATATCTTGCTTTGTTCTTTGCCTGATTCATGGGATTCTCTTGTTATGGCTATTGGGAGTACTTTTGTTATATTGAAGATTGGAGATGTGGTGGGTTGTTTGATTTCTGAAGAGATGAGGAGGAAGGTATCCATTAGTGCCAAGGAGGCCCTGAATGTTCATGAAAGACCTAAGGAAAAAAGGCAAGAAGAATGAGAACCATGACAAATCCAAGTCTAGGGGGAGATCTAAGTCTCTCAGAAAGTCCAAAGTTGTTTGTTGGAACTGTGGTAAGCCTGGACATGTTTGTAAGGATTGCAAAGAAGAAAAGAAGAAGAAAAAGAAGAAATTTGATTTTGATTATGAGTTTGTGAAGGGAGATGGTGACACATTCATTGCAGCTTTAGAAACTTGTGTAGGTAACGATGCATGGTTAACTCGCTCGGGTGCATATTTCCATATGACCTTTAATATTAGGGATTGGTTTTTTGAATATGAAGAATTTGATGGAGGTAAGGTGTACTTGGGTGATGATTCTCATTTAGACATTGGTGGTCGTGGTAAACTTAAAATCAGGTTTCTTGATGGTAGAATAAAATGGATTAATGGTGTGTTGCATATCCCCGGTTTAGCACAATTTTTTTTATCTGTGAGCAAACTAATAGATGTGGGTGTGTAGGTAATTTTTTTTTGATGCAAGATGCAAGATGTTTAGAGGTGCTATGGTGGTTGCTAGAGGTGTTATATATGATACATTGCATAAGCTTGATGCATGCAATGTTGAGTTCAATAGTACTTATGTGAAAAGCAAGTCTATGGAAGAAGTGAGGGTTTCAACTTAAACAGATGGTCATGGCCTTTGGGTACCCAAGGGTGCTCTTTCTTCTTAAATAAAGTTACATGCAAAGAAAAATAAGTTATGGAACCAGAGACTTGGCCACATTGGAGAAAGGTTCTAAGGACCTTGAAATATAAAAACCTTGTTGAAGGTTTGTTTGATTGTAATATTGAATTTGATTTTTGTGAGCATTGTATTTATGGAAAACAAAACCGTGTTCAGTTTTACTTGAGTTCTCATAAATCTTGTGGTGTATTGGATCTTATTCATTCTAATGTGTTTGGTCTTGTAGACGTTCCTTCGATTGTTAAATCCATATATTATGTTTTATTTATTGATGATTATAGTATAAGGACATGGGTATATTTTCTAAAGAGTAAATCTAAAGTTTCAGTCGATTTAAAGATTTTAAAGCGATTGTTGAGTTGCAGACTGGAAAGAAAATAAAGTGTAACTTGAGGACTGATAAAGGTGGTGAATTTTTATCTAATGATTTTGATAGATTCTGTAAAGATTGTGGTATTCATAGACAAAAGACAACTTAGTATTCTCCACAACAGAATGGAGTTGGAGAAAGAATGAACATGACACTGATGGAGAAGGCTAGGAGTATGTTGAGTGGTGTTGGCCTAGAACAAAGGTTCTAGGTTGAAGCCACTACCACTACCTATTACCTGATTAACAGGTCTCCTACATAAACTCTTGTTGATAATACGCCCATAGAGGCATGGTTGGGTCGCAAGCCTTCATTAATACATCTTATAGTTTTTGGTTGTGAGGCATATGCATATGTGCCAAAGGAGAAGAAAACAAAGTTGGAGAACAAGGATATGAAATGTATCTCCATCGGATACAGTTATGGTGTGAGAGGATACAAGCTTTGGGATCTTGTTGCACAAAAGGTAATACACAATAGAAGTGTCGTTTTTAGAGAAGCTAAGCCTTCTTCTGTTACAGTGCAGCCAAAACTAAGTAAACAGGAACATGTGATTCAATTTCCTTTTACACTTGAGAAAGTTGAATTGAGGCCCAAGGATAGACAAGAAGCTGAGAAGAGCTCATCTAACTCTGAATCTTCAGAAGAGGAGGAAAAACCTCCAACTCAGCTTGTTCATAGGTCTACAAGGCATAGCCAACCACCTGAAAGGTATTCACCCGATGATTGGAGAAGTATTTTGTCTTTGAATACTAACATGGATGAACCCAGATCTGTAGAAGAGGCATTAGGTATGAATGATGCAGAATCTTGGAAGATTGCTATGGATGAAGAAATGACATCTTTGAAAAAGAATGATACATGGGATCTTGTACCATTGCTTGAAGGACAAAAACCTATTGGTTGCAGATGGGTCTTCAAGAAAAATATTGGTTCAGATGGAGGTATTGAGAAGTACAAAGCAAGGTTGGTTGTGAAGGGTTACTCTCAAGTTGAGGGTATTGATTATGGTGAGATATTTTCTCTTGTTGCAAAAATGACATCCATTAGATTTTTACTTTCCATTGCTGTTGCTTATGATTTAGAGGTTAAGCAAATGGATGTGAAAACTGCTTTCCTTCATGGTGATTTGGAGGAGGATATTTATATGACATAGACATAGCACTAAGTGGTGAAAGGTAAAAGTAAATTGGTTTGCAAATTGAAGAAATATTTGCATGGCTTAAAACAAAGTCCTAGGATGTGGTACTAGAAATTTGATACATATGTGTTCAATTTGGGATTTGAGCGTTCTAATTCAGATCATTGTGTTTATTATAAAACTGATGGTGATAGTTTTTTGTTTATTACATTATATGTTGATGATATGCTATTTATTGGGAAAGGGAAAGGTATGATTTTAGAACTAAAATCTCAACTTGCTGCTAAATTTGAAATGAAAGATCTTGGTGTAGCAAAACACATTCTTGCAATGGAAATTAAAAGAGATAGAGTGAATAGAAAGCTATGGCTTGGCCAAAGTAAGTAAATTCAATTTCATAGAAATTTAACATGCAGGATTGTAGACCATTGTGTGTTCCTGTTTCAGTTGGAACAAAGTTATCTATTTCAAATTGTTCAACATCCCCATCGGAGATGGAAGACATAAGAAGAGTGCCTTACTAGAGTTTAGTTGGAAGTTTGATGTATGTTATGGTTTGTACTAGACCAAAAATTTCCCAAGCAGTGGGAGTTCTTTCTCGATATATGTCTAATATTGGTAGAGTTCATTGGGATGCAATTAAAATAGTCTTCAAATATTTGTGTGGTACCTCAAATTATTCGGGCTATGTTATCATAGTAATATGATTGAAGGCGAGATTTCCCTTGATATTCATGGTTGTGTGGATTCAGATTGGGCAGGTGATGTTGATAGCAGATGATCCACCAATGCTTATGTGTTTACATTATTCGGTGGTGCAATTAGTTGGATGAGCAAGTGACAGGTTGTGGCTCCTTTGTCCACTATTGAAGAAGAGTATATGGTAGCTAATCTCACTTGTAAAGAATCCATTTGGCTTAAGATATTGTGTTTAGATATTGGAATAAAACAAGGCGTAGTGACAATTTATTGCAACAGTCAGAGTACAATATGTCTAGCCAAGAACGCATCATTTCATGCCAGGACCAAGTACATTGATGTACATTATCATTTTCTTCGAGATATGGTCGAAGATGGTAGGGTGAAATTGGTTAAGGTGGATACTGTGATGAATGTTGTTGTTTCTTTAACTAAGCCAGTGAGCACAAAGAAGTTCAGATGGTGTTCAGAGATGTTGGGCCTTTTGGCCCCTAGCAATTAAGATACAATGTTTACTCCCTCGCGTTGCTCTTGCAAGGTGTTCGACAAGTGGGAGATTTGTTGGGGAATTGTGTTTCAACCTTGCAATTATATAACAATTATTGTTGATAGGTGAAATAGTTTGTTACTTAAGTCACAGGGTTCCAAGTTTTCCAAACCTAAGTCATGGGGCTCTAGAGTTTCATAACCTCTTGATTTAGTGATCTCTTTGTTGTCGGTGATTCGCGGGTTTTAAAAAACTTCCTAACCTTCGACAAGAGGTTCTGAAGTTCAAGTTTTTATCAACTTAGAGATGGAGCAATAAGGAGGAAGGAAGCACTCTGTGTGGGACCTAGCCATAATGACATGTGATGATAAGTTAACAAATGGAGTGATGGTCATTTGTGTCATTGGTGGGAGTTGATACATTGTAAATCTAGATCGTTTAATTATTAGGGTTTAGATCTAACAATGGATATTTTGTTGGCTTGTCTTGCCTTGTAATGTACCTCTATTTTGTGAGGGCGCTGCACTACGACTATAAGAGAGAGCAACAAAGAGAGGTACAGTGAGAGACAATGATTTATTTTGAGATTCTGCTAACAGTCGTGTTGTCTCTTGATCTTTGAGTGGTGATACTCCTGTGAGAAGCTTGCTCTACAAGTATATTGTAATATTTGTGATTTACTAAATAATATATTGGGCAGCTTTTGGAGTGTGGGTTTTTTCTCTCGAAAGGTTTTTCCCTATGTAAATCATTGTGTCGTGGTATGTGTGATATTAAGTTTATTCTTGTTTAAGTTTATGTAACAATTAAAGATCAATACAAGTTTTACATTATTCTCCTCTCAATATTAGTGTAGGAAGTTGTTTCACTACCTTAGCTTCCTTACAGTTATATTTTTGTGATATTTCAAACAAAATATCATAATCAACACATATCCTCACAATTTTATTTACATAATCTATATGAACATCCTCCTAATTACCTAATGAAGGACTACTCATCACCTAATATAATGAATCACACAAATTGTTCATATGAGCTAATATAACTAACTTAAGGCTTGTATGCCACATGTTAGAATTTTCATCCACCTAAATAAATTATAATATCACATCTATAGGTACATAACATGTCATCCCTCTTTAACTTGTTTCATCCTCAAAACATGAGAATAATCCAAATAGTATGACTATCTTAAGTAATTACAAGTATGATGACATGACGAATAATCTAGTCATCCATTGTTGATCTTCATAATTGAGTTAGCTTTATGGTATATATATCATATTTTTTATCAATCTTTTTGTACACCCATGTGATCCATTCCTTATCATAGTAAGCTTTTTTTCTTTCTATGAATAGTAATTTTATGATGTCATTGATTGTTATAGTTGTTTTTTTTATTCTATGTAAATCCATAGTTATTTTCTTTTTGATTACCTATATTATCATTTATTTATATTTTTTTAACCTCACAATGATGTGAATGCATATATATTACATCATTTGTTATCACTAGAACCTTCTCTACTTCATCATATTTTCCACTTATTTCAAGTTGGCTATTGAATATAGTTACTTGAATCCTATATATATATATATTGCTCCTCTTGTATGTTCTTTAATTCAATGGTGCAATATTTAGTATATTATTGAAATTTATCTTCCTTGATTTTTCTTTGGACTTTATTGTGTGTAATATCTTGTAGTTTATCTTTTCCTTTTATACCAAATCTTTATGAACTTATTTTTCACATCAATATTTATTGTTTGCAAATATTCTAATTAAGGATAAATAAGAACAATATCCAACCCATCCATATCCAATTTGTAAAATTTTGAATGGGAACTATATTTAAAAACACATTTATTTGTAGATAAATTCAAATGTTCAAAAAATTGAATATCCTTTGATTAATATTTATGTGATTTCCTTGTACGTATAGTTTCTTTGCTAGTTCTATGTTGATTGAGTATACTTGTTTCTATGACTTATAGAAACAATAAAGCTTTCCTTTTGAATACATCCATGAAATTGAAGGATTGAGTCTTCCTTCTGTGGAGCTAAAGTGCATTTATTTGTATCATTCAACTTCTTTTCCTTCTTCTCATTCTACTTCTTCCTATTTTTCTTCATCTTATTTTTATTCACTTTTTTCTCCTTCTTCTCCTTCTTCTTGAGCCCATGTAAGAATATATTTTTAGTTCATTTGAAGGAGAAATATCCTTACACAATGGTACATGCTATTGGATATCTTCACATTTTAAGAATAAAACGAAATTAGTGTGTCATATTTTACTTTTGCTATGATATCTTTATGGTTTCTCCGCCATTCTAGAATCCATCTCCACCTTCATCAAAAGGTAGAATCTCCATTGAAACTAGTGTTTCTAAATTTTTACTACATACCTAAATTTGATTATGTCATTTTGAAATTATTTTGGTCTTAGGAATAAAAATAAAAGTAATAGACCCTTGATAATTTTTGGTAACCTTTCTAGAAATGTAAAAATTAAATAAAAATACTAACTTTGCAACTTAGGAAGCAAATTTATGAAAAATCATAAAAATTACAACTACATCAATATTGATGATCTAAAAATGATTTTGGAGTGTATCTTCCTTAGGTGATCCTCCAGATTCACTAAAAAAATACAGTCATTTGAAAGATATAGAGAGATGTTAAAAAATTATGGTTTTTCCCTCACCTTTGCCCAAATCATAGCTATAATACCACTTAATAAGTGTCACACATATAATAATTAAAATAAGATAATGTAGAAGATATATCACATAACACAAGATATTTTATGGTCCAAGATGCATTGTATCTAATACATGTAGAAATATAATTAACCCTTGAGGCAGGGTAACACCATATAACACTCCTTATACAAGAAGCCATTGCACATTATATCTCCAAAGGATCCAAAATACAATATCATACTCAACACATATCCTTATAATGATATTCACCTACTTTACATAGACCTCCTCCTAATAGCCTAATAGATGGGTTATCCCAATGAATGCATACTCATCACCTAATATAATCGATTATAAAAATTGTCCATATGACCTAGTATAACTAAAGTGATGTGTGCCACATGTTAGAATACACATGGTTAGTTTCTATAACTTTAGAAAAACATAAAATTTATTAGCAAGAGATAGAGAGGCTTAGTAATCTAGTAATCCATTTCTTTTTTAAATACAAGATAGCATATTGCCACATGGAATAAGGGCATGCTTGAAAGACGTAAAACGTTCTTATAAATATAAATATCTAAACATAAGATCAATTTGTTTCTAGTTGAAGGCATTAATTTAAGAAGATAAATGATGGAGGGATTGCATGGAAGAAAAAAATATGAAAACATTACAAGATTGCTTGATGCTATCCTTCTCTTCCAAGAGAGTGAAAAATGAGACATCAACAAAATGACTTTTAATAAGTTAAGAAGAATTAGGAATATAATTATCTTAAAAATATTTTTGAGACATTGGTTGAAATTAAATATCTAAATACTTCAATAGTAAACACATAATGAGTAGGAGCAAGTGGAGAGTCCTATATTATATATCTAAAAATCCCAAATAAAATATATTCACTATCAAATTAATGGTGAGATGAGAAGAGGCATATATGCAAAAGGTATTTAATTATAACAAATGAAATTAAGCCCAAACCTTAATTCTTAAAGCATGAAAAGAATAAAGGACCACTTGATTTGATTATAGGGTTTGGTGAAGTCACTCTTGATAAGAACAACTTATTAATAGGAGATTTTTGTCCATTTCATACCTTCCCAAGAAACAAGAATATTCTTGAGAATGTATTTGAATTTTATAAAACCTATTTTTTATGTTAGACAATGGGAGGAAGTAGACGACATGTCAGAGGACAAGAAAGTTAGGAATGAATTTATAGAATACATGTAAAATATTGATGGGTCTTTAACTATAGGTATCATCTAGATCTTTAGAGTTAGGTATGAATTTGATATTTATTTATTGATAGTGTCACCTAGTGAGTTGGAATGAAAATATTCTTGGTAAACATGACAAAATATCATTACCAATAATATCCATAAGGATATCTAAAATTCACAAAGAGAACTATCACATCTGAGGGATTTGTCATTGGACATACTAAGAACTAACTCATGAACATATTTCTAGGTGATAAGTTTGTTATTAATTGCTTGCTTCCAAAAAGGTAATATGAGTCCAATATAATGCATTTTTGAAGAGAAACAACATATTTTGGAAAAGGGCATTTAGATTTGAAGACCTATTCATAATGGTAGACAAAATATTAAAGAACGTTAGGAATCTTAGAGAAGAATTGAGATTTCTTGATTTTTTGATTTTTTGAGAAGTGTGAAAAATTCACAAGGATTAAAATCATGATTTGGATAGTTTATCCATAACCTTAGGCTAAAAGAGGCATTGTCTAGAGCCCTATATCAAAAAATGAAATTATATGTAATTTGTACTTCTATTAATGAAATTGGTAACTTGCAATAATGGAGTAGGCACATACAATTGCACATTAAACTCAATGATGGTACACAAATTATTCGAGGTAGTGGTATCATATGAATGATATTGAGAAAGCACAAGTTGGTGCCCATAAATGTATAAAAATGAAGGTGGGATTATTAACATCATTTCACTACTTTATTTACCCAATCCCATGTTGAGGACATGACTCCAAATTTGAAACAATCTATTGTGTATGGGAAAGGGTTGGATTATGAATAATTTGAGCTTTCTCCACCTTGGGTTTGACAATATACCACTTAATAAAAATATAACTATAAAATGGTTGAAAAGAACAATCTCTAACAAAATTTCCACTACAAAAATAAAAGAATGGTCAACTAACATCATGGATCTTGTTAGTGTATATATTATTTTACGCGTCATAGCTCATGGTTAAATACACATGATGCTAAGTATAGTTAGGGGTCAGGTAGTCAAATATATTTATCTCACCACCTCTTGTGAGTTTTGAGGAAGTTGACTCAACACCACCCACTATTAGTGGGAGTCAACTACCTAGTCTTCTCCACTAATTGTGTTGGTAGTTTCTTTTTTTTCTATATGGACATCACATTATTGGCTTAATAATATTTTGATTTATCCAGTTCATGTTATCTCTTAGATTGCATTGTTGTTTTCATCCTATAGGTTAAGTGTGTGCTTGCTTGTCTCACATGGCTCATCAATACTAGTATTCAAGTAGAGATTCTAGCTAATTCTACATGGTCTTAGAGAAGATATATATTTGGGTGTTGGTTCAATTTTTTTCTATGAGTTATCTCTATTAAAAATATTGGTGCATGCAATATCTGTATTTGTTGTGTGCGTTTATATGTGTTCTCTTTTTCAAGAATTGGCTTGATCCACTAGTTGGAATCATGGGGTCTTCCATCTAAAGGTTTAAGGGGTGACATATATAAATTTTGATCTACACTCACTTGGGAAGGAGAAAGGTCGGTCTATGTGTTTGGAAGCCCTAATAAGAGGTCACATAGATCTCTATTACAAGAAACATATTGATCTTTGCAGACAAAGGCATGTTGTTTTTTATAGAAAGCAGTAGACAAATGATCTCTTTTAGCTAATGCATCACATCTCAATATCTATAGAAAATTATGGTGGAATTGATATAGTTGTGAGGTGACAAAAGTGCAAAGTTTGGCATGTTGATCTCTGTAAAAACCCATAGTTAGAGAGGAGAAAAAAATCCCTGGCATGTTGATCTTTGCAAGAATCCATGGCGATAGAGGAGAAGGAAAAATATAGAAAAATAGCAAGTTTGGAAACCAAACAAAATTTAAAAGTTAAAATAGTAGATTGGAGCACTACTCATCTCCAAATAGGTGAAAATTTATAACCTCAACATTTACCCAAAAATTAAATCATAAATAAATGGGAGAGGGGAAGCCACCAATTTTTTTTCTTGGTCACATGAGGGATAAAACCTTGTGATTCCTACTAGTGAGGGCTTAAAATTAGCCCCCTTTTTTTAAGGCAATTGTTAGTATAATTTAGGCAACATAAGAAAAAAAATCATCATAACTTTTGATTGGAAACTCAAAATTGAGTGCCATTTTATTTTTAAGCTGATAATTTTTTATGCCTAATCCATTGAAAATATTATCACACTCAGATTATAAAGCTCTTTTTTTGTTCACTAGATTTATCCAAGCACTAAACTTATAAATTGCCAAAATCAAGGGGTGCTCCACTACTAAACAAAGGGGGATACATTGTGTGTTGTGTGATGTGTACACTTCCTAATTTCCTTCTAGTTCTTCATTTCTACATTTTTGTAATATTTTATTTTACAAGCATGGATTCAAATCAAGTTTTCACACCATTCACACCCTTTAACTATCATGACTGGGAACTAGAAGTACAACTTGAGCTAAAGAACAAAGGGTTGTATAGGGTAAAAATTGGCATTAAGAAAAAGCCTGCACTATTGAGGAAGCTAAGGAAAAATGGTTTAGTAAGTGTAAAATCAAACATTTATATTTCAATGTTTGGATGCATCTCTTGAACTTCTCCTTCACATAGAATCATTATTTATCTAGACCTAATGAACTTTGGATTCCCTTAATATTTTGTTGGGAAGGTAGATGAAATGAAATGTCATGAGTTAGAGGATGAGCTCATAATTTTGATCCCCAGTTCCTTTGATACCATAGAGGTATTCACCAAATTCAATTCACTAAGGTTGCATTTAAAAGAATGTAGAGTAGAGAAAAAATATAATCAATTAGTTCTTTATATACTCTCCAAACTAGGTCTTGACTACTCTATCTTTGTATCTAATTTCTACTCCACCAAAATGGCCATTGGGATAACATAGAAGTTTCCTTCTTTATAATCATATGTTTATTGTTTACTTGACTAGGGAGTAGGATAAGTTAATACATGAGCACATTGAGGTCCTCAAAATCACAAGCCCTCTTTATTGGAAATTGGAAACAAAAAGCTTCAAACAAAAAAGGGAGAAGCACTACACTCAAAAGCATGAAGAAGCCAAGAAAGATTAGAAACTAAAATTATCTAAAACCAACACTAAAACTTCCTCAACTCGAGGAAACCTTAAGAAAGAAAAATTTAGGTGTTTCTATTGCAAGAAACTTGGGCTAGATGAGGACAAATATATGAAGAATAAAATTGACCAACTCACACGTCATCTTCAGAAGCTTCACATATCTAAGTCTATCAAATAATCCTCTGAACTCAAGAATCTACTAAGGTAAAGGTAAAATTCTAGGTAAACATAAAATGAAGAGCAAGGCTCTAGTTGCTACTACATCATCATCGACTATGTCTTGGATCATTGATTCAAGTGATTCACACCAAATGGGTTCTTCATAGGTTGAATTTTCTTCGTTAGAGCCTTATGTCATGTATGATATCACTTTGGGTGATGGAACTCTAATATTAGCTATAGGGAGAGGATCTATTGAATTGAAGTTGGAACATTCACACATGTTTTAAGTGTAGCTTCTCTTTTAGCTAATCTCTTATCAGTCTATCATATTACACATAGTGGAGTAGGTAAGAAAATTGATCTCACACTTGATTTGGTTCTTATTAGTGACTTCCAAAATAAAGAGCTTATTGGAGTTAGGATAGTTGATCATGCATATCAATTGCATACCTTATAAATTTTTTCTCTAGATGATCCTATAGTACCATTGACTATTTTACACTCTCATGCATCTAGAGTGGATCATATAACTAAGGTGAAGTTTTATCACTTGAACCTATGTGTACTTCCATCCACCTTGGCTCATGAGAATTATGTTGAGACTCCACCTCTTGAATCTGGACAACTATCAATTCAATTCAGTGGGATGTTTCTAGTCATTCAACTTGGTGGGATGATTCTTTTCTAGATATTGTAGTTATTTGTTGAGTCACATATTGCAAATTTGGAGGACACTATTAAAGATATTCATATTCTCTTTGATGTTAGCTCTTATGGAATTGCATCCTCTTCTTTAGATGTTGAGGGTGAACCTTTATACTTTCTTATTCTTCCTCCATATGATCATTTTTCATAGTTTGACATTGGTATGAGAGGCTTGACAACATTTGGAGGAGCCAAATTTATCTTTGGACCTTGTTTTGCATCCATCTCCACAAGGTTCTAGATTTCCATCTTCATCAATGTGACCTAGAACACCTACCTTGATTGTGGAATATTTTCGCATTGACATGGGGACATATGAGTAGAGTTAATATACTTAACACATCATGCGACCTTTTCTCCCATTTCCCTTGAGGAGTTTCTTCTACATTCACCATTGGGATTTTTTCTTCTAAGAGGAGGAACATTATTTTTCAATTTTGGATCACCTTTAGTATTCTTCTTCACTCATTCACCTTTGGCATAAGAGATACTTGTGGGGGGATTCATTGTCTCTTCCTTTCTCTCCTATGGGTGGATGCTGATTGTGCTTATGTGAATGAACTAGTACTTGGGAAAATGTTAAGTCCCACATTCTTTTGTCACATGTACACATTTATTTTCTCTCTTTTGGGGGGATGTTTTTTCCATTGAGTTTTCTCCCTTTCTCCATTTTATGAAAAATTACAATATACTTGGGTACCTCATTAGGCCTTGTTGTTGGGACCCAATTTCATTGTGCCCTCCTAAGCTATGCTTAAGGGGGGGTTTTAGTGTATATATTATTTTATGCATTATAGAACATGGTTATACACATGTCGTTAAGCCTAGTTAGGTGTTCTAGTTAGAGATAGTTAACTCTCACCACCTCTTGTGAGTTTTGAGTAAGTTAACCTGCTATTACTTGTTATTAGTGGGAGTCGATTGCCTAGTCTTCTCCACTAATCATTTTGGTATTTTCTTCCCTCTTTTCTATATGTACATCATATTATTGGCTTAATAATATGTTGATTTATCTGATTCATGTTCTCCTTTGCATTACATTGTTGTGTTTATCTTATACGTTGTGTGTGTATTTGCTTGTCTCTTGTGTCTCATTGATATTGGAATTTAGGAAAATATTCTTAGCTAATTCTATAGATCTATTAGTTTATTTAAGAATTTTTTTAAATTGTGTAGCTCAATAAGATAATATGTACAAAGTTGACTAGTTGTAATGTTGTCTTATATTGGGAACATAAAGTCCCAATTTACTTTGTATGTAGTACCAAGATTCCCTTTTACCAACTATTTAATGTATTGGGATATGGATACACTTATTAGACACCACTTCAACTATATTCAATTTATCACACATGGTTTGATGAGTGAGTGATAAAGAATCAACAATCCAATGCCAAAGATAAGATCTTTTAACATCATTAGGGACAAAAAGTATTAATAACACCGAAAGAGTGACCATCACTAAGTTAATGAAGGCCTATAAGACCTTGCAAGCTAGGTCACATCCATGATCAACTAGATGTGTGACATAGATATTTTAGAGAAATAAAAATAGCAACTCTGCCATGTATACTATCATGGGTACTATTAAAAAATGGACTACTTGATCATATGACATGTTAGGTAACAAAAATAAAAAAAGAAAGAAATATTGAAATCTTGCAAACAAAGAATGTTAAGATTTATAAATATTTGTTCAGTATCACAAAACATATAATTTCTTTCAAGGTCTAGAAAAATTCATAAGAGATAGGAATCTAGAGGCATGCCAAAATGCTATCAAGCTCTTGAAAAGGATCACATTTATTCTACAAAATGGATTTCTATTACCAGTTTGTTGTTTCACAATTGCACATCTGGTGTGAAGCTCCAAACAATTGTTTAAGATATATTTTCCATCCTCCAAGTATTGATTCAAGCCAAATGAGCATCTAGAGTTCCCTCAAAGAGAAATAGAGGGAGAATAAGAATGGGCCATTTTTCTAAGAAGTCAACACACTAGCAATGAGAGTTGTTCTATTATAATTAGTTTTTTCATCTCCTTAAACTATTTTCTAGATGGTTGTGAGCAAGAACCTCCATCACCTTCACCTTACCAATAGGCCTTGAAGCACTTGGACCTTTTATTCCATTATGATTTCTTTTACAATTGCCCACTATAATCTAGCCTTCCTTACTCTTTTAAGAAGATAGATCATTAGTAAGCTTGGAAGTAGGCTTGAATCTTGACAATACTAGAGGACAATTATTAAACTTGTGATGAGATGATTGACACCTATAACAATAATTTGAAAAATTAATGTAAATAAATATACGGGTATGGTCCAACTCATCAATCTAAATACTAATAGAATCTTTGGAGTTTTTTGAAACATCAACACCAAAACATACATGTTTTCACTTAACAAGACAAATAAATTTATCCATCTCAACATAGATTTCATTGCCTAGAGAAGCAACAATACAATTTAGAAAAGGTTAGCAAGACAAGTGTAACACAAGAAACTCAATCTAAACTAGAACCCTAGGAACTCATTGCTCAAAGATAAGAAAATATCGGATACCAAGAGTAAAAACTAGCAAGAAACTTTGAACATACCAAGGTCTATGCTTAGTCATGGTGTTTGTAGGATTAACATCTATAATGCAAAAAAGAGAAAAAAAAAAAAAACCTTAGTGAGGTTTTGAATGGTGACAAGTTGGACCTTATGGTGGACCTTAGTAGAATTGACCCACCTACGAAGCATGTTTTTAGAAAGAATACAATCTAGAAAATAACCAATAAAAGCATAACTTTCTAATCATTTACATGTTCTATCAAATTTTAGAATCTACAAAACCAAATCTGATGGTGTTTCAATGAAATTATCTTGTGAAATAATTTCAAAACAAACTTGTGTGGTTTCTTCATAAATAATACTATCCTTAAACAAATTCAAGCCCACAATCTCAACATCAACAAGTGAGTTATAATGATTGAAAACAATTTACAAAGCAAAACAAAAATATTACTTGAAAACAATTTACAAAGAAAAAAAAAAAAATCTACAATAAAAATGAAAGTGAACTAAAAATCCTACTAAACTTAGAATACGATGTCTACTAACCAAAACCAAATACATTCCAGCCAAAGCAAACTTCCTTCCCCCAATCCCTAGCAAGTCTACTTCTATATTTTGATTTGACTGACTTTCAATAATCAAAGAACTGAATCACAACTTCCCTTGTCGGCAGGAAGTCGTAAGATTAATTCTAATCTTCAACAGAAATTTACTTTCACTAAAAATGGCATGCTTAATGAGATAAAATAAAAGGTGGCATATTCAATGTCCTTTCAGTGACATCTAAATTCAGAATAAACTCCACTAGATTCGAGACATCAAATCAAATTTGATTTTATGGCTCACACTTCACAGCCAGAATATGTGGATGGAAAAGCATAATAGTAGACGAAGATGAATTATTCTAAAATTTCAACTAATGAAGACCATGGGTCAATATCTACTTATTCTTAGCAGCCTCTAAATTCTTCCTTTTCCATGCACATAATGACTAGTGACTACCAGCTGCAGTTCTGCTGCATGTTTTTAGTTTCATTTTTGTCATATATGAAAAAGGAAAAACTTTTTTCAAAATGTGTGTCAAACAAGAGTAGAAAACTCTATAGTTTCTATGAATGCCGGTGGGCTAATTGCACCGACCTTAAGGAAGAAAAACAGGTTGAAAATGTTAAAAGTTTGAAATGCTGAGGAAGGGAAAGGAAACATGCTGAAAAGATTAGCAAGTGATGTGGTCTTCTTAGTATTGAATAATGATTCAAGGGTCAATGGAAAAGTTGCAGACAGCTAGAATATTGTTGTTAGAAGCAAGTCAATTGTTTTCTATTATTAAGCAATAGGAGTTGTAGAGATAAGTTGTCACCTCCCCTCTATCTTAAGAGATTGCCATAATCTTTATGCAAGGATGTTGAATTAAGTTAAAATAGTTAGTATAAGCTTTAATATTTGAAGTTTGTGCTAAATTCCATTGCATAGTTACGAGAAATAGCTACAAGAATAGTTACAACAAAGAGATGGAACAAGCAACAAAAGTTACAGCCCAGCCAAAAACAACAGAATAAGGAACAGCACACAGCAAGGCAGCAGAAAGAATATATAGTATACACAGATACAAACCAAACATTAACAGCAATACATAAATGTCCAACAGCAGTTACCAATCATTTAAACAGTAAAAATATTTCATTAATTTTGTAAATGTTATCATAAATTATGAACTGTCTTAATCTATTTTGTATTTTGTATATTATTATCCCTATTCATTTTCAGAAACAAGATTGTATTTCATGGGTACATAATTATATTCAAATGTTTATTATGTGGAATTGGAACATCCCATGTCATAAGACATCAGTGTGAGAGCAAGTGTAAATTAGGAAACACAATTCAAACTAGAATTTTAAGAGCTCATTTTTCAAAAATAAGAAAGTCTTGGGTATAAGGAGTAAAATGATTATTTTTTACAAAACAGAAAAGAAAAAAAATTCTTAATGAGGTTTTAACAGTTTCAAATCGAACTCAATGGAGATCTAAACAAAGTTGACCCACCTATTAAACATGCTTGAGAGGTAATACAATTCACAAAATAACCAATCAATCCATATCTTTCTAATCATTTATATATATACTATCAAATTTAAGAATGTGTAAAACCGTATTTGATGGTACTGTGAAGAAGTTACCTCATAAAATATTTGGAAAACAATAAATAGTTGAATTGTAAGGGTTAAAATTCATTTAAAAGATAAAATAAATTATGCTGAGAGAAAAATAAATAAAATAATATACAAAAATATGAAGAAGAGTTAAAAAAATAAAATCTTATTAAGCTTACAATATAATGTCTATTAGGGGAGAGGATCGAGTATAACTAAGGTTTCAGGACCACATCATCAAATATGACGCCACATCAACATGCTTTTTGTTAAAGTTTCCAGAAATATCCCCAAAAATAATTAGACTGGTAGTTGTACACAAAATCATGTTTTATCACATTATTTGTTGCTTTTTAGATCTAAGGAATCCATTTCATTCAATCATGAATGCTCATGATCAACACTAACAACTTTAAAGTCACAATAATTAATGTTACAATATTAAAAATATTAGATATTAAATCAACAAAAATTTATACAACTATTAAACATACTCAACTACTCATCTTAACGAAAACCAAATACATACAAACCAAAATAAACATTCTTCACAAAACCTTAACTTTGTTTTTTTTCTTTTTCATTTGATTTTCTTTCACCAAACCAAAAAATACCTTAATCCATCAATTGAATAACTTCCCTTTGTCGGCAGGAAGTCATTCTATTCATTCTAACCTGCACATCAATATACTTCTGAGTAAATGTGGCATATTTACGTCACTTCGAGTTAAATGCTGCTGTAGATTGCTCTATCTTATGCTTTTGTGAGTACTGTAGCTGATTTCCTATTAGTTGAGTACTGTAGCCATAACTTTTATATGCTTAATACATTTAAAAAACATATAAATTCAGAATAAAATCCACCAGATTTGGGACATCAAACAAAATTAGATTTTATGGCGGACTGCAACTTCACAGCCAAAATACATGTGGAAGGAAAAGTCAAGCGTAGACCATGAGTCAATACCTACTTATCCTTAGCCGCCTGTAGATTCCTCCTTTTCTATGCACATAATGGCTACCAGCTCCGGTTCTGCTTTTTTGTGTTTCTTGTCATATCTGAAAAAAGAAAACTTATTTCATATCACCGTCAGACAAGAGTACAAAAATCCATTATTGCATTGAATGCTGATGGGCTAGCTGCACCCACCGTCAGGATAAAAGAACATCTTGAAAAGGTTAAAAATTCAATGCTGAGAAAAGGAATGAAACCATGTTTAAAAGATTAGAAGTAACTTCGCATGATACATTTGTAAGAAGCCCTGAGGAGATGGTCTTCTTGGTATTGAATAATGATGAAATGTTCAGTTGGAAAGTTGGTGACAGCTAGGAAACTTCTCTTAAGTCATGGAAGAGGAAGTCAATTATATGCTATAATAAAGCAATAGGAGTTGCAGAGATAGGTTGCCACCTCCCGTCTACCTTAAGAGATTGCCATAGGAGTTGCAGAGATAGGTTGCCACCTCCCCTCTACCTTAAGAGATTGCCATAGTCTTTTTGAAAGGATGTTGAACTAAGGTTTTAATATTTGAATTTGTGCACTGTCCAGTTGCTTATTTGTTTTCCATGGCTAAGTTCCATCAAGAAATAGCTGTAAGAATAGTTACACCAAACAGATGGTCAATCAACAAAAGTTACAGTTCAGTCTAAAGAACAGCATCGAGCAAGGCAGTAGAAATTGAATGTAAGTAAAATTATTAGGGTGGTGAATTGTTGATGGTGAATTTTTCATGAGATGAATTTGTCATGACAGTGAATTGTTGGCGGTGTATTTATCGACTGTGAATTATTGATGATAAATTTGCCTGAAACCAAATAGAATATATACTCTGTAGAGATACAAATCAATCACCTAACAGAAGCACATAAATGTCGAACAGGAATGACATATCATTTAAACAGTAGTATACAGAAAGTTGAGCAGTATTAAAAATTCTCATTAGTTCTATATGTCATCATAAATTATCAGCTATGTTAATTCATTTTGTCTAGAAAAAAAATTGCATTTTATGAGTTGAACATGTTGTGATAGTTGTGAGGGTACTTGTCATAATTTGATCCATTAATAGAAAATATGCAAACTATTGTTTGAACATTAAAATATCTTTTATAAGTATATTAATTCTTTATAAATTTACTTACATATATTGATGATACACCAAAATATCAAAAAAATAAACATTTATGATTCATTGCATAAGGAGACAAAATAAAATGTTATTCATAACTACTAAAATTTAATTCTGAAAATATAACAAGGCTGTAAACAAAATATTATATTAGAGTTTGTCAATCTTACAAATAGTTTGTTTAAACACACAAATAAAATTATCAAATCACTACATTCTTTCTATTTAATAGATATATACAAGTGTTCAACTTCTAGTCTTTCAATAATTAAATATGTTCTCAACTTGACATAACTAAAAACTCTTATTTTTTGTAGTCATCTCATCTCTCATAAATGTCAAGATTGAAGACTTCAATTACCAAATATTCAGTATCTGTAAAATAAATATGAAGATGTGAGGCTCACTATTTAAATCAAATCAAATAATTAATACATCAAATTTAAAAATTGTCTCTATCAATCCACACCATTCTTTCTTATCCAACAAAAATTCATGATTTCAAATCCATGAATCAAACATTTTCAAATATTAAAAAAGAAAAAAATTATAAATTAATCTATGATATCAATAAACCATTTACAATCGCATTACATATAATCAAATTTGTAAACAATATCAAACTTTGAAATTCTCACATTTTCCAACATTTACATTCAGAAGATTATTTTTTTTTCCAAATATTTGTTTTTCATTGTATTTAAAATTTGTCCCCTGCATTATCCCTATAACATTAAATTGAACTACTTGTACCAATGACTGTAAGTCAAGCATAAATATTTTTGACCCCATGTCTTCTGATTCAAATATTGTTGATAGCTATTATTATCAGTAAACTGTAAAATTACTTTGCTTACGTAAGCGAGCAAAGAAGAAATGAAGCAAATCAAATAAAAAACAATAAATTTACAACTTTCAGGTACCAAACTCTTAGGACCTACCACATTGTATTTTCATGATTATAGTGGCTACGGAGAAAGCATTTTTTTTAATTGTCATGTTAATTTTCATTGTTTGCATCCTTTTGCATGAGAATACATAAATCCTTTCTGTGTGAAACAATTGCAATATAGAAAAGTTTAGAGAAAAATGAAATCCCTTTACCAAACATTTTTTTTTATCAATAATGTGGTTAGGGTCTTCTAAACTAGCAAATATCTTTGATGTTTGAGTTGAGGTTCACAATTGTAGTTAAAATATGATTTTTTTTTTAATAAGTATATTATTTTTTTCTTTGAGGGCATACAAAATTTTCCTTTCATTAAAGACAAAAAATATTCTAGATCTCCTCAACCACACCTAGCACTTCTAGTTATCAATTTTTAAGAGTTGATTAAAATTCAAATTTGAGGTCAAGATTTGAGAATTTTTCTTAACCATAATATCGTTCAAATACTTATTTTTAGTCCATAGAAAACTCTAAATGGCAAATTCATGACCATAGCTATATCAAAAATCATCCGAGCTTGATGATTTTGACACAACCTCTATCCATAGATTAGCCCAAGTTGTCTTTAGAGGCCCCCATATGCATTCACTTTGACCCAAGTAGGTGGAAGGCATATCCATGACATACCTTTATATTTTTTCTTAGCCACCCTATCTTCAAGTGAACTTGTCCATAGAAAAAGGTACAACTTCAAAAGGATCCTATACCCTAGAGGAGAAGTTGCAACAAGTGATTAGGTTCAAGCCAAAATGGTCTTACTAAGATACTTGAAGGGGAATCAAGAGTTGTGCCACTCCTACCAAACATGTTTTATCTACAACAATTGTGTGGTTGATTCAAAGCTCTAGAGAAACTACCACAATTGTGTAGAGAAGGATTATAAAGGAAGAAGGTGATCAACAAATATTTAATGATCCAATAGAGATTGTACTTAGAAATTCCCTATCATGAAAGGAAAATTACCTACTATTCTTAGCTACATAATATGTTCTTATTCTACAATCAAGTTGGATAAATTATGTGTTGTGTTATTCACTATGAATAATTTTGAAACAACCTATAAGAATTATTGTATACACCTATTGCAATTATTATAGAAGTAAGCATTATATATGCTATTTTTAGCGAGAAGAAAACATGTCATATTTGCACAAGTATAATGCCACTAAGGTTTCAGATTTTATCTTGAGTAAGACCATAAATGGTTTGAATATCCCAATTCAAAGAGTTCTCATCACTAAGAGTAAAACATATAAATTTTTTTAGATCATAGCTAGTGACACCTTTCACAAAAATATTTCCACAAGCTTTTGCTTAGATTAGTTACTAATGATTTTTTCTTCTTGACATACTTTTTCCTTCTATACTTTTTTGAATTTCATTTGCAAGCTATGATAGATAATTCAAAAAAATAAAAAAAAATAAAGATATTTAGCAATATGGGCACTTTAGCTACTATAAACATTATTTTTCTTAAAAAAATTAACAAACTGATGATGTTTTTGTTTTCAAAATAACTTTTTTTAAAAGAAACTAAATTTTGACACTACATGTTATAATAGAAACCATGTACAACAGTGGTTGCATAATGCATATTATAATTGAGCATTATTCTACATCCAGTTTATGTTATAAATAGCTCAATTTTTGTTTTTGTAGACATTATTTATTTGATATATTTTTTAGGCATTATGGTAGCACAAAAGAGGAAAAGTAAAAGAAAAAATTGAAGGCTAAGGACCCATTTACCAAGGGGTGTGAAATTGAATGAAGTTTACTCAAATAATGGTGACACTTCAGTCAACCCACCTCAAAATAACATAGAGTGTAATCCTATTGATGACAATGTAGAAATAATGAATAGTATTAATTCTTGTCAACATCATGGACAAAGGACAAATTGCAATAAAAGTAAGTGGGCATAAGAAGATATGGATGGTGCTATAAAATATGTGAATGGCAATGTCTTCTCCATAAGAGTAGTGGTGAAAAAGTGGAGAATACTTTCCACTAGTTTGACCTATTGGTCAAAAGGTTTTAATATATTAAACTTAACTTTTATTTCATCAAAGTCTCAAGTTCCATGCCAAGGAAAAAGCATGAAATTGATTGCAAAATATAAAAATGTAAAAGCAGGAAGATAAAAAACTTCATGCCAATCTTAGGGAGATTGCATGGAAAATAAAAGAAGACTCCTCTAAGTAAGGTGCCAACACAAGACAAATAAGAGAAAATTGAGAAAGGCTTCATGTGGAGGGGAGGTTTAGCGTTCTTTTTCTATTGGAAGTGGAGTTTTAAGAGGCTTCATGGAGATTTGAGGAGTTGCAAATATTTCTCCATGAAGAGAAGAGGATGAAGATTTGTAATTTTCATGAGCTCTTTAATCATGCCTAGACATGCAAAAAAGAAGATATGGGGCTCATTTTAATAGGTACACTAAATAAACCTTTTTTTTTGCATTTAAACTCTCATTCAACACTTTTGAATGCATACACAATAGATTATTATGAATAATTTTGTTAGTTTCATGAGAAAAGAAAAGAAAGTTGAAAGCAAGAGATAATAGGTATAGAAAAATTAAAAAAAAGTATCAAAACCCTAGCCTACACCCTTAGTCTATTGAAATTCATAGAACAATCCAAAAACCCTACTCAAAATTTATTGTGTGTGGAAAAAAATGTGGCTCCCTCAAGGGTTAAGCTTAGCATACAACATATTGATACCTATAGCTCATCTAGGGTATAGTGCAAGAAAAAGATAAAACCCTAGCTGATGAGAGTGATTAAGAAAACTAAGTATGCTAGGTTCACAAAGAAATACAATCATGTTTTTATTTTGCAAGGGCCAAGGACATAGCTTTTGAAGAGTCAAGGGGGATAGACCTAGGAAAGATCAAATAAATGGATAGTTTGCAAGTAAAGTTCAAGGTATTTCAATACATAATAGACAAGTCAATGAAAAGAGTGAAATCCTCTTCATGTGTAGAATGAACCCTAGAAAGACATAGGGTAGATAAAGAGCAAGGTCACAATCCAATTTCAACAAGTCAAATGAAAGGGTAATCATCATCACATAACTAGGAAAGATAGTGGGAGGATGGCTAACATGTTTCTTAATGACCTCATTTCTTTTCTCTAAATTGTACTCATAAGAGGGGATGTTTTACTTATACAATCCATTATTAACCATGTCAAAACCACATCTTTGAAAAGGAAACATGCTAACATGAAAAGCAATCTATCCAACTTATGCAATGCTTCAAAAATGTAAATAATTACAAATTTGATGATTTTCAATATTGAAATACTTTCAGAATGATTTAAAATGGCTACACTAAATGGATGATTAGACCTAGATGCATAAAGTTCAAAAATTCTTGAAAATTGCCAAATTGAAATAGGGGTTTACCAGCGGATTTGGGAAGTGTAGAAGACCCAAAAAAAGCTCATAAAAGATGGTTTTGAGAGGCATCGAAGGACTCCTTCACCCATGGGCGAATGGGTCTCTGTGCAGGGTTTGGAAAATGAAAAGTGCAATTTTTGAGTTGTTGTATGTGTTCTATGTGCCAGGTTTCAAATAGTAACTTTTGTGACAAAATTTTCTAGAATTTGATGTCCTAATGCAAGTAGAGTCAATGACAAATGATGAACTATTTGACACTTTTTGAAATGCAATTTTGACTAAATTTTTGAATACAAATGATTTAACATACACTAATATGCAAAATTAATGTAATATGCATGCAAATTTTTGAATTTTCCAGATTTAAACAATGCAAAAATGCAAATTTAAAACCCTATATGCAATGCAAACTAATGCAATTTTAACAACCCAAAATTAGATTCAAAGTAATGCAATGCAATGCAAACTTATGCAAATCCTAAATCTACAGTTTGAATGATCTCCAAATCAGAAATTAGAATATTTAAAATATGGGGTTCACCATAATGAAACACAGAAAAAGAGCAAGGTTCACTAAAATGTTGGGGTTTTATACTAAATTTGGAATGTTTCACCAAACTTACTGTAAATGGAAAGGGGAAAATGGATTGTAATGAACCTACCTATTTCTATTTCATTCAGGAAAAAAGATCCTCCAAGATAGAATTAACTTTCAGCCCTTAGGTGAGTCAATTATATGGATGATCTAACAATTTCCTTTATGTGTGTGTGGACGGGGGGTAGAGTTCAAACAACACTTTTGGGAGATGAAAATAAAATAGAAAATGACCTCAAATTTGTAACCTAAGACCCGATTCATGCAAATGAAGCCTAGATCTAACATAAATAGTCAATTTTGTGTTTTATAGATGAGTGGAAGACACTTAAAACCTGCCTCAAAAATCGGCTACTAAGTGTCCTGTTTGGTTGCAAAGTATCCCAAGACAACTTTTTGAGCTGAATTTTCAGGAGGCTCTGAAGACATATCTGAGATGCAATTTCCCATTGGTTTCACTCAAAAATAATGAACAATAAATCCAATATCTGAGTTTTTGTGATCTTGGCAAGTTTTCTTGCAACTTTGACAACTTTTGCAACCTAGATCTAACAAAAATAGTCAATTTTGTGTTTTTTGGATGAGTGGAAGACACTTAAAACTTGCCTCAAAAATTGGTTGCTAAGTGTCCTATTTGGTTGCAAAGTGTCTTGAGAAAGCTTTTTGAGCTGAATTTTTAGGAGTCTCTAAAGATAGATCTGAGATGCAATTTCCCATTGGTTTCACTCGAAAATAATGAAAAATAAATCCGAGATTTGAGCTTTTATGATCTTGGCAACTTTTCTTGCAACTTTGACAACTTTTGCAACTTTTACAATTTTGCACTTTAGAGATCTCCAATCTTCATTTTCTCTTCATCCTAAAATATGCAAAACACACAAGAGGGAAAACTATTTTTTTTGGTGAATGGGGGTTTTCCTTGGCCAAACCTTGTTTTGATAATATTAATTAAACCTTGAATTGAAATAAAATATGAAAGGAACGATGAATGAACAATGCAACATTGAAACTCACCAAACCCTTGAATAAACCTTTGGAAATTTGAAATATTGATGTTAATCTTGCATGAAATGGCTTCAAATGGATGTGGATCTTGATGCTTGAATCTTGACTTTGAATGCTTGACTTGATCTTTAAAACCTACATCACAGTGTTAGCTCCAAAAACATGTATGATGCTTGATAACTTTGACATGATGCTTGACATCTTGATTGCTGCAACAAATTCTTGAGAAATTTGCTCTTGAATGCTCTTGATAGTAATATTTTCTCATATGAAATTTTCCCTCTTGCTATATTTTTCCTTAGACTTGATTTGATCAAAATAACCTTGCTTTTATAGATGAATTTTTATTTCCCAAAAATTAAACATTACAAGCCGACATTTGAATATGAATTTTGGATCATTAAAATACCGCCAAAAACATATTTTAAATTTGAATTTACAACTTAAAGGGGACCCATTTGCCCATTGGCGAATGGGTCCTGACCTAAGTTATCAGGATCTTTTAATTTTGGTGTGTTAAATTTAATTAAATGCATTAATTAAATCACACTTCCCCCTTCAATAATTGCAATTGATTAGGCTTGCAAACACAATTTTGGGCCAATTAGAGGCTTAATTAAGTCCATTTAAATTGAGGGGACCCAAACAAAGTGTGGAAATGTAAAGGAGTACATTTTTCTACACTATAATGACAAAATATAAAGAAGAGGAAGATGATAGTCCACTGTCATGAAGCCTCCTATTAAGCTCCACATGAACAACCTGTACACACGAAAACAAGGAGAAAGGTTGGAGTTGTTTAGAGCTTTCCTTGGTAAAACCCCCATTTTGGTGTTTCCACCTCCACAAACAAGCAAACAGACAACAAGATAAAGAAATAGACAATAGACAATATAGAATGACAAGACAAAGAAAGAGAACATGCAATATATCAATATTCTAATAAAATAAGTACAGTAATGCCAATAAGTAAGTGTTAACCTCCATCTAACAATCTTGAGGATTTTAAAAAGAGTGCAACACCAAGATGAAAACGTGAGTCATGAATGTGCAAGAAGCCTAAACAACAATGGTGTAGAAGTTTTGTAGAAAAGAAAGAATGCAAGAGTGAAAGGTGTAGAATGAGATAATGAAATTGCAAGAATGAAGTTAAGTTGAATGGAATGAGATAATGAATGCGTGAGAGGGAAGAATAATAGTTTGAATGAAGAAATGCATGCAAAAGGGTTATTTCTGGGCGTGCTTGCGACTATAGAGGCATTACACTTTGTGGGTAGGCAAAAGTGTAACGTCCCAACGGCCACAAGATCAAGAATCTTCTCAAGATGTTCAAGTGGTGTGTAGACGTCTGCACATCACAAAATAATCCTCGACAAAATTCCTTCAACAATCGAAAGTGGCAAGGTCAAGGAAGAAAATTAAGGCGAGGAAAAAGGGGGATTTGCATTATCATGGGTGATCCCACAAAGCTGGTTTAAAATTTCAGAGAGGAACTGATTTTTTTTTTTTCTTCTGAAATCACATATTTTTAGAAAATATAATGATTTAAGCCTTTGAAAGTTCCATTTTAAGGATTCCAATTGAAGAGGCTTTGATCAAACCATCTTAGATCAAACCCCCTTGGATAGAACCTCGCTAGTTTTAAACCATACCTATAAATGAGTCTCCTTTACACCTATCAAAATGCTGATAAAAAATCACTTTTGATTTATCTTTTGGGGGATCAAATGAATTCATTTAAAATTTATTTGAAATGATTATGGTAGTCCTCAAAATGAGCTATCTCATGAATATAATTTTTAATATGTTTTTGTTTTATTATGTATGTGGTTTTTTAGTTTTATTAAACATAGGTTTTTCACCGAAAATTAAGCTCTTTGTTTTGCACATGTGAAAAAATAGAAAATTATCAAAATAATTTTAAAATAAATATGTTCGTGGTGGGTATTTATGTCCTTGATCCATTAAAAAAAATAAAATTGAATTTTGATACATACAGAAAAACGTTATGTTGTATACAGTCCGCCTATGTCTGAATTACAATTGGTTTGACTTCGAAATTCTATTAAGGAAAAAATATTCAATTAAAAACTATGAAACCAAATGAAAGTGCTAGATATCGTAGTTGCAAATCTAAATTAGAAAAAAATAGAATTTTATCCTTCATACAAAAAAAGTTATGTTGTATACGGTGAGCGTCACCTTTTAAAAATGTTGTTTTCTGAAAAAAACCAATTTTCATGGGAGATGGAAAAAGAAGTGCAATCTTATTCCAAAAATGTTGAAAAAAATATTTTTAGAATCTACAGAAAAAATGTGATGAGACTCTAGTTTGCATCATCTTCAAATTCCTGATGGTTTAGCCGCTATAGGTGCCCGAATGTGAAGATTTAGTTAAAAATAATAATTTCAGTGTTCAATTTGGCCAAAAATTGTAAACCACTATTGTGGGATCACCCTCATGTTTACTAGGATAAGGTGAGGGTTATGTAATGTGAAATTGTAATGGGGGTGCAATTATATAACATTACAAATATATTTTTCAATGCTTGAAATTTCTCAAAAAATGGTAAAAATAGGCCATAGAATACATAATTTGGGAAATTAGGTGCTTAATCAAATCCAATAAATTAAGGGGAGCAAAACATAGTGTGAAATTATCAAGCGTGACAATTTTCAACACTACATTTATTAATTTTACAATTTTGCACACCAATATAGCCTTCCTTACTCTTCTAAGAAGATAGATCATTAATAGGCTTGGAAGTAGACTTGGCTCCTAACAATACTGAAGGATAAATATTATACTTTTTATGAGATGATTGCACCTATAACAAGAATTTGACAAATCAATGTTGAAACAATGGAAATAGGGGGCTCTACCTTTGAGGAGATAGGGTTCCTACTTCACACTCTTGTTTCACTCAAGGAAACACAAGAGATCTCAATCCAAGGATGGAAAGGGGAAATAGATCTGCAATGGGGATGTCCTAAGGTATGTTTAGAGAGTAAAAAGGGGTTCATTACCAAGTTAGGGATTGGAAAGACAAAAGATGAATGTAACATGCAAAGTATCATGCAAAAACCTAACTAAATGACTTGGGTAATGAAACTGAAATGAAAAATAAAGGACTAAGAAAGTACAGAGGTACACTTAGGAGAGTGATGAGGTCAAAACCAGCTCCAAAACCTTGAAAATGTGTTGTTTGGTGCCCACTGGGACTCATATGCCAATTTGGGTGTATCAGTCCTAGACTAGGGTTTCTAGTTGGAAACAAGAATCTAGAACTATTGAATCATGATCTACAAAAAATACCCAAGAATAGGTATATTGGGACTCATACGCCACAAGTGGCGTATCAGTCCCATTTTGTCGTGAAGTATCCCGTTTTGTCGCAAAGTGTCCTAGGAGTAGAATTTTGAAGTGAAACTTTGTGAGCCTCTGAAGATGGACCAAATAAGAACTTTTCCAATCATTTCATGCAAATAGGTTGGATATCTTTCTCTAGATTTAAGTTTCTATGAGCCTTGACAAATTTTGCAACTTCATCATTTTGGTACTTTTGAGGGCTTCAAATCCACTTTTTCTTCAACCTATAACCTGCAATCACACAAAGAGAGAGAAAGAGTGTTGTTTTGTTAGGGAATAGGGGTTTGCCTTGATCAAACCTCGTTTAGGTAATTAAACCAAATAATGAAACAATGAAATAAAGACATGAAATGATGATATCTTGGATGATGTATTGGAATACAAATCTACAAATTAACATGAAGTGGCCATGAAGAATGTAGATCTTGATCTCAAATATGATGTGGAACAATGCTTGCAAATGGATCTTCAATGCTAGATCAACAACATGCTTGATGCACTATGTCTTTGACATGATAATGGATCTTGAATTGATGCAATAAATGATGAAGAAATATGTCTTTTAATGCTTTAAATATGCTCTTGAATGTCCTTGAATACTCATGTGAGCTCTTGCAATAAAAAACCTGCTAAATTAGGAATGCACTCTTGAAAGTCTTTTGTGAAAATGAGTGAAATAACCTTGTATTTATACTTATTTATGCCAAATTCCTCGAAATTACAACACTACAAGCTCACATTAGATCTAGGAGAATAAAGTCTCACCAAGAATTTAAATTTAATTCAATTTTAAGAAACATGGGACTCATACGCCAAAAGTGGCGTATGAGTCGTCTTAGGGACATATTTTTCAAGAAATTCTTAGATTGATGTGAAATCTAGATCAAGGCCTCGAAACATAGGTGGGAATCATACGCCCAAGGTGGCATATGAGTCCTAGATCACTAAATCTAGGCCATACAATCCAAAAACATTAATTTTTGATTGGTCACTACCTATGTGTCGGGATTATCCTTAGAAAGATGCATTAATTAAGGCTTGTGGATGCAAAATAAGGCCAAATAAGGCATAAAGAAACCCAATTAAATTAATAAAACCATAGATTAGTGTGAAAGTGTTAGGATACACTTTACAAAAACCTAAATAAGGCATAATTAAGTCCATTTAATTTACAAGGGCCCAAAACTTAATGCGAAGGTGCAAATAAATGCACTTTACAACATTAAATTAAGGAAAAATTAGGTCAATTTAGCTTAAAAGGGCCTTAAATCCAATGTGAATGTGGAAAACACATTACAACACTAGATCAAGGTGGCACTAGGTCCATTTTAATGTTAATCATTCCCAAATTAAGGAAAGGGGATACTTTTTTAGTTGCCACATTTAGCCTCCACTTTAGTGAGGGGAGTAACTTGCTTCAAACTCCCACTAAAGTAGACAAACTCGCATCAAGAGGGGTCCAAATGTACCAATGCTAGCAAGATAGGACAACAACGACCAAGAGGGTTGTACAAGCCCCTAGGATCAAGATCCTATAGAAAACTAACATAAGCACAAAGGGACATACACAAGGTCTATGATATGCAACATCAAGATACATAAACATACAATGTCAATGACTAAAAAAAATAAGAGAAAACAAAAGTGGATCAAGCCTCAAATCATTTTTCCAACACGATGTGGATTAGATCTAATCTATTTTTCCAAATATGCACACTCTCTATGAGGCAACAAAACTTCAAGTTGTCCATTAGGTGAGTATCCAAAAAGGGTGGCTTAGTGAGAAAGTCATGCCTCTGTGTCAGCTTCTCACTCTATTATGAGAAAGTCATGCCCATGTTTAGGCTTCTCATCATATGCTAACCATACCAAAGCTATACCTCCTGATAACTTTCATAAGGCGCCACACAAAAAATGAACTTCGAGCTTCATGAGGCAAGAAAAGCTTTGTATGCTTGGAACTCGTGAACAAACAAGATGGCTCCACAGACAAGCAAAGTGCACTATGCAAGGTGGCCATATAACAAATATTGTAAATGAAAAATAGTCTATGGTACGTTCAAAGAGATTTTTATTAGTTCATGTAAGGTCTCTTCTTAGGGAACATTGTGCCTAATGTCTCCAAGAGAGGACAAGTCAAATAAATATCATGCTCTTGAAGGAAATCAAGCCCAATGATGCCACCAACAAAATGACGCATCACAAGAATAAAGAAAACCACACAGTGAAATATGAGTGTTGGTGTATGCCCCGACTTTAAAGTGGTTTCTAACATGATTACTATGAGCAATTTATTTAAAGTAGAAGAAGACATGAGAGCTTACTCAGTAAGCCCTATGCCAGGTCATATGTTTCCAATAAGCTACGTCATAAAAAGGGGTTTCCCCCAAAAAATAGTATGTCACATACGAGCCAACTTAAGGCATGTCATCCACATCCCAAGCTTGCTCTTATATGTTCATGAAGGATGGCTAACTAGCCAGAAACAACAGTGAAAAGTGACATATGAGGACAAGGATACCTAACCCCTTGACCCCACTTAATCCAGGACAAGGATGAGCTGAAATGATTGATAAGAAACATGCTAGAGTGAAAATTTGTATCAATTATAGAAATTAGGTGCCCCAACATAAGGAAGAGCACCAAACTCCTTGAGATGTTGAATTTTATTGCACAAATACTTGCATTGATTAGTAGAATGACCATGAATTCTATGATATGCATAAAATGAATTCTTGTACTAAAATTTATTTCGTGTTCTTGGAGGGAGAGATATCAAATAATGTTGGAGGATTCTTGACAAGATACCCTTTTGATCAATGGTAGAAGATGTTCCTTTATTTTGTGACAAAGATATCTCTTTCTTAGTACAAGGTGTCATACTTACATTAGACTCCTTAGATTGCAAGAATTTGTACTCTCCTTTACAGGAGGGTGTAAAATCTATCGAATTTAAATCATTAGTGTTTTGTGTGATGACATTGATATTAAGCAAAGATTTCTTTGATTCTTTCATTTATTTCAAAGGACAAAAACCAAGACCACTAGTGTCTATCAATACAAGATGCACTAATGTTAAATTTGGCTTAGAAGGATATTTTGTAAGAGTGTTGATATTGAGGGAAGGCTTGTTTCTTTCTTTCAAGGGACCTTAATTAGGACCATTAGTCATTCCTTGTGCGTTAGGTTCTATAGGGACACAAATACGTTTTTCTCTAGCACCACATCCTTTTCCACTATATCTAAGTTGTTTCATAAGTTCATATACCTCTTCCATAAATCATTTTTCATTGCTTTTGGATTCGGTGGTTGTTCATAGTCAAGTTCATCAATGTTTGTTGTGTAATTTGTTGTCTTTTATTCTAAATTCTTTGAGGTGGGTGCTTTTGAAGGGTCTTTTGAATTTTGTGTTGACATTACTACTTTTTCTTTTCCCTTTTCAGAGTCTTTGTTTATGATTGTTTATTCAACCATTAGTGATGTGAAATCTAAGGAACCCCAATCATCTTCTAATAGCTTCGTGACTTCCTCAATGCATTTTTATTTGTATTTCGGTTGCATGGGTTATATTTGTGTAGTTGGTGTCAATGTTTTCAAAGGATTTTCCTTATTTTTCTCAATGTTCAAATGACTATTTAGTTCAGGGTCGTCTTCGAGAGTGTACACTTTTTTTTTGTAGACATACTTCATTACACGATGAAGAGTAGAAGGCACCCCATTCATTGCATGAATCCATGGTCTTCCTAAAAGAAGATTATATGAAAGATCGTGAGCCATAACATGGATCGGTGTTTCTAATGTGACCTTTCCAGCTATAATAGGCAAAGTGATCACACCAAGTGGTTGTTTCCCTACATTTTCAAATCCCTTAACTAATAAAGAGTCAAGTTGAATTTTTTATTTATCCACACCAATTCTATCCAAAAAGGTCATGATGGAACCCCTTAAAAATTCTTGGTTCTATCTTGAAAAATTGTGAAAATCTGGCTTGGTCCCTTGTTCTTTGATTTTAGGTCATGTTCTTATCACTGTGACAAGGTTTTATATTCATAGAACTTTCAAAAATTGACCTAAAACCCTTGATTGCTATAAAATTGCATTGACTTGTCTTTCGCGTTCTCGATCACTTAAGTTATCACTTGTGCCATTTGTAGTCATTTTTTTACTAGCCCCTAACCTTAGGTTTGTCAATCGCCTTGGTTCTTCTTGGTCTTAATTCCTTATGATCCAAGGCTTAGTCTTAAAAAATTTATATCCTTATCCTACGTAAAGGGTTAGTATTTCTTCCCTAGGATGACCCTTTTTTATGACTAACTTTTGTTGCATGTGCAAAAATTATGCATCATATTGGTCATCTAATCATAGGAGTCGATCCTAGCCATTCCCCATATGCCCATGCTAGTTCATTGCTTCTTATTTTATTCGCATGGGTTAGCGAGCTTCGGCCACATGTCTCATATAATGGTAGACTCGGTCTCCTCGATAAGGATGAATGACGCTTCTCAAGGAGGATTGGTAGTTGATGGACTGAAGATGTGGCCATATTTGCATCGCTCCCCACGAGCCCGTCTTGTTTTATTCCATAATATTTGAAGGATACTGGCTAGTGGGTGATGGCCACGTGGTACTATTTAAAAGTGGACATGTTCCTTCACAGGGTGGTGGGTGTTGTTTGAGGTATGATCAATGGTTTACAATGCAACATGTGTTCCTATCTGGGATTTTTTCCCATGCTCCCATCCATTTGTAGTGATAAGATGTAATAGGTACATGGGCTAGTGGGTGGTGTGACACTTGTCATATGGTGGGACCCATTGGGTTTTCAAAGACAAAGGCTTGTTTCATAAGGGATGAAGTTGACAGTTGATGGTTGGTGACATGGTCAAATCTTGACTACTCCCCGCTATCCAGCGAGTGCTTCCCCCATGTACCTCATTCCCCAATGGGTACATAAGAAACTACCACATAGACCACTCCAAATTTAGAAAGCTCTAGATGAAAACGGTGCTAAAGTTAGAGCTATTTCTTCAACACGCTTGTGAGATTGATAAACAATTTTAGATTCGTCAAACCTGTTAGAGGTTGGTACACACGGGAAAGTGAAATTGAAGTAAGGCAGGGTACATACATATATGTTGAAGATAAATCATGATCATTGCCCATTGTCCTGCTATGATGAATTACAAGTGAGTTATTTTCTACGGGCAAGCGGGTAAATGTGACATGACATGTCTAGTTGGAAAATTAAGCGTGTGATTGACATGCAAGTTAAGGAAATACTTATGCCACTCAATTCTCTTCATTTGGGATGAGTATCAAATGTGTGTGCTTAATTTTGTCATCATTAAGAGGCTGGAGTTTCTAATCGATTGATTTGGTTCAAAGTTTTGATCAACGGTTGAGATTTAAAACAAGGTTAGTTGATTGATAATACTCTCACATAATCTCTCCTGGAAAAATAATGCAGACACACACCAGTTTCTCTATTTAAAGCTACTTGATTTTTTCACTATCTAATTGTGAAAAAATATGAGGTCCGAGTGAGGAAGTGATTTTGAGGTAGTCATTTCTGAGTAAGTTGGTAATTCTATTTGGAGAAACTTTTGTAGCAGAGTTGGAAAATGGGAAAGATAAGTGTGAATGTCAACCTGGTTCGCCATTCCAAGAGGCTCAATCCTCTTGATTTTTCAGAATTCTCCTCCTCAAGGTGAGGAGGGTGGACCAGGGGTACCAAAAACACCGGTGAAGAAGACAAAAGCTACCAAAGATTCATCATGAGGTGTTCTTAAGCATGCTTACCGCCCTAGGAGCCGAACTATCTCAGAGGAAATGATCAAAGGAAAAGGTAAGAAGGTTGAGAGGCTAGAAAGGGAATCTGCTAGGAAGAATAGGTATCACCACACTTATATGGGATGCCATCAATCTCCCATTAAGGTTTCTGATGATTCTTCTGACAGTGGTCCAATGAGACTGACTCTCACTATAACTAGTATCTTATGGCCATGAAGGATTGGGTTGATTCTGAGGACGAGGTGATGATGGATAATTCTCTGAAGATAAGGACACCAAGTGGGCACACCTATTCACCAGGTGACAAGGCTAAGTAATATCTTGTTACTTTCCTTGTTAGGTGCTCAAAATTTTGGTTATGTGTGATGATTTGCTTGCTTTCGATGGTGTGTTATGAAGTGGGTCTCCAGAATTTTATAATTTTTTGCTGATGGTGATGCTTTTCAGGGTGATATGGATTTACATGTTTTGGTTTTTCCACGATGACACCTTTTGATGACTGGTGGGATGGTTTTGATTAACGGTTTCTCGGACTCTATTTTTTATTTTCATCTGAATTAAAATGATGGATCCCAAAATCAGTTGGGAGATATTTTCTTGTTTTCTGTTGAAATTCATTTTGAAATGAAAATGAAATGAAATGTATTTTCAACCCGGTGCTTGTTGTTCCCTTGACTTATAAAAGGGATTCTAAGGCTGGAAAAAAATGAGGGTCAAGATGTCAAAAATTCAGGAGGTTAATAGGTACTTATTTTAAAGGGAAATAGATATAGGAAAAATGGATTCTAAGTTCTACAGTAATATGTTTTAGAAAACTAGTCAACCAATATATGTTCTGGATAAGCAATATAGACATCAAAGTAGTGCAAATTTTCTGTATATTTTCTCTCCTATACGAAAATTATAGAAGCTATAAATACGATAATCAATGGTTATCTTGTTTATCTCTGTTGAGTTCCAATGGATGTGTTGTTTCATTCTTTCTTATTCATTCAAGGAATGTATGTAAATGCTTGAATTTTAACAGTAGGTTTGATATAATATTTGTACAAGGATGTTAGTAAGAAGTTAATTATGGATATAATTGGTAGGAATATTGTAAGGTAGTATCTCTAAGGCCATATGTATTTTATCTAAAATACAAAAAGTGTTATCCAACCATATAGGTTTATGGTTTGACTTCGTTTCCTGGAATATGGAATTGGTTTGGTTTAGTATTTATGCTTCAGTTTGGTAACTGACTTGACTGATGATCACACAATATAATTAAATTACTCTCTTATAGCTTTACTGGGTGTGTAGGAATGATTAAAGGATCATATCTTCTCTTGTTTAAGTTAATCATTACTCTGGAAGTTTGCCAAACTTTCAGGGTATGGTGCTTTTAAACATATATGGAGAATCATTTGTTTTCTTTGTGTTTTAATGCTTGACACACTGGTATCTCGGAACACAGTTGTTTTGGGATCACCCTCCTTGGTCTAATAGAGCCTAAAGAGAAGATGTAAAGACCCAAAAGCCTTTACTTATGTGTTGGCCAATCCTTTCCCTTACTAATAAATGTCATTGGCAAGTTCATAGGTTTGTGGTGAGAATAAGTTTTGGTCTTAAAAAATAACCAACAGAAATGGCGACTTCGTTGGGGACTTATGGAAGGAGGTATTTTTAGTAGATCATCTTGCCTTGATAGAGTCTAGGAAGTTCTATTTTCAAAAATCTCATTGAAAATAAGTGGCGGCTCCGAAGAACTCTGAACCGGTGGAAAATATTGAAGTAGGGACTTGAAGTGACAACCAACTAGAGAAAAAAAATATTAAAATAATTGGTCCTCTAGAAAGGAGGTGGCGACTATATGAAAAGAACCTGAGAAAGTGTGATGCCTGCTAATATATACAAGCATTCTCCCTTGTTTTTAACCTACAAAAGAAAATAGATCTAGATGGGTGCCATTTTTGAGAAATATAAAAGTAATGATGTTTTCCCAATTTAGTGAGCTAAAGCACTAAGAAAGGGAAAAGTGAAGATTATTATGTATACTTTGTAAATTAAAATTTTTAATATGTAAAATAAGAAGTATATTTGTATTGAAACCCGACCACTTGAGAGATTTAAGTTATGCATTGTAACATTTTAAGAGCATGAATTAGGGTGGTAGTCAACTGTAGAGTTGATGTTTTAAGTTGTAAAAGGGTGTGAAAAAATGTATCATTCAATTATACATCCTTGTGGGGTGCATGATGTAAAAATGAAGAATGTGCAGCCCTTTTCATGTCATCATATAAGTTTCTCTGTGGAAATATATAAACCATTGAGTTTTAATGATATTCAAGGTTTCCCAAACCCTATTCCTAATGAAGTTAGGGAGCATTTGCCTAATTTTAAAGAGACAAGATTAGAATCAACGTCTCAACATCTACAAAAATTCTCTGATTTTATGGGAGATTATGAGATAAGTCATGAAGATGTTGTTATGAAGTTCTTTGTTCAATCTCTAAAGGGAGATTCTAGAGATTGGTTTTCATATTTGACAGTGTGTTCTATCTCTTCATGGAATGAGTTCCTGGCAGTATTCATAAAACAGTTTGGAGAAAGAATCAATTTATACTCTATGAGACAAAGATTTAATAACATCCAGAAAGAAGAAGATGAATTGTTCCCAACCTTCAATCTCAGATTTTCAAAAATGTTGAGTGACATTCTTGAAAGTTTAAGACCAAATGATGCAGTGTGTTTGATTGTATACTTTGATGCATTTGATAAAGAAATGAGTTATTTGTTAAGAGATAAGGAACCTGCAACATTATATCAGGCATATAAAATGGCCATGGATATTGAGAACAGTATGAAATATTCAATAATGTAAGGATATATGGCTGCAAGTGTTGGTTACTCTAACATACCTTATGCAAATGAAACTCATAGATCAGAAAATGGAAATGATTTCTAGATTAATGGTGCTTCTGTTGTTTCGATTTTTCCATCACTACAACACATTGATCATAATAAGTTACAAGTTGAACATCAACAATGTTTGAGCAAAGCTGATTAGATGTCTTTTATTCAAGAATTGTCTAGTGTAAAGATGTGCCAGGATGAATCACTTTATGATTTGTTCTCAAGATTTCTGGAAGCCTTGTTGGGGGTCCCCAAAAAATTTCAGACCTTAGGATTCAACATGCGTTAATTTATTTTATGAAATTTATGAGTTAGGGCTAAGTACCTTGCCAAAATAATTGGAACCTCATAGCTTTGATCAGGTCCTTGATTGGATGAAGAGTGTTGAAGAAGACAAGTGTGACCATACACAAAACATAATGCATCAAGATGTTAATAGCTATTGTCCCATTGTGGAAAATAAGAACATGATACACATAAGTGAAAATAATGTATCTGAAGATGAAAATTCATCTGGTTGTATGGATGAAAATAGAAATTGTAATCAACCCACAAGCATCATATGTGAAAATCTATATACTAGTGTTGGAGATAGAGATACACTTGCAGGTGTTGCTGATTTCTCATCACAAGTCAGTGGTCAAGATATTGAAGATGAAAATTTAAGCCTTCATTCTGAGGGTTATGAGCATAGTTTGTGTAGTGAGGAGTTTCTTTGTGATGAAGATCATGATGACAGTGAACTTGATTATTCTTTAGAGAATTATGAATGCTCCTACGAGGAGTAGCTAGAGATGTTTTCTCCTTTTGAAGGATCTGGTAATGTAAATGATAATAAAGTTGCTTGTTCACAAGTAAGTGAATAGGTTTCACATGATGAATACTTGGAATGTAGCTCAGGTCTGTTATCACTAGAGCATACTAATTCAATGGATGATGATCACTTTGAAAATAAGAACTTGTGTATTCAGTATCTTAAACTTAGGCATAGTGATAAAAATGATAAAGATCTTAATGGTGTAGACAATGGTGGATCTCATGTTAGTGAATGTGAAATTGAGTTTTTTGCTGATGTTCCTTATCTCCACACTATGATTATGGACATGTTTTCATCAAATAAGGAAATTATTTATGTTCGAGAAAACCAAGATACTTGTTCAAAGGATAACGAACAAATTTCAAATAACAATGACTCTTTGACATATAGGGAAATATACCTCTCAACTGATGATGCACATGAAAATGTTTTTGCTGATCCTGTTAATCTTGAAAGTGGTGGTATTCAAAGTGATTTAGATGAAGGTATTGAGGGTTTTGGTAAGTATAATTTCTAAAAAATTTGAAAAATGTGACAATATGAATGGTTTATGTTGTTGGATGGTAATGAGCTGAATTATGGTGCAATTTAGTTGGAGGAGTTTCAAATGTGTGAGCATTCTTTGGTCCACACACAAAAAAATTGCATATTATGTGTAGGACATGACATTTTTTTTGGGCCTGACCACTATGAGAGTTTCAGATTTGATATGCAGATGAATGATGGGGGGAGGTCTCATAGTGACCCTTTTAGAACACATTATGAAATTTTCTATTTTCCATTCAAATTTGACAGAAAAGTAATTGTGCATGAGAATGATCTTGATGATGAAAGCTTTAGTGATGTGATCAAGCATGCCAGGGGTGGTATTTATTTTCAAATGGACTATGAAAGTGTTTTGAGACTTGGTTTAATACAGACAACAAAGAACAATGTCTTTGATAGAGGCAAACATGAATTCTTCTTTTACAATTGATGGTCTGGGGCTAGCGAATGTGGTTTTGATTTTATTTATTTTAAATAATTTGTCACCCAATGGATAAGACAATTGGTTTTCTTTCCCATAGATTCTAGGATCTCACCATGCCTACAAGAGGCATGTGTCCCCAACAGGAGCCGCTGATGGAACCCCTTAAAATTTCTTGGTTCTATCTTGAAAAATTATGAAAATCTTGCTTGGTCCCTTATTTTTTGATTTTAGGTCATGTTCTTATCACTGTGATAGGGTTTTATATTCATAAAAATTTCAAAAATTGGCCTAAAACCCTTGATCATTATAAATTTGCATTGACCTGTCTTCCCCGTTCCCAGTCACTTAAGTTGTCACTTGTGCCATTTGTAGTTGTTGTTTTACCGACCCCTGATCTTAGGTTTGTCGATTGCCTTGGTTCTTCTGGGTCTTAATTCCTTATGATCAAAGGCTTAGTCTTAAAAATTCTATGTCCTTATCCTTCGTAAAGGGGCAGTATTTTGTCGCCTAGGATGACCCTTTTTTATGACTAACTTTTGCTACCTGTGTAGGAATTATGCATCATATTGGTCGTCTGATCATAGGAGTCAATCCTAGTTGTTCCCTATATGCCTGTGCTAGTCCATTGCTTCTTATTTTAATTGCATGGGCTGGCGAGCTTCGATCATGTGTCTCATATAATGGTGGACCCGGTCTCCTCAATAAGGATGATTGGCGCTTCTCAAGGAGGATCGATGGTTGATGGCTTGAAGACGTGACCATATCTGTGTTGCTCCCTATAAGCCTGTCTTATTTTATTACATAATATTTTAAGGATACGGGCTAGCGGGTGATGGCCATGTGGTACTGTTTAAAAGTGGATTTGTTCCTTCACAGGGTGGTGGGTATTGCTTGAGGTATGATCAAAACTGTACAATGCAACATGTGTTCCTATCTAGGCTTTTTTCCTATCCTCTTGTTCGTCTGCAATGATAATATGTAATAGGTACACAGGCTAGTGGGCGGTGTGACACCTATCATATGGTGGGACCCGTTGGGTTTTCAAAGATAACAACTTGTTTCGTAAGGGATGAAGTTGGTGGTTGATGGTTGGTCATGTGGTCAAATCTTGACCACTCCTTGCTATCCCGCGAGTGCTTCCCCCATGTACGTCATTCCCCAATGGGTACACTGGAAACTACCACATAGACCACCCCAAATTTATAAAGCTCTAGATGAAAATGGTGCTAAAGTTAGAGCCATTTCTTCAACATGCTTGTGAGATTGATAAAAAAATTTAGAACTGTCAAATCTGTTAGAGGCTAGTACACATGGGAAAGTGAAATTGAAGTAAGGTAGGGTACAGGCAGATATGCTGAAGATAAATCATGATCATTCCCCACTGTCTTACTATGATGAATTACAAGTGAGTTTTTTTTTTACGGGAAAGGGGGTAAATGTGATACAACATGTCTAGTTGGAAAATTAAGCTTGTGATTTACATGCAAGTTAAGGAAATGCGTATCGCACTCAAGTCTCTTCATTTAGGACAAGTATCAAATGCATGCACTTAATTTTATCATCATTAAGAGGCTAGATTTTCTAATGATTGATTTGGTTCAAATTTTTGATCAATGGTTGAGATTTAAAACATGGTTAGTTGATTGATAATACTCTCACACAAGCTCTCCTGGAAAATTAATGCAAATGCACACCAGTTGCTCTATTTAAAGCTACTTGATTTTTTCACTATCCAATTGTGAAAAAATCTGAGGTCCGAGTGAGGAAGTGATTTTGAGGTAGTTATTTCTAAGTAAGTTGGTAATTCTATTTGGAGAACCTTTTGTAGCAGAGTTAGAAAATGGGAAAGATAAGTGTGAATGTCAGCCCAGTTCATGGTTCCAAGAGGCTCAATCCTCTTGATTTTCAAAATTCTCCTTATGCTGAAGAGGGTGGACCAGAGGTACCGACAACACTGATGAAGAAGACAAAAGCTACCAAAGATTCATCATGAGGTGTCCTTAAGCATGCTTACCGCCTTAGGGGTTGAACTATCTCAGCGGAAATGATCAAAGGAAAAGGTAAGAAGGTTGAGAGGCCACAAAGGGAAGCTATCAAGAAGAATAGGTATCAACACACTTATATGGGACGTCATCAATCTCCCATTGAGGTTTCTGATGATTCTTCTGATAGTGGGAATGAGACTAACTCTGGCTATCACCAGTATCTTATGGCCATGAAGGATTGGGTTGATTCTGAGGATGAGGTGATGATGGCTACTCCTTTGAAGATAAGGACACCGAGTGGGCACACCTATTCACCAGGTGACAAGGCTAAGTAATATCCTATTACTTTCCTTGTTAGGTGCTTAGAATTTTAGTCCTATGTGATGATTTGCTTGCTTTCAATGGCGTGTTAAGAAGTGGATCTCCGGTCTTTTATGATTTTCTATTGATGGTGATGTTTTTCTGGGTGATATGTATTTACATGTTCTGGTGCTACCATGACGACACTTTTTTATGACTGGTGGGATGGTTTTGATTAACAGTTTCTTGGACTCTATTTTTTGTTTTCATCTGAATTAAAATGATGGATCCCAAAATCAGTTGGGAGATATTTTCTTTTTTTCTGTTGAAATTCATTTTGAAATGAAAATGAAATGAAATGTGAAATGTATTTTCAGCCCGGTGCTTGTTGCTCCCTTGACTTATAAAAGAGATTCTAAGGCTGGAAAAAGCAAGGGTCGAGAGGTTGAAAAGTTGGGAGGTCAATAGGTACTTATTTTCAAGGGAAATAGATACAGGAAAAATGGATACTAAGTTCTATAGTAATATGTTTTAGAAGACTAGTCAGCCAATATATGTTCTGGATACACAATATAGACAGCAAAGTAATACAAAGTTTCTGTATATTTTCCCTCTTATATGCAAATTATACAAGCTATAAATATGACAATCAATGGTTATCTTGTTTATCTTTGTTGAGTTCCAATGGATGTGTTGTTTCATTCTTTCTTATTCATTCAAGGAATGTATGTAAATGCTTGAATTTTAATAGTAGGTTTGATATAATATTTGTACAAGGATATTAGTAAGAAGTTAATTGCGGATATAATTGGTGGGAATATTGTAAGGCAGTATCTCTGAGGCCATAGGTATTTTCTCTAAAATACAAAAAGTGTTATCCAATCATTTAGGTTTATGGTTTGACTATGTTTCCTAGAATATGGCACTAGTCTGGTTTATTATTTATGCTTTAGTTTGGTGACCGACTTGACTGATGATCACACAATATAATTAAATTACTCTCTGATAGATTTACTGGGTGTGTAGGAATTATTAAAGGATCATATCTTCTCTTGTTTAAGTTAATCATTACTCTGGAAGTTTGCCAAACTTTCAGGGTATGGTGCTTTTAAAAATATATTAAGAATCATCTGTTTGTTTTGTGTTTTAATACTTGACACACCGGTATCTATGAACATATTTGTTTTGGGATCACCCTCCTTGGTCTAAGAGAGCCTACAAAGAAGTAGTAAAGACCCAAAATCCTTTACTTATGTGCTGGCCAATCCTTGCCCTTACTTATAATTGTCCTTGGCAAGTTCATAGGTTTGTGGTGAGAATTTGTTTGGTTCTTAAAAAATAACCAACAAGTCACACTACACACATTAAGGGTGGAGCCTTTGTCAACGAGAGTTGTTTTTATTCCCCACCCATCATAGGAATTTATTATTACGAAAGCATCATTTTGGTTTTTCACTTCCAAAGGAGAGAGCTCACTTTGGTGGAAAACAATGACAGCTTCTATTCCTTGAATTATTGCTGCTATGCCATTTGGTTTTGCATTAGAAGGGATAGAAATTTGTTGTAAATCACTTTGAGTTGTGTTATGATAATGAGAGGGTGCTTGAATAATGTCCCATAATGATATCTTAGTAGGAGTGATTTTAAGTTGTCCAATAAGATCATACTCTTTTCCACTTTGTGAAGGCAAACAAGGAGGGCCAAGTAGGATAGGGTTAGGCAATGGGAGGGATGTTGAAGGTGTTTGTCCTGGTTGCAGATTATTTCTAGTGTTATATGTATGAGAAATGGTATTATAACTCGATTGCTGAAAAACATTATTCTTAGGTGGGTAAAGGATAAGTTTTGGTTTGTTTAGAGTTTGTGGTCCTTGTGAGGGTGGGTAAAGAATTAGAGGATTCTTAAGATGTCCCACACTATATGTAGGAGGTTCATTAATCGAGGGGGGTCTAATTGAAACTTGTGCATTCATAACCTCAGTGGTTTTCGTTTGTTGTCTTTCTAATGAAGGAGAATCTAGTGTCATACTTTCATGATCATCTAAGGAAGCCAAGATGTCATTTTCTTCCACCATGATATCTTCCCTAGTAGGAGAGTTTTTAAGAGAACTTAAAACTAGATGTTCATGACATTCAAAGGTTGGTTCTTCTAAAATGACTTCATCACAAGCAAGGTAGTTATCGATGGATGGATTTTCTTGTTTATTAGTAATGTTTTCCCTAGGGGAAGAGAGGCAACTAAGATTCTCATGACTTTCATCGATTGCATTTTCTAACATCAAAGTATCTTCTTCACAACTAGGATAGATACTAGGAGAAGAACCAATGTGCTAATCATGATTGTTGACGCTTTCCTCCCATTGTCCCATAATGTCTTCTAAAATAGAATAGCTAGGGAAAGAAACAAAAAGAGGGTTGTCATAGATCTTAAATATTTGATCATCTAACACCAATATACCCTCATCACTTACAATTTAATCTTCTAAAACATTATCAAAAGAGGGGAAGGTGTTGGAAGATGAATGTAGACTTGTTGAAGTTTCAATGGTCTCTTGTTGTGTTATGTGATCGTCATGATTACCTATGGTTGTGTCCTCTTGTTCATCAATGTCTTGTCCACTGAGAGAGGTAAGAGGGGAGAAACAACTAGGACTCTCAAAACTCTCATTGATTCGTTCTTCTAACATCAAAATATCTTCTTCACAAATAGGAGAGATATTAGGAGAAAAACGAATATGATTGTTATGACTGCCCAAGATTGTATTCTTTTTCGCTAAAGTACTCTCATAGGGAGGGGATATGCAATTTTTCTTAGCATGCCTAGATAGGTAAGATACTAACATTGTTTGACCAAGAATGAAAATTACTTCTAACCATCTCATGCAATGCTTCAATAATTAAATAATGTATATCCAAAGACGAAAAGTACTTTTATCAAATTTATGCAAAACTTTAAGAATGCAAACAATGTATATCGAAGAATGAAAAGTCCTTTTATCAAATGTATGCAAAGCTTTATGAATGTAAACATTGTATATGCAAAAGTGAAAAGTACTTTTATCCATATTATGCAAAGTTTAGGAAATGTAAACATTTTCAAATATGGTTCTTTTTTCCACTAAAATGATTTAAAAAATGACTACCCTAAATTGATGTTTTAGACCTAGATGCATAAAACAAAAGTTCCTGAAACTTTCCAGACTGGTACTATAGGTTACTAGCAAGCTTAGGAAGCACAAAAATAAGGTTTTTAATGTTGTAAAAGGTAATTTCAAGCTTGATCTAGGACTAAATCGCTCAGAGGGGCATATGAGTCCCATTTAGGGTTTTTCAGGGGTTCAAACAATGAATAGAAGTCACCACAAAATACCCACAAACTAGGAAAAACCACATATACTGGGACTAAATCGCCCAAAGGGGCATATGAGTCCCAAATTAGAGTTTTTGCTATGTTTTTAGAAAAGTCTATGTAAATCTTATGTTTTCTATTTTGAGTGATGTCTAGGCTAAGTGCAAATGCAAATTTTAGATGAATTTTAATGATGCAAGATGCAAAAAATGCAACCTATATGCACTTTCACTAATGTAAGCTTTAAAAACCCTAATGCCAAGTTAATGCAAGCTAGATCTAGTATTACAATGCATTCCAAATCATTAATAAGTGTTTTAAATGCAAGGTCACCAAAATGAAACAACAAAAATAGGGGGCTCTACCTTTTGAGGAGATAGGGTTCCTACTTCACACTCTTGTTTCACTCAAGGAAACCCTAGAGATCTCAATCTAAGGATGGAAAGGGGAAAGAGATCTATGATAGGGATGTCCTAGGGTATGTTTAGAGACTAAAAAGGGGTTCACCACCAAGCTAGGGCTTGGAAAGACAAGAGATGAATGTAACATGCAAAGTACCATGCAAAAACCTAACTAAATGACCTAGAAAATGAAACTAAAATGCATAATAAAGGACTGAGAAAGTACATAGGTGCACCTGGGAGAGTGATGAGGTAAAAACCAGCTCCAAAACCCTCTTGAAATTAGTTGTTTGGTGCCCACTAGGACTCATACACTAGTCTGGGCGTATCAGTTCTAGACTAGGGTTTCTAGGTGGAAATAAGAATCTGGGATTGCTAAATCAGGATCTACATAAATACCCAAAAATAGGTATATTGAGACTCATACGCCACAAGTGGCGTATCAGTCCCGCTTTGTCGCAAAGTGTCCCGTTTTGTCACAAAGTGTCTCGGGAGTAGAATTTTGAAGTGAAACTTTGTGAGCCTCTAAAGATGCATCAAATAAGCAGTTTCCCACTGATTTCATGCAAATAGGTTGGATATCTTTCTCTAGATCTAATTTTTTGTGAGCCTTGACAACTTTTCATGACAACTTTTGCAACTTCATCATTTTGGTACTTTTGAGGGCTTCAAATCCACTTTTTCTTCAACTTATAAACCTGCAATCACACAAAGAGAGAAAGAGTGTTGTTTTGTTAGGGAATAGGAGTTTGCCTTGGTCAAACCCTGTTTAGGTAATTAAACCAAATGATGAAACAATGAAATAAGGACATGAAATATGAAACATGAAACAATGATACCTTAGATGATGTCTTAAAATACAAATCTGCAAACTAACATGAAGTGGCCATGAAGAATGTATATCTTGATTTGAAATTGGATGGAGAACAATGCTTGCAAATGGATCTTCAATGTTACATCAACAAAATCAGCTCAACAACATGCTTGATGCACTATGTCTTTGACATGATAATGGATCTTGAATTGCTGCAAAAAATGATGAAGAAATCTGCCTTTGAATGCTTTAAAGATTCTCTTGAATTTCCTTGAATACTCTTGTGAACTCTTGTAATCACAAAATTTCTATTAGGAATGCTCTCTTGAAAGTCTTAGGTGAAAATGAGTGAAAATTTATACTTGTTTATTTCAAATTCCCCGAAATTACAACACTACAAGCCGACATCAGATCTAGGAGAATAAAATCCTTCCAAGAATTTAAATTTAATTCAATTTTAAGCCACACGAGACTCACACGCTAGAATTGGTGTATGAGACCCATTAGGCTAGGCTTAGGGACACATTTTTCAAGAAATGCTTAGATTGATGTGAAATCCAGATCGGGCCCCCAAAACTTAGGTGGGACTCATACACCCAAGGTGGTGTATGAGTCCCAAATCACTAAATATGGGTCATACAATCCAAAAACATTAATTTTTGATTGGTCATTAAAGATGCATTAATTAGGTCTTGTGGATGCAAAATAAGGCCAAATAAGGCATAAAGAAGCCTAATTAATTAATAAAACCCTAGACTAGTGTGAAAGTGTTATGATACACTTTACAACACCCTAAATAAGGCATAATTAAGTCCATTTAGTTTACAAGGGCCCTAAACTTAATGTGAAGGTGCAAATAAATACAGTTTACAACATTAAATTAAGACAAAATTAGGTCAATTTAGCTTAAAAGGGCCCTAAAATCAATGTGAATGTGGAAAACACATTACAACACTAGATCAAGGAGACATTAGGTCCATTTTAATAATCATTCCCAAATTAAGTAAGGAAAGGGGATACTTTTTTTGTTGCCACAAATGCAAATAAATCTATTGGTCTAGTGTAACTCATGAATCTAAATACCAATAGAATCTTTGTGGTTTTTTGAAACATTGATATCAAAACTACATGTTTTCACTTAACAAGATAAGTAAAATTTAGCCATCTGAAAATATATTTTATTGGCTAGAGAATCTACAATACAATATAGGAAATGCTAGGAAGAGAAGGGTAAACAAGAAATTCAATCTAAGCTAGAACTCTAAGAGCTTATTTCTCAAAGATAAGAAAATATTGGATGCAAAGAGTAAAAAATAGCAAGAAAATTTTGTACATACCAAGTTCTATGCTTAGTCATGGTGTTTGCAGATTAGCATCTATAATGCAAAAAAAGAAAAAGAAAAACCTTAGTGAGGTTTTGAATGATGACAAGTTGGACCCTATGGTGGAACTTAGTAGAATGGACCCACTCATGAAGCATGCTTTTAGAAAGAATACAATCTAGAAAATAACCAATCAAAACATAACTTTCTAATTATTTACATCCTCTATCAAATTTTAGAATTTGTAAAACCAAATCATATGATGTTTCAATGAAATTACATTGTGAAATAATCTCAAAACAAATTTGTGTGATTGCTTCATGAATGATACTATCCTTAAACAAACTCAAGCCAACAATCTCAACATCAACAAATGTGTTGTAATGTTTTAAGACCATTTACAAAGCAAAACAAATGACTCTTGAAAAATAAAAACAAAAAGATCTATGAATGTGAACTAAAATTCCTGCTAAACTAAGAGTATGCAAGAACCAAATACATGCAAGCCAAAGCAAAAATTCTTCCTCAAATCCTTGCAAGTCAACTTCTATTTTTTGATTTGATTTACTTTCACTAATAAAAAACTGAGTCATAACTTCCCTTGTCAGTAGGAAATCATAAGATTAATTCCAATCTTCAATAAAAAATTCCTTTATAAAAATTTCTTTTAATTAAGGGTAAGGTTCCATGGAGGGGGCTTCTTAAAAAAAATCAGTGTGTGTTGCTGAGATTTTTTAGAAATATTTTAAAGCTGGTGGTCGTGCAATTCAGCTTAAAATTTTAAGCTCCAAAGAATGAACTGCAGTACTTTGATAAAAATTAATAAATAAATTAAAATTATCTCATTTTTATTTTCTGATAGGAATTTAATATTTGAAATGATAGACAAGTGGTAGAAAAGAATCCTAAGCTATAGGGGCAATTTCTAGCCCCACCTCAATTTCACCAGCTGAATCTGCAGTCCTAAAAGATGGGCTGAAAAATCTACAGTTTAGGGGCTGCTATTTTTTAGGGAAAGACTCCAATTAATCCTGTAGCATAATTTATTTTTTCCCATGAGACCTCCAGCTCCATGAAAATAAATGTCCAAGCCCCCTAATGAGACCATACTGTAAAAATGACATGCTTAATGTGATAAAAATAAATTCTGACATATTCAATATCAATTCAATTACATCTAAATTCATAATAAACTCCACTAGATTCAAGACATCAAATCAAATTTAATTTTATAGTTTACACTTCACAGCCAAAATATGTGGATGGAAAAGCATATAGTAGACAACGATGAATTATTCTGATTGGAAAATAAGAAAGTCTTGGGTATAAGAGCTTGTTGTTCAAAAATAAGAAAGTCTTGGGTATAAAGAGTAAAAACTAGTAAAGAATTTCAAGTCTTGGGTATAAGAGCTTATTGTTCAAAAATAAGAAAGTCTTGGGTATTAGAGCTTATTGTTCAAAAATAAGAAAGTCTTGGGTATAAAGAGTAAAAACTAGTAAAGAATTTCAAAGATGTCAAGGTCTGTGTGATTAATTTCTACAAAACAGAAAAGAATAAAATTCTTAATGAGATTTTAATGGTGTCAAGTCGAACCCAATAGAGATTTAAGTAAAATTGACCAACCTACTAAACATGCTTTTAGAGGTAATACAACTCACAGAATAACCAATCAAAATATGTATTTTAATCATTTATATATACTATCAAACTTATATATACTAAACTTAAGAATGTGTAAAAACACATTTGACGGTATTGTGAAGAAGTTACCTCATAAAATACTTCTGAAACAATCTTGTGTGGTTTTTTAGAAGTGATGTCATCCCTAAACATGTTCAAGCCAATAACCTTAACATCAATAGCTGAATTGCAAGGATTAGAAGCCATTTAAAAGATAAAATAAATTACATTAAGAGAAAAAGAAATAAAAGAATTTATAAAAAATATGAAGGGGAGCTAAAAAAATCTTATTAAACTAGCAATAAAGTGTCTATCGAGGAAGAAGATCCAGTAGTTGAGCACCCTAATTTTGTGCCTCTCAAAATCTTATATGACAATCTCAAATCACTCCCAATTTTATACAGCAGCTTACTTGGCAAGTTCCCTGTTTATAACTAAGGTTTCAGGGCCACATCAGCATGCTTTTTATTAAGATTTCCAAAAAGATCCCAAAAACAAGTTAGACCCGAAATCATGTTTTATTGGTGTGCTGATGTGACATCACATGATTTGTTGTTTTCTAAATGTAAAGAATACATTTCATTCAATTAGAAGTACTCATGAACAACACTAACTTTAAAATCATAACTATTAATACTACATTATTAAAAATATTAGATATTAAATCATCCTATCACAATTATTAAAACACTCAACTATTAAATCTTAATAAGAACCAAATACATACAAACCAAATAAAAATTCTTCCCAAAACCCTACCTTGTCTACTTTTCTTCCTTTTTGATTTAATTGACTCCCACCAAACCAAAAAAACTTGAACTTCCCTTTGTCGACAGGAAGTCATTCTATTAATTCCACCTTTCAACATCAATATACTCTTGAGTAAATGTGGCATATTCATGTCACTTCAATTTAAGTGCTGCTGTAGGTTGCTCTATTTTGTGCTTTTGTGAAGTGCTGTAGCCATAACTTCTACATGCTTAAAACATTATTAAAAAAAAAATACACTTCAGTTACATCTAAATTCAGAACAAAATCCACCAGATTTGAGACATCAAACCAAATAAGATTTTATGGCTAACTAAACTTCACAGCCAAAATACATGAGGAAGGAAAAGTCTGCTGTAGACCAGGAGTCAATACATTCTTATCCTTAGCAGCCTGTAGATTCCTCCTTTTGTATGCACATAATGGCTACCAGCTGCAGTTCTACTTTTTTGTGTTTCATTTTTGTCATATGTGAAAAAAGGAAACTTATTTCAAATCACCGTCAGACAAGAGTATAAAACTTCATAATTGCAATGAAAGCTGATGGGCTAGCTGCACCCACCGTCAGGGGTAAAAAGCATCTTGAAAGGTTAAAAATTCAATGCTCAGAAAGGGAAAGAAACCTTTTTTGAAAATATTAGCAACTTTAAATGATATATTTGTAAGAAGCCCTGAGGAGATGGTCTCCTTGGTATTGAATGATGATGAAAAGGTCAGTGGAAAATTTGTTGATACCTAGGAAGCTTCTTTTAAATCATGGAGCAGCAAGTCAAATTATTCGCTATTATCAAGCAATAAGAGTTGCAGAGATAGGTTACCATCTTTTCTGTATCTTAAAAATTGTCTCTTTTATGAAAGGATGTTGAATTATAAGTTTTTTTAGATTGGAGAAATAGGGTAATTCTTTTTATAAACTACAGTGTATTTGGTAAAAAAAATTCACATAATCGATGATGCTGGCACGACACGTCCTCCAGTACCACTGATTTGGAGTAGACTAGACCTTGTGATCTCTTGAACTAGACCTCCCGTCCCTTATTGAACTATTGTTTTAATGCTTTGATTTGTACCCATATTTTTCAAATGACCCATTTACTTTTCAATAAAGTAAAAAAAATCATTATAATTTAAGCTGACCCTGTAGAGATGGAAGATTCCAAAGTGATTGTTGACATAAAATCACTACGGATTAGTGTGATTTGATGTTATAAGGTTTAACTTTGGTTAGAGCTAACAATTTAGAAGAGAAAGTAAAGTAAATTATAATCTTTAATGAACTAAAACAATAAGGAAGGGGTATGTTTAGTCAATGGAAAAGTTGTTGACAGCTAGGAAGCTTCTCTTAAGTCATGGAGGAGCAAGTCAAATTGTTCGCTATTATCAAGCAATAGAAGTTGCATGAGATAGGTTGCCACCTCCTTTCCACCTTAAAAAATTGTCATAAACGGTTTTAAGTGGCTTGATGAGGTCCATAGAAAGAAGTTTTTGTTGCTCATGTATCAACATCTTAGAAAAAGTTGCAAATGAAGGTGTAGTACATGCAAACCCCATAGTCAACCTATGAGTGTGAAAGCTAGAAACAAAAGAAATATAATTAGGACCAAGTTTGTTTAATGTTTTTGAAAAGATAAGCAACATTTACAGGGCACCACACCCTTTACACGAAGAGCCCAAAGGACCCAAAAGAGATAAAAAGAAAAGTAGAACTAGCGGATACACCGCAGAAAAGCCATAGACTAACAACCCACCCTGGTACCAAATACCAAGGGAAAAGAGCACTTAGAACAACATGCAGTCCTAAGCCAAAGACAAAGAACAACAAAGGCCTTTAGCCAAAAATCTTACACCCAAAACACAGGGCCATGGGCCCGAAATACCTCCTAGAGCAACCAGGCAACAAACCACTAGCAATAGCTAAATCAACCAAGCCACAAATCACCTGTAGATGATGGACCACAACATAACTTCTGCTCACAACTAAGCCTATCCGAATCTCACCAAGTTTGTTTAATGTTCTTTAGACCAGTTGAATGTCCTTTTTATCAATTCCACATTACTTACATCGCTCCCTTAGATCATTAACCTTAGTGATATAATCCTAGATGTTGTCAAAGTTATTTGGATCAAGGCTCGTCAATTCATTATCAATTTGATAGTTTTTTACTTCATCTGTAGTACCATATAGAGTCTTCAATTTGTCCCAAGCCTCATGAGAATTCTTACATGTGATTCAATTTGAAACAATAAATCTTGAGAAACTAAGCTACGAAGACATCCAAAAACTTTAGTATGTTTAATAATCCATTTTATCTTATTCTCATCATTTGTGGGTTCAATTACCTTATTTTCAACATATAGAGAGTGACCTTGATTCATTAGAACACTCCATGCATGTTGATGCCAAGTTGAATAGTTATATGATATTAGCAATAGAACCTTAAACTAATCCATGGAAAAGAAGAGCACATGAAAATAGATCAAAGCAATGCACTAAGGGACCCCCCCAAATAATTCAATCAAGAATCCCCCCAATAATATGATGTGGTACATTATATGTAGTGCGATTACAATACCAAAATGCTTTCCAAAGTTTACAATGGGCCAAGATGGATCAAAGATGGAAAATGACAACAATATCTCATAATGAGATCCTCAAACTAAAATTACACTTTCCCAATATGGTCTAGACTAAAAATGAAGCCTTTCAAAGAGGAAAAATCTTCTCCAAGTGCTAGTATGTCTAAGTGATCAACCAAAAAGTAAATTTTCACAAATGTGAATAAAAAATACCTGGGGTTGAATTTGGAAAAATTGCATGGGTAGAACTATACAACTCCTCAATACCTTTCCAACATTGCAAAAATCATGAAAATTAGATAATTTGACAAAAAATTATGAGCTTGAAGGTCCACAAAGGAAAATCTTTCTTCAATCAGCAATAAAATTCACCTGATGCAAAATCTGAAAAAAATGGCTTGCACCATTGTGAAGTTCTCAAAAGCAACTTTTTGTCAATATCTCATTTACAAAATTTTGGTACCCTAGCAAAAATTTATGGTGTTTTGGAAAATCTACCCTATTAGGGCTTGGTGGGAAAAATATAAGGGCCTAGGTGCTAAGCACCTGGTTCCCCATGTGACCATCAACAGACTAACAATTTTTAAAAAATATAAACATGTCACCTGTTGGGTGATGTGTAGATGGGCAAAGGTGGCGCTTGGGCAGAGCTCAATGGTGGTGGCTCCTACTCACCACTTGGGCTAAGCCCCCCCACTATAGGAGGAATTAGGGATTGAAGGCTCTCCAAGATCCAGGGCTCAAACCCTCAATGGTCATTAAAAATTTAAATAGTGAAAAACCAAAATTATTTAATATTAAAATCATTGACGATCATATCTCAAACAATAGTGACCATTGTACCCTGTACATTATGATGCTTACACTAGGATTATGTAGTGACCAATACCCGTAGATGCAGAAGGAATATTCTACCAAAGATGTTGTCCAATTGTACTATAGACTATAGATGTCAGCGTGTAGATCATATGGTACAAATTTTGTATAGTACGAAAATGGTGATATTTGCTAAAAAAATATTTGATGCGCTCATGACAAAAGTGTCCAATTTTGATGATTTGATAGTCAATCTTAAGGTTTTTGGTCCTTCTAAATGCAATGAAAGAATCGAATTTGGTCTAAAATGCTCCAAAAATTTAGCTACCTCACAGATCTGACAACTTTCACCCTACTTGAAACCCTTGTAAATCAAACAAAACATAACAAAATTTGACAAGACGAAAGACAAACATGAATTTCTTTGATGCTTTGTATTCAACCGCGAGGTCCTTGAAACTCTAAAATCCACCCAGTAAAATCTCAAACCCAAATCACCCTCAAATCTAAGAAGGGTTTTTACAAATTGAAATCTTTGATACCATGTTAGAGCTTATAGATAGGTTTGATACCATGCTAGAGTCACTCAAAGAATCAAGCCTCTAGGATCACCTACAAAAACCAAAAACAACCTTATACAAGAGGGAAAATCAATAACATGAATTTGAAACAATGGATGCAAAATAATGGCAATATGCAATACTCAAGATTGCAATGATATTGGACTGATTGGAATGAATTAGGATGTATATATGATGCCTTTCTTATAAAGGAAAATATGTGAGATAGGATTAGACAAGATCCTAACATGTGTCTTAATCCTATATAATGAGATAACTATCTCAACATTATTAAATGACATAGGACACAAGCATTAAATAAAATCCAAATAGATTAGATATGATAAGATCTTATCTATACAACTAAGACTTCTAGAAAAAACACCTAGGACCTAAGTGGACCTAACATGTGAATAGGACCTATTAGACAACTAGATAGGTAAAACACCTATTTACACCAACAATTTTCATGACCCACTTGGATTCCTTGAATCATGTTCCTCATGTATTACAATTCTTGTGCAATTCTTGTGTTTGAGCTATTATTCATTGTACAATGATGAGGAAAATATACATAACTGTGTGGATGATGATGTTGGTTGAGTAGAAGACTTTAATCATGTGATGTGGGTATATAAGTTGTATTTAGTATTTTTTGGTGTGAGGATGATGGGTTGATGTATTGATATGCGATATGTTGGAGGGTATGGGTGTTTATGGATGTGGTTATGCCACTTGGGATTGGTAGAGATGATATGGTCAATGTTTGGGATTGTTGATGTGGTTGGATGAAATTTGTCACATTATTGATGGGTGTTGATGGTATGGTTATTTGTGTGTTTTGTTGGGTTACATGGAAACTGTAAGTTGTGAGTATGGATTAAGGTATTGGTAGGGTGGGACTTTTTTATGATGGGTTGAGATGATTGGTTGGTATGTGAAAGGGTTAATGTCTGTGAGATATTGGGATTATGTGATTATTGAAGAGGTTGTGATCCCCATAGGTTATCTAGGGGGTGGGAGGATGATGTGGGCATGTTGGATGAAGAGTCTTATTTTCTAATTTGTGAAAAATCAGAATCTTGTGGGAATATAGCCCCCTTTTGAGCTAGGTCTAACATAATGGTATCATTATCAAGCTCATAGATTATTTTCATCATTTCTTAGTTATAGGGTTCTTGGGAAAATGCTTGCAATCTAGATGAGTGTTCAAGTTTCTCCACATAGGTTTCCTCTTCATTGGGTGATGGGGGTTGTTGGGTTATGTCTTCTATGGTGACTTGATCATTTGGCTCCATCATTTTTCTTGGCTTGATACCTAGTTATTGGCACAAAAGTGTAGACCTAGTAAAGTTTGGTTTGATTTGAGATATTTGGATGCATGATTTTTCAATAATATTTTCATAATTTTAAGGTTTTAGGGCTTGTATTAGATGTTTTGGTGTATTATGGATAAAACCCTACACCCTTTCTCTCAACTTGTTGCTTTATGCTCTATTCTATGTGACTTTCTCAACCTGTAATAAGCTTTTTAAGTGGTTCATGTATGCATTTTTAATCTTTCAATGACCGGCCTATGGTTCCTAGTTACCAGTCTTATCCTTTTCATTGCATGCACTATTTAATTAGTTAAGTAACTCTTATACACCTAATGTAATTGTCCCCACTTAATCTTTGCTATCATATGTGTGTCATGATGTTATTACTGTGTATTTTATCTCATAGAACATTTTCTCAAAAGTTGAACAACTTGTAGCCACATGTATTTCATTGTATATCATTATAATGCCTTATGTATGCTAACACTCTTCCAAGATAATGATGTGTCATCTTTCAATTGATAGTACAAGTGTTTCTTTCAACACAAATTGGTTAAAGTTAATTCCTTGTAAAGTTGCACTATCACACTCGCTTTCCATGTGTCTACTTTGAGTATTACTTTTCAATTGACAGTGCAACCATTTCTTTCAACACAATTTGATTAAAGTTACACTATCGCACTCATTATTTTTCTTCTTTGCATAAGAATCAAATAAAATACAAATGGCATGATATATTTGAGAATATTTCCATATCATGGTGTAGTTTGATCAAAGTGGAAAGACTTAAAGCTGTGCCCATGAACTATAAGGACATGTGGTGCATAATCACCATGGGCCTGGTTATGAAAACCAAATGAAGATGAATAAAGACAAAGGTGAGTAGGCAATACATTGTTGATTTTCATTGCAGTGTATATTTCTTGTGTTGTGCAAGTTATAAAATAAGAGAAATACGAAGTTTCACTTGTGCACCATGAATACACGTGGCACCATCATCTAAAGGTAAAGGCGACCAAGCAGTTCCATTTGAAGAGACTGATAGCAAAGGTGGGGCCAACTCCATGACTTGGAGGCTACTTTACAGGTGGCAAATTCTTATTGCAGCACTCGCAGCCTTCGTAGAAAAACCTGGTAAAGGGATTTTCGAAAGGAAATTACACTAAGGAAGTAATGCGTTCTAATTTTTTATTATGATAGCTCCCACCAAGATCAACAACTAACATTCAAACTATGGAAAATTCACAATTTTCACTCATTCGAGCCATAATTGTAGAATTGATGGTTTTCTACAACATGTTGGTAAGCCAAAATTCTCATTGTTGGTGCTTTGAAAATAAGGTTTTTTATATTGTGAGAGTACAATTAGGGTTTGTAAAGAATCTAATATAGTTTTTTTAGAAAATAAATCTTAATTTTGATTTAATCATAAATCTTAATTTTATCATAAAATTCTAAAATGAGTCTAACATCATCACAAATTAGTAAAATGAAAAGGGAATTGGAAGAGGATATAATTAGTCAACGCCCATATTCATAAAAAATGTTGAAGCATGCACAAGGGTTTGGAATTCTTTCAAACAGGTTGATTGATAAAGCTAAGGTCATTAGGGATGCAACTATTCCAATCTAGGCTAGGAATTATTTAAGTATGGTTTTAGGAGGTGCAATGTTGCGAGGCCCATCTCAAATATCTAAAATTTGGATGTTGGTAGGTTAGTAGTGCCCAATGTGTTTTTCATTGTAGACTTTGTAAGGGACATTTCCAATAATATGATGTTTGATTCCAAGGTAAGTTTAAAAAATAAAGATTGTGTGCTCAATAGGATAGATAAGAATTTTATTTGGAAGGTGATCAACTTGAAATCAATGAAAAATATTCCAAGACATTTATACTCACTATGCAAATAATATTCTAGGGATAAGCACAATGATAGAGCAATGTGGTTGCCTCATCACAGGATCAGGGATCGTGGCAGGAGAATTGTGAGGATTAATAATGAAAATTTTGAACCTTTCAATTATGATATCTTTGAGGATTATTTTGTGAACTCTTATTTTTCTCTATGTCAAGTTTTGGGCATAGATTGCAAATTATAAATGCCTATGTATTTGACGATGATGGTTGTTGACATTCAAAACAAGAATCTAAATAGGAGCTTTAATTTTTCATCATTTATTGCAAAATAAATTCATAAAAGTTTGATGGAAATCAAGACAAACAATACAGTGATATACTTTAAATGTTATTCCTTTATTTGCACATTTTGTTGTATAGTGGAAAACCCATTTGGAGCCCAGGAATGTAGTTAATATTTCAAGATGAAGAGGGGTTGCCATTATCGGTCTAAGGATAAACACATATCTGGGACATTCATTTTCCAACAAAAAATTATATTATATACTAGAATTATTTTATGCACTTGGTAATGGACAATCTTGGATTCAAGAGTAGGGTGATCCCACAATAGTGGTTTACAATTTTTGGTCGAACTGGACACTGAAATTATTATTTTTAACTAAATCTTCACATTCGAGAACCTATAGCGGCTAAACCGTGGGGAATTTGAAGATGATGCAAACTAGAGTCTCATCACATTTTGTTTGTAGATTCTAAAAAAAAAAATTTCAAAATTTTTGGAATCAGATTGCACTTTTTTTTCCATCTCCCATGAAAATTGGTTTTTTTCAGAAAATAGCATTTTTAAAAAGTGGTGCACACCGTATAACACATAACTTTTTTTCCATGAAGGATAAAATTCTAATTCTTTTGAATTTAGATTTGTGACTGTGATATCTAGTTCTTCCACTTGGTTAGATAGTTTTTTATTGAATATTTTTTCTTTAATCAAGTTTTGAAGTCAACCCAATTACAATTCAGACATAGCGCGACCGTATAACACGTAACATTTTTTGTATATATCGAAATTCAATTTTATTTTTTGTTGGATCAAGGAATTCAATATCTGGTGCACTCATATTTTTCAAATTTTTTTTTGATAATTTGCTATTTTTCCACATGTGCAGAACAAAGACCTTCATTTTTGATGAAAAACCTATATTTAATCAAACTAAAAAAATAAATACATAATAAAACCAAAACATATCAAAATTATATTCCTTGGATAGCTCATTTTGAGGACTACCTGATTCCAACTGGGTGTGTGAAGTCTCTTCCATTTTCATGTTCAAACCGAGTTCTGAAGTGCAAAAATTTAGGGTTTTTTTGTAAATTCTTTCAAACATCAGGGAAATAGGGGGTTCGCTCGAACTTGGGGGGTTTGAGCGAACCCCTAAGGGTTCAAACAAACCTGGGCTCACTCAAACCTGGGGGGTTTGAGCGAACCCCCAAGGGTTTGACTGAACTTGGGCTCGCTCGAACCCAGACTCGCCCGAACCCCCTCCCCAAAAGGGGTTTTCATGTGGATTTTGTCTGTGCATGTAATTAATGGGTTTGCTCGAACCTTGGTTCGAGCGAACCCTTTTTTGGTTTGTGCGAACCATCTCATTCATTCGAACCTCCAAAATGTAAAATTTTGCCATGGGGTAATTTTTTGTGAGTTTTCCTTCCTCGCTAGAATTGTAAACCACTATTGTGGCTTCACCCAATAACACCAAGCTATCAGAAAAAGGTAATGAATTTTTGAGACCCAAGGAAAGAATTGTTGATGTTGATATTAACCATAATTGGGAGGATTGGTTTCTCCACTCAAGCACAATAATCATCAAGATATATGGAGCTCAGATGTAGCCTCACATCCTTCCTAGGGTTTTGCCCAATATAAATGCATTTTTTGAAATGATTCCATAATTAAATGAAAGTGATAAATTTAACTTACGGGAAAATAGAAAAGGCTCAATGCTAACTTTTATAATAATATTTGCAAATCCTATGACCATTGTTAAGGAAGGGCTAGAATTGATTTATCATTTGTTGCAGCCTTATAAGATGAAGGTTGATAAAAAGAGATATTTTGATCTAGAGATATTCATCAACCACGTTAGGGAAAGAGCTGGAAGGGCACATTTATCTCATGAGTTTGGCAAGGTTGAGGACATAATTAGAAATGCATTTTCAGATTCAAAAGTTTAGAAGAGTAAAATTGCTTTGGTGAAAATTCTGAGAGGGGAAGAACAAAGGGAAAATGTCAACTCTAATTATCCAAGAGCTTATAGAGAAATCAACAACTCCATTATTATAATAAAAATCATGCTTGACAATGTGGCTAATATAGATCCTAGGATCCCTACAAATCCTTAAGGACCGGTTAGAGAAGAATAAAGGCCAAGGGAAAGGGATCTTGAGCAACCAATACCTCAAACTAATATACCATAGGCATCTAGTGCTCCAAGGGTGGTTCCCCCACCAAAACCAAGAGGTGTCTATCCCTTGGTAGATTACGTTTTCAATTATGTAGAAACAAAGGAAACTTGGGAGAACCTTCTAGATCTTGATTAGGTAACTCAAATCCTTGCATCACCACCTAGGGTCCCCATTAAGAGTCCTCCTCAAGACATAATGTTAAAAAACATAAATTTAAGAGAGAATGCAATAAATTATGTGAGAACCCTGGCTTGCATTAAATTCCTATCAAATGATAGTTTATAAAATCTAAGGAATTCAAGAATTTGTTGATCAAGAATAAGATGTAATCATTCCTCAGGAAATTGAACAAGAAAAGCGAAGAATAAATTGAGGAAGAGATGAAGAAGATAACTAAAGAGGTCCAGAGGGAGGGTGAATTTAATGTGAATAACATTACTCATAAAGAGGGAAGAAAAATTATGCAAGAAAGTGGGTACCTATTGCAGCTAGGATGGGAAATAGCCTTTTTCATTTCATTAGATACCTTTGGAAGGTAGGACACAAGCGAAGAGGTATTAAAATTCTAAGAACAAGCAAAGGATCTATACTTCGGGTTTACATTTAGTACAAAGTTTGAAACTTTAGCAATACGGGTTATTGCTCCAGAGACTCAAAAGCCTCAAGTTGCATATAATGTCAAAGAGATAGCTAGTAACCTTATTGTGAGAAGACTAGTAGATACCACTGCATATCACGCTACATCAATAGTGGTAAGTACAACACTATTCAGTGAAGTTGCAGCTAAGAAATTGCAATATAATTTTGACAAACTATAGATGGATCACATGAAGCTATTCCAAGAATATAACAAGGTAAAATCAAGTGCTTATTCCTTCTCCACCAAGTCTAGATCTATAACCGTCTACTCCACAATCAATTTCAATGGATACATCAACTTGGGATAGAGAGGAATTGTCAAGGAAATTAAAAGAGTTGAAGGAACAACTATTTGAAAGAAAAGAGGAAAAGAGATGTGAAAAAGAAGTAGGAAGAAAAAAGGTAATTAAATTGGTTGATGATCTATTATGTCCCATATTATCAGGCATCCTCCAAAACCTAGAATAAACATGAGTTGGATACAACAACTTTAAAAAGGATCATACCAATTATATGCAAAATAACAAGATGATGAATAAGGTATTGGGTACTTAGACTCCTAGGGAAACATCTATGGAATTAATTTACAAATAGTCCAAATTTAGCCTTGATGTTCCTAATGAAATGGAAAGTACTTTTGAGCTTCTTGGATTGCTAAATGAGGCGTCCACATTTCAAATGAAATTGGAAATTTATAAATAAGAAGCAAATTACATTATTTTGAATAATTGGAAGGGGTATTTATTCCTATAATGTTGGATACAAAAAGATAAATCAAGGAATTTGATGTGTCCAAAACTAATTTTAATAAAAAAATTCCTTCCTTATATGCTTCTATTTTAATAGTGATGATCCAAACTCTATTGTTCTAAATAGTATCATTGATAAACTATTAAGATTGGAATCAAGTTTGGATATTTTTGTCAAAGAAGCAAAGGTTATTTTGGATGCAAAGTTCACAGGGCATGTGAATAAGGTGGTTAAAACATTGATCTTCAATTGGCCATCAAAAGAGGCTTATGCTTCATGGATGAAAAAGTACCAGGAGTAATCTTCCAACTCAACATCATCAACATTTTTTCTTCTTCTAGGCCTTCAGTTTCTGGGAGACCAATAGTTGATCTAGTTCCTTGTCGGTTCTATTCTACGCTCTGTGTTTGTTGTTCTTGTTGATCTATAAGTTGCAGTTTATTTTTTCCTTTCTTGGTACCTCACTTCTCATGATCCCCCTCGTTGAGCCTCTATGTCCATTTTGTAATGGGTATGGGCCCTTCCCATTTTAATCTAATCAAAACATTTTTTTCTTCTTTAAATTTTCCAAGGTTTTAGGAAGTTACCAAGGTTTCAACTTGTTTTTGTCTTCATTAGAATGTTCGGGGAAATTTTTTCGTTCAACAACTTAGTTGTATTCTTCTTTTTCTTTGGATCATGAAAGAGGAATATCTTTTGTTATCGAGTTGTTGTAATTATCTTGTTGGAAAGTGTTATTGTTGCTCATTAAGGCTACGTGCTTATTCTTCCTATTTATGAAGGAACTTGTATAATTATAAAGGGTTTGTGAATTGAAGTGTTGTGTCTATTTTTTTAGTTTTTAAAAATCCATTAGGGTTTTCTATCAAGTTCTATAAAGGTTTTTCCAAAATAATAATGCATCTCTGATCAAAGCATAAATTAATATATGCTTTTAATATGTATTGTGGCTAATCTGGCTCCTAGGATCCCTACAAAGCCTCAAGGACCAATCAAATAAGAAAAGAGGGAAAGGGAAGGGGAGGTTGAGCAACCAATACCTCAAAATGATATACCATAGGCATCAAGTTCTCCAAGGGTGGTTCCCCCGTCAAAACCAAGAGGTTTCTAGCCCTTGGTGGATTATGTAGAAACAAAGGAAATTGGGGAGAACCTTCCAGATCCTAATGAGGTAACTCAAATCCGTGCATCACCACCTAGGGTCCCCATCGATAGTCCTCCTCAAGAAATAATGTTAATAAACATAAATTTAGGAGGGAATACAATATATTATGTGAGAGCCTTGGCTTGCACTGAATTCCTATCAGATGATAGTTTATAAAATCTAAGGAATTCAAGGATTTGTTGATCAAGAACAAAATGTAATCCTTCCTTAGGAAATTGAACAAGAAAAGGGAAGAAGTGACTAAGGAAGAGATGAAGAAGATAACTAAAGATGTCTCAAGGGAGGGTGAATTTAATGTGAACAACATTACTCCCAAAGAAAGAAGAAAGATTGTGCAAGAAAGTGGGTGTCTATTATAGCTAATATAGGAAATAGCCTCTACCATTGCATTATATACCATTAGAAGGTAGGACACAAGTGAGGAGGTATTAAAATTTGAAGAACAAGCAAAGGATTTATGCTTTGGGTTTAGATTTTGTACAAATTTTGAAACTTTCGTAATATGGGTTATTACTCGAGAGACTAAAAATCCTCAAGTTGCATAGACTGTCAAAGAGATAGCCGATAACCTTATTGTGAAAAGACTAGTAGATACCACTACATCTCACACAACATCATTAGTGGTAAGTACAATATTGTTTAGTGAAGCTACAACTAAGAAGTTGCAAGATGATCTTGACAAACTTTAGAAGGATCACATGATGCTATTCCAATAATATAATAAGGTAAAATCACTTCTTCCTCATCCACCAAGCGTTTCTCTAGAACCCTCTACTCCACAATCAATTTTAGTGGATACATCAACTTGGGATAGAGAGGAATTATCAAGGAAAGTAAAAGAGTTGAAGGAACGATTATTTCAAAGAAAAGAGGAAAAGAGGTGTGAAAATGTAGGAAGAACAACGGTAATTAAATTGATTAATGATCTATTAGGTCACATATTATCATGCATCCTCCACAAGTTAGAATAAACATGATTTGGATACAACTTAAAAGGATCATACTAGTTATATGCAGAATAAAAAGAGGATGGATGAGGTATTGAGTACTTGGATTCCTAGGGCAACATCTATGGAATTAGTTTACAAATAATCTAAATTCAGCCTTGATGTTCCCAATAAATGGAAAGTAATTTTGAGCTTATTGGATTGCTAAGTGGGGTATCCACATTTCAAATAAAATTGGAAATATAAATTAGAAGCAAATTACATTCTTTTGAAGAATTTGGAAGGGGAATTTATGCTTATAATGTTGGATAAAAACGGATAAATCAATGAATTTGATGTGTCCAAAGCTAATTTTAATAACATTTTTCCTTTCTTATATGCTTCTATTTTGACAGTGATGATCCAGACTCTGTTGTACTAAATAGTATCATTGATAAACTGTTAAGATTGGAATCAAGTTTGGATTATTTTACCAAAGAAAAAAGAGTTATTTTGGATGCAAAGTTCACAGGGCATGTGAATAAGGTGGTTAGAATATTGATCTTCAATTGGCCATCAAAAGAGGCTTATGCTTCATGGGTGAATCTTCCAACTCAACACCATCAACAATTTTTTCTTCTTTAAATTTTCAAGGTTATAGGAAGTTAGCAAGGTGTCGAGTTGTTTTTGTCTTCAATAGAATGTTTGAGGAAATTTTGTTCCTTCAACAGCTTAGTTATATTCTTCTTTTTCTTTGGATCGTGGAAGAGGAATATCTTTTATTACTGGGTTGTTGTAATTGTCTTGTTGACAAGTGTTACTATTGCTTCTTAAGCCTATTTTCTTATTCTTCCTATTTATGAAGGATCTTGTATAATTTTAAAGGGTTTGGGAATTGAAGTTGTATGTAGATGTTATGTTAGTTTGTAAAATTCCATTAGGGTTTGCTATCAAGTTCTATAAAGTTTTTTCTAAAAAAAAATGTATCAAAAGAATAAATGAATATATGCTTTTAATATGCATTGTCTCCAACATTGTAGTCAATATTGTTATGAATAAAATACTCAAAGACTATTGAGTTTTTCTTTGCAATTTTCTTGCACCATATATTTTATTGATGGATTATATTCAAGGAATGGATTAATTTGTGTTTATTAAAATATAAAAAAATATTGCTGCCACAATTGGACTATTAAGAAGAATCATATTGAAAGTATTTTATTAGTCTTGTTATTATAAGATAATAACAAATTACAAATTATTAGAGTATATATGAAATTGTTGTAAAGAGAACTTTGTAGGGTTTTTTGACTTTATAACCCTAGACAAGCATCAGTCAAATTAGGATTTTACTCCTCAATCCCAGAAAAAATATTTAAAATGATAAATCTAAAACCACTTATAAGTTATTGTTAATTATTGTTTGATCTCATACTAGGTTTTAAGTGTATGCAAGAATACCAAAAGTTGTAATCTTTTGTTGAATGAATTCTTTTCATTTTTTTATGAGAGATAATTTTCTAGATATCATTATTTGTCAAACATAAAGTATCTAAATGATATCATTAGGGATACCCAACAAGGTTTTGTAGAGCCTTAAGTGTAGATAAAATTATCACTGATAGACAATTTTTTGTTTTTTTGGCCAATCTCCTAGTCTCTTTAATCATAAGACTCGGTTAATCTTTAGAGGAGGCTAAGGAACCAATTGGAAACACCAACATGACTAAGGTATGTTTTAGATAAATGTAAGGTATGGTTGGTGAATAGGATTGCTAGGTACTTATGATTTAGGAATAATGTGATAAAATTTGGACCTTAGAAATTCAAAAAGGGGATTGATTATGTGGATAAGGATGATTTTATTTTACATTTGGAAGATTTTGGACCTTATACTAAGGCTTTTGCTTGATGATTTTGTGGATGACAAAGGAATTCAATAATGGGTACAATACCAAAGTTTCATCAAGCAAGTGTAAATTTATTATATATGTGGATGACTTGGGGATTTTATATCCTTTCCTACTTAGGATAGGCAAGTTCTTAAGAAAGATTAGATAGGGATTTTTGGAGACTAACTTAATATTGCCAAAGTCCTAAGCTAATTGATCCAAGATTGATAAGGGCTATCTTAATACACTACTTAAGATAAGAAAGTTATTAAGAAATATATAAGCTAGAGTAAAAAAATATTGAGGATATAGACTTGACTTTCAAAAAAAATGATTTTCCTTTGTGTATGGTTTATGGATTCGATTGGAAAATGAGTTGGACAAAGGATTATGGATGATAGAAAAAGATGTTATGTTTCTAGACTAAATTCCAAAACGGGATGATGATCTTAGGAAATTTTTTTATATCTAATTTGGATTATAGTTGATGGAACACTAGGATGATCCAAGTGGAAAGTTCTAAGTGATGGATATAAATGGCAACGGTGAAGGGTCAAATTTATGAAATGATGGAATTTTGGTTGGATGATTGGGATATGGTTAATTTTTCATGTAAAGTTGAGAGATTAATTTGGTGATGTCTTGGATGGCTTTTATAGGTTTGTTTTAGGTTTACAAGACTCAATTATTTTAAGACACCTAATTGGTTGGTTTTTTACAAAACAATGTAGATGTCGATATTTTGAGCATAGGCATTGAAAGGGTCAACTCAAGTGTGAACAAAAACTATATAGGAATTGTAAGACATAGCACATGTGCTAAGATTCCTAGTATAGATACTAAGAGGCAAAACACAAGCGTTGATAAAGACTACACAAGTGTTGCAAGATAGAGCACATGCACCACAATAAGTAACACAAGGGTAACAAGATTTGATATAGGCACTAAACTATAGTCTGATAGTGTTGATTGATTTGGAAAGAGATTATATCAAACAAAAATACACATTGGTTGACTATATTTCAAGGTGACAAGGTTGAATGGTTTATACTAGTTTTTCACATGAAGAAACACCAAACACATTAGAACATTTCCTAAAATTGGTCAAGTAGGAGTGTTAACTTAGTGTGGGTCCCCCAATAGAATTTAATCTATTAATATAATCCTAAGAGTGGATAGTTAGGGAGTGCTACATTGCATGTGATCTCTTTCCTTGGAGGCTTTGATTTCTTCACCAAGAAGACTATATCTCTACTCAAAGGCATACATGGTGAGAAACTTTAGAGATGATATTTACTCTTACACCACATTAAGTAATGATTGAAAGATCTTACTCTAGGTTGTACAAGGCTAACTAGGTGAGTCCTATATATACCACAAGGGCATGTGAGACACATCTATTAACACTAGCTCATTGCAATAATGGGTCAAGAATTTTCACTAGAAAGCTCAAACCAACCCTACACCTCTTGTCATGGAATCACCTAGACATTAAGGCTTCACTAAACATGACATGAATAGATTGGGGTACAACTTTCATTATCTCCTTTTCTATACCATTCTATTTCACATGGTTCGGTTCATCCATTGGGGTGATGAAATCCCAAAGCACTCCTCCTAAAGGCAAATAATTTGATAGGTTTTTGATTCCCAAGATCACACTAAGTGCAAGGGGAGAGCATACACACAAAACTAGAAAGCCTTACGAAATAATCTAAAACACAAAAATAATTGTGAGAATTTTGATCTCTAAGATCACACTAAGCACAAGGAGAGAGCATATGTCTATATATGCCAACAAAACAAACAAATTTCGTTCATCTTTTAAACAAACAAATCAAAATCCTTAGACAAATGATTCTACAAAATAAAAGATTAGTAGTTTTTTGATGTTTTGAACTTTGGTTGGTTACATGACAAGTTGTACCACTAAGTTAGTTAATCAAAAAGAAGGTTAACCTATACAAAACTTGAAAAACTAATGAAAGAAACTAAAATAGAACTAAAATCATAATTCTGAGAAACAAAGGCACAATGTTATAAAACTTAAATGCTATAGTACAAAGCATAAGCACTACTATACTAGAGAAAAGCATAGATTTATATATGAAGGTGCTAAACCATTGAACAAAGATGCCAAAATATAAAAATAGGTGCGGAAAAATTAAAATTGTTGCTATACATCACAAAAATAGAAGTGTGGTTTCATGCAACAAAGACATTGAGTCATTATGCAAGGATAATTTTAAGAAACGTAAGAACTGTTTTATTAAGAACCTTAGAAAATCTATGAGATAGGTGCACAAAAACTAAATAAAAACACAAAAAACCTAGAACCATGGATTATTAGAGAATCACAAAAGACTAAAAAGAACTTTCAAACAAATTAGAATAAAAACCCTAAAAAATGCTAAATTTTGTAAGATCTAATTTAGACCTTAAGAAAAAGTTAAACGTACAAGAAATAGATTAGACAACCTACAAAAACAAAATGTTAGAAAATAGAAAAATGCACAACAAGACACAAAAGATTAGAAATAAATGCATATATCTAAAGCACAACTATTCAAGATATACGGGCTAATGTATGAAACATAAATGCCAATATTAGGAACACAAGTGTGGTGATAACAAACAAAATCATCGATCTAGAGAGAGAAAGCACCATTTTTTAAACAAAAGCAATAAAACACAATTAGAAGCACAAATATGGAACCTGCAACAAAAAATTTACTAAAACTCACAAAAAATGTTAGATTTAGGGACAAGGGTCCCATTGGGCGTGCCAAAATAAAGATAAGAAAAATGGTTGAGGAAGAATAACAAAAGATCATGAAAAAAAACCTAAAACCCTTACCTCAAAACCACCTTCTTTCCCCTTGATTGAGTTTGAAGTAGAGTACACCCTAGCTCCAATTGATGTGTTATTGGTTAGACTATATATATATATTGGTGACCTAGGGTATCCTCACGACCCAGCCCAACGCTCCCGCTTTACTTTCGGGAGGTGAGCTAAGGCAAGGCTAATCCCTGGGGATGCACGCAACCACCCGTAAGCCACACACATCAGGTAAGTCCAAGCCTAAAAGTCAAACCCAAGACCTTGAGGAGCATGCCTAAGACTCAAGCCAATTCTGCTACCCGTGTGGGCTATATTATTATTTATATTTCTCAATAGAGAAACCACCATAACCTTGGTATGGAAAGGATGTTGTGATATAAAAGTGACATGTACTTAGTGGCAAAAAACTAGATCAAAATGAAGGATGAAGGCTTCAATTTATAGATTCATTGTGAAAGAGATTTATGGCTAAGATCTTGTCAAAATTTTAAAGGCTTAGATTAAGAGGTTATCTCAATAAGAGGCAATGGAGAAATGTCACATGAGGGTTAATTGCAAGTGAAGACTAAATTATGTAGACTGGACAAGAAAATGGGAGATTGCAATAGGATTCTCAAAAGGGACAAGATTTCATTTTTTTCTTATTTTGAGGGAGGATGGAATTTAAAAATGGGTTTTATTGAGAAGAGAGAGGTGGACCCATGCAAAGGCAAACTGAAAGGTGACATTTATCTTTAGTGGATCTATGGGAATTGAGGTGGATAATTATTGAATAAATGTGTAAGCTTGCTCATGTGAATGGAAAGGACACATGGCGAATGATGGCAAGTTTAGGGGCTCAAAGAATATTAAATTAGGAAAAAGGCTAAGAGGGTTCAAGAAGTGATTACTTGATTAATTGGATTAAAGTAATTTAGGAATCGGTGCAAAAGTTAAATGAATTAAATTAATTAACCTTTGGAAGAAGGGAAAACATGAAATTAAAATAAATAAAATTAATTAATTAGAAGAATAATAGATCATTAATTAAATAATAAATTAATTGATTAATTAAGGAAATTAAGGGAATAATGGTTTATGATCAATTAATTAAAATTATAAAATTTAATTAATTATGTGATAAGGTTAGATTTTGGGTGTCTACACTATGCATCACCTTTGTGCTAAAATTGAAAACCTAATCCATCTCACCTTCTAGAGTAACTATTTTTTCTTGTGGAGATATTAGTATTTTGACATTAGATTCACAAAGGGAACATGGGAACTCCTTGCTAATAGAATTATCCTCCTTTGAAGATCCAATGATTTCTCTATGGACTTTTTATTATTGTATGGTTCATTCATTTTATTAAAATAGCTGACAATATTATCTTTCTTGATAGTCTTCCTTAAATTAGCATGCTTAGAACTAACTTCATCCAAACTCTCACTCCTACCAATAGCAATAGTATCTTCAAAATCATTGTCCAATTCCTTCTCACCCTTTGAGGTTGAAATATCTTCACTAGAAACACTCATTTCTTACAAGTTGAGGATGGTAGGAAAATTGAGAGTTTTAATGGTTGCTAGCCTATTTAACCTCCTCACTTTAAGACCTTGAACCTTAGAAACCACTATTTTTCACTTTTCCTCGGAATTTTCAATAGCCTTAACCAAGATCTTTTCATCAACAAACACATCTCTACCCTTTTCAACCTTATTATTAGCCTTATTCTTAAAATAAGACCTTTTTCTTCTTGTTGTTCAAGATATGGGAATCATTTTTAAGAGAGATTCCAATAGCTACACAAACCTCTATGAGTGTAGAGGTCTCCAAACCCTTCCAACCAAACCTTAGGTGTCTCTAAGATCACACACTACCTTAGGGGTTTTAATAAGAGAATTTTTACAAAAGGGAGGATCATTCATCTTCTTCTTAGCGTTCCTTTCAGTTATTAGATTTCCACCAACAACATGTATCCCTTCTTCAAGAGACAAAAGGTTATCAAGGGGATTACGAGTAGCAATCAAGGGTGTGCCTAACCCTCCCTTTTAGAGGTCTTCCTAAATAGCTTCATCCCTTGTCTTACTAGATGAATCTTAACATTTTTTCCTTTACCTTATGATAGAGGGATGGTGGAGGGGGAGGGTAAAGACTCATTTTCAAGAATAAAATATTTCATGGGCTTATTGGGACACATGAAAAGATGAAATTTGTAAATCTTGAAAATCAATCCCTAGTGTAAAGTCATGAGATCCTTTTCTAAATTTAAGGATTCCAAAGAGCTAAGGATAAATAATGGGAGTTTGAAGGTGATATTGTGTCACAAGTGGTTCATGTGTGGAAAATGATAGTGAAAAATACACTTGAAATAATCCTCAAGAGTAAATTATTTAATTAGAAGCCAACTTATGAAATCCTAGGCATATGATAGACCTTCTTGTTTATGTTGGAAAGAGACACTACAAATTCCATTTGGTGTTGTCATTGATGGCAACCCTCATCAATGATTCGATCTACATGATACAATTTTCTCATACTAGAAGTCAGATCAAATTTTTGTTATTAAATGTCGAGCAAGAACAGAGCATCCGACATAACTATGTTCATCGATTCACATGCAGTTTTTTGTTATCATTTTGAGTTGTGGACCTCAGGGAAGGTATTTTGGTGTACGTACTATCTTATCCGAGAATCATTGGGATTTGCGTGCAAGTTAGAAGATTTGGTTGATTATTTTTTGGTTTAATAGTGCATGAAGGCCGACTTGGTGGATGTAGCCATTGCGGATATTTGAGGAGTAATTGTTTAAGTGTTTTCATGTTCAAACATGTTGATTTTTTTCATTACTATGTTGTGGCCGACTTTTGGTTGGTGCGCATTGAGAATTAATTATGGATTGAGCGGATAGTTTGTAAATGCTTTCATAAATTTTTTGGAGCTGACAAGTAGCGATTAAATCTTTAGTTGTGGATATATATAAGTGATCGATTATATCATTTGGATATAGATGCGAAGTGTGTTGAAGTGTGTTATGAATATCATAAGGATTGTAGAGTGATTATGCACAAGTTAAAAGTATTTATGATGTGAATTGAAGTAGAGCAAAGCATAAGAGTAGAATCAGACAAAAGGTCAAGAATTCGATCGATGTGCTTAATTGGAACTGTAATCAGGCATTAGTAGATGCTATTCTTTCAGTTCAAATCCTCATATGTAATCTGAATGTTTTGTAAGGCAGTAAGCCTTTCTATTTTTGAGCAGTGAGCTCTAGGTAGTGTGCCTGAATGCAAGTGCAATCCCATTCTATAAAACATCTTTTGAGTATACTCAGATAATATTGTGGATTAGCCTTCCACCGTGGTTTTTCCCCTAACAGGGTTTCCACATAAAAATTATTGTGTTATGGTGTTGTGGTTGTTTGTTTTATGTTCATGCATATTTCTTTTGGTTGAATGTTATAAGTGCTTTAAGGATCAGATTAATAAAGTTAAAAAGTGTAGAACAATGATTCACCCCCCCTCTAAGTGTTCCTTGATTCCAACAATTGGTATCAAAGCCTAGTTCCTCGGAAGAAGTTTAATAGCTTGGGGAAGATCTGAGAAAGTAATTCAATGGATTCAAGTACTCTCCAGAAACAAATTTTGGTGTCCCTAGATGATCTTGATCAGTCAAAATATGAAGTCAAGGAATTACAAGCAAGTCTCATGAATGCTGAGAAATTAATTCAGTCATTGAAAGATTAAATCAATGAGTCAAGGGAAAAGAGAAAGGAACTCTATGATTAGATCAAGCAGAAAGATAGTAAGAGCATTGAAGATGAACAACTGAGTCAAGCTCTGAAGGAAAAGATAGAAGAATATGAGAAGCTTACCAAAGATAATATAGTCCTAAAGCATGAGATGGAATCTATTATGATGAGGATGACCAAGAATATTGAAGACATAAAAAAGAATGAAGAGAATCTTGCTCAATCCTTGAAAGAGAAATATGAAGAATGTAGCAGAATTAATGATGGATTCATTAATCTAGCACTTGAATTGCAGCAATCTAGAAACAATAAAGAAGAGCTTGAAAGACAAATTGTTACCCTCTGAGATGAACTTGCTACTACAAATGAATTCAAGGAGAAGTGCAAGATTATCTCAACCAAGTTTGATGAATTGATTAAAGGTTAAAGGATTGAAGGTGACAAGCAAGGTATTGGATATGAGGAAGGAGAAAGTTCCAAATCTGGACAAAGGAGATTTAGGCAAGGAAATCAGATGAACAAATCTGGAAGGTATCAGGTAAGACAACCTAATTCTCAAAGATTCAATGGTTACTATTTTTTTTGCAATAAATTTGGTCATATGGATTCTCAATGTAGAAGACGAGTGAGTTCAAGCGGTCCATCATTCTCCGACCAGTTCTTTAACTGCAATAAGTATGGTCAGAAGTCAAATGAATGCAAAAATATGATGAACAACTTTTATAGAGATGTCAGATGTTATACATGCAATAGATTTGGCCATATTGCTAACTAGTGTAGATCAAGAGAAAATCGATGGAACAATTAGTCTAGACAAAGAAATATAGTGTGTTACAATTGCAACAAATTTGATCACATTGCTAGATTCTGTAGAAGTAGAAAGAGTCTGGTAAATCAAAGGAGAAACATGTAGAAGGATGAAAAGGGAAAAGGGAAAGTCACCACAGGTGAGATGGGTGATCCCACAATTGTGGTTTACAATTTTTGGCCAAACTGGACACGGAAATTATTATTTTTAACTAAATCTTCACATTCAGGCACCTATAGCAGCTGAACCGTGAGGAATTTGAAGATGATGCAAACTAGAGTCTCGTCACATTTTGTATGTAGATTCTAAAAATATTTTTTTCAAAATTTTTGGAATCAGATTGCACTCCTTTTTTCATCTCCCACAAAAATTGGTTTTTTTCAAAAAACAACATTTTGAAAAAGTGACACTCATCGTATACAACATAATTTTTTTTGTATGAAGGATAAAATTCTAAATTTTTCGAATTTAGATTTGTAACTATGATATCTAGCACTTTCATTTGGTCTCATAGTTTTTTATTGAATATTGTTTCCTTAATCAAGTTTCAAAGTCAAACCAATTGCAATTCAGACATAGGTGAATTGTATAGAACATAAATTTTTCTGTATGTATCGAAATTCAATTTTTTTTTTAATGGATCAAGGACATCAATACCTAGCACGAACATATTTTAAAAAAAATTATTTTGATAATCTGATATTTTTCCACATGTGCAAAACAGAGAGCTTGATTTCCGATGAAAACCCCATGTTTAATAAAACTAAAAACACACATACATAAAAAAACCAAAACATATTAAAATTATATTTGTTGGATAGCTTGTTCTGAGGACTACCCGATTCTAGTTGGGTTTGTGAATTTTCCTCCATTTTCATCCTCAACCCAAGCTCTGAAGTGCCAAAATTTAGGTTTTTTTTGTGTCTCAAATGGGGGATGAGGGATAAGGGGGGTTCATACGAACCCATAGGGGTTCGCGCGAACCCCTTTCCTATGCATTTTTTTTTTGGTGGCCAAGATTCAAAGGGGTTCGAGTGAACCCCTTATTGGTTTGGTCGAATCAGTAGGTTTGTACGAACCCCTAAAATCACTTTTTTTGCCTTAGGGTCATTTTTTGTGAGTTTTCCTTCCTCACCTGAATTGTAAACCACTATTGCGGCTTCGCCCAGATCAGGGAGAAAATGAAGAAGATATGGGTGAAGAAGAATCCCTCCATTGCAGGAAATGATTCTACACTAGCACCAGGTTCTGGTAATTCCTTCGAGGATTAGATTAAGGCCTCTAGCCTAGGGGGAGTTCTCAAGAAAATCCTTCAAACTCCTTGTCTGTAGTTGGTACCAGGATATGGATGAGTGCGTTGATTGCATTGATGATCTACAGATGCTGCTGAAATAGTTGGAGAGAGTATTTATGTAGAGTTCAAGGTCTGTAGAGGAATTTTCTTTCTCAATTTGTGAAAATAGGGTATCTGGATGAGTTAGGGCAAAAGAATTTATTGCAAAAATTTTTAGGCGTGCGAATGATAAAATATTATTTGTATTCTTCATTTTTCACTTTGCACTTTGAGAAGAAGAATTTTGGAGAGCTTTGAAGTGAACTTTGGATAAATTTGGCGAAGATTCAAGTGTGAAGGCGATTCGGCAATCAAACCCTAATCCAACGAAAAGGTATTTATCGAGAAAACTTGCGAACTTGTGAATTTGTGAAAATGGATACTCTATTGGTAGTTGATATCAAGGATAGACCCCATCCGAAATTCAAGTGGCATCATTTCAAAGATGTTGAGACAAATCCCTTAGGTGCATTTTCATCTGTTTTGTACGATGTCTTGCATATTGAGGACATTAGGGCATACATTCATGCAAACATTGAGGAGTTAAGGAGCTCACCGTTGTTGAATTTGTATTCCAAACACATTATTGGAGAGGATTTTTGTGTTAAAAACCTAAATTCAAAACCCTAGAGGAGAATAAATTCATGCAGATTGGAAAATTTCCCATGTTTGAAGAAAGTGAGTGGGTTCGATATATTTTGAGTCGAGTTCATGCTGAATTTATGTAGTTGAGTCAACCTTTTAAGATAAGAAGCTATCAGCATTGTTACTGGTTTAAATTCTTCTGGTGGGTTGACAATCTTGAAGTCCGTGAAGAATCAGACAGTTACTGATGCAACCAGTTCAGTGTTCGACAAAAGAGCTATGACAATTGATGATATTATTGATGTTGATGTCAAATTTGCCTCGATGGTCATTGGCTACAAGATCTATCATTCCAGTCAGGATAATTCAGTATCCATTATAGCTATCTATGCAACTTATCAGATGGTGAAAGAGAATGTAAAGTATGATCTATGTGAGTTACTTAGAAGCTAGTTGATGGAGAATCTTGGTAAAATAAAAAAGGATAAGAATAATTCCTTCAAATATGGTAATCTCCTGTTGTGTTTGTTCTTTTACTTTATGAATGAAGTTCCAAGATTTGGAAAACTACAATGGAAAGGTAATAAACTTGTAGCTGCTCAAATTAGAGATATCTTGTATAGAGTTGGTGATAGAAAGACAAGGAATACTACAATTTGGGGTTATTTCAAGAACTTTTAGAATGAGATGCAAGTAAGAGAAAGAATTCCTAAGTATATTGTGGAGACGTACAAAGACACTATCTATTTTATGGCTGACATTGATCAATGCTTGATGGAAGCTACTAATCCTAGAATGGTCTAGATTATGCCTATGGGCTATGAGGTTGAGGAACATATTTTGGAAATGTATGCCGAATATTTGTTGAGTAAATCTTGGGATCCATCAGAAGAAAGGTTTGGTACTTTTTCAGAGAAGGATATACAAGTACATAATCAATTAAGGAAACCTATGATAGTAAGTTTGCAAGAATGCAATCTCTCAACTGTATATCAAGGGGTTGATGCAAGAATTGAAGATGAACAGTTGAGAGAGTGCATTCTTGCAAACTTATGTCTGGTGATGTCTATTGAGGAAATGAAGTCAATTCTGAATGGTGATAAAAAGGATTTTAAGAGAAAAACAAGAGTAAACAAGCTTATGATTGGTCGAACTAAAGAAGTTGAAAAAGAAACTAAAAATATTCTAAAGAAAGTTTTGTTAAGGAAAAAAATCGATGTTGTTCCTAAAGAAGTGCATGATGGAGATGTTTCATCTGGTTCGGTAGCAGAAGAGGGAAAAGAAGATACATTTGACGACACTATAAATCCTCTTGATATGCATGATGTTGAAATTCCTATGGAGACTGAAGCTCCTAAAATTGTGTCGATTGAAGAAGTTGAGATTCCTAAAGACAAGCAAGAATTTGTAGCTAAGGAAATAGTGACTGAGGAAAAGAAGGTTGAAGTAAAGGAAGTTTCTGTGAAAGCAAGAGACACTGCTAAGGTAGTGAAGGAGATTTTGGAAGAACAACAGGAATATTTTTATTGTGAAATAGTAAAAGGTCCTATCAATTTGGACACTTTATACCCTATTCAGAAGTTGAAGGTAGCATCATTTGCTCAGAACAAGGCAAGGGAAGAAATTTTAGAGTCACATATTGAAGATAGTGAGTTGTTAAATCTTGCATCTAGTTTTCTAGAGAAGATAATGCCTTCTCATGTTAAGGGTCCATATGGTTCTCCCTCTGGTGAGCTAAAGAAGCTTATTAATTCTGTAAGTACTCAATTTGAGTCCCTTGAGAAGTAAGTTGAGGATAAGGTAGAGAAGGAGTTTGATGCTAGAAAGTTTAGTAGGTTGAAAGTGATGATAGCTAATGATAAATCTCTATTAGCTACTTGTGTAAAGAATATTCAAAGTTTTTTGTTTGAAGGTGGTAACATTTAAAATTCATGTCTATCTTTATCTAAGTTCACCAAGGACTTTGAAAAGAAAATGAAAGAATGTGAGAAATAGTTAGCAGATACCACTCAAGCATTCGGTCCTTTAACCATTTTTGTTGGAAAGCAAGAAGGTCAAGTCATATCCCTGCTTGACAAGATCAAATTTTTGAAGTATGAAGAAGGTAAAATGGTTGAAAGGGTTTGTGAGCTTAGAGGACTAGTTGGTCCTAAGATGGAAACAATGTTGAGTGCATTGAAGGAAGCGCACAATGCTATGGCGATCAGTGATCCGGCGAACCTTGAATCTGCAGAGATGCAATCTTACTTATTTTGTGGTCACATGTCTATCTTGGAGAGTCTCAAGAAGGGTTGGGATACGATTCTGAGCTTGTTGAAGAATGATTTTTCAGATTTATTCAAGTTCATGTAAGTTGTAGAAGCATATGCAATTTGTTCATAGCAGTTTTTGTTTGATTTTTGGTATGTGAATTCCTGCCTTTTCCATTGATGTCAAAGGGGGAGAATGGGACAGTGAAAAATTCCTTAATCATCTCAGGGGGAGTTGTGTTTTTGGAATTTTGAAGATTGGCAGTGTATTCATGTTGGTACTGATCTGACACATAGTCATTTTTCACTAAGTGTTGCCATCAATGCCAAAGGGGGAGATTGTTGGCAAGAGACACTATAAATATCATTTGGTGTTGTCATTGATGGCAACCCTCGTTGGTGATTCGATCCACACAACAAAATTTTCTCATACCAGAAGTCAGATCGAAGTTTTGTGATCAACTATCAAGCAAGAACAGAGCATCCGACAAAACTGTGTTCATCGATTCACATGCAATTTTATGTTATCATTTTGAGTTGTGGACCTCAGGGAAGGTATTTTGGTGTACATACTATCTTAGCTGAGAATCATCGGGATTCACATGCAAGTTAGAAGATCTGGTTGATTAATTTTTTGTTTAACAATGCATGAAGGCCGACTTGGTGGATGTAGCCATTGCAGATATTTGAGGAGTAATTGTTTAAGTGTCATGTTCGAACATGTTTATTTTGGTCATCACTATGTTGTGGCCGACTTTTGGTTGGTGCACATTGAGAAATAATTATGGATTGGGGCGATAGTTTGTAAATGTTTTCGTATTTTTGTTGGGGATACGGATTCAGTTTTGTCATCAAGATAGGCATCTAAGATAATAGTGCCGTAGTGATTTCAATTCAAAATCACAACAAAGACACAAACAACTGTACCATAAAGTGGAAGCAGCCATAGTTGATCCCCCATTGAACCTCTGAGAAAAGTAAATGCAAATAAAACACCAGATTCAACACAAGAAGATAACCATGAAAGACAAAGCTATGAACACACAGATATACGTGGGGAAAACCTTTTCAGGTAAAAAACTCCACCTCCAAAACATTCAGCTCACATGTATTATTCAGTAACTAGAATGGTTACAATACAAAACTAGAGTTATGCTCTTTAGGATATTACATCTTGTCCATCTGGAGAAAGAATATAGGCAACACAAACCAGAATCATCACATAGTTACAATGTCCTCATGACATACTATGTAGATTCCCTTCAACTCCTCTCAAATGACTGTCACAGCCAGCCTCACGGCCAGCCCAACCACTTGGCCTCATAGGTTCACATATTATCATATTCGAGAGTCAAATTTTTCACCATTGAACAACTTGAACACTCTCAGCCTCTCTCTGATATCGCTCATCATCCGTCTCGAACTGCACACAAGATTATTTATGATCTTACAACATGTGAAAAACTGTTCAGCCCATCCCTGCCTACAACAGTCATCAAGGATAATAAATTATCCACCTATAAGCATCGACCATTCCTTGATAACGTGCATTGCTTATACAACTGCATCGAGCCACACAATCATTAACTCGACCCAGACGCGTTTGTCAACCTTCCATCAATAATACAACTCTATCGCTATCAAGAAAAACCTCCCTGGCCAATGGGATATCAAAGAACTCACCACGTGCTGCCAAGCCATTTGCACTCGCTTCTGATAGTTAGTCAAACCGGTCCAACTCGGTCAACCGAGTTCTGCGCTCATTCGAGCTCTTACCGCGTTACTGCCGAGCTCATCACAACCTACCATGGTATGGCGGTGAGCTCGCTCGAGCTCACTCTGCCATCTACCACACTACCGCAACCCTGACCGTTTCACCTCGCAGTATATCGGTAAGCCATCCGAGCTCCTTCGAGCTCTGGCCCAAGTCTCCACCATGCTCTGACATTTCCTTTGTCTTCGGCCAACCAGATGCTGCCAACCTGCCACATGTCACCCTGTTATTTTCCTGTCGTACTGCCACATAGTCCAACTCGGTCAAACTCTGCCTCAAGCTCATTTGAGCTCCTACCGCACTACCGCAACCCTATTGGACTCACCTTGTGGTATGGCGGTAAATGCCTTGACTAACCACTGGTGGTCTTACCGCGGCCACCGCGGTCATCCAAGACACTGGCCGCGGTATGGCGATAACCGTTGAACCCGACCGCAAGCGGTCTCACCGCGCTACCAAGGTGAGTTGACCCATCGCCTACAGTATGACGGTAACCGCTAGGCCAACTGTTGGTGGTCTCACCATGCTACCGCGGTGAGTTGATCCACCGCCTGCGGTATGGCGGTAACTTCCAGGACCACCACAGGCGGTCTCACCGCGCTACCACGGTGAGTCGACCCACTGCCTGCGGTATGGCGGTAACCTTCAAGGCCACTACAGGCAGTCTCACCATGCTACTATTGTGAGTTGACCCACCACCTGCGGTATGGCGGTAACCGCCAAAACCAATCAACCTCATTGCGGTAAAGGCAAGAATCATGAAGGAAAATGCCATTTCTTGAAGGGAAAGGCCAGAAGCGTTGAGGCATAAATTCCCAACAATCTCCCACTTGCTGAAGACATTCAGGCTTCCTCCAAACATTCGAACAAGGACCAAAACCATGCTTCCGCGCTCCAGCCAAGACCACTGCAACGACATAAAAAAATGTCCACCAGCTCCAAACTCAAGAATGCGCCAAGGTGTATATGCACTAGTCTCAAGAACGAAAGCAGTTGATCCTCCAAGTGACAAAGGCAACAAAGTAGCAAACAACAAGGCACCGCTCAAACCATCTCCAAAAAAAGAACCCAACCAGCTAGAATAGCAACCATAAAACTGACTGCCCTTATCCAACTAATCAAACCACGCGATAGAAAACCAACACCCACAGCTCATACTGAAACATCCAACCACCCATACCTCAAAGGTATGTAAACCAGCAGCAGACTCATGCCATCATAAAACCACCCATCTCAGCAACAAACAAGCACCCTGTGTCAACCAGTCAAAAGACCAAACATGTCCAGGTACTCCCACTACAAGGGTACTGTCCAAATGAATGCAACCAAAGCACCATCACACATGATCCAAGCATATCAAGACCACCAAACCCTGCACAAAAAAATTTAACCATGTAGTTCCAAGGAACATCCACACTAATCTACAACACCTACAACCACCTATTGCAAGAAACGTTTCTCTCAACTGTCTTCCACAGTTCTTCCAAACTCCTCCAAACCTGACTGAAGAAAGAAGCACAGGCACCTTCGTCTCATCACCCAAGTGAAAACCCATGACCACAAACTGTGACCAACCCGGCACCACACAGGAAACCCACATCTAAAGTCAAAGGAACAATCAGGAAGAACAAGACTAGATTAGAGAAACTGCAAATCAAAACATGTCCTTCTACAAACACTTTTAAATGCTAGTTGTGACAAGAATGATCTTCCTCACATCCCAAGGTAAAATCTTTAACAACACCCAACAACACCATGGATGTATGCATCAAGAAGATCAGACTCACCCATATGACCATCTCCTACCAGTCCTCAAAGGCACAAGGAGATCCACTATGCTATCCATCTTTCATTATGAATCCTCCAGAATCTCAAAACAACTCAAGATTCATATCATGAAAGCTAAAGAATAACACACTTGAAAAGTATAATGGGAAAATACCTTTCAAAAGAACACCACTGCCGAGTCAGACCAAGAAGAGAAGAAATGATGCTCCTCCAAGCTATACAAGCCTCCGTGAATTACCCAAGAGCATTCTCCTTCATGGTCTCTATTGAATTCACATTCAACCAAGGTGTAGGCTACTCGGACTTTCAACTGTAACAACAACATTCCCAAAATAATTTCAGCCTCACCTTATTCTCCATGCATCCATGAGTATCAACAACTTGTCATTTCATGCTGACTCCAATCTGCAATACTACAGCAACCATGAAGCCCACCAACATATGACCAATGCACTCAAAACATAGAGAAACCCCATACTACTGTCAAAGCTCCAAACCTAGAACAAGAAATTAACATGATACCATGATCTACATATCTCCATAGGAGATACCATGCTTCAAGTGAACTATCCATGGTCTTCAAGAGAAACACACCATGCCAAAACTCTAAACCAGCATCACCTGTCAAGCACCACCAGCATCTCAGCCAAAGACTACCATGGTCCTTCATGGCTCCAAGATGTTGCACACCTTCAAATAGTGAACATGCAGATGCATAAGAACATAACAACTGCAACACCAAAGAAGGACACCAGTCATTGCTGAAGCTCCCATTGAACTGTGACACTGAGCTTTCCAAGCACCATGACCGACCACACCATCACTGTCAAAAGCTTACACTAGCCAATGTATCCATCTCTCCATGACATTGTGATTCACATGCTTCAGGTTCCCATCATCGACTATTCAGGTACTCAAATGCCATTCCTCTTCTCATCTCAAAACAACCACGCCAATGCACAAGTGACCATAGACAAGGTCAGCTAACATATTTGCACTACACAGTTACAACCTCGTGGATATAGACAGTCCACTTCCGAGTTGTCTCACAACAAACATGTAGGTAAGGACAACCCACAACTTTGCACAACTCGTGGATGTAACCAAATGTAAACCTTGGAAATCTATCATCACATTGGAAACTCCAAAACTAAGATAATCAAAGAGAACAACCAAAGCAGACAAGCATGACTCAAACACCAAATCAACAACAAATCTGATTTTCCAGGCACGTCCACAACCCAAGCACCATAGTCTAGGAAACCAACAAACATACCACAAGAATGTTGAAACAGAAACTCATACCAACACTCTCATGTAGAGAAGACATCACACCTCCTCAAAGACATGTTGAACTGCAACTATATCATCCAAACATACCCCAGAAACCAGGGTCAAGAAAATTGTAGAACAACAGCTCCACACAAAACACAAGTTTTCCTTGACCGTGCAAAACCTGCAAAACCACAGTGTTTCCAAAACATCCATGCATCTCCATCTTCATTTCTCATCTAGATGACTCAGGAGTCTACACACAACCATCATGGTTAACCAGAACAATGAAAGAACATGAAAAACAACATAGAATTTTTAGGAAAATCTACACAAAACCTCCAGAGCCAAAAAACATGAATTTGAAATCATGCAAGTGCAAGACACAGGCACACAGGAACAACAAGTCCATTTCAGACCAATTCTAATGCCACAGTCATGCACAAGAAAAAGAGAAATAGGCTATCCAGAAGTTGCAAACCACCAAGGTCACTTCATAGCCTCCATGCAATCAGAGCACCAGAGAAACTGCCTTCAGTGCTAAGTCAAAAAACACCCAGCACAAGAACAACTCTCCATAGCTGATCAACAACACAAGCAAGTCCTTATTGCCAGGGAGCCTCTCACACAGACACCCAGTATGAACACCATGCTTTACTGCAACGTAGCCATGAACACATCTCACGCCCTTTGCATCAGGAACATTATTGCGAGCTAGGAGCCACAGACCATGTTGCCACAACATGACCAACTCCAGTCATCTCCAATGTCTTTCAAAACTGTGTGTTTAATCAATGAAGTACACACTTCAACTCATCGAAGGATCAATCACCAACCTATTTCTCCAGACTTCCTCAAGCTTGCTAGGCTAAGAAATCACCACAGGAGAAAACCCATAACTTCAGAATCCAGGAGAAGACTTTGATACCACTGGTTGGTATCATCAAGCCTTGACCTCCCTCAAACATGCTCTAATACCACTTTTTGGTATCACGAGCAACAAGCTTATAGCTCTGATACCACTTGTTGGGGATACAAATTCAGTTATGTCATCAAGATAGGCATCTAAGATAGCAGTGCCTTAGTGATTTCAATTCAAAATCACAACAAAGACACAAACAACTATACCATAAAGTGGAAGCAGGCACAGTTGATCCCCCATTGAACCTCTGAGAGAAGTAAATGCAAACAAAACACCATATTCAACACAAGAATATAACCATGAAAGACAAAGCTATGAACACACAGATATACATGGGGAAAACCTTTTCAGGTAAAAAACCCCACCTCCAAAACATTCAGCTCACATGTATTATTCAATAACTAGAATGGTTACAATACAAAACCAGAGCTATGCTCTTCAAGATATTACATCTTGTCCATTTGGAGAAAGAATACAGGCAACACAGACCAGAATCATCACATAGTTACAATGTCCTCATGATATACTGTGCAGATTCCCTTCAGCTCCTCTCAAATGAATGTCACAACCAGCCTCACGGCCAACCCAGCGACTTGGCCTCACAGGTTCACATCTTATCAGATTCGAGAGTCAAAGTGTTCACCATTGAACAACTCGAACACTCTTAGCCTCTCTCTGATATCGCTCATTTATAATCTTACAATGTGTGCAAAATTATTTAGCCCATCCCTGCCTGCAATGGTCATCAAGGATAATAAATTATCCACCTACAAGCATCAACCATTCCCTAATAACGTGCATTGCTTATACAGCTACATCGAGCCACACAATCATTAACTCAGCCCAAACTCATCTGTCAACCTTCCATCAATAATATAGCTATATCGCAATTAGGAAAAACCTCTCTGGCCAATGGGATCTCAAAGAACTTGCCATGTGTTGCCAAACCATTTGTAATCGCACTTCTGACAGTCAATCAAACCGGTCCAACTCAGTCAACCGAGTTTCAAGCTCATCCGAACTCTTACCGTGTTACCGCCGAGCTCATCACAACCTATTGTGGTATGGCAATGAGCTCGCCCGAGCTCACTCCGCCATCTACCGCACTACCGCAACCTTGACTGTTTCACCTCGCGGTATGGCGGTAAGCCATCCGAGCTCCTTCGAGCTCTGACCCAAGTCTCCACCGTGCTCTGAAATTTCCTTTGTCTTTGACCAACCAGATGTTGCCAACCTGCCACGTGTCACCCTATTATTTTCCTGTCGTACTACCACCGAGTCCAACTCGGTCAAACTCTGCCTCGAGCTCATCTGAGCTCCTATCGTGCTATCATAGCCCTAGTGGACTCACCTTGCAGTATGGCGGTAAACGCCTTAACTTACCACTGGCGGTCTTATCGTGGCCACCGCGGTTAGCCAAGACACTGGCCGCAGTATGGCGGTAACCGCCAAACCCGACCGCAGGCGGTCTCACCGCGCTACCGTGGTGAGTTGACCCACCGCCTGCGGTATGGCGGTAACCTCCAAGCCAACCACTGGCGGTCTCACAGCGCTACCATGGTGAGTTGACTCACTGCCTGCGGTATGGTGGTAACTGCTAGGACCACCGCAGGCGGTCTCACCACGCTACCACGGTGAGTCGACCCACCGCCTGCGGTATGGCAGTAACCTCCAAGGCCACTGTAGGTGGTCTCACCGTGCTACCACGGTGAGCTGACCCACCACCTGCAATATGGTGGTAACTGCCAAAACCAGTCAACCCCGCTGCGGTAAAGGCAAGAATCATGAAGGAAAACGTCATTTCTTGAAGGGAAAGGCTAGAATCGTTGAGGCATAAATTCCCAACAATTTTTTTTGGAGCCGACAGGTAGCAATTAAATCTTTAGTTGCGGATATATATATAAGTGATCGATTATATCATTTGGATATAGATGTGAAGTGTGTTGATGTGTGTTGTGAATATCAGAAGGATTGTAGAGCGATTATGTATATTTTCACTTGTGCATAAAAGGATTTGTGATGTAAATTGAAGCAAAGCAAAGCAGAAGAGCAGAATCAGACAGAAGGTCAAGAATTCGATTGATGTGCTTAATTGGAACTGTAATCAGCATTAATAGATGTTATTATTTCAGTTCAAATCCTCAGATGTAATCTAAATTTTTTGTAAGGTAGCGAGCCTTTCTATTTTTGAGCAATGAGCTCTAGGAAGTGTGCTTGAATGCAAGTGCATCCCATTCTATAAAACATATTTTGAGTATACTCAGATAATATTGTGGATTGGCCTTCCACCGTGGTTTTTCCCTTAACAGGGTTTCCACGTAAAAATCCTTGTGTTATGGTGTTGTGGTTGTTTGTTTTATGTTCATGCATATTTCTTTTGGTTGAATGTTATAAGTGCTTTAAGGATCAGATTAATAAAGTTAGAAAGTGCAAAACACTTATTCCGGTGTTCCTTGATTCCAACAATATATAGCCATTTAGTACTCGATAACATCCCCACCAAATTTGAGAAAAGTTTTGATTCTTGCAATGTACCCAAATTACCCTTTCTTTTTAACCTTTCTACCATCACATTTCAATCCCATGACTACTCTAATACTTTTATCAAAGACTTTAAAACTAGTACACCCAACCTACACTTTTTTATTCCAAGATTGTGCAAATTGTCTAGAGAGGGCCCTATTAAATCCATATAGGATTTTAAGGTAAGGTGTGATGGCTCCCTCTTTACAATGTGCCATAACATGTTATCTTTGCAAGCATCTTCACAATATTTTGGTTCTATTCTACATTGAACACTACCCATGGTTTGCCAATGGAGGTCGATAGCCTCATTCTTCTCAAAAAGATTTGGAATCCCACCATGAATCCTCCCACAGTAGTTCATTTTTTTAATATGAAATAATAAATCAACCACATCCCAATTCAAAGGACCATCAATTTCACACATTTTAACCATGTGATTTTCTCTTTTGTGTACTCTAATCATTACTTTGCAATACTAATAAGGCATGTGAATTCTAGAGTTGTTAGCATAATATTAATAATAAATTTGGGAGCTAAACAAACAATATGTTATGTTGTTGATGTGCTTACAACTGGTGAATCGGTTGTCATAGAATTAAACCTTTAACTTAATCACCAAAACCAGTTCTAAATACAACTTAACTGATTAATCATCAAATGTCAATGCAAAAACTTAAATCCAACACATAAACACAGTAACACCAGATTTATGTGGAAAACACAATAAGGGAAAACCAAAGTACTGATTAACTCACACTATAGAGAATATCACAACTGATTACAAAAGGCTCACTGCCTGAAACAAGGCTCACTGCCTGAAATAAGGCCCACTGCCTGAAATAAGGACTCATTGTCCAGAACAAGGACTCATTGTCCAACAGGGCTACAACTCGGAGGACTCACTACCACATAGATACAAAGAAGAAAAATAAGAGTTGTTACAAAGAGACTACAATCCCAATGCAACAAAGGATTCCACCACAATTATTCACACACATGAATGAATGATAGAGTTTGCCTTCTGCTCACTACATCTAGAAACTCAGCATTAAGCTTCACATTAATCTGCCACACTCTCAATACACACTCATTGAATAGAATTACTATCACATAAAGTTGCACTTCCTCTTTTCTCTTATCGCTTTCTTCTTCGCTCTTGCCTCTCATTTCACCATTAACTCATCTTGCATTTATACCATCTTCAACTTTGAAACATATCCAAAGTCAGCCATCCAAATTCAAATTCAAATTAGGTTAGCGCCAAAACATCCTAGAGTGGAATTAGAATGAAGGCAACCCAAAAACACGCTTCAAGGGACCCAAAAAGATCCAACACACTTCATCATCCTTGAAAGTAGTATTTCTCATGAGGTCGGCCAAACCAGTGCAAAACACATAGAACCATTAAGCACAAATCTTCCAAATGTTGAAACTATCTTCAATAGAACTAGGGAAACACAACTCTAGAACCTTAAGTCATAAGACTTCATTAAAGAGAAATCCGGACCAACAACATTTCTCTCAGACCTCAACTGGAAACACAAAAAATCATAGTTCACAACTAGTGAACACAACTTGCACTGTACAATGAATCAACAACCAAAAATTTGGATATAATATCTACTAACAACCATGACCAACATATCTAAACCGCACAACCATAGGATAAAATCCAAACCAAAACCCGGAAAAACCATTGAACACTTGCAACATATGTTTATTACAATTTTCTCAATATCCTCTACATATATAGCCAACAACCACTAGTAGATAACCAGTTGATTGGTTGACATCAATGAAAAAACCTGCAAACTTTCCACAACACCTTCAGTCTTTTCATTCTTGCAACATAAATAAGATCCCTACATAAAATTGAGTTTCAAAGAGTAATATTCACCAACTTCTCATGATGATGTGGAAATCTTTCTCCAAGTTTATATACTTCCAATTTATAAAATGGTCTTGTAAGAGTCATTCATTGTTAATTAGAAGCAAGATTTCCTTTGAAAGAGAAAAAAATATTAATAGGTGACCCTAATAGAATCATTTACTTTTTATTTTTTTTATTGAACAAAGTGTTTAAGGTCAAATAGATCTAGCCAATGAAACTACAAATTAAAAACATCATCCTATATTTTGAAAAATAAACCAAGCACACCGTAGATATTTAAGTAAAATTTTACACTGTATCAAATTATATGATGTTTTATTGGGATTCAACAAAATAGTTTTGAGTTAATCTTCTATGTTGCAAATATTTGACTCAATTATATAGTTGAATCCTAATCACACAAAAGATTAAGTCAAAATTTTGTAGCTGAATTTTGGTCATAATAAATTGACTCAAAATTATATAATCGAATCCCAACAAAATATAATTTAATATCATAGTATTTAAACTTAAAAACTTATACATAAAATTTTAAGAATGAATACATGAAATTATATGTAGGATGCCAAATGTTGTAGCTCAATTTATTGAGCACAAATGGTGAGGATGATGGTAAGTTCCTTGATTACACTGATAGGAAAATAGTGTCTCAACCTTACAATTACATGAGGTTACTATTTATAGTAAGCTTACATTTGAGTTCAAATTGATGTGGAATTTTCCCCAAAGCTTCGAATTGGCTAAAATGGCATGCTCATAAAGTTTGGTCCCAATATCATGAGTAGATTTGAAGATATTAAAGTTTTCATTTTTCAAAGTTTCAAAGTTCATTTTGAAGGCCTTAGAGGCATTTTTGGGCCTAAAAGTGGTCATAACTAGTGTAGCAAGCTATATATTGATAGAGTGCTTCTCAAGATTTCTGATGGTTCAAGTGGTGAACATTAATCAGACACTTGAATCAAAATTTATGGCCTTCAAAAGTTGGGTCTCTTGAAATGAGATGTAAAAGTGTGTTGGACACATAAATGAGCTATAAAGGGGGAGCTACATGTGGTGGTGTGTGTTTAGACATATCATATACATCTATTATTGTAGATAAGGATGGGTGCCACTTTTTTAGGTGGTTTTAATTCATGGTTTTGTAATACTGTTTGACAGTTTCATGTATTTTATCTCCTATATATTAGGTGCACATAAGATGGAGGTTGTGTGTAAGATTCTTATAGCTATTGGATACCTTTAAATCTTTGGTTGGTGATAATCTTGTGATAAATCTTGATTTAAAAGTATATTTTAATCTTGTTGGTTTCTGAATAATATATTGGGTGGCTTTTGGAGTGTGGGGTTTTTCTTTTGAAAAGGGTTTTCCCCACTTAAATCACTGTGTTGTGGTATGGATATTATTTATGTTTATTTTTTTTAAAGCTTATGTAACTATTTAGATCTATAAAAAATTGACATAACCCCCCTCTCAATATTAGTGTAAGAGGTTGTTCCCCTACCTTAGCTTCCTTACAAGTGGTATCAAAGCCTAATCACCTTTGGTTTTAGTTGTGGGTTGTTCGGTTTCTTGAACTAATCCAGATTTGAGTGGGAGCTTGTGTAGAAGATACTTTGTGATCTTATTACAGGAATTTCAGATGACACACACATCAAGGAGAATAGAGGTAGATAAGTTTTTTGGAAAAAAATTGAGATGTGGAAGCTGAAGATGGAGAATCTATTAATAGATCAAGATTTGCGGTCCATGCTATTGATGATAATGTTATGAGGCTTGCAGATCCTACATTGGTTGCTCAATATGATGGTATGGACTATAAAGCTAATGGTTTAATTAAATTGTGCTTGACAAACTCTATTATTATCAATATCCATGAAGAAACCCTTCCACATAAACTATGGAAGAAACTTGGTGAGATGTATCAAGCGAAATCTTTAGTGAATAATATTTTCTTGAGGAAGAAATTATATTCCTTGATGATGGAAGAGGTGGATGAATTACATACCAGCTAGAAGCTTTCAATACATTGGTAGCTTAGTTGGTGTCAAAATGGAAGAGGGGGAGAAAAATGTCAAATCTTGTTCTGTTCTTTGCCTAATTTGTGGGTTTCTCTTGTTATGACTATTGGGAGTAATTTTGATATCTTGAAGACTAAAGATGTGGTCGGATCATTTATCTCAAAAGAGATGAAGAGGAAGGTATCCATTAGTTCCAAGGAATCCCTAAATGTTCGTGGAAGACCTAAGGAAAATAATAATAATGAAAAGTGTGATAAATCCAAGTCTAAGGGGAGATCTAAATCTCCTAGAAAGTCCAAAGTTATTTGTTGGAATTGTGGTAAGCTTGGACACTTCCATAAGTAGAGTAAAGAAGAAAATAAGAAGAATAAGAAGAAGAGATTTAATTATGATTCTGAATCTGAAAAGGAAGATGGTGATGCATTCTTCACAGCTTTGGCCACTCGTGCAAGGATTGATGCATAGTTAATTGACTTCGGGTGCATCTTTTCATGTGACCTCTAATAGAGATTGTTTTTCTGAATATGAAGAATTAGATGGAGGTAAGGTGTACTTGGGTGATGATTCTTGTTTAAATATTGTTGGCCATGATAAAGTTAGAATCAAGTTTCTTAGTGCTAGAATAAAAAGGATTAATGGTGTGTTGGATATCCCTAGATTAACACAAAATGTGTTATCTGTGAGAAAACTAATAGATGTGGCTGTGTAGGTAGTCTTTTCTGATGTAGGATGTAAGATGGTTAGAGGTGTTATGGTAATTGCTAGAGGTGTCAGATATGGAACATTGTATAAACTTTATACATGCATAGTTGAGTTTAGTAGTACTTTTGTGAAAAACAAGAATGTGGCTACTGCGTTAGAAGATGTGAGGGTTTCATATTCAATAGATGGTCATGGATTGTGGGTACCCAAGAGTTCTCTTTCCTCTGAATCAAAGTTACTTGTAGAAAGGACGATGTTATGGCACCAAAGTCTTGGCCACATTGGAGAAAAGGGTCTAAGGACCTTGAAAAATAAAAACCTTGTTGAAGGGTTGTCTGATTGTATTCTAGATTTTGATTTTTGTTTTTACTCAAGTTCTCATAAATCTTGTGGGTATTAAACCTTATTCATTCTGATGTGTTTGCTCCTATAGATGTTCCTTCGATTGGAAAATCCACATATTATGTTTCATTTATTTATGATTATAGTAGAAATACATGGGTATATTTTATAAAGAGTTTTTAAAGAATTTAAAGTAATGGTTGAGGTGCAAACTAGAAAGAAAATAAAATGTCCAGGGACTAATAATGGCAGTGAATTTTTTTGTAATGATTTTGATATATTTTGTAAAGATTATGTCATTCTGAGACAAAAGAAAACTCCAAACATATTCTCCACAACAAAATTGAGTTGCAGAAAGAAAGAACATGACACCGATGAGGAATGTTGGGATTATGTTGAGTGGTGCTAGTCTAGAATAAAAATTTTGGGTTGAAGTTGTTGCCAATTCTTGTTACCTGATTAACAGGTTTCCTACATCAACTTTTTTGATTAGACACCTATAGAGGCATGGTCATGTCACAAGACTTCACTGAGACATCTTAGATTTTTTGGGTGCAAGGCATATGCAAAAGTGTCAAAAGAGAAGATAACAAAGTTGGAGTATGGTGTGAAAGGATACAAGCTTTGGGATCTTGTAGCACATATGGTAATATATAGTAGAAGTGTTATTTTTAGAGAAACTAAGTCTTCTTCTATTACATTATAGCCATAACAAAATAAATAAGAAGATGTGATTTAACTTCCTTCTACACATGAGAAAGTTGAATCGAGGCCCTTGGATAGACAAGAAGTTTAGGAGAGCTCATATAGCTCAGAATATTCAAAAGAGGAGGAAGAACCTCCAACTTAGCTTGTCCAAAAACCTACAAGGAATAGACAATCACTTGAAAGGTATTCACTTGATGATTGGAGGTGTATTTTTACTTTGAATACTAACATTGATGAACCCAAATCTATAGAAGAGGAATCAAGTATGAATGATGTGGAATCTTAGAAGATTGGTATGGATGAATAAATGGAAGCTTTGAAAAGGAATGATAAATGGGACTTGTACCATTGCCTAAAGGACAAAAAAAATTTGGTTGCAAATGAGTGTTTAAAAAAAAGATGGGTCTAGATGGAGGTATTGAGAAGTACAAAGAATGGTTGGTTGTGAAGGGCCACTCTCATGTTGAGAGTGTTGATTATGGTGAGATATTTTATCCTATTGCAAAAATGACATCCATTGGATTCTTTCTTTCTATTGTTGCCACTTATGATCTAAATGTTGAGTAAATGGATGTAAAAATGACTTTCCTTCATGGTGATTTGGAGGAGGATATTTACATGACACAACCAGAGCATTACATGGTGAAAGGTAAAATCAATTTGGTTTGTAAATTGAAGAAATATTTGTATGGCCTCAAACAGAGTCCTAGGATGTGGTATTGAAATTTTGATACATATGTTTTGAGTTTGGGATTTAAGCAGTCTAAATCAAACCACTATGTTCATTATAAATCCAATGGTGATTGTTTCATGTTTATTGCATTATATGTTGATGATATGTTATTTATTGGTAAAGGAAAATGGATGATTTCAAAACTAAAGTCTCAACTTGTAGCTAAATTTGAAATGAAAGATCTTGATGTAGCTTAAAACATTCTTGGAATGAAAATCAAAAGAGATAGAGTGAATAGAAAGCTATGACTTGGCAAGAGTAAGTATGTCAATTCAATTGTACAGAGGTTTATCATGCATGATTGTAGACCATTGTGCGTTTCTTTTACAGTTGGAACAAATTTATTTGCTTTAGATTGACCAACATCCCCATTGGAGATAAAAGACATGATCAAAGTGTCTTACCAGAGCACAGTTGGAAGTTTGATGTATGTTATGGTTTGCACTAGACCAAAGATTTCCCAAATAGTGAGAGTTGTTTCTAGATATGTATAATCTTGGTAGAAGTCATTAACATGTAGTTAAAAGAGCCTTCAGATATTTGCAAGGGACCTCAGAGTATTCCTTTCGTTATCATGGTAATATGGTGGGAGATGGGCATTCCCTTGATATTTGCGGTTTTGTAGATTCAAACTAGGAAGGTGATGTTGATAGTAGAAGATCCACTAGTGCTTATGTGTTTACTTTATTTGGTGGAGTAATCAACTGAATGCGTAAGTGATAGGTTGTGATTATTTTGTCCACTATTAAAGTTGGGTATCTGATAACTACTCATGCTTTTAAAGAAGCCATTTGGCTTAAGAGATTGTGTTCGAACATTGGAATTAAACAAGGTATAGTGACAAACAAAGTGAAATCTGCCTAGCTAAGAACCTGGCATTTCATGCCAAAGCAAACACATTGATGTACAATATCATTTTGTTAGAGATATGGTTGAGGATGGTAGGGTGAAATTGGTTAAGGCAAAGACTTTGATGAATGTTGCAGATTCTTTAGCTAAGTCTATGAGCACAAAGAAGTTCAGATGGTGTTAGAAGTCTACGGATCTCACGACCCCTAATGATTAAATTATAGTGTTGATACTCCATTTTTTTTTGCAAGGTGTTCGACAAGTGGGAGAATGTTAGGAAAATAGTGTCTCAACCTTGCAAAATTACACGAGGTTACTATTTACAATAAGTTTACATTTGAGCTCAGATTGATGCAAAAAATTTCCCAAAGCTTTGGATTGGCTAAATAAGCATGCTCGTAAAGTTTGGTCACAAGGCCATGTCTAAATTTGAATATATTAAAGTTTTCATTTTTCAAAGTTTCAAAGTCTATTTTGAAGGCCTTACAGACATTTTTGGGCTTGAAAGTGGTCATAAATAGTGAGGCGAGTTATAGCTTGATAGAGAGCTTCATGAGCTTTTCGATGGTTCAAATGGTTCATCAATCGAACACCTAGATCAAAAGTTATGGCCTTCAAAAATTAGGTCTCTTGAAATGAGAGATGTAAAAAAAAATGTCGGACACATAAATGAGCTAGAAAGGGGGAGTTGCATGTGGTGGTGTGTGTTTAGACACATCATAGGAATATGTTATTGGAGATAAGGATGAACACCACTTTTTAGGTGGTTTTAGCTCATGGTTTTGTAATATCGTTTGACGGTTTCATGTATTGTATCTCCTATACATTAGGTGCATGAGATGGAGGTTGTGTGTAAGAGTCTTATAGCTATTCAAGAGTTGCTTCTAAATCTCTAGTTGATGATACTCTTGTGAGAAAGCTTGCTCTATAAGTATATTCTAATCTTGTTGGTTTCTAAGTAATATATTGAGCAGTTTTTGGAGTGAGATTTTTCTTTTGAAAGGGTTTTTCCCACGTAAATCATTGTGTTGTGGTATGAATATTATTTATCTTTATTTATGTTTAATTTTTTGCAACTATTTAGATATGAAAAGTTTTTGCACTTCCCTCCTTTCAAGATTAGTGTAGGAACTTGTTCCACTAGTTTAGCTTTTTTATATACACCTTCCCCTAAAGTTCAAATTCTTGGAGGCACACTTGAGCCAAGTTTGACCCCTAAAAGATTTTGACAAATAAAATTCATTGTTCGTAATTGCTTAGTCAAATGATAACTTTGAATTTAGATACCAACTTACTCACTACGTTGTAATCCACCTATTCAAAAAAACAATAATGATAACATCCATATAATTTAATTATTTCCATCATTTAAAAAAAAAAATTAAAAAGAAAGAGAATCATACAAAAATTTGTATAAAAATGTTGGATCACCCACTCTCAAGTTCACTTGCCTTGCAAGTAAGTGGTGGATAATCATTGCTCTTACCACCATTAGGCTATCCACCACTCAAAAATTGAACAAGAAGCTATCTGACTAGTGTCATAATGTGGAACTTTTGGTTTTGAAACTTTTACACGTGTCATTCTTCTGTTGTTCTCAATAAATTGAATGTGACAGAGACCGACAACGAGATTTATCTACCACCATAAAAGCCATTGCTTACCACCTACTTTTTTTTCACATGAGGCCTTAAAATTGGATCATACATTTTAGACGCGTGTACTCAACCAATTTTTTCTGCGCCGCCCAAAAATACCCACAAACAAAAATCTAATATTCCATCTCCGAACTACCCGGAGTTACTTTCCTGCTTTAAAATCTCCAGATTGCATAGATTTTAGAAAATGCGGTTAACATTTTAGTCTGCCTTTGGAGCTTGAAATCCCTGGTAAGCTGCTCTTCAATTTCATATTCTTGTTTGTGTTTTGGATTCTGTCTAGTTTGTTTTCTTTAGAGGTCTAGATTTGTAGTTTTGAGACAAATCTTCGAGAAAAATTAGTAGGCCTTTTTGTGCCTGGAAACAAGATGTTTGGATTTTTTATTTTCATCAGGAGCACTTGCAAGTCTAAATGTGTGATTTTTGTGGAAACATTTTAGGAAATTTTGTAATTTAAGGATCTTTGATAGTGTAATGTAATCCAACAAGCTTTCTCACGCTGTTGATCATCACCTTGAATGATGAGCTTTTATGACTGGGATTGCGATTTTATTTTATTAACTAGGGTTATCGACTGCTAAGCCTTGGGGAAGATTGTAATTCAGCTGTTGAGGCTGTAAATCAATTATTACAGTTTTCAGCTGTTGAAGCTTTAAATCATCAGTCACAATTTTCAGTTGTCTTGTTAAAGAGTGTAACAGCAATGCTTCATTGTGGAAAGAGAGTTGTTTCAGTGAAGTTATACATCAATGTTTCAGTACGGTTTTCTAAGATTTCTCTTGCTAAAATAATTTTTTTGAAAGCATGCACGAAATAATCGGACAATTCTTTCTCTTGTAAAGGAACTCTAAATAATTTATCTTTCATTAAATCTTCTACGAAAACTTTTTAACAGAGTATTAAGCTTAAGCACGGGCATTTTGAAAGTGTATAAGAATTAATTTCACCGTCCTCTGCCTAAAGACGACACTCTAATTCAAAGAAAAAAATTCATGATTTTATCCTTTCTTTCCGAACATTTATAGAGTACATTTACAGTTTCCCGGCCGAATCTTTGAAGTTTTTACAAAGATTGGTAGAGCTTTGCTTTTTTAATAAAGCAGTACAAAAATTATTGAAACATCTGTGTTTAGCAGTCTTCTAGAATTTGAGACAATGTATGACACACTTAATTGCCTGTACTGTCTCGAATTCGCTCTTTCGAAACATTTAATTGTCTGAACATATATCTTCGATTTCTAAAGTGAATACGTAAAATTCTTACCGATCCAAAAAAAATGTCTTCTGAGATTTCACGGCAATTAGTATGACATAAATCTTTGTCAAAATATCCGCGTTTTTAGTAACGAGCTTAGGAGATAATTGTAATTTATCTTTATTTGTACGTTTTGTCAAAACTTTTACTCAATTGACTAAATAATTAAGGTCGTTATTTGTTAGAAACCTTGTACATGAAATTCTAAAAGCTTCTATAAACTGTATTAGTTCTGAAGTATTCAAAGGAATCTTATCATTTGCATAAAACGATAGGCAAAAAAATCCGTGAACAGTATTTTAAGGCGTTGTCCCCAAAGTGTTTTGATGGTCTTTCCCAGTATTTTTTGGAGAATTCCAACAATGGTCAAAATTTCAGTTAATTAGGCATTATTTGTTAAAATAAAAAAAAACGTAATTATGCCAAACAGATGAGGTCTCAATAGGTTTTTAAAAAGTGTTTGACCAAATTTATCGGGAATTCAAAGCGAAAAAATGCACCTTTAATTTTTTTAAAATGCGTATACGTTAATCTTGAACTTGTGTCTTCGACATATTTTAGAGATAAGCTTTATTCAAACCTTAATATTTAAATCATATCTCTACTATTGAAGAAAGAAACAGTTTAAACAGTTCAACTACACATAGATTTAACGGTTCATCTACTTCACAAAACCAGCGCATAGGTTAAAGGAAATGGAACAAATCCGGTGAACAACAATAAAAGTAGGAGATATCTAACTGAAGTTTTTATGAAGGTGTGGAGTTTTCAGATAGGCTACTTTGTATTTAGTCCTTAGGTTGATCCGACTGTTTGCGTGATTAGATTTGTCATTGCTGCCAAAATATTTTAGCATTGTGTGTATTTTGTCTTATTAATATGCGTTGATTAAAAAGAGGGAGATTGTCTCTTTTTCTTCTTTGATTGGTGTCCTTATCGGCTTTAGCTTTCTTTATGTGCCCTTCTAAAACAAACACTCTCAATGCATTTCTGGATAAATTGGATTATGTGCCCTTCTAAAATACCATTCTCAATGCATTTCTGGATAATTTGGATCAGGGTAGTGGAAAAAATGTTGCTGAGAAGTAAATCAAAGCAGGCCAAAAGTACAGAGGATAGCTCAGATAATTCAGCCTTCCCATTGCTTGACCTCCCCGAACTTGTGCTTGAAAGCGTTCTAAGGCGGTTTTCTCCACACGATCTATGCCAATTAGCACAAACATCCAAAGATCTTAGAAAAAGGTGCCGAAGTGATGAAATATGGGAGCCTTTGTATAATGAACGTTGGGGGAAAATTGCTGGCATGAATGCATTTGCTCTTTGGAGACGGACGCTGTTTCGGAGAAATGCAAGGATTTGGGAAAGGCCAACAAGCTTGTGGTTGCGTCCACTGAAATGTATTTGGTACTTTTCAAGGCCCGATAGCAAGTTGACTACGGCTGAGCCAGTAATGAGACCCAACGAAGCCTTTGTAAATTTGTATTGGCAATTGGAATGTGGCGACTTTTGGTTTCCAGCACAGGTTTTCAACCGTGAGGTGAGGGTAATGTTCCTCAATAGACTGCAATTGTTTTCAGCAAATCTTAATGTATAGTCCTAGATTTGTGAAACTTACTTTGTTTTCCCCTCACCATTTGATTTCTTTCAATTGTCTGATTTGGAATGTATGCTTCTTAAATGCTTGCTGAATGATCCCATTCAATTTATGCTTTGACTGATTAGTTGAGTAAATTAGGTTTACTTGCATACTTTTCATAGAAATCTTCTTAAAACATCACCCTTGGCTGCTATATAACTTGCTAGAGTTCTGTCCTTTTGGACATTAGGCCATTTGAAATATGTAAAAAGGAAATGTTAGGCAGCTGCACATTTGTATAAGGGATGAGACTGTAAAAAGGAAATGTTACTGAACTGCACATTTGTAAAAGGGATATATTACAACCTTCTAGATTTGTAAAAGGGATGAGACCGGTTCTTAGATGCAGTAAAGAATCGTTATTCTTACTGCTCCTAAAGTCAGCTTAGATGGCGGGTATAATGGTCTTTCTTCTGCCACATTTACCTAGCACTTGTAGCTTGCATCATACCTGCCATTGAGGCACATGTTATTATCTTCTTCTATTTGTTGTGATTTGTCTTCTTTGTCATAGCCATAGCTTGTGAACCCATTCCATTATTCTTTCATTGTGTATGAAACCATTTACAATCTCTATTTTGCTCTGGCTGAAGGTTGTCTAATGTATATTGAAATGTATTTTGGTCAGAGATGTTCATCTGATATGTTTAGAATAGGAAATCTCTGTAATGATTGCCTTCTGCCCCCCAGTGAGAAGCTAGCCCTCCACATGGAAGCAACTTCCCCTGCCAGCATCACCTATGGGGATTTTGAACCTAGAAAATTCTTAATTAGTGCTCCATCTTACCGCTAGATCACAGCCAGATGGACTTCACACAGCAATTTGATTTTCTACTTTAGGTTTTCTGTTTCTTAAAGTCTTAAAGCGTTTAAATTTCTTAATTTCATACCATTCTTGTAAGTTGTTCATATAGTGTACTTCCTGTGTGCTTTTGTTGCTGTAATTCTCTTTGTACATGTTTTCTTAACCTTTTGTTAGTCAAGCATTTCAGATTCACCATCATGTGTGTCATTGCAATCTATGTTTCAGATTTTACAGAAGCATGTAGCTTTTATGGAATGGAAACCTCATTTGACATAGACAACTTTTCTAGATGTTTTAAAAGTGACCTTGCTCTGCTCTAATATTTTTTTCTTGTATTCCAGCATGGTCACGCTGGGTTTTTGCTGTCATGCTATGATGCAGATCTAAATTATGACCGAAATTCTGACACCTTTTGTGCCAGGTAAAGAACGCAAACCTATTGCCCTTATATGTAAGCCTTCAAATTGATTCAATTTATTGCTCTGTGATGTTTGTTCTGTTTTAAGATCAACAGGAAACTCAGGTTCAATGGTGGACCCCATCCCCATATATGTACCCCCATTGTCTGTTGAACACACACACAGATGCATATGAATATATGTGTATGGGATTGTGAATATGTATGTGTAGGTAGATTTATTATTATTCGTGTACTTCAAAGCTCCAAACTCCTGCTGATTGTCTTTCAATCAAATTTCTAAGATTGAAATGATGTTTCAAGAATAGCACTTCTTTGCCCTTTCAATTGTCTCTAATCTAATTCTAATCCAGTTCTGGTCAAAGTGTATATCCGTTCAAGAAATTAGTCTTTTCAATTTCAAGCTCCAGACAGATCTAAATTCCTTATATCAAATTTTATTAGTATTCTTACTAATTGAAATTGGGTTCATTCAAGTGGCTGGTGATGGGGAGAATAGGTGCCTAGTTGTCAAGTCCGAATCACACTTTGGCAATTATACTTTCTAATCCAATTCCAGTCAAAGTGTCTATACATCCAATAAATTAGTCTTCTCAGTTTCAAGCCACAGATAAAGATCTATATTCCTTATATTATTTGTTATTAGTATTCTTAATAATTGAAATTGGGTTCAGTCAAGTGACTAGTAATGGGGAGGATAGATTCCTAGTTGTCAAGTGCATATCACACAGTGGCAATTATAATATCTATAAAAGGATGAAAGCATGAGATTTAACAATCTTGCATGGTTTGACCTGTTAGGTTTGTATTTTAGTATTTTACTCTTAGCATTGAATCTTAAGCAGTTATTATTCAATGAACATGAAAAAGAAAACTGTATTCTTACTAATTGAAATTGGGTTCGATGAACTGGCTAGTGATGGGGAGGATAGATGCCTAGTTGTCAAGTGCATATCACACAGTGGCAATTATAATTTCTAACAAAAGGATGGATGCATGAAATTTAACAATCTTGCATGGTTTGACCCTGTTATGTTTGCATTCTTCTCTTAGCATTGAGTTTTTAAAAGTGGATATTCAATGAATATGAAAAAGATCGTTAACCATTTTATATCTCGCTTTCTTCCATTGCTTTCTTTGATTTCCTCAAGCTTCTACACAGGGGTGAATATAGAGAAACAGTTACTCTCATCCACGTCACTTTATTCTCTTAGTACAATGGGAGTCCTATTAGTATGGTGTAGTGTTTGGACTTCTATGAATGGGACGTTTAATCTCATAACACTTGTAGTTACTTAAACCATTTGTACTTTTCACAGTAGGACTAGCATTTGTACTCTCAGACAGATATTTAATGATTTCTTGATAATGGACTACAGGTACTTGCCCCATTCTGCAAGGTCGCTGGTCATTGAGGATGGGATCTCATGGGAGCGCATTAGGAAACTACCTGTTATGACATCTCCCTGTGAGCTCTATTTTCCAGATGTTCCAGAGGAACTGAGGCCTGGAGATCATATAGAAGTCCAATGGAAGAAGAGTCCAAGCTTTCCTTATGGTGTTTTACTCCACCCTTAAAGAATTCAAGGATGATAACAAAGTTTTTTTTTGTCTGTAAATAGACTGATATTTGTTAGGAATGGATTAGTAACCAGTACAAATGTCTTCGAATTAAATTTGAATTTAGATAAAAACCTTTAGAATGGCATCAGATATTTAAGCAACTAGTACAAGCTAACCCTTTCAGTGCATTCATAATCTGTACAAGATTTGACCTGACTTGGTTTGTTGTCTTGATAGGAGTTGATGCTTGATTTATTTTTCTGAGCCAGAATATTTATCTAATGTGCAGGGTGGTGGTATGGAATAGTTGGCCATGCTGATAATTGTAGAAGTGAAAATCAGAACTGCAGATGCCATCTTGATGGTATGTTCTTTATGTATTTTTTGGCATCATAAACTAACTTCTTACATTATCTGTGTGACCATGACATTTATGGACTTTCCAGACACTCGAGCATTTACAGCCAAGGATTGTATTTCCTTTCAGTAAAACCATTCAAGGATTGTTGTGTTCAGTCATCTGACTTTTTATCGGGCTATGCTGCAGAAAAGGTTTGGCTTGAATTCAGGCAGTATGCCACAGGTTCAAGGTGGAGAAGAATACAAATGAGAAGAAATAAGGCTCCTGAAGCTGGCAGCGAGTCAGATGGATTCTATGGAGGCATTCGAAAATTGAAGAACATGGATGAAATCTCTGCTTGGTTGCAAATATGGCCCAAAGAGCCTCTCAAATAGTCAAAGATAGTTGATTTGTAACAATTCTGCATGGCTCTTTTATTGATTTGAAGATTATGCCCATAACAATGCAGTATATATCAATGGGATATTTTTTGCAGTCTAGTTTCAGGATATCCATTTCCACATTGGAAGAATCCATGGAACGATTTATTCAAATGGAATTCAAAGTTTTCTGGACTTGTGGTATTTGCAGGCCAAGAATTCTCGGGTTAAGTGGACCTTCAACCATCCAACTTAATGCCTTTGTTTGTACATAGTTGTCATTGTTAAACATTTAAAAGGCAAACTTCTCAATGGAAAAAAAACACAAAAAGCTTGAACAAAAGAGAGATGAAAATATAGTTTTAAGTTATCTTTATTTTAGATTATATTGCTATGCAACTTGAGGTCTCTCACAGAACTATGAATCGTATAAAACTCCTAAACTCCTGTATGTCTCTTTTTGCTTCTGTTACATCTTTGTCATTGCATTACAAAATGTATACATTCTGACATCTTCTTTTAACAAAAGAATAGTTTTGCACAACATGACAATGTCAAATCATATCTATCCATGTATGTCTAAAGAAAATATTGTAACCATCAACTATATCACATGGGAAGCTACTAATGCAAGCATTTGGGTAACAAAGAAATCCCCTGAGTTGGGTAATATGAGCAACAATCCCCTTTGAGATGGTAATTGGAGCAGCAATCGTTGGATGTTGCCTCAAGGCTCATATAAGCTCACTCCCTTGACTACAGCAATTAGTATTCCTGTTCCAGAAAGTTCATCCCTCCAAATTGAAACTGTCATTTGAACTTTCCCTTTATATGATGCAGATTTATTTCTCTGAACCTGTCATGCCCCGCCTACAGTTAATACAAATGGCAGCATAGAAAGTGGACAGCCAAAAGAAATAAGAAGCCAACCTAGGGTTTAAGTGCAAACAATAAAAGATGATCACTAGATAACCATGGGGCGCCTCCTTTGATGTTATGAATTATGCAATGAAATAAAATGTAAACCCTATGCTAGTCGACCTCACTATCATTTCCAAGACAAATGCATATAAATAATATGCTGGTCACAGATATCAAGGGGGATAAGATAGGCTACAATTACAGGGATTAAGGCAGCAATTTCAATGTGTTAAAAACAAAAAGGCATTTGGAAGAGACGCTTCTTTTCAAGAAAGAATCGCCACCTAAAAAGACACAACCTTTCAGCAATAAGGAAAGGATATAAAAATAGAAGACTTTGATTGGAGAAAGGCATGGCAAAAAAGGGGCAGAAATACTCATCAAAAGAGCACCGATCAGGATCCCAAAAAGAAGCAGTATTAATTCAGATCTGTCTAAATCACAACAGCAGTCTGAAAATATATATATACAACCTGCAATAATTCTATATTCTATAAGAATAGTGGTATGAAACAATAGAATACAAAATTGTTGTGTGATAATGTGAAATGCATATGCTAAATCATTAATCTATATATAACCCGACCAACAGTCATGTGGAGGAGAGGAGGAAATGCAAGGAAGGGGATCAGATACGAGTTCACCAATCTAAGTAGACCACCCCATATTGGATGATCAATGTGCCTGCCACTTGGGGCCAAGAGGGTGAGTGTCCGCTCTTAGGCTTAGGAAGATTTCTGGGCACTCTATTGCGATTTCCTTTCCAACCTCTACAATGGTTGATTGTTGGAAAAATCACAAGTTATAAGAGGATGAATAAGAAGATATGAGTAGAGAGGGCAGATACAAGCACCCCACTAGGTAGACTACCCCATGGATGTCGAACGTGCTCGCCACATGGTGCCAAAAGGGTGAATGTTTTCTCTTGGGCTTAGCGCGGGGCTTGCTTTGGGCCAACCTGACATACTCCCTCATTCAAACCTATTGTGATTGAATACTAAACACAAGTATAGATGTAACATGACTTATCTAATGTGTTATGATGATTTTTCCTATTTATACTCATATGTGTGATTATTAACCCTAATAGAAATAATTGGATTTATCAATTATATACACATATGCAATATTGTCTAACATGATTGCAAGAGCTAAATCAGGATTTATCTAGTTAAAAGGCATTTAATTGGTAAGTTATATCTCTAGCTATCTTACAATTCTTTTTTTTTAATGAAATATGTGATTCTAGGAAAAAATTTAGGATAATTCCCAAAAGGGGACTTTACAATTGGTATCAGAGCAACGCTCTAGCCATCTTGAGGTTTAGGAACAATATATGCAACTAAGTCAAAGGGCTCAAAAACCCTTGGAAAGGGAAAAGAGGAAACTTATTAATATCATCACAAAAGGAGCAATATTTAAAAATTTACAAGTCTTAGTTGTGATTGCTTGAGGACAAGCAATCTTGGGTAGGGTGGACTGTCATTACCCCACCTATTGTTAAAACAAATGGCAACACAAAAAGTGACGGCCAAAAGAAGTAAGAAGCTGACCTAGGGTTAAGTGCAAACAATAAAAGATGATCACTAGATAACTATGGGTTGACTCCTTTGACATTATGAATTATGCAATGAGATAAAATGTAAACCCTATGCTAGTTGACCTCACTATCATTTCCAAGACAAAGGCATATAAATAATATGTTGGTTGCAGATATAAAGGGGGATAAGATAGGTTGTGATTATAGGGATTAAGGCAGCAATTTCAATGTATTAACAAAAAAAAAGGCATTTGGAAGAGACACCTCTTTTCAAGAAAGGATGGCCACCTAAAAAGACACAACCTTTCAGCAATAAGGAAAGGATATAAAAATACATGACTTTGATTGGAGAAAGGCATGAAAAAAAAGGAGCAGAAGTACTCATCAAAAGAGCACCAATCAAGATCCCAAAAAAGGAGTAGTATTAATTTAGATCTGTCTAAATCACAACAATAGTCTTAATATATATATTGGTGTAAATAAAGTCTTGTATCTAATTAATTAATTACTAGGGAACTAGGGGACTTATTTACACATTAAGTTTACTTAGGTTCTAGGAAGGAGTCTTTCTAGAAGGCGTTAGTTGTCATTAGTTGTTATCTTATCTTTTAACTTATAACACATGTGACCTATGTAGTTGTGATAAGTTGTCTCGTATCATAAGATTAAGACATTTTTCATAATATTATGTTATCTTATGTCTCACCTTGGCTATATAACCAAGGGGCCTCTCATACATTGTACATTGAATCATATTTACATAATTGATAGGAATACATATTATTCTTGTCATATTCATATTCTCTCTTTGTGTTTTCCATTTGGCCTCTAGATCTTGGTAGGCTATCTCCATAGCCAATTCTAACATGGTATTAGAGTGGGTTGAGTATGCTCTTCTCTTGCATTGTATGATGATTTGGAGAATCAGAAAAACTTGATAGAAATCCTAGATTTTGGGGAGATTCCTCTTTGTGGCTCTTTATTGCAAGTTCAAATCGAAGCTTTTTGGTGCAAATATGAACTCACAATTGAGTTCAGAGGGTTCGAGAAAGTCAATTTTGCCTTTTGTTTCATCCAAATCAAACATACAAGGCCAAATCTATGAGGGTTTGAAGCTGAAGAGTGGTTGCCAGATCCAGAGGGTAGCTGCATTTTTGGAGAGTTTTGGGTCAAAATCAACCATGCCATCATGTCCAGAAGGGCCAAAAACTCTAAGATCGACTATCAAATCGTCCAAATCTGAGTTGTTTGTTGAGGCAAAAAAAAATTCTTAGGGAGTCATATGACCCCCCAAGTCGATGTCATAAATGCAAGTGTCAAAAAAATCTGTCAGCAAAAGGGGTGAAATTATTTTCTGTAGGTTAAATTATTTTTGCAGAGTACTTGCCATTTAGCAAGTACTCACAGTACCCACAAGGTATAGTCAATCAGTCATGGGCCTACAGGCTCCACATGGTGAGCCTTAGAGTGGCCACATACAAACCCGTGACCCTCTTACCATAAACCGACAACAACTTGACATTTGGGCAGTAAAAGGCGAATATTTAGAAGATTCCATTGACGAGAATATTTCGACACAAAGATTTCGGCTGATTCCTACCAAGAAAATATTCCTTAAGAATATTTCATATTCCACTTAGAGGAGCATATTCTTTTTTGACGGTCTGCAAGACATAAAAATTTAATTGCCTAAGATGTTGACATCATCACTACATCAACAATGACGTCAGCATTCTTGAAAAAGCCATAAATTTCCACAGTCCATGATTAAATAGTGTAGATGTTTCTGGATTAAAAATATGTATGAATTTTTTTCATCAATGTTTGGGATCATTCTCTTCTTCTCCGTGTTTTCTTATCATCTTGATGATGGATCATGGAGAACGATCTGAAGTGTTGATGAAAAAATTCATACACACTTTTAATCCAAAATAATCTACATTATCCTTAAAATAAAAAAATTCCCCCCTCTTCAATGAGTTTTTTGTATGTGCATTTCAACTTCAAATGGCCATAACTTGTTCATACGACCTCATTTTCTCAACCATTTTTTTTAATTTGGGACATGATTTCATGCTCTTTGCAGTGGTGCAATTAGTTTTTAATTTTGGTGTCTGGATTTTTCAGAATTTGCAGATTCTCACAGATGTTGCTGCTTCATCCTCATTTTGGAAACTTCAAGGGCTTATATATGGTAACATTTTTGGATGTAGTTTTTTTTAAAGTGCATAAGTTTTTGTGTATTTTTCAGTGATTGATTAGATTGATCTCGTTTTGTACCAAAAATCATACTTGATTTTGTGGCCTATTTTTGGCATTTACATGTACCAAGACCAAGACCAAGACCATTTCATTGTTTTTGGCAAGTAGCACCTATAATCGCACTAAATATAAAGTGCCACAAATCATATTTTCTTGGGGGGGTTTCTTGATTGAGTAATTTGGAGGGGTAATTTTGTAGTGGTTGATTGCATTCTTTTGTTTGGTTTGTATTCTTGCAATGGGGGAATCTCAAATTGAACTCCTAACTCCACATAATTATGCTACATGGAGAAAATCAGTATGGAACTATCTCATGATGAAAGGTTTAATAGGTCATCTAAAGGAAACCATTCATCAACCTACTGATGCTAAAGAATTGGAAAAATGGGAGCTTGATCATGAGAAAACACTTGGATGCATATGTTAATTAGTCTCATTTGATTTACAATTTCATGTTGAAACATGCAAAACAGCTAAAGAGGCTTGGGAGGCTTTTGAAAAATTGTATGGTAAAATAGATAAGATTAAGGGATATCAGATTGATAATGATTTGATGAATTTTGATCCTAAATGTTTTGACTGCATCCAAGACTACATCTCCAAAGTTAAGCAACTAAGAACCTAGTTGAAAGAATGCAACATTGATAAAGAGGATTTACAATTGATTCTAAATGTGTTATCCAAGCTTGGTCCTAAGTATTCAGTGTTTGTTTCTAGCTTTCATACCCATTGACTTTCTATGGGAGAGTCATATGTTGATCCTAAGTTTGATGACTTTACAAATCTCTTAATCCAAGAGGAAGCTAAGTTAATGAACATGGGTCTAATCAAGTCTTCCAAGTCACAAGCATTGTTGGTTAGTGAGTCTAAGATACAAAAAGAATTAGTGAATATTGATAAGAAACAAAATAAAAAAAACAACAAAGCCACAAAGAATCAAAATTCTCTCCCTCTAAAGGAGAATAATCTAAGGAGAGGCCTACTTGTGCATATTGCAAGAAGGATGGACATGAAGAACACTATTGTTATAAGAAGGATATTGATGAGTTGAAACATCTCAAAAATAATCACATTGATTTTCCTTCTAGAATGTCTGAATCACCTCATCCTCCTTCAAAATAGTCTAAAAAGGAAAAAGGTCAAGCTTCTACATCAAGAAATAAAGGACATGGATCTGGGATATTGCTTCTAGATTTAGGAGCATCTCATCATATGGCATCTTCATAGTCTATATTCTCTTCTTTTGAGCCTTGTACTATGTCTCCTATTTTGATAGGAAATAATACATACATGAGTGTAATTGAGAAGGGTTCTATTAGTTTTGGGGACAACACTTTCCAGGATGTTTTGTGTTCCTCATTTGACAAAAAATATTCTTTCCATATATTAGATTACACATGGTGGAGATGGGAGGACTATGGAGTTCACACCTGATTTAGTCATCATTCAAGACTTGGAGAATAGAGAGATCATTGCTACTAGGATGGTTGATCTTCATCTCAGTTGTATACCTTTGCGGATTTTTATTTTGATGGTGACATTGTTCCTTCAGTTGTCGATCACACTTCAAGTATGAACCATTATTCAAAGGAGACATTTGGCTTCTTGAACTTGGGAGTTGTCACATCAGATCCAGTTCTTGAGTCATGCATTTTATCTCCTCCATCTACTATTGCAGTTGATGATGCTTGTGATGCTACAGATATGGCTTCTTTTGATTCAGTGTAGCAGGATATTCATTATCTTTCAAATTTGGTTACTTTGGATGACTTCTTGACATGTATTTTAGACTTGTTTGTAGAGTGTCATATTACAAATTTGGGAGACACTATTGATGACATTCATCTTCTCTTTGATGGAGACGATTCTTCTTTAGTTGTTGCGAGGGAACACTTTGAACCTCTTATTCATTCTCTACATGATCATCCTTTTTAGTTTGACATGATTGTGGATACTTTTGGACAACATTTGGAGGAGGCTTCTTTTTCTTCATAGGGGATATCATTGTCTTTGGATTGTGTTCTACATTCATCTCTACTAGATTCTAGATTATTCTCTTCAGCAGTGTGGCCTAGAACGCCTATTTGGAGTGAGTCAACTTTTGACATCAACATGGATACACTTGAGCATGCTTCATAGACATCACATATCATCTATCTTCCCTCATCTTCCTTTCAGGATTGGTAAGAACTCTTGCATACATTCATGGTTTTTCTTCCTATGGGGAGCAATGTTGTTCGGCGAGATTGGATCATCTTTAGCATTCAATGTCGAACTTCTACCATTGCAGGATACTCATCATTGAGGGGGCTTGAATTTTCTCTCTTCTTCTTCTCTCTTATGGGGGTTCTTTATCCTCACATGGGTTTTTCCCTTCTCATGCATCATTCAGAGATTTTTTGTATTTCATCTCTCTTTTGGGGAGAAGTTTTATCCCACTAGGTTTTCTCCTTTTCTCTATTTGTGAGAACTTTCTTTGCATTTGTACATGGGTACCTAATGTGGCCTCGTATTCGGGACCCATCTTTGTGCCATTTTCATAATGATCAACTACTCCCTAAGTTTCACTTAAGGGGGGTGTTGGTGTAAATAAAGTATTGTACCTAGCTAATTCATTACTAGGGGCCTAGGGGACTTATTTACATGTTAAGTTTACTTAGGTCCTAAGAATGAATCTTTTTAGAAGGTGTTAGTTGTCATGAGTTGTTATCTTATCTTTTGACTTGTAACACATGTGACCTAGGTAGTTGTGATAATTTGTCTCATATCATAAGATTAAGACACTTGTCATAATCTTATGCTATCTTATGTCTTACCATGGATATATAACCAAGGGTTCTATCATTCATTGTACATTGAATCATATTTGTATAATTGATAGGAATACAATTCATTCTTGTCATATTCATATGCTTATGTTATCTTATATCTCACCTTGGCTATATAACCAAGGGATCTCTCATACATTGTACATTAAATCATATTTGCATAATTGATAGGAATACAGTTTATTCTTGTCATATTCATATTCTCTCTTTGTGCTTTCCATCTGTCTTTTAGATCTTGGCAAGATATCTCCATAGCCAATTCTAACAATATATATATATATATATATATATATATATATATATATATATATATATATATATATATATAACTCGCAATAATTCTATATTCTACAAGAATAGTGGTATGAAATAATAGAATCAATTATTGTCATGTGATAATGTGAAATGCATATGCTAAATCATTAATCTATCTAGAACTTGACAAACAGTCATGTGGAGAGGAGGAAATGCAAGGAAGAGGAGTAGTTACGAGATCACCAATCTAAGTAGACCACCCCATATTGGATGATCAATGTTCCTACCACTTGGGGCCAAGAGGGTGAGTGCCCACTCTTGGGCTTAAATATGAGGATTTTTCAAGCACCCTATTGCGATTTCCTTTCCAACCTCTATGATGGTTGATTGTTGGAAAAATCACGTCATAAGAGGATGAATAAGAAGATAGGAGTAGTGAGGGAAAATACACACCCCACTAGGTAGACTACCACATGTTGGATGCCCAATGTGCCTGCCACATGGGGTCAAGAGGGTGAATGTCTACTCTTGGGCTTAGCATGGGGCTTGCTTTGGGAAAACCTATCATACTCCCTCATTGCAACCTATTATGATTGAATACTAAACATAAGTATAGATGTAACATGGCTTATCTAATGTGTTATGATGATTTTTCCTATTTATACTCATATGTGCAATTATTAACCCTAATAGAAATAAATGGATTTATGAATTATATACACATATACAATATTGTCTACTATGATTGCAAGACCTAAATCAGGATTTATCTTGTCAAAAGTCATTTAATTGGTAAATTATATCTCTAGCTATCTTACAATTTTTTTAAAATGAAATATGTGATTCTAGGGAAAATTTTAGGGTAATTCCCAAAATGGGACATTACAATTGGTATCAAAGCAACGTTCTTGCCAACCTGAGGGTTAAGAACAATATATGCAACTAATTCAAAGGGCTCAAAAAGCCTTGGAAAAGGAAAAGAGGAAACTTATTAATATCATCACAAAAAGGAGCAATATCTAAAAATTTACAAGTCTTAGCTGTGATTGCTTGAGGACAAGAAATCTTGGGTGGGGTGGACTGTCATGCCCTACCTATAGTTAATACAAATGGTAGCACAAAAAGTGCACGACCAAAAGAAATAAGAAGTTGACTTAGGGTTTAAGTGAAAACAATAAAAGATGATCACTAGATAACTATAGGCCAACTCCTTTGATATTATGAATTATGCAATGAAATAAAATGTAAAACCTATGCTAGCCGACCTCACTATAATTTCCAAGACAAAGGCATATAAATAATATGTTGGTCGAAGATATAAGTGGGATAAGATAGTTGCGATTACAAAGATTAAGGTAGCAATTTCAAAGTGTTAACAACAAAAAGGAATTTGGAAGAGGCGCCTCTTTTCAAGGAAGGATGGCCACCTAAAAATACAACCTTTCAATAATTAGGAAAGGATATAAAAATAGAAGACTTTGATTGGAGAAAGGCATGGGAAAAAAGGGGCAAAAGTACTCGTCAAAAGAGTAGCTATCACGATCCCAAAAAGGAAGCAGTATTAATTTAGATTTGTCTAAATCACAACAATAGTATGAAAATATATAATATTCTACAAGAATAATGGTATGAAACAATAGAATCAATAATTGTTGTGTGATAATTTGAAATGCATATGCTAAATAATTAATCTATCTATAACTCAGCAAACATTCATGTGGAGGAGAGGAGGAAATGCAAGGAAGGGGAGCAAATACAAGATCATCAATCATAGTAGACCACCCCATACTAGATTATCAATGTGCCTACCACTCGGGGCCAAGAGGGCAAGTGTCAGCTCTTGGGCTTAGATAGGAGGATTTTCGGGCACCCTATTGTGGTTTCCTTTCCAACCTCTATGATGGTTGATTGTTGGAGAAATCACAAGTCATAAGAGGACGAATTGGAATATGAGTAGGGAGGGCGGATACAACCACCCCACTAGGTAGACTACCCCATGTTGGATGTCCAATGTGCTTGCCACATGGGGGCAAGAGGGTGAATGTTTTCTCTTGGGCTTAGCATGGGGCTTGCTTTGGGCCAACCTATCATACTCCCTCATTCAAACCTATTGTGATTGAATACTAAACACAAGTATAGATGTAACATGGCTTATCTAATGTGTTATGATGATTTTTCCTATTTATACTCATATGTGTGATTATTAACCCTAATAGAAATAATTGGATTTATCAATTATATACACATATGCAATATTGTCTAATATGATTGCAAGAGCTAAATCGGGATTTATCTAGTTAAAAGGCATTTAATTGGTAAGTTATATCTCTATCTATCTTACAATTCTTTTTTTAATGAAATCTATGATTCTAGGGCAAATTTTAGGGTAATTCCCAAAAGGGGACATTACAATTGGTATCAAAGAAACATTCCTACCATTGTGAGGGTTAAGAACAACATACGCAACTAAGTTAAAGGGCTCAAAAATCCTTGGAAAGGGAAAAGAAGAAACTTATTAATATCATCACAAAAAGGAGAAATATTTAAAAATTTACAAGTCTTAGTTGTGATTGCTTGAGGACTAGCAATCTTGGGTGGGGTAGATTGTCATACCCCACCTACAGTTAATACAAATGGAAGCACAAAAAATGGATGGCCAAAATAAATAAGAATTTGACCTAGGGTTTAAGTGCAAACATAAAAGATGATCACTAGATAACCATGGGCTGACTCCTTTGATATTATGAATTATGCAATGAAAAAAAATGTAAGCCCTATGCTAGCTAACCTCACTATCATTTAAAGACAAAAGCATCTAAATAATATGTTGGTCGCAAATATAAGGGGGATGAGATAGGTTGTGATTACAAGGATTAAAGCAACAATTTCAATGTGTTAACAACAAAAAGGCATTTGGAAGAGACACCTCTTTTCAAGAAAGGATGGCCACCAAAAAAAGACACAACCTTTCAACAATAAGGAAAGGATATAAAAATAGAAGACTTTGATTGGAGAAAGGCATGGAAAAAAGGGGCATAAGTACTCATCAAAAGAACAATGATCAAGATCCCAAAAATGAATGATGAATGAACAAAGCAATGTCACAACTCACGGGTGATCCCACAATAGTGGTCTACACTTTTTGGTCAAACTTGACATTGAATTGATTTTTTTTAACTAAATCTTCACTTTCGAGCACCTATAGCTGCTAAACCATGAGGAATTTGAAGATGATGCAAACTAGTGATTTGTGACATTTTTTTTGTAGATTCTAAATTATATATTTTAAAAAAATTGGAAGCAAATCACATTTTTTCCATCTCCTTTGAAAACTATTTCTTAACAGTAAACACCATTTTTAAAGAGTGACGTGTACTTGCTAACACAACTTTTTTCTATGAAGGATAATTTTTTTAAAAAAATTTAGATTCGTAACTATGATATCTAGTGCATGCAATTGGTTTCATAGTGTTTTATTGAATATTTTTTTCTTAATTAAGTTTTGAAGTCAAACCAATTATAATTTAGACTTAGGTTTACTTGCTAATGAGTAAACTATTTATAAATTTTTTGTTGGATCAAAGACATCAATATCAAGTGCATAAATATTTTTCAATTTTTTTTGATAATCTACTTATTTTCCACATGTGCAAAACAAAGAGCTTGATTTTCGGTGAAAACCCTATATTCACAAAAAAAATAAAAAATATAATAATCAAATTAAATATATTTAAAATTATACTTTTTGGGAAGCTTATAAAAAGGACTACATACTTACAAAAGATAAATTTTAAATGAATTCATTTGATCCCCCAAAAGGTAAATCAAAAGTACTTTTTTTATCAACATTTTGATAGGTGTAAAGGAGACTCCATTATAGGTATGGTTTAAAACTAATGGGGTTCTATCCAAAGGGGGTTTGATCTAAGGTGCTTTGATCAAACCCTCTTCAATTGGAATACTTTAAATGGAAATTTTCAAGGCTTAAATCATGGTCAAACTGGAAGGGTGAACCAAGTGTTAGAGGATCTACTAAGAATGTATTGTATGTATCAACGATACAAATGGGAGGATTATCTACCATTGGTGGAATTTGCATATAGAAATTCTTATCATTTCACAATTAAGATGGCTCTGTTTGAAGCATTGTATGGTAGGAAGTTTCAAACTCCTATAAGCTAGGATAAGCTAGAGGATAGGATAAGCTTTGGGCTAGAAATGTTATAAAAAATGGAGGAGCAAGTTACTGTAATTAAGAAAAGGCTAGCGAAAGTCAATGATAAGCAAAAAATTTATGCAGATTCTAAATACGTACACTGATATTTCTCGGTAGGAGAAAAGGTTTTTCTTAGAGTTAAACCTCACAAGAGTTCAATAAATTTTGGAAAGTCATCCAAACTAGCTCCACACTATGTAGGTCATTTTGAGGTTCTCAAGGAAGTTAACCTTGTTGCTTATCGAATTGCTTTACCACCATCTCTTTCTAGGATGCACAATGTATTTTATGTGTCATACCTTAAAAAGTACATGCCACGGGATAATCATGTTATTGATTGGAATGATGTATAGGTACATGACATAGGAGTGGTAACAATTGAGCCTCTCAAAGTACTCGAAACACATAGGCTTCACCTATAGAAAAAATAGATTCTATAATGTAAGGTCGAGTGGGATCAATATACAGAAGATTCTACCACTTGGGAGGATTATGCTAAGATGAATCAAAAGTTTTCTCATGTTTTTCTAGACTTTGAAAGTTCTTAAAAACAATGTTGTTATTTTTTAAGTTTTTATGTTTCATGTTTGATACTTAAAATCATTAGGGATGATGATTCACAAGAGGGGAATATGTTACACCCCATTGTGATATTACCTATTTATTGTTATTTTGATGAGTTAAAATGTTTTAATACATGATTATGTTTTGTATATTTTGATGGAAAATGTGATGAATGAATGTGCAATGCAATGTGGATACTTAAAATGCTTTGAACATGAAAATATATGATGTATATGAATGTAATGTTATGAACTAACTTCTATTGTGATGCACCAAGTTGGATGCAAGAAAATAATTGAGCCCATTGGAAGAGAGGGGGAGTATCTCTTAGGAGAGGAGCTTGGTTTGGTAACCCCTAATGTGCCTATTTGAGCTATCACACACTCACATCCTAGTTTGGTCAAGTTGAGTCGAGTTAGTTTTGGTAAGTAAAACCCTTGGTCGTAGTTTTGGGATAATTGGAATGATTGTGTAGTCATATTTAATTTACTATGATTGTTTCTTTGGTTTGTATATGCGACTAAATCTTTGTATTGGGTATATGTTCTTTGTATAATTATATTTATATATTAATTGATACATGTATACATTAAATTTATATATCTATATATGTATATATATACGATAACTCATGCATATGAACATATGTGTCTATGCATATACATAGGTAGAGATACTTACGCATATTCATACACGAATATATCACATACATGGGAAATCACTTGGATATATTATATATATATATATGTATATATATACACTTTGTGTATATGCATGTATCGATGAATATATTTATATTTTCGCTTATTGTGAAATAGTAATCATGACATATGTATAAGTATATGTATTAAAATATATGTATGTATCAAATAAAGTGTATATACATATATATATATTTAAATTTATATATATATTTCTATATATATATTGGATAATATATATGATTGGTAGTTAATGGTTTTAATCAACATATATATATATTATAAATATTAAATGATATAACATATATATATATTAATATATATAATATTATATATATGAAATGTTATAAGTGTTTACAACGCATATATAATTCAGACTTATTGAATAATGTAAGGCTTGTATTAAGCACACAACTTAACCATATTTATACCATATGTTGTGCATAAACCAATGTATTGTAGGGAAATTTTGGTCATCTCAAAAAAGCATCCAAGATTTGTAGTGCCTTCGGTAACTTTAATTTCAATTAGATTGCCTAAAACACACGTACAACTATGTCACAAAGCGAAATCAGACACAATTCATTTCCCACATTAAACCTTCTGAGAGAAGCTCATGCAAATTCAGTTTCAACAACTTGCATAAACAAATTCAACAAACAAAACCAATAAACATGAAAGATGGAACATAAGATTAGAACACGCGAATTTACGTGGGGAAAACCCTTTAGGGTAAAAAAACCCCACACTCCAAAAGCCCAGATCACCATTGTATTATTCATGCAACAAAACAGTTACAAATACAACTCAAGCACTAAGCCTTTATAGAGATTACATCTTGTTTCATCTGGAGACAAACTAGCAACAACCTTGTGACAAGATTTTCCCTCTCTCAATTTTACATTTCTCTGATCAACCTCTCATTCCATTACAACCTTCACACTATTACAATAATCTCACACAATATACATAGAAAATTCATATAGAGAGATAGGTTTCACAATTAAAACACAAAGAGAGAAATCACCTCCTTCAGAATAGCATTCTCATTCTCTAACCTTTGAATGATTATGTACAATCAGCTTTTATCCCAATTCAGAACCATTCAGTTTGTTTTCTATAGTTAGATCAACCATCAACCTATCTTGGACAACGAACAATCTCCTCCAACTCATTGCGTTTCTCCAATGAACAATTGACAGGTGAACAAAGTCATCATTCGTTCAACTGAGTCCATCTTCACATCCATTGGCCTAACTTTGTCTATCAGTCATAGTCTGGAAAGAGACACCGATCACCAAAGTCTCCTTGATGTCGTTCAACGTCTTGAAGTCTCGACCAAGCCTATCGGCAAGACAATGTCCATCGACAAGAGTTCATAATGTCACATTGAAGCCTCAAGTCACCTCGATGTCATTAAGCTCAAACAATTTTTGAACCATCTTGTCGGCCTGAGTCACACCAATGAACAACATGAACAGGTCTATCGGCATGATCAACACTATCAGTGAACATCTAAGATTTCACCTCAATAGCCAAGGTATCACTAATGTCCCAAAAGAACATCAATACCATGCATCGCCAAGAGTCACACTGAATTTCAATAGAACAAATCCATCAGCTAGAACAACAACATCAGACAAGGATTAGAAAGTCTCATCGAAGTTTGATGTCACCCCGATGACCTTAAGCCCAGCTGTAGTTCAGAACACCTCATCGACAAGAGTCACACCTAACATAGCCTATCGGGAAGACCAACACTGTCGGTTCAACAACCACAAGTCCCATCGAAGACCAGAGTCACCCTGATACAGATCATTGACCAGAGTCACCCCAACAATACTACCAAATTGGTCGGATTCCTACTATCGATTCAACATTCTCAGGTCTAACCGAAGACCAATGTTACCTCGATGATTTGTTCATCAACAAGAGTTTCCATGCATTACACCAATCTCGGCCAGATATGCTCTACCGTTAATACTCTTTTTGAACCTCCATGTCAGCCCGAAAAAAGTATCATCAGACAGACTTACACTGATATAACTTTTCGGTTAGACTTCTATCATCGACGAGAGTTAGAAAAATCACGTCAATAGTTCAGGTCATGTCGACAACCTTCATCGCCAAGACACACCAAAGGTCTCACCGATATGTTCAAAAAAGGAACTTCACAAGAACTTAGATCGGCTTGAGTCACACCGATCTCACAGATAGTTCAAGATCACTATGTAGATCGGCCAGACATCTCAGCATTCACACTAAAATTTCTCTCTTAGAGGTTTAGGCCAGTGGGATTGAGGCACAAAATTCCAACAATATCCCACTTGACGAAGATCACACTAGCACCTCCAAAGCACTCATGAACTACTAAGCTCACACTGGCACCACCATTTCAGACCTTGCTTTGTTCAAGTCTCTATTTAGCAGCATTCAAGACACCCAATCAACAAGTTTTCATAGATAACAATCTACTAGACAATCTGCAACAAAATCAAGTATCCAACTGCAACTAACTGTCCAAAATTGCAACCAATCACAGCCTTCCATGAAAGCACATAGATCTTCAACATGCTCTCATGCTCCAACAAGAATTATGCAACAACATCTAAGATGTCCACCATTCAGGCAACAATCCCTATCATCCTCCAACATGCCACCTATGGAAGAAAGGTACAAGCCAATGTGAATATGAACCAGTCCAATGAACACAAGCAAAAGATCCCAGTGATATCAACAACAAGATACTACCATCACTCTAGAAAACAAGATAAAAACATCAGCTAGAACAACAATCAAACTAACTGCTTCTATCCAACTGATAAACCCACATGACTAAAAATAGCACCTACAACAAGTGTTAGATCATCCAATCATCCATACCTTAAAGGTATCGAACATTGGTAAACTTATGCCACCATCATAACCAACCCATGCACATGTAGCTACAAGCTCCATGTGTAAGCAAGTCGATGAAGAAAAAACACTTTTGGGAACTCACACTGCATGAGTCATGCCAAAAAAGCTAAAACAATTTCAAAGGGAACAACAAGTCTACCAATCTGCAACACATACAAAGTGTAACCATGTAGTACCAAGGACCCAACTCCACACTGATATGCAAAACCTGCAAATAAGCTGCTGCAAGAAAAACATCTATTCTAACCAGTCTACACAACTCTTCCATGTACTCCACATCCAAAAAAGAAAACAATGTTATGTGAAACCACACATGTTCAAGAATATTAGTAAGACCAAAGATAATCTGCAAATCATAACATGTAGCACATCCTTCTAAAAAACACCTCCAAGTATCAGATGTGCCAAGTAGTATCTTCTTTACATCCCCAATAGAAAATCCTTAACAACATCCAACCGATTAAACCACATGAATGTAAGCTTCTCAAAGAAGATCAAACTACTCTGTTTCCTATTTCAAGAAATCAGCCCACTATAATCCCCTATGACATCATACATGAAAAATTTATACCAAGGAGATAACCAAGCTGTCCATATCTCACAGTGAATCCTCCAGAACCATCTAACCATAGCTCAAGATCCACCAATGAAAGAAATACATAACACACCTAAGAGAAACAATGGGCACTACCTCTCAAGTTATAAACTGTCAAGAAGATCAAGAGTGGGAATGAAACAGTTCTCTAGGATATCCAAGTCACTGTGACTCATCCAAAAAGCCATCTCCTCATAGGTCTGTATTGAACTCACGTTCAATCAAGGTGTAGGATCCTCAGACTTTCTTATTCTCCATGTATCCGTGAGCACCTGCAAACAATCACCTCATGTCAAACTCCAAATGCAACACAACAATATCATGAAGTATCAGGCATAATGATCAAAGCACCCAATACACAAAGAATTTACCAAGATCAATGTCAAAGCTCAAATTACAGTGTCATGAACTTAACATGAGATCATGATCTTTCCATCCCCTCTTAGGAGATACCAGGTTCCAAGTGAAGAAACCAATGTCTCAAGAGAAGTACACAATGTCAAAACTCAAATACATAAGCAAGAGTATACCATGACATAAAAGAAACAATCTCTAAACCAACATCACCTGTCAAGCACCAACAACACCTCAACCCAAAGAATACACAAGTCCTCCATGGTTTCAAAATGCTAATCATCTTCAAATAGTGGTCTTTGCCAATGCGAAAAAACCCTTCTGTAGCAACAAGATCAAAGAGTTCCTCCTAGAAACATCTGCAACACTAAAGAAGACAAATTATTAATATTCACTGCTAAAGCTCCCATTGAACAATGATACCAAGATTTCCAAGCATCATGACCAACCCTCTCCAAAACTGAAAAAAAACTTCCAGGTCCACAAACATATAGTTGTACTGCTAATTATCCCAAGTGAAACCAAGATCTCATAAGTAAGGAGATTCATCACGCTACAAGACTCCATAAACAACTATCCAGGAACTCACTTATCATCCATCCTCTTACCTCAACAAAACCACACCAATGCACAAGTGGCCACATACAAGGCTAGCTTACAAGTCTGTATAAACACTGAATCAAATCGCTTGGATATAGATAACCCAATGTATCTGAGTTCTCTTAACAATCAAGTAGGTAAAGACAACCCACAACATTGCACAACTCTTAGATCCAATTAATGAAACATGAAGACTCACTACCACATAAATGTCTTGCAAATATGAGGTCTCATAAGAGAACAAACATGTAGACACCTTGACTCAAACATCAAATCAAGTACAAATCTGATTTTCCAAACATGTCCACACCAAGCACCATAGTCTAGGAATCCATCAAGCATTACCATAGAAATGATGAGTGACTAATCAAATACCAAAAATTTCTATGCAGAGAAAGAATCACACCTTCTCTCACCATGCACAAAGCATGCAAGTAGAGATGCAACTAGCACATCCAATAGCACCCCGAGGAAGCAGGGATCTAGAAAATAACTCTTCAGCAGATCCACAAAGCAACAAGTTTTTTTGACCATGTAAAACCTGCAAAACCATAAAAACATGCAAGTACAATACATCCTTAAAAAGAAAACAAAATTTTAGGAACCCAAGGCCTATTTCAAGCCAACTCCAAAACCACCAATATGCACATGCATCTGAGAAAGAGATAGGTTATTTCAAAAGCTTTCAAATCATCTAATGATTAACTCCATAGCCTTCATGCATTCGAGGTTAACATAAAATAATGCCTTCCAACCCTAGGAAACGCCACCCATCATAAGAACTCTCTTCCATGGTTGAGAAACAACCCAAGCCTCTCCATATTACCAGGGAGCCTCTTACATAGAAAACCAATACGAGATCATTACTGCTACATAGTCACGAAGCAAAAAATTCTAGCTCATGTACATCAAGGTTATACCGTTGCCAACTAGGAGACACAAATCACAACAATTCAACATGACCAACTCCTTTTTCTCCATCTTCACCACCCTTCATGTTGTGTGTTGTCTCTGAATACCAAAAGACTTCCACTCACCAAAGGATCAATATACCAGATGATTCCTCCAGATTTCTTCAAGCCTAACAGACTAAGAAAACTTCACAAGAGAAATACCCAGAACCAACAACCAGAAGAAGGCTCTGATACCACTTGTAGGGAAATTTTGGTCATCTCAGAAAAGCATCCAAGATCTGTAGTGCCTTTGGTAACTTTAATTTCAATTAGATTGCCTTTAAAACATGTAAAACTATGTCACAAAGAGGAATTAGATAGTTCATTTCCCACATTAAACCTTCTGAGAGAAGCTCATGCAAATTCAGTTTCAACAACTTGCATAAACAAATTCAACAAACAAAACCAATAAACATGAAAGATGGAACAAAATATTAGAACACATAGATTTACGTGGGGAAAACCCTTCCAGGTAAAAAACCCCACACTCCAAAAGCCCATATCGCCATTGTATTATTCATGCAACAAAGTAGTTACAAATACAACTCAAGCACTAAGCCTTTATAGAGATTACATCTTGTTTCATCTAGAGACAAACTAGCAACAACCCTATGACAAGAGTTTCCCTCTCTCCTTTTTACATTTCTCTGATCAAACTCTCAGTCCATTACAACCTTCACACTATTACAATAATCTCACACAGTATACAGAGCAGATTCATATAGAGAGAGAGGTTTCACAATCAAACCACACAAAGAGAGAGGAATCACCTCCTTCAGAATAACATTCTCATTCTCTAACCTTCAAATGATTCTATACAATCAACTTTTATCCCAATTCAGAACCGTTCAACTCATTTTCTACAGTTAGATCAACCATCAACCTATCTTGGACAATGAATAGTATCCTCCAACTCATCGTGTTCCTCCAATGAACAATTGACACATCGACAAGTCAACAAAGTCATCGTTCGTTCAACCGAGTCCATCTTCACATCCATCGACATGACTTTGTCTATCGGTCACAGCTTGGAAAGAGACACCAATAACCAAAGTCTCCCTAATGTCATTCAACGTCCTGAAGTCTCAACTAGGCCTATCGACAAGACAATGTCCATCGAAAAGAGTTCATAATGTCACATCGAAGCCTCAAGTCACCCCGATGTCATTAAGCTCAAACACTTTTGGAATCATCTTGTCGGCTTGAGTCGCACTGATGAACAACATGAACAGGTCTATCAACATGATCAACACTATCGGTGAACATCTAAGATGTCACCTCGATAGCTAAGGTCTCTCTGATGTCCCAAAAGAACATCAAAACCACATGTCGCCAAGAGTCACAGCGAAGTTCAATAGAACAAATCCATCAGCTAGAACAACACCATCAAACAAGGATAAAAAATTCTCATCAAAGTCTGAAGTCACCCTAATGACCTTAAGCCCAACTGCAGTTCAGAACACCTCACCAACAAGAGTCACACTGAACATAGCCTGTTGGGAAAACCAACACTGTCGGTTCAACAACCACAAGTCCCATCGAAGACTAGAGTCACCCCGACGGTACTACCATTGGTGAGATTCCTACTGTCGGTTCAACATTCTTAGGTCTAGCCAAAGACCAATGTTACCTTGACGATCTGTTCATTGTAAAGAGTTTCCATGCATTACACCAATCTCAGCTAGATATACTCTACCATTAAGACTCTTTCTGAACCTCCATGTTAGCCCGACAGAGTATCATCGGCCAAACTTACATCGATATAACTTTTCGACCAAACTTCTATCGTTGATGAGAGTTAGAAAACTCGCGTCGATAGTTCAAGTCACACTGACAACCTTCATTGCTAGGACACACCAAAGGTCTCACTGATATGTTCAAAAAAGGAACTTCACAGGGAGAACTTAGATCGGGCTAAGTCACACCGATCTCACAAACAATTCAGGATCACTATGTAGATCGACCAGACATCTCAGTGGTCACACCGAAATTGCTCTCTCAGAGGTTTAGGCCAATGGGATTGAGGCACACAATTCCAACATGTATACGCAAGGATTATTACCGTTGCAAAGAAAGCACAGAAACAAGGACATGTGGGAAAAATTGTGAACAACACTTAATAATACAATGCCATGATATGAAGTAAAATGTGAATAGGAATCAATGTTATCAAAATCCACACATACCATTAAATAAATGTATGAATTAGTCAAGCCACGAGTTGGAAGATTCTGAAAGAGTTTATTTTCTTGTGGCAAGTAACTGAAAGCCACGATGAGAGTTGTTAACCTATAGGTAACCATTGCTCTATTTGACTGAGTAAAAGAAATAAAGTTGGCAGCTTATGAGGGCAACTCCACTTTGGTAAAGAGCGTGAATTTGTTGGGACTGTATATGTGTTTTCATTTAAACTATTTAATCAGCCACATTTTACTTAGGCTTAGTCAACTCATTTAGAAGAGAAGTTGGTTTTATTGTTAAGTGGTGACAATTAGAAGAGAAAAGGTGTTGGATAGTAGAGCTTGATTATAGCAATAAGTTTCTCAATTTTTAGTATAAGTAGCTCGACAACCTCTTAACCTTTTGGTATTCATTCCTTTTATTCATTTCTTTTGAAGTTCGTTGGTGTAGTTTTTTTGTGCAAACCATTGTTGATTACATTAATGAGAAAAGAGAGATTACTTTGAGAGTTATAGTTTTTTGAGAGTTTTGAGAAAGTCTAGGATTGGAGATAAGATGATCATAGAAGAAGTAGCTAGTGTGACTGTCGGAATTAAGCTTAGAAGGTGGTTTCTTCAGTGTGAGCTATAATTCCAGGCATGCTAGTTTTACTTTTCTATTCTTTATATGTTGATATCATATTTGTTTCTAAATGCATGTGTTTGAGGAAAAGATGATTATATGTTATGTTGAGCTTTCTTGCATGAGCTTTGATAATTTCTTATTTTGTTGAGCTTGCATGATCTTTGGTGAATTCTTATTTTGGTGAAACCTTATTGGTTGATGCATATATATATTCCTTATATTGAAATTTTGTGGTTATTTTTGCTAAACAAGATAATCATAGAGTATCAGTATAATACCTGGGTTGTCATAGACCATATGTATGCTTACATGGATTATGAAATATGAGAAATGATATCATATTGAAGTACTATAATGAACATTTTAGTTTTCAATGTTATATGTACATGTGTGATTAATTTGTTGTTCATAAGGTTAGGATAATTCATGGATGTGAGTAACATAGTTGGTCAATTAGATCTCTTAAATGTACGTCACCTTTTTGGGTTGGAATTATGTTATGTATAGATTGTAAGGAGTACTTGTGGTCATTTACCAAATCGATATAAGGGGTGGGTGAACATATGACTACCACTTCATAAAATTGAGACTCCATTTCATAGGAAGTGAGTTTGATATGTAACTATCAAATCTTTGGCCAAAGTAGTGTAAATAGCCACTGACTACACTTGTCGGTTCACTGTGAGCTAGGTTTGCATAACTAGGCTAGGAATGCCATGCATGTAGGCGGGTATACATTGTATGGTATCTCTAGTTATATAGGACACAACACCATGCTCACAAAGGTTATTATTATGAGGGTTACCAAAACAATCTCTTCGTTGAAGGGAGGTCCATCTTACCTGTAATAACCTATATAAATTAAGCTTAATTTAAAACACAATTTAGACATCATCACACATACAAAGATGACATGTGTCCAATGCACAATAAAAATCATAGAGAATTATATTGAAACATTAATTTAAAGTACATGTGTCGTTTATAAGGAAAATTCATATTGGAATATTTCCCTTACAATAAACCTCTTGGTCATTAACAAGTCTATACAATATATTGAACACTTGTGCCATTCTAATAGAATCCCTTCGACCATCTTGCAGGTGAGAACATTATGGGAGCATGTTTTCGCCCTACCATGAAGTGAGACACTTCCCCAGAATTCTTTAATCCATTGAAGAATACCCGATCCAGCACAAAGAAAACTAGCAATGCAACATTGAATAAGAGTAATGGAATACGTGCAGTAAAACATATCATCATCTAATCCTATCATGTTCATCACATAGAACACACCAAACGTCACCATACTCGACGCTCATGCACATACAAAGTCAATCATGAGTGCAACATAATAGTTTACCATCAACATTGCTTAGTTTTGCATCTCGTAAGCAACAAGTAAATCTTTGCAAGTACTAGCTTGCCATCAAGATAACATGACTACATGCATGTAAACCATCCAACAATATTTTCATGAGTGCATTTTAAGTGAGTAAGTCATTTATAGTCAGTTACCAATTTCTCATAAGAAAAAAAACATGATCTCTGCTAGGTACTAAGATAACATGCCAAAAATCACATCTTCCTACTCATGTGCAAGCAAGTGTAAGCAATATTGCTAAAATCATATTTCAATATTCATAGAAATGTATTGTTCCAACAATAGAAGAAAAAATGTAAAATTGTTTAAGGAAGGTGTATCACATGTATGTATTTATAGGTGCATATATATAAATGTGTAGTATGTGTACGTATTCCTATAAATTTAATACTCATGTGATCTATTAGGATTACAACTTCCTAGCTTTACTCAATGTTCAAATTAAGAATCCTATAACCTTTGTAATCGATACTAGGAACTATTTGCTTCATAGCAATTTAATCTATTGAATTTCTTAGGAATAATTGGTATAAATGATTGACTATCAAGTCTTTAACTAGACTTACTCAATGCTCATGCAATGCTTGCCAATTTATTAATAATATTTGTCAAGTATCAAAAACTATCACGTTGATAATCACATTCATGCATTTGATCATCAAATATAACTTCTATAGAGTAAAAGAACATTACTAATCTTTTCTCAAGACGGTGTCCAGCAAGACCTTTGATTAATCATTCGTGTAATGCAGGCAACAATAGAATTAATGGATATCTATGATAGTCAAACAAATATAGATAGTTCCCTCATTAACCCATTAATTGGTATAAGATTAAATATGGAGATTAATGAATGGTAGACATTCGCCTCCTTATCCAAGGAAATAGGCCACTTATATTCTTGAAGAACTCTTGAGAATGGATTTAATATTATGATCTCATATATAAAGACTTGTACTCTCGAACATGCCAATCATTCATTGGAATCATGGATAATACCAAGATGTCCTAGGTGTTTTCTATTCAAAGATGCAATACTTGTCCTCTATTGAGGCCACTTGACAACTCAAAAAGCCTTTAAGACAATATCACTGTCAAAAGATATAATATTGATTGTTTTAAATGTGGGCTTAACTGCTGCCAAGCCCACAAAATGAACCATTAGTGATAGCACTATTATAGTCGCTCCTTAATTCAAAGTCGGATGTTGAATCGAATTGGTAGAATAGAATGTTAAAATACAACTATTTGCACGTTATGAGACTAATGCACTGAGAGTCAAGCATACAGGGTCATGCAAGCAAAATAGCACCGATTAAGAGAAAAGAGCATAAATAATAAACAAGGCCATAAAATGGTATTTGCTTCCTGTGTGAGAGACATATCACATTCGCAAACACAAGATTCTATGCTTAAGTCGAGAATTGGCTTGACAGATTAAGGCGTCAAGGTATTTTCCAGATTGAAGACAATTATATGGTGCTGTGGAAGAGGAGGAAAATGAATGTATCATTCAGCCACCATGATGGGAAATTGGCAAATGCTTTTTCCTTAATAAATCTACCCCCTTAGATCGATCATTAGATGGGTTGAGAATCATTGGATTGTTGGAAGTGGAACAACACTGAGAGGGGGGAGCAGGGGGTGAATCAGGGTTGTTAAACAACTCTTTTAAAAACAAATACATCAGTTTATACAAACTTTTATGGCAAAGCAAAATGCTGTTTGAAAAACCATACAGATTGAAATCAGCAAAAGCATAATCAATTAGAGAGATAGAAGCTTCAGACTATAACATCACTGTTCAGATTACCAGACGAGACATATTCTTTCATTTTCCAGAAGACAAAAGAATCATAATTTCACCATGAAGCAAAGACAACATATTGTGCAAGAACATGTATCAGAGCATTGACTGACTAACAATTTTCAGTATAAACAAGAAGAACAGATTGAGAAACAAATATAACATAGGCACACAGGGATGCCGAGTGGAAAACCCTCCAGGGGTAGAAAAACCACTCCAAATTGCCTTGAAGGCTTTATCTTAAAACAATGGATTACATCAATATTCTGAGCATCAATTCAGTCCTTTAAACAATCTGAAGTACCAACTTCAATAGGAGTATCAAAACCTCTTTCCAAACATCGCTTACATGTAGTATTCTCTTGCAAAATAAGGACCTTACAACTGCACTGTATGTGCAATCCTAAAATCTCCACTGTACAAAACAAAATCATGCAATGATAACAATTACAGTGTAGAAACTCAGTTCATCTTTGTTCTTCACAAAAAATTAATCCAAAACTGTATTTCTGTTTTGAAAACCAAAGTCAGCAAAACAAAACTCTTTTGCTTCGTTTACAAAACTCTTGCAACACAAACATCTCTCTTTTTCATATATATACCCTTTTCTTTTTCAACTTATTTATATGACTTTCAGTTTCTGTTTTTGAAGATAACATAAAATAGTTACATCAAGAAACCCGTAACTATTAAACAGGATTTGTACCAAAACAAACCTTCAACGAATTCCTTAACAAAAAACGTTCACCCAACTAAGATAGATGAAAGATCTGTTTTCTCTTAGAAACATACTCTACCAGATATGGAGAAAACAATATTTTACCATACAAAACGAAAACCTTTGAGTTTTTCTTAAACCCCAGTCAACAGCTCATCACAACTAATTGTGAAGAAAAGAAAACAGTATTGCAAGAACTAAAAAACAAAAAAAAAAAAACGGAATACCTGCGGCCAGTCACCAAACATAAGAAAATAAAACATTTTTCCAACAAAATACCTCAACCATTTTTCCGTTTGCAAGGTGTCCATCACAGCAAACAAACGCCCATCGGATACTTGTCACTGAAAGAGCAATACAAAATCAACTGAACATGTTTGCCTTACAACAAAAGCGGTTAGGATTTGGCTGTGTATCAAAATGATAAACACAAAACATAGTAATGCCCTAATTCCTTTACCAACGAACCTTTTAGGCAAAAACAACATAATGATTGAAATCCGCTGCATACTAAGTCAAAAACCAATATTAACAAATAATGATATTGTCTTCAAGTCCGTGAACAAAAACAAGTGACAGCAACTGACAACATCATAAACCTTGGAAAAAGTCAAAGAACCTTCTTAAAACAACTGCCAGCTTGCAAACTCCGTAACACATACACCTGTCCAAAGTAAGCCAAATGTCATCAAGGACAAATGACCGCAACATGGGTATGCTCTGATAGCCACACCACAACTAGATTTAACTCCAATCATTTTTGCAAGAGGATTAGCTCTAAGAGATGAGAACCTTTTTAATAATTATAAATGGGGACAATGTTCTTGTGGTGAATAGAGGCGGTGCTAAATGAAACAATCTGAGTTATAGGCTTGCACCATAATGATGAGCACCGCACCAGATACCCAATGGTGACGGCGGGTCATCCATCATGCACAGCCACTATTAAGTTTTTATATGCAAAGGTTACCAAGGCCTAGCTAGATATACATAGAAATGTGAATACATGGACAAGTCAATCGAGTAGATCCCTAGAGAGCTCCAGAAAATGAGATACCTTGGCATGCCGATGAGTGTAGGGTATGCTCAAAATGGGTTCTATTTTAGCAAGCAAACACACTTATGTTGTAGTAGAGAAAATTAATAACAAAGGGTAGTCATAACAAGTGTAGGAGCAGGTTTACAAGAGGTCATCCAATGGCACATGAAACCAATGCTCGAGAAGTGTGGTAGCGACCTAGATGGAAAAAGAAAGTGTCATGGTAGCTGATCCTTGAAGGTTCCATTGTGGGTAAGAAGACAATGCTCTCGACCACTAATGGGTCAAGAGCTCACCTAGAAAAATAGTTTTTCAACCACACAACATTATATTTAAACAAGCTTTAACCAAATAACGTGAGAGAGAGCAATGCATGGAAGCTTCAATGCATATGGCCGCATTCAGAGGACTGTTACCAGAATGCATAAAGAACATATTTAAGAGGTCACGATATGCATAAACCAAAAGTTTATAGAATGAGCAGGAACATAATGTTTATCCCCCCTTTACCAAACTCTATTTGAAATAAAATCTGAATGGCAACATACCTGTCGATAGCAAATTTCCTAGTACCTTGAAGCTGCTTATGAGAGCACATCGATATAGATCGGCCCCTGCGAACTCAGGCGACAATCCGCAACCAATACACACTACTTAGACTAAACCTTTCCTTGGATTTTCATCTATCCCTGGACATGTAACTTTAAGTTGTCTGAGTAAAGAGTTCCTTGAACAGCTCGTACCCCGCTTCCCATTTTTTCACAGTCTAAAACTAATGGGTTTTTCACGAGAAAACTCGATGGTTTTCTTTTCTCTCTTTCGCCAAAACAACCATTTTCATCCCTGTTGCATTGGATCCGACGTTCATGCATGAGAAAAGAGGGACCTGTAAGGCATAAAAATCCTTCTTGGTGTGCCGACACCCCATTATCAAAGCACTAAATGACCATTAAGATCCCTGATTCTATTCTTTTCTCAGAAAGTCCGCGGCCTTAGTGGTCATTGAACCATGCAACGGTTACTCAAGCAAAGTCTTCTTCGCTATTAAAATGTAACATTTTGTTTCACTACATGCAAATTGATTACATGTACTTAAAAATTATTTCTTTTATTTTTTACTTTCTTTCCACCATTCAATTTATTTTAGAGATTTAAATAAAGAGAACGCAAATGTGTATTCTAATTTTCTTTAATGATTTAATAGCTGAATTTAAGAATATAGGTTGTGACATTACCGGTTAGGTAGATATGCAGGGACCGCAGTAAGTCTATGGTTGGTAGAAAAATGCTTGAGTGATGTTTTCCCTCATACAATTGGTAGTCAAATTTTGAGGATGTGTGCCCAAGAAGGGACATTTAGACCATTTGTACTTTGTTTTTTTGATCTCTTGGAAGCCGTGTATGTATTCATGTATCTCTATCTTTATGGAAATTGTATTTGGAAAAATGTTATCATTACATAGGATTATGTAACATGAAATCGTTACTTGGGATTATGTAATGTTTTTTTATAAATGCAATGAAAATTTGAAATGGGATTATTTTGAATATGCAACTTGTTATTGAAATAGAAAATAATTTTTTTATTACTATTAGTTGGTAAACTTAAATTTTTCACATGTGGGTTAAAATTTAGGTAAAATTAGTAGGTAAAACATTGGGCTTGTTACATGTGGTACAGGAGCTACCAGGTTCAAGTCTAGAACCTATGAGTTCACTATGCTTTCATCCAACATTATGTGAATCTAATGTTTGAATTTCTCGTGCCAGGATGGTGCAACTCAAGATGACTACAAGGAAGTCAATGATTGGAATTCAAGCGCTACCTCAAGGCCAAGAAGGAAAGGGAATCCATTGTCGTAACCATTGAGAGAAATAATTATGACAATGTGATATGGCTTAGTGACACTAAGACTATTAGCCATGCCTTATCCTGTGCCAGTCAAGAAAGAAAGAGGATGCATGAGGTTGCTAACTTTGTACCTCATGTCTCTCTTGCCAAGTCAAATTTTGTACCACTTTCTAGGGATATGCCCTTGGAGTGGAGCGTTAGTCCTACCATAATTTTTAGGGACCCTCATGTTATCCCATTATTTGAATTTATTATAATTGACTCTAGTGGTGAATCAGAGGGATATGTCCCCCGAAATTATGTATATGAGAGTGAGTCTGAAGGTTATGCACCCTTTGACAATGTATTTGAACAATAATTTGAGGGATATGTCCCATTTTTCTATGTATCAGAAAGTGAATCCGAGGGATATTCTCCCCTAGACTATTTGAATAGTCACTCTATGTAATTCAAGGATAATTTAAATCCTTTGATCTTAATAAAAATTATGATTTGGAAAAACTTGTGCAAAAACTCTTCTTTCAACTTCAGTGTGTATGAATGTTTACTTATCAAAATGTTTTAGAATGTTAGGTAAAGCCTTCATAGGAACTAATTGAAATGGAACCTCCACGTGGAACACTACTTTTGTAGAAATGGTTAGAACGAGAACCTTGGGGGTAGCCAAGAGGTGGGCCAAAATGCAGAAAACTTTAAGGCTAAATTGGATCAGATATTGGTCATGTTGAATGAAACTAGAGAAAGAATTGGACACCTCAAGCAAGAGGCAAGAGGAATAGAAAGGAAAGAACAAGAAGTTCCTAATGAAGAGGAAGGATAAAATTCCAATGAACATTCACGGTCGAGTGATCATGGAAATGACGAATCCCAATCTAGGTCTAAGGGAAGCAAGAGGAAACAACTTACAAATGAATTATCGCGAGATATGAGGAAGGTCATCCCTCCTAAGTTTGAGGGAACCACCAATGGGGATGTAGTTGAAACATGGATCACATAAATAGAGAAATATTTTGAGATAAGGAATTAATTTGAAATAACCAAGGCTATTTGGGGAGCCTTTCTACTATCTAGGGAAGCATCCACATGGTGGATGAACAAGAAAATGGAGCTTGGATTGAGTTCCTTAAGTCTCACTTGGAATGAATTTGTGGAAATATTTTGAAAGCGGTGGCTACCTCAGCTTTACTATGATCAAAAGCCTATAGACTTTCAAAAATTAAGGCAAGGAGATTCCTTAGTAAATGAGTATCGAGAAAATTCACTCGTCTCCTAAGGTATGTCCCTATGTACCAAAAGGATGAGCGATTTCACATTAGAAATTCCATCATGAGCCTTAACACCAAAAATAGAGGAGAGGTAGACATACACGGTCCTACTACTATGGACTTAGTGAATGAAAAAGAAATCAAGAAAGAGCAGAGGCTCAAAGCTATCTCTTCCTTCCATGATAGGAGTCAGAAAATTTTTAGTTGGTCACAAGCTAATCAAACTTCTAAAAGGCCAAGTGATAGGAAAGACTTTCAAAGGAAAGGAGACAAGGGATTCTATAATAATCATAATGAATCCAAAAGAGACCACAGGGGAAATAACTACAATAAGAACAATCCTAGCAAAAATGAGGGTAGTTCTAGGAAGCTGAAATCAAGGTAGGGGTCGTTGAGAGGATGTTTCACGTGTGGAGAAGATCACTATGCAATTCAATGTCCCAACAAACCACCAGGGATGTAGCCACATGGAAAACATCTACATCCTCAACGAGAAGCATTGCGATAGAAAATTAATGTAGCGCTGTACAACCGGAAGGCGGAGTATCAGATTACTCTTGTAGAAATCACAAGTACTTTATTTGGTACACCTATTTCAATTCTAACTGATATGGGTGCTATAAAAAAAATTGTTTCTCCTAGTGTAGCTAGTAAAATTTCTAGAAAAGTTGGCTATCTGGAAAAGTCTTGGATTGTTGAGCATGCAATCCAGACAAGAGCTAAGGTAGAGAAATGTTTATTTGAAGTAAGGGTTGGAATTCTGAGTTTCTCTACAAAAGTAAATTTATTTGTATCCCCCATAGGTTCATATGATTGCATATTAGGAATGAATTGGCTATGGAAGCATAGAGCCGAGGTAGATTTTCATGCTAAGACTGTAGAATGTTTAGATGATCTTGGGAATTGGGTATTCTTGCAAGGAATGCCTAAGGAAGTTAAGTTGCAGAAAATATTCTTCATACAAATGCATAGAGCTAAGAAGAAAGGATGTCAGCTTTTTGCTATTAAGATGGAAAAACCGAAAGAGTGAAATGAGTTCATATCTCATGATGATGTAGTGTACTATGGACCCCAAGATCTCCAAGAAGATGAGGATGGCGAAATGGTGGAATCAAGAAAATTGGATATGGAGAAATATCCTATTTTGAGGGACTCTGTGAATGTGCTTCGAGATGAATTACCTAGATTACCTCCCAAAAGAGTATTTGATTTCTCCATCGATTTTAAAGCCTATATCAAAAGTTTCATATCGGATGATCACAATGGAGCTAATGGAGCTGAAATCTTAATTAGAGGAGTTGTTTTCCAAAGGATTGATTAGACCCAGTGTTTCATCTTGGGGAGTGTCAGTGATCTTCATGAAGAAGAAGGATGGTACACTATTCTTGTGCATAGCTTATCATTTTCTTAATAAGGAAATGATAAAGAACAAGTATCTGTTACCACGTATTGATGATTTCTTTGATCAGATGCAAGGAGTGACGGTGTTTTCAAAAATTGATTTACGATCAAGATATCATCAACTAAGGATCAAGGATGAAGACATATTTAAAACAACATTCAAGACTAGGTATGGTCATTACGAGTTCACAGTCCTACCTTTTGGACTAATGAATATGCCTATAGCATTCATGAATTTGATGAATAATGTATTCATGGATTGCTTAGACAAGTTTGTGTTGGTCTTCTTGGATGATATTCTTATCTTCTCCAAGAATTAAGAGGAACATCTCTAGCATCTAGGGATTGTTCTCCAATGTTTACAAGAACATAAGCTTTATGGAAAACTCTTGAAGTTTACCTTCTTTTAGAAGGAGGTGTAGTATTTGGGTCATGTGATTTCAGCTGATGGGATTGTAGTTGATCCAACAAAAATTAAAACAGTACTTGAATGGCCAGTACTAAATAATGTGCCAAAAGTTTGAAGCTTTATGGGTCTCGTTGGTTATTATCAAAAGTTTACATGGCAAACTTTTCTATAATATATTTTCCATCACTTCGTTGTAGATAAAAGGGAAGAAGTTTGAATGGTTGGAAAAATGTCAAGTAGCATTTGACCAACTTAAGGATAAGTTGACTACAACTCCAATATTGAAAGTACCAGATCCGAATGGTGATTTTATTGTCATCACGGATGCTTCAAAAGATGGTTTGGGAGGAGTGTTGATGTAGGATAGGCGAGTCATAGCCTATGAGTCTAGGAAGCTGAAGCCTTATGAGTAAAACTATGCTTCACATGTCTGGAATTGGTAGCATTTGTCCATGCATTATAGATGTGGAGACACTATCTGTTGGGGAAACCTTTTGAACTAAAGATTGATCTTTACGGTATGAACTATCTATTTACCCAACCAAATCTGAATACACGGTAAAGGAGATGGCTTGAATTGATATTTGATTATGATATTAATATCAATTACATCAAGGGAAAGGAAATATGAGTTGTAGATTCCATACGTCGTAGGAGGCATATCTCCTCAATGATATCAATTCAAACTGATTTCAAGAGTCGGGTGTTGTAGAAATCTAAGGGTGATGAGTACTATGGGCAAGTCAAGCAAGCACTCTCTGATAATATGCAAGACTCAAGGTATGAAGGATTTCACTTTGAACCTGATGTCTTATTAAGGTTTAAAGGAAGAATCTACGTAGCCAACTCTGAGGAATTACAAAATAGAGTGTGGAAGTTCATACCGCATCTTATTCTGGACATCCCAAAGTAACTAAGTTGTTGGATGGTGTTAATCCATTATATTTTTAGAAAGGGATGAAAAGGGATGTTTCAAGATTTGTAGCAAGTTGCTTAGAATTTCAGAGGGAAAAGGAAAAGCATCATCACCCTATAGGACTTTTGTATCCTCGTGAAGTTCCAGAAAGGAAATGGAAAGTCATAAGTATGGATTTTGTGCAAGGTCTTCTGATGTTGAGGAATAAGAATAATGACATTCTGGTAGTGGTGGATAAGATTACTAAGGTAGCTCATTTTATTCCAGGAAATCTAATGGATGGAGCTCCTGTTATAGCATGAAATTTTATGCAAGAGGTGTTTAGATTACATGGAGTACTTGAGAAGATTATTTCTGATAGGGATGCTTGTGTAACAACTAGGTTTTGGCAAACCTTATTTTCTTCACTTGGGACATAATTGAACATAAGTTCAACATGTCATCCATAAATTGATGGTCAAACTGAAAGGGTGAACCAAGTGTTAGAGCATCTATTGAAAATGTATTGCATGGATCAACAATACAAATGGGAGGATTATCTACCATTGGTGGCATTTGCATATAATAATTCTTATCGTTCTACAATTAAGATCGCTCTATTTGAAGCATTGTATGGCAAGAAGTGTAAAACTCTTATAAGTTGGGATAAGCTAGAGGATAGGATAAGCTTTGAGCCAAAATTTCTATCAGAAATTGAGGAGCAAGTTAGTGTATTTAAGCAAAGGCTAATGGAAGCTAATGATAGGTAGAAAATTTATGCAAATTCTAAATGAGTACCCAAACATTTCTTGGTAGGAGAAATTTTTTTGCTCATATTTAAACCTCACAAGAGTTCTATAAAGTTTGGAAAGTCATACATCCAAACTATCTCCATGCTACGTAGGTCCTTTTTAGGTTCTCGAGGAAGTTTGCCCTATTGCTTATCGAATTGCTTTACCACCAACTCTTGTCAGGATGAAAAATTTATTTCATGTGTCATACCTTAAGAAGTACATGCCAAGGGATAATCATGTTATTTATTGGAATTATTTACAAGTAAAGGACCCAAGAGTGGTAATAATTGAGCCTCTTAGAGTCTCGAAACACGTAGGCTTCACCTATGGAATAGAGAGGTTCGACAATGCAAGGCCTAGTGGGATTAGTATGTAGAAGATTTTGCCACTTGGGAGGACTATGCTAAGATGAATCAAACATTTCCTCATGTTTTTCTAGACTTTGAAAGTTCTTAAAAACATTGTTTTTATGTTTCTTGTTTTTATGTTTCATTTTTGATACTTAAAATCATCGGGGATGATGATTCACAAGGGGGGGAATTGGTACACCCCATTCTGATATTACCTATAATTTACTATTACTTTGATGAGTTAAAATATTTTAATACATGATTATATTTTGTATATTTTGATGGAAAATGTGATGAATGAATGTGCAGTGCAATGTGGATAATTTAAATGCTTTGAAGATTAAAATATATGACACATATGAATGTAATGTTTATCGGCTAACTTCTATTGCGATGCACTAATTTGGATGTAGGAAAAGAATCAAGCCTCTGAAAGAGAGGGGGAGTATCACTTAGGAGAGGAGCTTGGTATGGTAACCCCTAATGCGTCTATTTGAGATATCACACACTCACATCCTAGTTTGGGAATTGGTATGTAAAACCCTTGGTCGTAGTTTTAGGATAATTGGAATGATTGTGTAGTCTTCTTTAATTTCCTATGATTGTTTCTTTGGTTTGTATTATGTTACTAAATCTATGTATTGGGTATATGTTCTTCTTTGTATAATTATATTTATATATTAATTGATACATGTATACATTAAATGTATATATGTATATCTATATATATATGATAACTCATGCATATGAGCATATGCATGTGCGCATATACGTAGGTAGAGATACTTACACATATTCATACACAAATATATCACATACATGAGAAATTGATCAGATATATATGTATATATATACACTTTATTGATATGCATATCGATGAATATATATGTATTTGTGCTTATTGTGAAATAGTAAACATGACATATGTATATATATATATTAAAATATATGTATATATGTATGTATGTATCAAATAAAGTGTATATACATATATATAAATATATATTGGTTAATATATATGATTGGCAATTAATGGTTTTAATGAACATATATATACATTAATATATATATTATAAAGATTAAACGATATAACATATATTAATATATATAATGTTATTTATGAAATGTTATAAGTGTTTAAAACGCATATATAATACAAACTTATCAAACAATGTAAGGCTTATATTAATCCCATGGATTAACCATGATTATACCATATGTTGTACTTAAACCAATGTATGTGCAAGGATTATTACTATTGCAAAGAAAGTGCATAAACAAGGGTGTGTGGGAAAACTTGTGAACAACACTTAATAATACAACTCCATGATATGAAGTAAAATGTGAATAGGAATCAATGTTATCAAAATAAATGCATAACATGAAAGAGATGTATGACTCAATCAAGCCACTAGTTGGCAGATTTTGAAAGAGTGTTTTTCCTTTGGAAAGCAACTAAAAGCCACGATGAGAGCTATTAACCAGTAGGTAACTATTGCTCTATTTGACCAAGTAGAAGAATTAAATTTGGTAGCTTATGAGGGTGACTCGCCTTGGTAAAGAGGTTGAAGTTGTTGGGACAGTATATGTGTTTGTATTTCAAATGTTTCATCATCCACATTTCACTTAATCTAGCTTAGTTGACTCATTTAGAAGAGAAGTTGGTTTTTGTTGTTAAGTTTCTCAATTTTTAGTATAAGTAGAGGCAACCCCTTAACCTTTTGGCATTCGTTCCTTTCATTCATTTCTTTTGAAGTTAATTTATGTAGTTTTGCTATGCAAACCATTGTTGAGTGCATTAGTGAGAAAAGAAAGACTACTTTGAGAGTTTATAATTTTTTGAGAGTTTTGAGAAAGACTAGGATTGGAAATAAGTTGATCAGAGAAGGAGCGACTAGCATGACTATGTAAACTAAGATTAGAAGGTAGTTTCTTCATTGGGAGCTATAATTCCAAGCATTTTGATTTTACTTCTCTATTCTTTTATGTAGATATCATATTTGTTTATGAATGCATGTGTTTGAGGAAAAGATGATTATATGTTATGTTGATTTTTCTTGCATGAACTTTGATAAATTCTTATTTTGGTGAGCTTGCATGATATTTGGTGAATTCTTATTTTGGTGAAACCTTATTGGTTGATACATATATATATATATTCCTTATGTTGGAATTTTGTGGTTGTTTTTTCTAAACAAGATAATCATAGAGTGTTAGTTTAATACCTAGGTTGTCATAGACCATATGTATGCTTACATGGATTATGAAATATGAGAAATGATATTATATTGAAGTACTATAATGAATATATAAGTTTTCAATGATATATGTACATGTGTGGTTAATTGGTTGTTCTGGGGGTTAGGATAATCCATGGATGGGAGTAACCTAATTGGTTAGTTAGATCACTTAGATGTACATAACCTTTTTGGATTGGAATTATGTTATGTATAGCTTGTAAGGAGTACTTGTGGTCATTTACCAAATCGAACTAAGGGGTAGGTGAACATACGACTACCACTTCATAGAAGTGAGACTCTGTTTCGTAGGAAGTAAGTTTGATATGTAACTATCAAATCTTTGGCCAAAGTAGTGTAAGTAGCCACTGATTACACTTTTCGATTAATTGTGAGCCAAGTTTGCATAACTAGGTTGGGAATGCCATGCCTGTAGGTGGGTATCCACTGTATGGTAGCTCTAGTTATGTAGGACACAACACCATGCTCAAAAAGGCTATCATTATGAGGGTTACCAAACCAATCTCTTCATCAAAGGGAGGGCCATGTTACTAGTTAGGAAGATGTGTGGAGGACTACAATAAGTCTATGGTTGGAAAAAAAGCTCTTGAGTGATACTCTCCCTCATACAATTGGCAATCAAAATTTGAGTATGTATGCCCAGGAAGGGACATCTAGACCATTTGTATTTTATTTCATTGAGCTCAAGTGGCAGTCATGTGTTATGCCCTACATACACACCCCAACTTTTCATTGGGAAAATTTGGGTACCCCCTCTACTTTCCTTTGTTTTCTTTGAACATCTCACATTTTTTCCCCTCCATGTCTTCATGTCTTTTCTTTATATTGTTTCCCTTTCTTTTGGTTCCCTTTATTGTTTTTGTCCTAGCCTTGAGAGTTGTCTTTCCCCCGTTCCTTGTTTTCTTTTCTTTGTCTCGATCGGGTTTCAGGATGAAACCTAAACCTTGCTCCTTCAAAAGGTTCATGTTCTTGGTTCTATTTTGATTTTGATCCTCATTGTCTTCCCTTTCCTCATTTTGTTTCAAAATCGGGTTTTGTGTTGGAACCTGAACCTTATTCCTAAAGAAGGTTCATGTTCTTGCTTTTGATCTGATCCTGTTTCCACATCCTTTTGTGTGTGTTTTGGAATTGGGTTTTGAACCGAACTGGATCCTTCCTCAAGGGTCCATGTCTTGGTTTTGACTTGATCCCAATTTTCTCTTTGTCTTTGGGGGTTGCTTTGGTTCACGTTCTATGTTTTGTCTTGATCCTGATACCCATATTTTCATTGTCATCCTTTCCCTCATCATCCCATTTTGTTTTTGGTGGTCGTTGTTCATCTTTGGTTTTTGCATTGGTTTTCAAGTCATTGCATTGTTTTCTTTTCATTTTTGTGTTGTGTTGTCTGGTCTTGGTGTCATCTTCCTCCTTTTTCGTTTTCCCCTTAGAGTCTTAAAAATACAAAAAACGAAAAAAAAACATAAAAAATACAAAATCCAAAAAAAATCAAAATTCCAAAATCCAACGGGATTCTTGACGTGGAGCTGGCTCATTCGAAGAGGCATAGTTTTTTAGTTTCTGATGAGGTGTCCTTGAACTAGGGTTTGAAGGCCGAACATTCTCATTGTGGGAGCTCTCAACGAGACCAGATTTGGGGAAAGAGTGTTTCCTTGCAGAGCGAACTGGATTTCGATAGGGGGTTTCCCATGCAAATCAGGAGGAGGCCCCCTATCATTTTTCCTTTGAGCCTATGAGAAATTTTTTGCCTTAGCATCCTACTTCAAAGCCTTTGAAACCCTTGTTGAATATCTTTCTTCGTGGTGAGAGTTACGGTAATGGAGTGGGTTTTGGGAGAAACTATTTTGATGAGGCCTAGGGTTTTCAAAACCATTTTTCCAAGGACGGGGTTTTCCAAAATCATGATGGCTTTGGTATTGACCGTGAGCTTATGGAGTCCTCAAAATTCCATGAGCATGCCATGGGACCATGTCATCACGAGTAGGTGAGGGGGCCATGCACTATCAGCATAATTGACATAGTGGATGTGTGTTTTCTGAGTACGAGAAGGGTACAACATTGTAGAGCCTTCACATCTGATGTCATAAGCAGTTCTTTGTTATGTAAACATTTCTTCCATTTCAATAAAATTTTAACAGCTTGCCATTTTTATTTAATTTTTTTTATAAAAATGTAAAAAATACACAAAAATTAAAAAGGAAAATAGAATAAACAAATAAATCTTTTTAAATTTAAAAGATTTAAAATAAAATTTTAAAATAAACAAATAAGTTTTAAAACAAAATAATTCTTTTAAAAGAGAATAAATAAAATTTAAATCGAAAAGATTTAAAATTTTTTAAAAATTTAAATTTAAACAAATCTCTTTTTCCTAAAAGGGATTTAAAAGTTTAAAATGTTTAAAAATCATAAAAATTAAAAACCAATAAAAAACTAAACAAACAAAATGCATAAAAAATTTAAAAAGAAAATAAAAAATGAAAGTTTTGTCGGGACGTCAGATCCCGACGGAACGTTGGAATCCAAATTTGCAAAAAAACTTCAATGTTCTAATTCTTCCCCACCCTTACACTCTACATAGAAAACGTTTGAAACTTCAGAATTTGGATGCAGACATCACGTTGGAACCAGACAAAAAAAAAACGTTCTCATGCAAGGATCAGTTCGGATCCCACCTTCGGCCTCGATCGAGCATTCAAAGGGAATGAAATGAAAGTTTGTCGGAATGAAGTTTCCCGACGGACTATGGTTAAAGTCCAAGTTTTGAGGCTATCTCCGCTCCCGATCTCACACAGCACTGTGCAAGCTAAAGGAGAGAGGAGGCATTCTAGTATGCAAAATTTGTAGGGTTTGTGCTAAATGAATTTGTTGGGAGCTTTGAAATGACATTTTAAAGCCTCGTAAATGTATGCAAAATGTGGAAGCATCGACCATGGCATGCATTATTTGGGTACCAATCGATCTATGCATGCAAACCCTTTCTGGTTCGACCAAGAGCATTTGCATCTGTAGAGGAAAGGAAGGACCAAGTCTTGCATGAACTTTGGGGCGATGACGGTCTTAACCATGCAGAAAAATGTTAAAGAAAAAGAGTACCAACTTCCCTCATAAACATTTATGCAAGATGTGAAGGCCGAATTGTTTGACGAGGTGCCTCAGATAAATGTCATCTCATGGAAAGAAATGATTTAAATGTAGGAGCGATGAAATACAGGGCATGTGAAGTCTTTCATGCATGAAGGAGTGGATTATTTGATAGATATGTGATGGTTGGGAACATGAGGAAGGTTGCAGTATTGATGGGAGCTATAAGGCAGGATTTCAATATCTACCAAGTCGTGCAATGTTTGGCGGAATGCCTTGAAGGGAAAGTCACAAATAAATGTGAAAAGCACATAAGCATACACAATGTCATGAACTGTATGACAAAATGCCTTAATGGAATGCTATGTTTGTAGGAAATACACAATAGAATTGTTGAAAGTTCTTCGAAATTTCCAAGAAAAATGCAATTGGCATATTTGCATGCAAAGTGTGGAGGTATATGCAAGGCATGTGATCATTTAATAGAATGCCTCATTGGAAAATGCATAGAACAGATTGATTAAAAGGCTTTATAAAATTTCAAGCAAGGCAACTCACAGTTTTAAATTTGAGATCCTCTGCTTTTAAGCATTTTCCATGGTGGCAAGTGTGCACAATTCCCTAGTAATTCAGTATGAAAAGGATGAAAGATCATCGAAGCACGTGAATTATTTGATTGCAAAACATGCACAAGATGTATTTAGTAAGGAGGAGCTTAAAGCTATTAAAGAAATGTAATACGTTGGTGTAAAGTTAAACTTTGAATCCATTGCCATCATCCTCCATGTTCATGCCAGAGTGGGACCTGTGGACCAAAGTATTCGATGCGTGGGTGAAATTGTTCACAAGAAAATTGGATTGAATTCAATGTTTTGGCATATTAAGATTGGGATAGGAAACTATGCACCGATGGGTATTACATTGAATATTGCCCCTTCAATGTTGTCAATAGACTCTGTAAATTTAGCCCCTAAAGCCAATTATATGATGGAAGATGGTGGAGATTGGCTAAGTATGGTCGTCATGGATGGATACTTTATTCCCGATTGGAGCATTTTTTATCTCAAGCTTAAGGAAATATACACATGCTTTTCTAGACGGCCATTTGATGGTTACAAATCCTCTTGGTTATATGTGTTGGGTATGTGTGAAGCCCAACCATTATTGTCTTCCTTTTGTAACCGTTGCCACCTCTTTTGTAAGAGTAGTATCTTTTGTAACTATTGATTCCTTCTAGGAGTAGATGATGTGTAAGGCATCTTATTCTAAGTTGGGTGGTAATTAATCATAACAGGGTATGAGAAATAGAGATTGTTGTGGGTATGTGCAGGATCATCATGGAAAAATAAGCCCTTAAGTGGCAATGAAAATTCAAAACAATCAGAGTTGGGCAATTTGGCTTAAAAATTTGAATAAGTTGTCTATATTATTTCAAAAATATGTAAGAATAAAATTTGTAGAAAATTGAATTTAGTTTCTAAACTACTAAGTTTATTTGGAAAAAAAAAAACTATTTGATGAAAATTTGAAATTTCAATGTAGTAATAGTTAAATTTCAGGAAAAAATAAGAAGTAGGTGTTTGTCTGACCACCCTAACCGCAATAAAATTATAATATTATTTTATAAGATTTTATATTTAAGTAGAGGACTCATGTCCCAATGTGATGCATATTTTTTTGTAATTTTTTTCCAAGTAAATAATTAATTATGATTTTTTTATTACAACTTTTTTAAAATATAAAAACTCGTATGTGACCACCTTAACTTGGTCAAAACTTCATTAAATTAATTTTTTTTTTAATCCTATAATATGTGAAGCATATAATGTGACACATATTTCGAATTCAAAAAATGTGATACCGTTTGAAAGTTATAGATGTTTTTCAATCAGCCTATCAATCAGGATTTTAGTCACAATTCAAATAGAAAATGAATAATAATTATTTATTAAATTCAAATTAAAGCATAATTTATATTGGCAGAAATTTGAGAATCTCCTTAAAAAACCCTTTTCATTTCTAAAATTTAAGGTAAAAAAAAAAGTCGTCAGCCACATGGGCGAAGTCTAGAAAAGCAAGGTAAGTTGTTAAACACGTTTTTTGTATTGACTTCTTAGGATTGACATGTCCAAGCCAAATTCTAAAGCAAAAATGAAGCTAATCCCTAGGTACTAGGATTTATGTGAGACAAATCAGATATCCGATTTATTTTATATATGATTTTATAAAATATAATTTTAATATATAATTTTAACATATGATTTTATCTAGTTGAGAATATACAATATAATTTATAATTTAATATATAATATATATATTGTGATAATCTCTTACGGAATTATGTATAATATAATATATTATTATATATAATATTTAAATATTATTTATTTATTTTAGTTAATATATAAATATTTATATATATATATATATATATATATATATATATATATATATATATATATATATATATATATATATATATAAGTTAATATATAAAATATGATATAACTAATTAATATTATTAATATATAAAATATTTAATATTATCTCACCCTCTCTCTCTCTCCCCCCTCTTCCCCTCCTAATCTCTTCCTTCTTCCCTTGTCCTCCCTCCTCTCTCTTCCCCTCTTCTCCTCTCCCTTCTCCCTCCTAATTCTCTCTATCTCTCTCCACAACAACACATCAGGCAATTAGAGTCGAATTTTGCACCGAAATTTAGTGTATTTGAGTGCATGAATTGAACAATTTTGCTAGCACCCAACTCGGCGCAAACAGGCATGGTCATCTCAGCGTCGAATTTTGCATCAATTTTTGTGCCAAATTTAGCACCCTTTTAGCACTGAGACATCATAGTGCCTCTATTGGTGCCTAAAATTGCATCGAGTAGTAACGTCAAAAATTACGTCGAAATTCGTGCCCAATTTGGCTTTTGGTTTTACTTTCATGTCTACTCCCATTTTTTCTTCTAATTTTGCTTCCAATTTGACATCCAATTTTGCTTCTAATTTTTCCTCCAAGTTTGCTTCCAATTTTACCTCCAGGTTTGCTTCTAGTTGTGCTTATGGTTTTCCTTCCAATTTTGCTTCTAGGTTTGCTTCCAAATTTGCTTTCGGGTTTGCTTCCAGTTTTGGTTCTGATTTTGCTTCTAGTTTTGTTTCTAGTTTTCCTTCCAATTTTACTTCCAATTTGCTTCTAGATTTTCTTCTGATTTTGCTTCCAAGTTTTCTTTCAGGTTTTCTTTCAGTTTTGCTTATAGTTTTGCTTCCAGATTTGCTTCGAGGTTTGCTTCCGATTTTGTTTCCAATTTTTCTTTCAATATTGCTTCTATTTTGGATTCCATTGTTGCTTCCTTTTTTTCTTCTAAAAATGCTTCTTTTTTTTGCTTCCATTTATTAATTTAATATGTTTTTGCCTCTTAAATAATTCATATGATTATAGAGCAAGTGATTTAATTATTTAACTCATATGATTAAATAACTATATAATTATTTTAATACGATCATCATCTATAATTAAAACAAGTGAGTCAAATATTTATAATTTAATTGAATTTGACAACATCCATCTTGAACAATAAATTAAAATCATCATACTTAATAAATATCCACCAAAAAATCATCGACCACTTTTAATATATATAAATTGACAAATCAATACTAATAAGATCGTCATCATATATAACTAAAACAAGTGAAAGTCAAATATGCTAGTACATCAAAAACAAGTCAAAATGATACATGTCCAACAGTCGACATAAGTGAAAATGATACATGTACAAATGATATAAATAAAATTGATAAATTATGTAACTCAAATTGATACAAGTCAAGATAATACATGTCCAAATGATATAGTGAAAATGATACATGTCAATATGATACAACTCAACAATATAGCACTGTAGGCCGTGAAAATGATACATATGATAGTAACCATGAAAAGAGACATCATAACAATATATCAACAATGATCCATGATGTATTCTATATGATCATGAATGTCACTGGTTACTATCACCAACTGTCTCATCATCATCATCATTGTCATCGACCTAGGTGTCTTTTGTATTTGTGTCATCATCATCCTCTGCCATGTGATATGTACGAGAAGAACCAATATTTTGTGGATCTATATCATGTTGAGGATCATCTTGATCTTCTGGAAGACATGTGTTCTACAAAAAAAAAATATTTAAAATGAAAATTTATTATTTATTTCATGCAAATTTTTTTCGTTATATATCTAATATTACAACATATGAGACGAAAACATAATCATATTACATCATATCAAAGTGCAAATACCACAATAAAATTTTAAAAAAATTACAACTAATACTAGTGATTCAAGAGAAACTTCAACTTTCAAAAACAAAGCTAATTAGGCTGGCAGACTTGTGGATCAAGCTAGCATTTGGTGGAAGAGGAAGACAGATGACTAGAACTCTAGAGGCCCACCATAATGGATTTCGATATTCAACCATGAGAGCAGAAGAGATAGCTAATATCATGTATCAAAACATTAAGCATGCATTCTTCTCGCCAGCGGAGAAGGAGATGATTACTTTGCTTCATTTTTAGTTGCATAACCATATCATGGGATGGGAACCAAGAAGACCAAGGATGTCCAATTTTATGTGGAGGTAATGGATGTGGTCCAAACTTTAGGAGGGGCAAGAAGGTCAATGTTTGATCCTGATGAAATTGAGGAAGAAAATAAAGAGAGAGACAAGACTACAAAAACACAAAACATGTAAGAGAGCTATGGGAGCAGCCTCATCTACAAGATTAGATTACATAATCATGGACTGCATAAACACAAAACATGTAAAAAAGGAAAGATGCTAAAACTGCAGATTGATTATATCTCACAAATAATATCGTACTATCCATAATGCACACACTCATTTTAAGGCATTCAAAAAACAAAATATATATATAGTCTCCCCACTAAAATACAAGCATACATAGTAACTAGGGATTAAATTCCTTTAACATTTTTCTCAAAAACATACGATGATAAAACAATTAGCTTTTAATTAACAAGGATAAGGACAAGAACTTACGATTGCCTCTAGATGTAGAAGGGTGTTTCACTTGACCACCCCCCATGTAGCTCTCCTCCCTTCCTCTCTTCGTTTATATGACCACCAATCTCACCTCAAGTTACTCTTGCAAAAAACAAAATATATCATATTCATTACAATTAGTTTAGGTTTCTTGTTTCTACAACCCCATCCTCCTCCTTCCCTTACAATCACAAAAAGCATGAATCCTTCACAAACAAAATCCCAAATTCTCAACAGTCAAAATGGATATAAATTCAAAACCCAATAAAAACACAAAATACTCAAACACCAAAATTAAGATTAGGCTCCTCTAAAACCCAAGAAGAAAAAGAAAAAAATAATCACATAAAAATGAAGCTTCTGGAACAAAATTATTCGACCACATATTTGTGTCTAGAGGTCAAGAGATCGAGACTCACGGAGCTTATTTCATTTTCACTACCTTGTCTCACATTTCTTTCTTTCTTTAATAGATCCTCGCAAGCTTAATGGCAGATTAAAAATAAATGTTTTTCATTGAAACCCCAAATATTACTAAAGCCTTCTTAAAAAGGAGCATCAATTTAAAACATATACATGCAAGGCCTTCCGGGGTTTAAATAGACTAGCCTCTACACTAAACACTTTCCACAAACAAACAGAGGGCATTGCAATATAATACGAAAGTAAATTATGAACCAAGATGAGCACCACAGACCTTGTTTTGAAGCACATAAATCCATTGTTCAAAAAAATTTGAACCTCTATCGATCCACTGCAACGAAAATCAATCACAACTCCATCAAATCCATGAAATAATAAGGCATAAAAATATCCTCATCCTCCTATTGCTCCTCCTCCTTAAGGATTTGTCAAGCGAGTAAGAGAGCTATGGGAGCAGCCTCATCTAAAAGATTTTGAACTAGATTTTGATATACCATTTAGAGAGCTTGGTTTTCATGGAGTTCTCAAAAACATACGATGATAAAACAATTAGACTTGAATTAACAAGGATAAGGACAAGAACTTACGATTGCCTTTGGATGTAGAAGGGTGCTTCACTTGACCACCCCCATGTAGCTCTCCTCCCTTCCTCTCTGCATTTATATGACAACTAGTCTCACCTCAAGTTGCTCTTGCAAAAAAAAATATATATCATATTCATTACAATTATTCTAGGTTTCTTGTTTCTACAACCCCCTCCGCCTCCTTCCCTTACAATCACAAAAAGAATGAATCCTTCACAGACAAAACTCCAAATTCTCAACAGTCAAAATGGAAATAAATTCAAAACCCAAAAAACAAACCCAATAAAAACACAAAATACTCAAACACCAAAATTAAGATCAGGCTCCTCTAAAGCCCAAGAAAAAGAAAAAAAGAATCACATAAAATTGAAGCTTCTGGAACAAAATTATTCAACCACATATTTGTTTCTAGAGGTCAAGAGATCAAGACTCACGAAGGTTATTTCATTTTCACTACCTTGTCTCGCATTTTTTTTCTTTCTTTAAAATATTCTCACAAGCTTCATGGCAGATTAAAAATAAATACTTTCATTGAAACCCCAACTATTACTAAAGCCTTCTTGAAAATGAGCATCAATTTAAAATATATACATGCAAGGCCTTTCAGGTCTTAAATAGACTAGCCTTTGCAATAAACACTTTCCACAAACAAACAGAGGGCATTACAATATAATACAAAATAAAATAAAAAACAAAAGTAAATTGTGAACCAAGATGAGCATCACAGACCTTGTTTTGAAGCACATAAATCCATTGTTCAAAAAAATTTGAACCTCCGTCGATCTGCTACAACAAAAATCAATCACAATTCCATCAAATCCATGAAATACTAAGGCATAAACATATCCTCGTCCTCCTGTTGCTCCTCCTCCTTAAGGATTTGTCAAGCAAGTAAGAGAGCTATGGGAGCAGCCTCATCTAAAATATTTTGAACTAGAGTTTGATATTCTATTTAGAGAGCTTGGTTTTCATGGAGTTCCTTTCAAAGCCTTTTCTTTTATTGTTCCTATGGTAAACTATTTGGTAGATTTTGTGGAATTACCTTTCTTAGTAATCGTTATTAGTGAGATTGAGAATTGTTAACCTTGAGAGAGTAGGACTTGGGAAAAAGGCATTTGATATGGCTATTGTTTTCAAAGACTTCAAGCGGGATGTACTTTGAATGTACGCCATTCCTCAATCTTTTCTTGATGGCATCAAGGAATGGTTGAACTCCATGGATATAAAGTGTTTTGAAAACATAATGGACTTGAATTGGTGGCCAATTTTGAAGACTATTACTGATGATCCAGATAAATTTATTGAAGATGGTGGTTGGGAATTTTTAAATATGGAAGCTAGTGATTTTGATTCCGATAATTCAGAAGAGTCAGATCAAGGATATGAACCCTCTATGTAGAAGAGGAATTGGAATCATACTTCATGTAGCCACAATCAAGAGTGTTACAAGACAACAAGATGGAGAGAATTCTTATATAAGGATAATTTTCAATGTTGTAGGTACCAACTTTAATGCCAACTACAATGGCGACATTGAAATTCCCTAGCAATATTTATGTTAAGCAAATTTCCTTTAGATGAAAGGATTCAAAGCACATCAACCACGTGGTACAAATGAATAAATCCTAGAGACAATCTGTAGTAATGAAAGAGTCTGAAAAGGTAGAGAGAGCTACACTAGTGACTTGGGAGAAACTTCACCTTTCAAAAACAAAGCCAATTAGGTTGGCAGACGTGTGGATTAGGTCAGCATTTGGTGGAAGAGGAAGAAATATGACTAGAACTCTAGAGGCCCGCCATAATGGATTTCGGTATTCAACCATGAGAGAAAAAGAGAGAGTTGATATCACGTATCAAAACTTTAAGCATGCATTCTTCCAGCCAGTAGAGAAGGAGATGATTACTTTGCTTCATTTTCATTTGCATAACCATATCATGGTGTGGGAACGAAGAAGACCAAGGATGTCAAGTTTTATGTGGAGGTAATGGATGTGGTCCAAACTTTAGGAGGGGCAAGAAGGTCAATGTTTGATCCTAATGAAATTGAGGAAGAACAGCAAGAGAGGGACAGGACTGCAAAAACACAAAACATATAGGAGAGCTATGGGAACAACCTCACCTAAAAGATTAGATTACATAATCATGGACTGTAGAAACACAAAACATGTAAAAAAGGAAAGATGCTAAAACTGCAGACTGATTATATCCCACAAATAAGATCATGCTATCCATAATGCACACTCATTTTAAGGCATTCAAAAAACAAAATAGAGATATAGTCTCCTCACTAAAATACAAGCATACATAGTAACTACGGATTAAATTATTTTAACAGTTTTCTCAAAAACATATGATGATAGAAAAATTAGCTTTGAATTAACAAGGATAAGGACAAGAACTTATGATTCACCTCTAGATGTAGAAGGGCGCTTCACTTGATCACCCCCCATATAGCTCTCCTCCCTTCCTCTCTTTGTTTATATGACCACCAGTCTCACCTCAAGCTGCTCTTGCGAAAACAAATATATATCATATTCATTACAATTAGTCTACGTTTCTTGTTTCTACAACCCCCTCCTCCACAAAAATCATGAATCCTTCACAAACAAAACCCCAAATTCTCAATAGTCAAAATGGATATAAATTCAAAACCCAATAAAAACATAAAATACTCAAACACCAAAATTAAGATCAAGCTCCTCTAAAACCCAAGAAGAAAAAGAAAAAAAGAATCACATAAAATTGAAGCTTCCAGAATAAAATTATTCGACCACATATTTGTGTCTAGAGGTCACGAGATCGAGACTCATGGAGCTTATTTCATTTTCACTACCTTGTCCCACATTTTTTCTTTCTTTAACAGATCCTTGCAAGCTTAATGACAGATTAAAAATAAATATTTTCATTGAAACCCCAACTATTACTAAAGACTTCTTAAAAAGGAGCATCAATTTAAAACATATACATGCAAGGCCTTTCAAGACTTAAATAGACTAGCCTCTGCACTAAACACTTTCCACAAACAAAAATAGGGCATTGCAATATAATACAAAATAAAATAAAAAACAAAAGTGAATTTTGAACCAAGATGAGCACCACATACCTTGTTTTGAAGCACAAAAATCCTTTGTTCAAAAATATTTGAACCTCCATCGATCCGCTACAACAAAAATCAATCACAATTCCATCAAATCCATGAAATACTAAGGCATAAACATATCCTCGTCCTCCTGTTGCTCCTCCTCCTTAAGGATTTGTTCTGAAACATATACTAATTCAATTTAACTATGCACAAATAAAATTTAAATATCATTTAATAAATTTGATATAATCTTATGAACAAATTCAAATACATGTGTACTCTCCTTACTAGACTTCCTTTGTGCATCGAACTTATGTGGTGGCATGCAAGTATTCCTTTTGTTCCTAGCAGTGTTGTGGTGACTCCCGCAAGTCTTCTACCAATGGTGTGTGGTAGTGCGGTGACCACCCCTGTCTCACGACTCCTTCATCAACTCGGTACGATAGAGCGGTTTTTACTATGGTACCACAAGTTGCTTCTTCCTTTTCGGTGGTAGTATGGTGAAAGCTTTTGTGGCAGCATTTTTATTCACAAAGGAGGCCATGGAGAGAGGGTGTGGACGGTGTAGAAATACTAAATTGCTGAGAGGAAAGTGGGTGGACATTGTAGCAGACAATAATGTTAATGACCAAAACTTCTAAATTTTTAGAATTATTTGCAATCCATGTTTCAAAAAGGATGATTCTAATGGCCTAAACTTTGAAGTGCTTCAGTAATATTATGTTGTACTTGGACAATTGAAAACATGTTTTATTCTCCTAGTAAGCTTTTTTGTTTTCCATTATAATTATAGACCAAACAACATTTGTGGGGATGGCCTTTTACACCAATCTTAATTTGTATGAAGTTCACAAAACCTATTGTCAAGCAGTAAATTCCTTTCGTAGACAGGAAATGTAAAGGCTTCATTTAAGAAAAGATAAGTAGTCTCTTTTTGAGGGTAATCCACATGCAAAAAGTAAAAAGCACATAAAAAACAATTGTACAGTAGAAAATCAGATTCAATCAGTTATGTCTTATTTCACTTACGCACTTATCTAAAAGACATAGGGTATTCACCATACATTTCCCTTGACAAAGCAAACATGTGCTTTCATTTATTTATTTGTATACCTCAGAAGTGAAATTGTTGCTACATAATGATGCATTGAGAATATACAAAAAAAATGCAAAGAAAATGTTTGAAATTTAACATGCAACCTACTATGTTTTTTTTTTACCGATGATAATATTTGATTTTATTCATAATCATGCAAAATTTATATCAACTTAAAAAGTTAAGTCCATCCACTAGCTTCTTAAATATGTTTATTTAACCACCACAGTTCCCAACAAACCAAATAAAACTACTATTACCCATTCCCCATACTGTTTACATTTTCAAATAAAAAATAGGGTTTAACCCCAGAAAACGTACAACAAAAACTAAGATATAAACTATATTTTAACCAAAATTGAGCTTCAATTTACATGGAAGTGCCTGACGTGCTACCCAGTTGCATTGGGCATATTTCCTTGATTGACTTCATCTTCTTCCTTGGGTGCAAACCTTTCTTCTCTCATAACTCCTCTCTGGCAACATCTTTGAGTCCCTCAATGACCGTGTCAACCTCCATTATTTCTACACAAAGTTTCAGGGATTTCCATCCTAGCTCCACTCCTCCTCTCCACATAGCTTTGGTGATTCCTTCTGGCCACCTAATGAAGGGACAGTTTATCTTTGCTACTTTAGGGTCCACATGATCTTCCATATCTTCACTCACATCAAAGCCTTCTCCTGGTATAGCCCATTCCAAGATACTTTCCATATTCACTAATAAATCCTTGTGTACCAATTCCTTCATTACTTTACTCACTTCCTCCACCAACTCTCCTAAGTCCAACCCCCATGCCATGATCAGTGAGTACATATGGACATATTATTATGATATTTGTGCGTCAAATCTTTGAATCCAGTACCCAAGATTTTTTGTACAGATCATGCCACCTTCACATCGTTGGAGAGGAACAATCCTCTCAACCTCTTCACAGTTGCTTTGCCAACAAAAGGGTCCAATTTTCTCCTCAAATATAGAGTGAAATTGGACTCCATTTCTTCTCTGGTATGCTAGCTTCCAAATTGCCTCACACCACAGACCTGTTATATTCCTTGCCACCGCAAACCAAGAAGCATCTGATGAAATGCCTTGTGTGTCTTTAAAATACATCTTATTGTCATCCCTCACCATTAATTTTGAACGTGTGTCCAACACCGCCAACAATACCTTCATCAATGCTTCAAGTCCTTTGGGAATTTAAAACACATTCCTCTACTTGCTAGTGTTAACTCCTTCTTGCATTAATTACAACGGACAAATTTCCTCCATAGGAATTCCACTAAAATATTTTATTCTTATTTCCTCCACCTTTGTAAAAGATAGAGCCCATTTCAATAGGGTATCTGCTTCATAAATGTCTATGCAGGCAATAGATTTTTTATTTGACTTTATTTATTAATTAATTGAAAATAAAAAAGTGCATTCACTTTTTATTTTCAATTAATTAATAAATACAGTCAAATTAGTTAATGGTGGAATGTGTTTCCTGCATAGACAATACTTCTCCTAATCACACTCTACAAATGTCAAGCACCAATTCCTCCTTTTATTATTGCTTGGATTACTTGGATGAATTGTTGGCAAAAAAAATTAGGATTACTTGGATGCTTCTTCCATTCATTTTGTATCAACATATGTTCGTGAAGACACAAAAGTTAATAGCTCAATCAGGTAGAGATTTTGTGATTTTCAAATGAAGAGTAAGGTACATTTTTATTTCTACTACATTGCATTCATGTGCATAAACAAAATCAGAATATTACATTACTAGATTGCACTTATGCATATGCATATAATATAGGAAAGATTGCACAATCCTTTCAAAAATGTATTCTTTATTGATAATGTAAATGTATGTTGTTCCACACAAGCCATGGAAATGACTATTTGAATGCATATAATTGAAAAACTATACATTTGTAGATACAAAAGATAAAAATGCACATAAAGAGAAAGGGGACCCGTCATTGCCTCAATGACAAATCCCGGTTTCTTTGTTTTGCATCATCTTCAATCTTCCCACTTGTCTAAGCCTCCAAGTTGATGTCTTCCTTGTTGCTCCTAGGTTTCCTGCATTTGACTGAGAAGAGTTTTGTTAGAGAAATGAAGGATCACCAGTCAAAATATGTGCATACATCTATAAACAAATAATTTTATCATCATGTGCATTAAAATAACCTGCATACCATAGATGTCCAGGGAAAAAAGAAATTTATCAACATAGCCATGATTCTGACAAAACTGATCATCAAGGATTCCAAGATAGTTTTCATTAATAGTTTGGTTAAAAGTAAGCAGCCCCAAGCATCATAATAGTCACAAGAATTGAACATGAGGGGCAGTCATGCAGATTAAAATCGTACACAATAGTCATCACTTGCAAAGACAAAGACAACATGTTTCCACATAACAAATTAAATCAAATGCATGAAAGGTACAATGATGAAGTCCATAATAGTGAATGTTGATTATAAAGAGGGATTGAAGGACAACATTATGTATCAAGGAGAACAAGTTAACCTCAAAAAAATTTGTACCTACATATGACAATACCTAAGCTTTTGGTGTTTCTAGATGGAACCTATAGCAGAAAAGTGTAGTCTCCATCTGAAGGAACCATCTTCGAAGCTCTTCCTTGAAATGAGGGTTGAAACATTAGAAGAAAATAAATACCATAATTCTAAAGTATCAATTTGTATCAAGACAAAGGTTAGAAAGTATAATTAAAAAGACAAATTCTTACAATTGCACCTCAAATTGGACCAAAGAACAACAACAAATGTGCCCTAATAAATCTTGCAGATTTAAACAACTTGAAAAAATAACTTTGGAGACAGAAAAGCAATAAATAAGCATGAAAATCAATACAACAATTGAACACTGGAAATGGATTACGAGTTATAATGTATATGCTCCATTATATTGCTCAAAATATAAACATACATAACATTAGCTCTTTTGATATGAATAAATGGATGAGATAGTCTAGTATCTATTCTAATGGATTGAAATGATGATGATATGATGATCAAAATCGGACCTTGGTTTCCCTATTTGTATGGGAAGCAACAAGTTTCAGGTCTGTTCACAAAGTTGACATCGTTTCTTAACTAAATCTTAATTAACATAACATAGAAGCTTAAAAAGATAGGTCCATTCCAATTGTTTCCAAACATTAAATAATGCTTGTGTTTGTTGATAGATATAAGATTTTGATGAAACACATACTAATACCCAAGATCCAACTGGGTTATTAAGATTTGGATAGGATGATCATCCAAACCATCCTTTAAACCATACCAGGGTGAAAAGAGCAATATTAAAGAGAACACTCGGAAGTGTTTCACACCGGCTCAAGGTTCAATCCAACTTGGTTATGACACTGATAGAAATCCAAATTTGTTTGAATTGTCCATACCCGAATGTTGCATCACAATCTATTCTTCCTGCACATAAAAATTCCACATGTTAACCCCTTCTAAATAAAACTCAAAATACCATGAAACAATGAGTCCCCTATATTAGTAATTAGGCAGTCTATAGGGCATGGTTTGATTTTATACAAGGATGCTCATGAAAGGAATCTTCAAGTGACAGTGAGTGATTTGTTTGAGATTGCAACTGATGGTTCAATATCCAATCTTAAAGGCAGTTAGCAAAGCAGTATATGTGCAAGAAAACAAATTGTACACAACAAACAATTCACAATGTTATCTTGCATAATGCCTTAATTTTGAAGACAAAAATCTCATTGTATCTTGATGAAAGTAGTGACCTTAATGTTAAATCACTGGCAACCATGATTTTAAAACATGGTATTGTGCTTATGGAGGCAACATTTTAAGCAAGGTGGTGAATGGTGGTTTGGAACAATGGTAGGTATGAAGGACTTTATTTATATGCATACTATGTAGTCTAGCTTAAGACAACGTTCTTAGAAGAGATTGAAGGTGGATTAGGGAACTCAAAGGTTACCATGATAAAGATTAAAGCAAAGATTGAGATCTATTTAAAATCCACTATCATGAAGATATTAAAGATGTCAAATGCCAAACCGTAGCAGCTAGAGTAATGAACACAGTGTGAAAGAGGATAGTGTGCTAGGGCAGATTTAGGAGATCTCAACATTATCTAATCACAGGAAAATACATCATTTATTTATATTTTAAAAATAAAATAAATTATTCTAAACCCTATATAGGACACATAGATACTTCAAAATCATCTGATTTATTTTTTAAAGTTAAAAGAAGTCATTTTATACCCTATATAGGATACATTGATACTTCAAAAGCATCTGAAGGAATTTGAGATTATGCAAACATATGTCAATTAAATACCCGGATTACAAACAGTGGCGCAAACATTGTAACCCTTGTTGATCAGAGCTAGAATTGATAAACAACAATGAATCCTATGCCTTATATCACGCACATCTCCTTACCATTCTCTATCATTCTTTACTGAAACACTTCTCCATTTTGGTGGGCTACGTCTAAAAATAAGGTTTCAACAAAGGTTTTATTGCGTGTTTATTAAAATTAAAACTCCATTTTGGCGGGCTATGCTTGAAATAAGATTTCGAAGAAATTTTTAGAGTATGTTTATTAGATATTTAGAGTATTTTGGTAGGCTATATTCTTGATTCCTTAAATGATTTATTCAATTGGAATGTGACTAACATGATTTTCTGCCATGATTACTGCACTATTGTTGCCTCTTATTATACCCTCTACAGTATGGCGGTGGTTTCCCCTTCCCTTCTATTGTTTACTGCACTACTACCTTGCTCAAGGCTTCTTGTTGCGGGGTTGCGGTGTATACCACTCTACTGCATATGTTTCTCACCTTCTTGGCGGTATAGCGGTGTTTTTTTTTTATCATTACCTGAAGAGTGTCGATGAGAAAAATCTTCTTTGTCTTACCGATATCTCAATGTCTCATCAACATTAGATCTTGTGTTCCTCTAATGTTGGTTGTTGGTGTCGATGAGACAAGTTAATATCTCTTGCCGATATGCCATTGTCTAATCAATATTTTCCTTTAGCGGTATTTCTTTATATACCAATGTAACTCTGCCATGTCGGGCAGATTGATGATTATCACTGCGGTATGGTGGTGTTTTTTCCTTCCCTTCTATTTTTCACCGCACTACCACCTTGCTCAAGGCTTCTTGCTACAAGGTTGTGGTGTATACCGCTCTACCGCATGTGTTGCTCACCTTCCCGATGGTATAGCGATGTATGCTTTTGATCATTACCTCAAGAGTGTCGATGAGACAATCTTCTTTGTCTTATCGACATTAGATCTTATGTTCCTCTGATGTCGATTGTTGGTGTCAATGAGACAAGTTAATATCTCTTGTCGATATGCCACTGTCTCATCGATATTTTCCTTCGGCGGTATTTCTTTATATATCGGTGTAACTCTGCCATGTCAAGGGGACTTGTGATTATCCCTGTGGTATGGCAATGTTTTTCCCTTCTCTTAAGCTATTTACTGCACTATCGCCTTGCTCAAGGCTTCTTGTTTTGGGGTTGCAGTGTATACCACTCTACTGCATATATTGCTCACCCTCCCAATGGTCTAGTGGTGTATGCTTTTGATCATTACTTGAAGAATGTCGATGAGACAATCTTATTTGTCTTACTGATATCTCGATGTCTCATCGATATTACTTCATTATATCCAAGAGTTTTGTTTCACCAAGCACTTGTATATATACCTTGTCGATGTGATGCAAGTGATTCTCTCCTCGATATGCATGTATCTTGTTGACATTTCACTTTTTTACATCGTTGATGAGACATATAAATAAGTCTCTTCAACATAGGGGTGTCTAAACCAGTGCTAAACTTGAAGCTCAAGTTGGGAGGCTGAAAGTGGTGCTAAGGTCAAAGCTAAACTCAGATCCAAAGGCAGTGCTAAGGGCAGCACCACACTCGAAGCCAATATCTTTGCTATAGGCATTGATAATTATGGTATAAATTAGCACCGACTAGTCCTTATCGGTGCAAATAAATGCCAAAAATAGCGCCATCCTGATAAATAGCACCGATGTTTTCAAAAAATTGGTAAAAAATACATTAAAACATTGGGTGGAAGCAAAAAATGGAGCAAATCATTGGGATTTTTTGTAGTGCTCTCTCCCTCTCTCTATATCTCTCCCCTTTTCCCCTCTTATCCTCTCCTTTCTCCCTCCTAATTCTCTCTCTCTCTCTCTCTCTCTCTCTCTCTCTCTCTCTCTCTCTCTCCCTCTCTCTCTCTCTCTAATTCTCTCTCCCTCTCTCTCATTCTTCGCCTCTTCCCCTCTTCCACTCTCCCTTACCCTCCTAATTCTCTATCCCCTCTCTCCCTTCTTCCCCTCTCCCTCCTCCTCCTCCCTCTCTCTCTCCTCCCCCTCTCTCTCTCTCTCTCTCTCTCTCTCTCTCTCGTCCACCCTCCACCTCCTAATTAATCTTGGGTCTATGTGTGCCATAAATCAGATATGCAATTTTTGGCACCAAAATCTTACTGCCATAATACATTTTTAATTTTTTTCCAAATATTGCCTAACCCCAAATCGGATATCCGATGATATCCGATTTGTAAAACTTAGGATTGGGAATTTCTATGGAGCAATGTACTGACACCCAACCCAAAAAAAGTCAACTCGGGATTTTCACTTTTTTTAGCGAGTGCAAAATGCTACTTTTTTATATTGCCACTTTTTGGCCCATCATGATCCTACACATGCCCTTGTATGATATAAAAACATAGATAATAAAAGAGATAGATCTGCCTAAGTGGATGTAGCCCTTTTGGGTGAACCACTATAACTTTGGTGTCTTGGTGTTCTATGTTTTGTATTCTTTTTTATTTACATTTATATTTCTGCAACTTCTTTTTTTCTACAATTTTAAAATCAACAATTGGTATCAGAGCAAGGAGTTAAAGATCAGTGTTGAATTTGGTTTTGGAAAATGGTGAAGATTTTTTCGAAGCCATGGACAAAGCAGAAAAATGGAAGATTGAGAAATTTGCAGGTCAGAATTTTTGACCGTGGAAATTTCAGATGGAGTCATTATTGATCAAGCAATATATATCACGTGCTTTGCTCAGAAAAACCAAAGGAAAGGGCTCAATGTCGGATGAAGATTCAGAGAACATGGATATGAAAGCTCGGGCAACTATTTTCTTATCACTGTCTAGTAATGTTCTCTTCAATGTCTCAGCTGAAAAGACTACGAAGGAGTTGTGGGACAAATTATCTTCACTATATCAGATTGCATCAACTTCAAATAAGGTATTTATCATGAAGAAACTATATAACTTGAAAATGCGAGAAGGGGGTATTATGGAAAATCATTTAAATGAATTCAATACATTAGTCACTCAGTTAATATCTGTGGGTATTAACTTACATGATGAGATCAAGGCTATTTTATTACTGTATTCTTTGTCGAATAGCTGGGAAGGTGTGGTGATGGCAGTGAGTACTTCGGTGGCTACCAAAAGTAAGTTAAAATTCGATGATGTTGCAGCCAATCTTCTCAACGAAGATATGAGACGAAAACATTCAGAGCCTTCTTTGGGTGATGTTTTGACTGCAGTTAGCACTAGAAATTGGAGAAGAAGTCAAGAAAGAGGTAGAAACAATAATAGAAGAAGATCAAAATCTGCTCATAGATCAAAGTCAAGGGACATAAATGGTGCATGTTGGTTTTGTGGAAAACCCGGACATACAAATAAAAATTGTTGGAACTATAAAAAGGCTCAAGACAAGGTAATTAACAATGAATTTAATGATGTTGATGATGGTTTTTTGATTCTCTCAGTAGGTGATACAATTGTAGCTTCATGGGTACTTGGTTCTGGCGCTTCTTTTCATGCTACTTCTTGTCGTAATGCTTTTATCAATTATCAGGAAGGTATGTTTGGCAAATTTTTATGGGTGATAACAAGGAATGTGATATTACAGGAAAGGGTGATGTGTTATTGTCCTTGAGAAATGGTAATAAATGGTTATTGAAGGATGTAAGGCATGCTTCTACACTCCAAAGAAATTTAATTTTTGTAGGTCAGTTGTATATTCAAGGGTTCAATGGTAATTTCGGTTTAGATTTTTGGAAAGTGACAAAAGGTGTGTTAGTGCTTGCAAAGGGAAATAAATTGGGAAGTTTGTATGTTTTAGAGTGCAACGATGAAGTGGGAGCAACTTTGTGTGTTGTGGACAGCGGTTCTGAAATTTAGCACAAGAGGCTCAGGCATATGAGCAAGAAAGGACTTGAAGTTACGTTGCAACAAGTTAAAATTCTTGGCCCAAAATTCATTGATTTGGATTTGTGTGAGCATTGCCTTTATGGAAAATAGAATCAGAGCAGTTTTCTGAAAACGGGTCATAATACTAAAACCACTCCATTGGAACTTGTGTATTTTGATGTCTTTGGTCCCACTGAGGTAACATCATTTGGTGGTGCAGATTATTTTCTAACTTTTCTTTATGAGTGCACACGCAAAATTTGGATTTATATGTTGAATAAAAAATCAGATTTTTTTCAAAATTTAAAACTTTGAAAGCTCTTGTTGAAAATTAAGTTGGAATTAAAATTAAATGTCTCAAAACTGATAATGGGGATGAGTTTTTCTCTTCAGAATTTGACACGTTTTGTGAAAAAAATTGCATTCAAAGAATCAAAGTGGTCCCATTCACACCTCGGGAGAATGGTGCAGCCGAGAGGCTGAATAGGACTATTTTAAAGAGAGCTCGGTGCATGCTTTCCAATGTTGGTTTAGGAAAAGATTTTTGGGCAAAGGCATGTAACACTACAGTTTATTTGATCAATCGATCTCCCTCACCTCGATTGGAATTTGACATTACAGAGGAGGGATGGTTTGGTAAACGTATTTCTTATCATCATTTGTGGGTGTTTGGTTGTAAAACATTTGTGCATATTTCAAAGGAGCAGCGAGCGAAACTTGATTTTAAGTCAAAAAGGTGCATTTTTATTGGCTATGGTGAGGCTCAATTTGGTTTTAGGCTATGGGATCCAGTTGCAAAGAAAGTTATTTGGAGTCGCGATGTTATATTTAATGAGAAAAATTTCCCAGGTTTGCATACAAAGAGCTCTTCTCCAAATGAATATATTAAGGTTGATTTGTTTGATAATAACATTACCAAGCAACCCATTGTTTCTTTTTCTCATCCTTTAATAATTTCATCATAGCCAACACAAGTCTCTATGGGTCCTTCAAATGTGAGTATGTAGTCTTCAATTCTTAATACTATGCCTCCCCTTCATTCTACACAACCTTCAATGGTCTATTGCCAGCCCCCAAATGTTTTTATGCACTCATCGTTGCCTGTTCATACTCAAACTCAGCCTCCACTTGTATCGTTGCCTTCACATTTACTAGAGCAGCCAACACTTTGTGATACGCACCCCATATCACATAGTGTGCAGCCCCTCATTACTACTATGCAGCCCTTAATGCTTGGTTCACAACCTTTAATTCCTTGTGCACAACATATAACATGTAATGTGTAGCCTTCATATGGAATTTTGTCCTCCCTACAAGGTGCACACTCATCTTTACAAGGTGAGCGGCCTCTTCATATTTATGCATCCTCTCCTGTTGTGTCTACCACACGTGGTTGTGAGGGGCCCTATCTACAACAACATAAAAATGTTGAATTACTAAATCAGAGACTGAATATTGATGATAGCACGCAGAGGTAGAGTAATGAAGAAAATGTTGAACCACATAGGAATTTGCAACCACAACAGGGTCCTCAATTACAGAGATCTACTCATGAAAAGAAGCATCCATCCAAATTTGATGACTTTGAGCTTTTACTCTCTGATCAAATAGAGCCAACCACTTTCAAACAAGCTTGTAAAGATATCAATTCATTCCTTTGGATGGCGGTTATGCATGAAGAATTGGAGTCTTTACGTGAAACTAATACATGGGATTTCATTTCAATTCCACCAAATCAAAAAATTGTAAAGAATAAATGGGTTTACCATGTGAAAGAAGAAGATGGAGAGCAAAAAATTTATAGGGCCAGATTAGTGGTGAAGGGTTTTGATCAGCAAAAAGGTATTGATTTTAATGAAAAAAATTCACGAGTTGTAAAAATGCAAACAATTCATTTTGTTTTGGGTATGGCAATTGCTTGGGATCTCGAGCTTGAGCAACTTGATGTTCAAGCAGTGTTTCTTCATGGTGATATTGAGGAGGAATTATATATGGATTAGCCTAAAGGCTTTGTTCAACAGGGTCAAGAACACTTGTGTTGTAGATTGAAGCGGAGTTTATATGGGCTTAAGCAAGCCCCAAGACAATGGTATTTGAAATTTGATAGCTTCATGACTGAGCAACAGTTTGTTTGTTGTGAATCAAATCCGTGTATTTATTATAAATGGCTTGCTAATGGTAAGTTTGTTATTCTTTTACTCTATGTTGATAATATGTTGGTTGTTGGAACTAGTGTGAGGATTGTTAGTGAGTTGAAGAAACATTTAGCTCTATGTTTTTCCATGAAAGATTTAGGGGAAGTGAAGAGGATTCTTGGCATGAATATAATTAGGAACTGAAATAAGAAAGACATCAGATTGTCTTACGAGAAGTATATTCTTAAGATTTTGGATTGGTTTAATATGAAGAATGCCAAGTTTGTTTCCACTCCTTTGGCTGATCATTTTCATTTATCTTTACCTATGTATCCTAAAATGGAAGAGGATAAAAGAATGCATGAAATATGTTCCATATTCATCAACTATTGGCAGTATTATGTATGCCATGGTTTCTACTCATTCAGATATTTCTCATGCATTGGGAGTTGTGAGCATATTTATGAGTAATCCAGGTGAATCACATTGGTAGGCAGTTCGGTGGATTTTTTTATATTTGAAGGGTACATCAAATTATGTTTTATGTTTTGGTACAAAGGATATTCAGTTGTGTGGATTTGTAGATTCGGACATGGATGGAGACTTGGATAAACGAAGGTCTACTACAGGTAATGTGTTTACTTTTTTGGGGGCAACGATTAGTTGGGTTTCACAGTTGCAACAGGTGGTTGCAATTTCCTCTACAGAGGTTGAGTATATTGCTCTAACTAAAGGAGCCAAGGAAATGATATGGTTACAGTGGATGTTAAGTGAATTATGGTGTAAGAAATTAGTTTTTACTTTATTTTGTGATAGTAATAGTGCTATTCATTTGGCCAAGAATTACGCCATCCATAATCGAACAAAGCACATTGAAGTGTGATATCATTTTATTCGCCATGTTCTTGATGTGGGTAAGATTTAGGTGGAGAAAATTGATATGAAATTTAACCCTATAGATGCATTGAAAAAAATTGTGCCACTAGAGAATTTTGAGTTTTGTAGAGCTTCTCTTGGTATTGTTCCAAAGTGACTATAGGTCTGATGTAGAGTTATTTTGTACAACTCTCTTGTTGATCTGGTTGGTCTTCAAATGGGATCTTCCTTTTGTAACTATTGTCACCTCTCTTGTAATGGTACTACCTTCTTGTAACTGTCGATTCCTTTTGGGAGTAGATGATGTGTAAGGCATCTTATTTTGAGTTGGGTGGTAATTAATTAGAACGGGATATGAGAAACAGAGAGTTTTGTATGATATAGAAACATAGATAATAAAAGAGATAGCTCTGCCTAAGTGGACCTAGCCCTTTTGGGTGAATCAATATAACTTCGATGTCTTGATGTTCTATGTTTTATATTCTATTTTATTTTCATTTATATTTCTGCAACTTCTTCTTTTGTTCTGTAATTTTAAAATCACCAATATGGAACCATTTGCAAAAGTTGGAGCTTTGGGTTTTACATCCCCCTTTGGAGGTTACTCAAGACAATTGGAAATATGTCATCTCATGGGCACAGTGAATCACAGATATGCACATAATGGAATTATTGAAGAAAAGGAATCTCGCGTATAGACCAGGGGATCTAAGGAAATATAAAAGTTTCATGTCCTTATTCCTCTTTGGCTTATGCATCTGACAAAAGATTGAATTAATGAGATTATTATTTGAATTTTGGAGCATTTTGAATTTGATGAGTTTAAATGAAAGATAATTAATTCATTTATTTTAATTTATTGATCTATATGAATTAGTTAATTCTATTTGATTGATTATGCATTTGTTACGCAAACTATTGATTCGATAAATTGATTGTGATCTTTGCACATAATGCCAGATTCAGAAGCAAATGACACCAGGGTTATAAATGAAAATAGGGCATTAAAATTAATGTTATTTTATCTTTTAAAAAATAACATTAATTTAAAGGGGGTTCTAACTATTATTTCAATTGGGAATTAAATTCTATATGCATTTAATTAAAATAATGTGAAAGTAATTAATTCTTGAAATTAATTATTAAATTCATTAATTTTATAAATTAATTAATGTGTTCTATGTTTGTAGGTACTTTGGTGCACTGAAAAAGATAATAGATTGCGGTGATGAACTTTTCCAAATATCTTTGAGGTTTATTTGCAAATTGCATGTCAAAGAAAAAATTTCTACGAAGATCATCAAGCTAGGAGTAAAATTGGCAAGTGACAGTGGCACTTAAAGTTATTTTTAGAAAAGGACGTTGATGCTCATCGTGCAAAAGGAAGAACTCAGAGTCAAATTGGAAATTTGTAACTTTTGAAGTGAAGCCAACTAAGAGTCAACTAAAGTAAAATTGAGGATGAAATAGAAACTTTCCTTTGCAAAGAAGTTGTGTGCATGCAAAAGGTTGCTTTTGCATGTTTTCTTTTGGTGGGAATAATGTAATTGTGAGCTATTTTTTATCAAATCAAGCTCATTTGAAAGGGTTAGAAGGTTAGATAGTTGCAAGTTAGAAGTTAGATTATTGAGAGTTCGTTGCTTAGATTTTTAGAGTAAGTTAGATAATAGATTTTTCTACATTCCTAGTTAATCGAGTTAATTTGAAGACATTGTTTTCCATACACTAGTGAAGTATGCCAGATTTGTTAATGTTTATTTGTTTCACCATAGTAGAAGCAGTTAGATTTAAAATTTCTTTGAGTTACACTTTGAAGTGTTATTTGTTTGGTTAATCATCAGATTTGATTTTTTTCAAGGAAATGAAATAAATTTTTATCTTTTCTCTAGTTCGAATTGTAATGGATGATCTGCAATATGCTAATGATTTATGCACTGTGAATGAATGCAGTTGTGTATTGGTTTCAAGTTGATTTATTCTATAGTTTATTTTAGATTTTCCTTGAAGAATTATAGGTTTGGTTAATTAGATTAATCAAAATTCCTTCCTCTCTCGCATCCCTAATCTATCTTTTTCTTTTCTTTATCATTTGGCTAGAGTGGGTTTAGATAGAAGTTCAATCTTGCAACAACCAAGACGCTCAATAACTAGGAGGTCACTTGAACATTACAGCCATATTGACCACTCACCAATAGTAATGTTGTGACCCAACATCAAAAACCTTGGGAAGTGTTTGATTTAACGAGAATTCGCTTCTTTCAGAAGAGGTATGGTAATTGAATGTTGTATGTATGTTTATATGTCAATTTGGCCATTAACACCATGTATGTATTCATGTATATCTATCTTTATGGAAATTATATTTAGAAAAATGTTGTCAATGCATGGGATTATGTAATATGAAATCATTACTTGGGATTATGTAATGTTTATTTATAAATGCAATGGAAATTTGAAATGGAATTATTTTAAATATGCAACTTTTTATTGAAATAGAAAGGAAATTTTGTATTGCTATAAGTTGGTAAACTTAAATTGTACACATGTGGGTTAAAACTTAGGTAAAATTAGCAGGTAAAATATAGGGCTCATTATAGTGGGCTATGGCATAGAAGAATGTGTCACATCAATTTTGATAGCCTAGTAAGGATTAGCTCAATTCAAGTTGTTAGAGATCTACCAAAGATTATAATAAATCCTATCAATATTGTCTGCAAGGAATGTCAGATTGAGAAGAAAGCTAGAAAGAGTTTCAAATTCAAAGAACAATCTACAATCGGTCCTTTGGAGTTGGTACATACAAACCTTTATGTACCTACATGAACAAAAAGTTTTCAAGGTGATGGGTATTTCATGTTATTAATTAATGGTTATTCTAGAATGACTTGGGTTACTTTTCTCAAAGAAAAATCAAAAGCTCTAGATAAGTTTAAGGCATTCAAAACTATGATTGAGAATGAAATGGATATGAAAATAAAAAATTTAAGATCTGACACAGGTGGAGATTTCACCTCCAATGAGTCTAACAATTTTTGTGAAGTTCAAGGAATAAAGAGGCATTTTTTCAGCTCCTAAGACTCCTCAATAGAATGGAGTAGTGGAAAGAAAGAATAGGATTGTTCAAGAAGTAGCAAGAACAATGGTGAAAGAAGTAACCCTACCGAAATTCTATTGGAGAGAATCAATTCATATTGAAATCTATATACTTAATAGGGAACAAGCAAGGGAAAATAGTTCAAAGACTCCCTATGAGATATGGTATGGAAGAACTCCTACTATCAAGTATTTTAGAGTGTGGAAGTAAATGTTATATCATAAGAGATGAAGAAAAAATTAAAGGAAAGTTTGATGCTATATTTGATGAAGGAATATTCCTTGGTTACTCTACAAAGAACGAGGCTTGAAAAGGATCGTTCAAAGTGAAAATGTCAAAGTAGATGAAGACTTACATAAAAGCTTAGTATTGATAGATAGATATGAATCAGATGAGTCCTCTTGCAAAGAAGAAGAGAAGAGTGAAGGTAAGGAAAAATAAGTGTAGGTTGAAGAGGAAGAAGCACTCGAAAAAAGATCCCTAAGACCCGTAAGTATGTGTAGAAGAATCATTATGAAGATTAGATCATTGGTAACAAAAGAAAAGGTGTAGTGATAAGAAGAAAAGTAGCTATGATAGAAGAACAACTAAACTTATGTTTATTGTGAAAAGTTGAACCTAAAATAGTGGTTGAAAGGATGCAAAGATGAATTTTGGATCAAGGCTATGGAAGAAGAATTAAAGCAGATTGAGAAGAATCAAACTTGGGAAATTATCCCAAGACTAGCAAACAAGAATGTGATTGGAACTAAGTGGGTGTTTTGAAATAAGTTGAACAAGAATGGAGAAGTTGTTAGGAATAACGAAAGGCTTGTGTGTAAAGTTTACTCACAAGTGGAAGGATAGATTTTGAGGAAACCTTTCCTCTAGTGGAAAGAATGGAAGCTATTAGGATGTTTTTGGCCTTTGCAGCACACAAGGATTTCAAAATTTATCAGATGGATGTGAAGTTTTCATTTTTGAAATGTGAATTGGAAGAAGAATTATATACTAAACAACCACAAGGCTTTCGGCTATCAGATAATCCTAATATTGTATGCATATTGAAGAAGGAATTATATAGACTTAAGCAAGATCCTAGAGCTTGGTATACAAGATTAGATAGGTACTTGTTGCAACAAGGATTCAATAAAGGTACTGCATATAACAACCTTTATTTTATGGTTGAAAAAATTCAAATCTTGATTGTGGTTGTATATGTTGATATAATCTTTGGAGGAAATGAAAGTATGTGCAAGATATTTTCATAATAGATGTAGAATGAGTTTGAAATATCAATGTTTGGGGAGATGAATTTCTTCCTTGGACTACAAATCAATCAGACAAAGAAGGCTATATTTATTTCACAATCAAAGTATGTGAAGGAATTTTTGAAGAAGTTTGGAATGGAAGACTCTAAATCAGTATATACTCATATGGTTACAGGTTGCAAGTTGAGTAAGAATGAAGAATCTCCTAAGGCTAATGAGAAAAAGTATAGATCAATGATTGAAGGAGTGTTGTATCTAACTACTAACAAACTAGATATCCTACATACAGTTTGTCTTATGGCCAGATTTCAAGAAGATCCTAGAGAATCGCATGTGGCAGTAGTGAATATAATATTCAGATACTTCAAGGGTGATTGTTTCACTTATTAGCCTATTTTTTGTTTCTTTTATGCATACTTTTAGATACTATTAGACAATCCTTTCATAAAATACTCTTATGATATGCTATCTTTTCATGTTTATTATACAACCTTGGACTTAAATTATAGTAATGCAAATATAGTTATGATATAGTAGTATTGCATGGTATATATGTGAGTGTGTATAAAATATGGAAGAAATTTTGTGTTTAATCATAATAGTTAGCTTTGTGTATATGTCTTGTGGATTAAACTCTTGCAGCCCAAGAAGTTACTGTAGCCCTCAACAAAAGGAAGACTTGGACAGTGAAATAGGGGAAGTGCTAGATCAAGTTAAATGCAATAACTACCATGTGGAGATAACTAATGAATTTTTTCATGCATCATTATGATAGCTAATAACGCATTGAGAAGAAGAATTATTTTGTTGATAGGACTTTGGATTTCAATTTGTGTTTCTTACATGCAAATCTATTTTACAGAGTTTCAATTCTATTAGAACCCTTCTTTCTTTTCAATTATAATTTGAAAAATTCAAATATTAACTATATACTCTGAAATCTAGGAGTTGTAGCTAATGATTTCAGTTATGATTTATGTTTAGAATAAACTATCTTGTGCTTGTATATAGCTAGTGGTTAAGTCCTTAGATAAGTTAGTTAATTTCAATATTTTTTTATCGGTTATTTTTCAATTTCAGTTATCATCTACAGACATGTTGATTTTTCAAAATGATTTCATTGAATACAATTTGTGAAGAAGATTTTGTGTAATATTTTATGATGCATAATGAATGAATTTCAATTTCACATGGATGCATAAAATCTGATATTTAGATTTGGTTCTAGCTAAGTGAAGACAACCACTTGATCAGGCCACTCAAAGTAACTATTCTTCACTACATTTATAGTTATTTTATTTCTATTCAGTAGCTATTTATGTTTATCATTGTTTCATAAATTGCATGTAAAGAAGAATAGATCCTCATACTTTGATTATCAGTAATGAATGTTCATGAGAATGCATTCATTTGGTTAATTCGTAGTACTCTAGAGGTTAGAATAATTTTAATTACTAGTTTGATTAGTTTTGAGTTGGTATAGTATTTTTTTACTATCAACAGTTCAATTATAGGTTAAGTTGTAGGCACCTGTAGCCATTAGCGTTAGTTTGTTTCTTTCACTCTTATGCAATTTTGTAAATTTCCAGCAAGTAGAATACCTTAATTAGGATAACCTAGGTAGCCTCAAGTCTCTGAGGGAACATATAGTGCAACACCATCACAAGTTTACAAATCTTGGTTGACAATTTAATGTACTCTTTACAATGTTGAGTGGACTATTCAGCTAGGCATACCTATGAATTGTGTAGCTTTTACCAAGTTTACAAGAAACTAGTTTAGACTCTACATTTTTTGCATCATTGTCGGGGATGGTGCTATCTTCATAGAATTTTTTTCCATTCTTTTATAATTTACATTTTATTTTCAATATTAGGACTATGAAGCTTTATCTTATCAACATACCAGAATGTTACACTAACATTGTGTAAGATTGCTACTATTCAAAGTCATATTTATTATATGCATCCCTGAGGTAGAGAGATTATTTGGGAATATTCCTCCCCTCTACATGCCAAGAAGCCATAACAAAAATTGGTGACTCCAATACTCAGAGCGAGGGTAATACTGAAGAAGAAATTTCCCTATCACCAACATCTAGTGTTGTTTATGATTAAATTTCTTTATAGATTATAAACAGAGTATTAAACTTAAAAATTTGAAGTTGATTCCAAATCAATATTGGAAGTATTGATCATGAATTTACAATTCTGAATTTCCGTTTAATGGTATTCGATCCTCAAGAGCAGAACATTTATTTATTTTGATGTCTTTCCTTGTGGATCGGATTTGTCTTAAATACGAATGGAGAGACACGTCCCATGAGCGGACATGTCTCCACAATGTGGAGACACGTCCCATGAGTGGAAATTTCTCCACAATGTGGAGACACGTCCTCTCATGGGATGTATCTCATGGATTGTGCCTTTTCGTCTAACTAAGACACCCAATCACCAATCGGGTTAGTTACTTAATAAAAATGAATGATTACTAAGTTCGATTTGTATTTTATCTTTCACAAATAAATAATATCCAATCTGGAACTCAATCGAGATTCTATATGAAACATATAAATCCAATAATGTGCAAGTATTAACCTCTAAATGCAGATCGATAATATACTTGGTATGTAGCAGATTTCAATATATATAAATGATGACATGAATATATATAATTAATATATGTGTGTGTATACATATGTTAGTACATATTAACATTTATATACACACACATATGATCAAATCGATCATCATTTATATCTGACCGAAGCTACCATATTTCAACACTCCCTCTTAGCTAGGGAAGATAACTCTAACCAAGTATATAGTGATATCACCTTACTCGTGCTATCAAGGGATATGGTATGCTTCTAAGAGTGTCAAGTCACATGACATTCTTCATAACACATCTTCATTATAGTATGTGCACTAACATCAAGTCTCATGATGTCTACCATAATAAATCATGGCATATCCAAGGATACATTTATCCACCATGATTATCCCATAAGGATCATAATGATCTTCAACTGATATCAAATCGCATGATATCTATCACAATGTCCAAGAGATACTATCATGACATATCCATGGATATCAAGTCACATGATATCCATCATGATAGTGAAACTAATCATTGTAGATTCGTCACCTTACAATGTCAAATGAAAGTGTTCATTATCAGAAAGATCGTCACCTTTCAATAATGTACACAAGGGGAGAGGGCCCATAAATTCATGGAGTCACACACATGAAAAAAGAGTTTACACATTAAAAATATTTTAAATACATTAGTACAAAATAAATAATTTGAGTCTCAATCTCAATGATAATTTACATTTCAACCATACCAAGTTTCTTCTTGAAGTGTTCAACTTTAACTCTAGAGAGAGGCTTGGTTAGAATGTTTGTTGTTTGATCATTTGTACTAATATAATCCAACTGGATCACACTCCTTTCTACCATGTCACTCGCATAGTTGTAAGGGATCTCTATGTGCTTTGATCTATCATGGAATACTAGATTCATCGACAGCTTAATACAACTATGCTTGTCATAGTGGATAATAGTAGGATTCAGGGGTTCACCAAATAATCCCACAAGCAATTTCCAGAGCCATGTTGCTTCTCTTTCTCCCATAGAGGCTGCAATATATTCAGATTTTTTTGAGCTTTGTGCCACTGAAAACTGTTTCCTTCTTATCCAAGAGATCATAGTCGATCCTAAACTGAAGCAACATACTAATGTACTTTTTTGATTAGTTACACTTCTAGCACAATCTAAATCAGAGTATCCATGTAAATCTAGATTGACATTTATGTATTTAAAACCATATCCAATAGTACCTTGAAGGTATCTCAATATATGCTTCACAGCAACAAGGTGTATTTCCTTTGGCTCACACATAAACTGTCTTAGGGCATTCACTGCATAGCAAATATATGGTCTGGTATTAACCAAGTACATTAATGATCCAATTATCTTTCTATAGAGAGTAGGATCTACAAAAATTTTATTTTTTTTTGCTTCTTTCAATTTGTGTAAGTTGTTTTCCATAGGTGTATACATGGGTCTATAGTCTAACATCCCAAATCTCTTCATAATATCAATACTATACTTTCCTTGATTTAAAATGATACCATTTGATTTCTGCCAGACTTCTAACCCCAGGAAGTAATGTAAAATTCCCAAGTCTTTCATTTCAAATTCTGAAGCCAGGTCCTTTTTTACATAAAGTAATAAGGTGATCTTATCTTGTTATTAGCAGGTCATCAACATATAAAATTAGTATTAATATGTCACCTTTAATTACCTTAAAATAGAGATTTGGATCTGAATCATTCTTGGAAAATCCTAGTCCCAAAAGATAGCTATCGATTATTTCATACCAGGCTTTGGGGGCCTGTTTAAGTCCATATAGAGCTTTCTTCAATCCACATACATGTGATTTTGTTTTATGTATCACAAAGCCTTTAGGTTTCTCTAAATAGACTTCTTCAATGGTCCCATTCAAGAAGGCAGTTTACACATCCATTTGATGGATCTTCCAGCCTTTAGTTGATGCAATAGCTATTACTACTCTCATAGAGGTGTATCGGGCAACAGGTGAAAATATCTCTTCATAATCAATACCTTCCTTTTGTGAGAAACCTCTGGCCACAAAATGTGCCTTGTGTTTATCTGTATTGCCATCACCAACATGTTTGATTTTGAAGAGCCATTTGGAAGAGACAATAAATTTCTCTTTTGGTCTACGTACTATATCCCATACATCATTTTTTAGAATGGAGCGATACTCTTCCGTCATAGCATCTTTCCATACTTGATGCTTGAGAGCTTCTGTAATGATAGTTGGTTTTGAACTAATGATCTCATTCATTAAGGCAACATAGCTTGAGAATATTTTGGGTCTCTTACTTTCTCTAAAAGTTCCTTTGGGTGATGTATAATTCTCAGCTTCCTCGATCATCTTTCTAGCCCAAAGTGGTCTCCTTTTTTCTATTGTTATTAATATTCTCTTCTAGTGCAGTTTGGTTTTCATTTATGATTACTTCAAGATACTCCCTCTAAATCTCAGGAGCAGGATCCTCCTCCACGACTTTAGGAGAATCTTGAATTTATATATCATTAGAACTCTTTGCCCTTTTAAAAGCAATGTCTTCCTCAAAGATGACATCTCTACTTAGTTCAATTTTTTTCTGTCCAGATATGTATATTTTGTAATATTTTGAGATTTCACTATAGCCCATGAATATCCCTTTCTTTCCAGTAGGCTCTAATTTAGATCTCTTTTCTTTAGGTACATGAATGTAGACAGGGAAACCAAAGATCCTTAAGTGACTTATGTCAAGTTTTACACCAGTAAATTCTTCTTCAGGAGTTTTGTTTTCTAGATGTGAGTGGGGACATCTATTTTGGATGTAGATAGTTGTCCTAGAGGCTTCTACCCAAAAATAAGTTTCTATGTTTTGGTCGTACAAAATTTCTCTAGAAGCTTCTACAATAGTTCCATTTTTCCTCTCAACAACACCATTTTGTTGAGGATTTTAGGCTACAGTAAACTCCCTCTTAATCCTAGCATTTACACAAAATTCCTTAAAGATTTTTGAGGTGTATTCCTTCCCACTATCTATTCTTAGTATTTTGATTTTCCTCCCAGAAAATTTTTCTATAAGAGCTTTAAACTCCTTAAACCTTTTAAGGACTTCTATCAACTCTTTACATTTAAGAAAATGTATCCAGGTCTTTCTAGAGAAGTCATCTACAAATATTACATAATATAAGAATCCTGCCATGGAGGGTACAAACATGGGTCCACATAAGTTAGAGTGTACTAGTTCTAATATGTTTTTGGTTTTACTCAAACTATTTTGGAAGGTCCCCTTTGTATTCTTCCCTAGGGCACACCCTTTGCATTCTCCTTCATGAATTTGTTTTAGTTTGGGAAATTATGTTACTAATTTTTCTACTGAAAGTAGGGCACGAAAATGAATATGCCCTAATCTTCAATGCCAAATTTCATTTGAATCAGAAATCTCATGAATAAGGGCTTGATTAGTGTCAGTGCATAGTATGTAGAGATATCCTTGTCTTATACCTATAGTTTTTTCTTTCTTTATGGTGGAGTTCTCTGGCCATGCCAGAACTTTTCCATCCATAAAGGTAACCCTATATTTGTTGTCTTCAAGAGCAGAAATGTATATTAGGTTCCTCTTTATTCCTGGTACAAACAATACTCCAGTGAGTTGTAGAGAGAGGCCAAACTTCAAATTTATGGTGCAAGTTCCAACCCCCTTAACTGGATGTGTAGAATCATCCCCAATGGTTAATTCTTCGTCAGTTTATTCTATCATAGTATCTAGGTGCTCTCTGAATCTTGTGATGTCCCTTGATGAACCACTATCAATTACCCAGTTATTGACTTTTTTTGATACTTGGCTTGATAATGTTGAGTAGAAGACAAATTTCTCAAAATCATATTTTGTATTTGTCTTTCTAACTTTAGCAAAGGATGCTTGTTGCTTTGTTCTGTCAGGGCATTTCATTGCATAGTGTCCATATTGATCACATCTGAAACATTGTATTTGGGAGATGTCTTTCCTTTTCTTGAATGATCCCTTTCCATAAGAATTTTTCTTTCTCTTGAATTTTTTCTTATGAGAATTTGTGTTTAGCACATGAATATCCTCATCTATGGGTTTCTTATTGTTTCCTTTTGTTATTATTCTTGTTTATTCTTGTAAGCAATATGTTCTTAGCCTATCAAATTTAGGGAGCTTTGATCTTGCACTTATTCCTTGAATAAATGAATCCCATGAGTTTGGTAGGCCACCTAGAGCTATTAGTGTTAACTCCTTTCTATCAATTTGATATCCAACTGTTGACAATTGATCTCTTAGTTCAGTGATTCTCATGAAATATGTATTGATAGATTCCCCCTTGTTTATTTGCACATGATTAAGTTGCCTCTTTAGAGCAAGGGTCCTGTTGGTGTTGCTTATTTTAAAAGTGCTTTCAAGGGATTTAAACATTAGGTATGCAGTCTCATGTTTAGATAGAATAGGTACTATATGGTCCCTAGTTGAATTTACTATAATTTTCATAGTTTTCTCATTGTTCTCAATCCATTTAGATTTCTCTGGATCTTTCTTTGGTTATGTCTTGTTTTCTTTCACAAATGAGTCTAACTTATTTTCTTTCAAAATCATCATGATTTTGAATTTCCATGATGTAAATTTGTCTGCACCTTCAAGACAATCCTCGAATCTTATTGCAGTTGACATTATGAAGAATGAAATGTGTTTGTGATTTCAAGAGAAAATATGATTTTAAATAATCTGATATCTGGATTTAATCAGATCTTTCTTAACGTGGCTCTGATACCATGTTGTTTACGATTAAATTTCTTTATAGATTATAAACAAATTATTGAACTTAAAACTATGAAGTTGACGCCATATCAATATTGGAAGTATTGATCATGAATTTATAAGTCTAAATTTTTGTTTAATGGTATTCGATCCTCAAGAGAAGAACATTTATTTATTTTGATGTATTTCCTTATGGATCAGATATGTCTTAATATGAATGGAGAGACATGTCCCATGAGCATACATATGTCCACAACATGGAGAGACGTCTGCTCATGGACTGTGCCTTTTCATCTAACTAAGACACTTGATCACCAATCGGGTTAGTTACTTAATAAACATGAATGCTTACTAAGTTCGATTTTTATTTTATCTTGCACAAATAAATAATATCCAATATGGAACTCAATCAGGATTCTAAATGAAACATATAAAGCCAATAATCTGCAAGTAATAACCTCCAAATGCAGATCAATAATATACTTGGGATGTAGTAGATTTTGATTTATATAAATGATGACATGAATATATATATAATTAATATATGTGTGTATACATATGGTAGTACATATTGACATATATATACACACATATGATCAAATCGATCATCATTTATATTTGACCGAAGCTACCATATTTCAACATCTAGCACACAAAAAAAGGGAACATACCGAACCTTGGGTGATCTAATGGATGATCTTGAGTGTGCAACCTTTGAGTTCCCAATCACCAACACAAAAAGGGCTACTATGCTGAAGAATATTCCTCCTTCAATATTACTATTCTTTTATGGGTTGGTGATTGAAGACCCGGATACATTTATGTTTGAATTTGAAGTCCTATGTAGAAGTTATGACTATATAGTTGATGCTCATAGACTCAAACTCTTCCCTGCCACTCTAAAATATGTAGCCCTAAGATGGTTTATGGGTTACGCAAGGATGTTGTTCATGATTGGGATACCATGAAAACATTGTTCTTGGAGAAATATCAAGACTATTGTAGAAGACTTGATAGGAGGAGAGATGAAATTTTTAGAATTTCATAGAAGGAGGATGAGCCATTAGAATATTATGTGGAAAAAAATTAGTTTTCTTTGAAAAAAAATCCACAGAACAAGTTATCTGAAGAATCCCTCAAGCTAGTATTTTTGAGAGGGGTCAATGAGGACTCTATGGATTCCCTCAATCTTATTGGGCAAGGGGATATCTCTCAAATACCATTTGAAGACATCTTCAATGTCTACAAAAACTATTCTAGGACCTTCACTAAGAGGCCAAGAGGAGAGAGCACATCCACTATTGGCAAATCATCTACTGGGTTTTCAAAGATAGAATTAAGAAATTTGTTATCCAACATAAAGGAGGACATTGTCAATCACTTGAAAACTCAGTTGGATACTCTCCACATCAAGAAGAAGAAAGAGGAAGCTGAGGAAATTTTTGCTAAATACTACCCAAGCTATAGGAAAAGGAAAGCAAACTGTAAATGTAAGAGGGTGGCTAGTATTCAATAAGACAAAACTGAGAAACCTAATTTTTAGCCAGTTGAAGGAGAGCATGGATAGCTATTTTACATAGCTCAAAAAATTCCATGGAAACAAAGACAAGGTATGCCACAAAACCCTCTTAAATTCAATTCATCCTTTCCCATTAGCAATCAAAAATTTTATGCTTGGAATTCTCAACTTTGGCCGGCTAATCAAAATCAATGGAAAAACCCTCAAAAATGGCCACAACTTCAACAAAATTGGAACTAGTAGCAACCAAATCCTTGGTCACAACAAAATTTCTAGAGTTCCAATTACAATCCCTAGTGGCCAACACAGAAGAACTAGTGGTAGCTTCAATGGAAAAAAGGCCAGCAATGGTAGTAGAAAAACATGAATTATCAACAGCCTATGCTTCCTTCTCAACCCCAACAACAAGCCATTATGCCTCTATCGAATCCTACACCACATCCACCCAAACCACCACAATTACTTATCCAACTTGCACCTAAACCTAACAAAAAGCATTTCCAACAGGCTTATACTAACAAGGTTATGCAATACCCCACTTATGGGGTAGAGGTGAGTGATGTCCACCTCAAGTCAAGGAAACAACTAGTTGAACCTTCATCCCCTCAAATCACTGAGATGGAGGATGAGGAACCTGTAGTTGAAGCTTCAAAAAAATCACCTCTAGAACCTGAGTCAAATCAGGTCCACCAGACTACCTCAATTCCAAAGCCTCCTTTACTTAAACACTTAGCCATTCAAAATATCACACATAGGCTGAGATAGACCTACTAGGTCATCTAAAGGATGTAAGCATTAAGATTCCTCTCATCCAAGCTACTAAAGATATCCCAATTTACACTAAAATTGTGAGGGATCTATGTCTTAAGAAACTAGGGAGGAAAAGGAGAGATCCTCAGACAGTCCATGTCCTAGGAAATCTTGCAGATATCATGTAAGGGAACATTACTATCCCTAAATACACAAACCCTAGTAGTCCAGTAGTAGACGCTAAGATTAATGGAACCCTCACCAAGAACACTTTAATAGACTTAGGGGTAGAAATCAATTTCATGACTAAATAACTAATGCAATTACTTTAGTTAGCCAACCTTATACCTACATAAATTATTCTATAGTTGGTGGATAGGTCAATAGTTAAGCCTGGAGAAATCATTGAATATTTAGTTATTGTATTAGATTCTTGGGAATATCTTATTGATTTGATAGTCTTACAACCAAAGGTTAATCTTATAGGATATCCACTCATCCTAGGCAAACCATGGTTAGCTACAGTTGATGCATTCATTGGTTGTAATTCTGGAAATATGATAACATCTAATGGGATTGTGACTAAGAAATTGGTCCTCTACCCTCTAGTCCAACCTTATGCTAACCTTGAGCAAACCATTTGGCCCACTTTGAATAAGGAAGATAATTATTCCCTATAGACTTTCATGACAATAGAATTCAGCCCTCTATTGGATGATCAAGATGAAGATGAGTTTATTTTTCATATAATATAGAATGACTATGGTAGGAGCCTGCAGTAACAGGATTGTCTCACATGCCTACAAGACCCCTTGCAAAGTATTATACTCGCAAATTCCTTAAAATAAATATCTTAGATATTTCATTCCTTAGTACCACAATAGTGTGTACCAATCATTACAAGCCTTGACCTCTCATCTGTGCAAGAATCATCCAAAGAACTAGAAGTCGTGCTAGGAAAAATGTTGAACATAAACAATGCATTAACTAAAGAATAGAAAAATTTCATGCACACAATGTTGCAAGCACACGTAGCAGCATATGCATAGGACTATCATGATATGAAAGGTATAGATCCTGACTTATGTATGCATAGGATCTATATAAATGATGTTTATAGGCCCATTAGACAACCTCAAAGACTAATGAACCCTGCCTTCAAAGAAACAGTCATTTAGTTGAACTTCAAAAACTCCTTGATGCAAGCTTCATTTATCCTATATCTGATAGTGAATGGGTCTCACCTTTGGTCATTGTTCCCAAGAAAGGTGGAAAATGGAGAGTATGTGTAGATTATAGGGAAATGAACACAACCATTAGGAAGTATCACTCTCCATTGCCTTTTATTGATCAAGTGCTTGACTCTTTAATTGGGAAGTACTTTTCATTCCTAGATTGTTTTAGTGGTTACAATTAGATAAAAATTTCTCTAGAGGATCAGGACATAAAAACATTCACGAATCCTTGGGGTACTTATGCCTACTTCATTCTGCCCTTTGGATTATGCAATGCTCTAGCTACATTTCAAAGGGCAATGCTCAACATCTTTTTTGATTATTATCATGACTATATGGAGATATATGTGGATGATTTAACCACATATGGAGAAATTTATGAGGAAGCCCTCAAAAATCTAGAATAGGTATTAAAGATATGCAAAGAACACAACTTGTCCCTTAGTAAAGAAAAATGTTTTATGATGATGACAGGGAATTTTTTTCGAGCACTTCATATCTAGTGCATGGATTCAGGTTGATCCACATAAGATAGCAATCATTTCTACATTACCCATTCCACAAAAGAAGAGAGATGTTAGAATTTTCCTTGGCCATACAAGCTACTACAGGAGGTTTATTAAAGACTTCAGTAAGATTTTTGCACAATTGTTTGTTTTTTTGACTAAAGATATTGAATTTGATTGGACAATAGAGTGCCAACATTCCTTTGAAGAGCTAAAGAAGGCCTTAACCTAAGAACCTATTTTAAGGGGGGGAAATTGGACCTTACACTTCCATATACATAGAGATGTTTCAGATTTTTCTATTAGATCAATTTTGGGTCAAAAAGAAGGTAACAAAAATATGAAATCTATTACGTTAGCAAGAATCTTCAAGGAGCAGAGCTAAATTATATTGTTACAAAAAGTATGCTAGCAATAGTGTATGCCATCAATAAATTTAGGCATTACATCACTAGTATTTTATTTTTTGTCCACACAGACCATACAACTATCAAATATTCGATGAACAAGACTATAGTAGGGGGTAGAATAGTCATATGGTTGCTCCTTCTACAAGAGTTTGATATTACAATAGTGGAAAAACCTGGTAAAGCTAATGCAGTAGCATGTTTTTTGTCAATTTTTCCAACACAATTAGTAGAAGGTGTAGTGGATGACTCATTTCTATATGAACACTTGTTTGCACTTAATGTACATGTTCCCTAGCATACTGACATTGCAAGTTATTTAGTGATAGGGCAGATCCCACCACACTTTTCTCTAAGGGAAAGGAGACAGCTAGTACATAAGTGTTTTCCATACTCTTAGGTATCACAGTATATGTTCTACACTGGCCCTGATAACATCATGATAAGGTGGATAAGGGAAGATTAAATCTATGATATCATGAAGGCTTTCCATGATGAGCCATGTGGGGGTCATTTTGGTGCAAAAATGATAGCATTCAAATTCCTCACACCTGGTTATTATTGGCCAAATTTACATAAGGATTATGTCAAGTACACAAGAAGTTGTGATAGGTTTTGTAAGTGAGAGGGACCAACCACTGCAAGGCCCTAGGTCATGAAAGGCCAAGAGCAGTATGGTTGCCCTAACTTACCTAAGTTAAAAGGAAGGTTAGGATAGGTGGGATGAAAGTGATGAGAACTATGGGTCCTGCGATCACTCTACAAACCTGAGAGTTGGAGTGAGACTAGACAAGTCACTTTTTAGATTCGACTCTACATCTCAGGTAGCTCTATGTTGGAGGATAGAAGTGTAGTTTTGGGACAACAATGCGATGCGCCAATATCTCATAGGTGTGTTGGCGTTCGTACGGCTAGAAAACCAGAAAGATGAGGTTTGAACTCTAAAAAAAGGACAGTTTCGGGAAGTGAAGAACAAGACTAAGAAGAGTGAAATGTAAAGACGACTATGATAAAATAAATATATTACCTCAAGGTGACAAAGATGATCTCGCATAATAATATCCTCGCTAGCTTGCTCCGAGACCTCTCCACCTGCACACAACAAAGAGGGAAAATTTTGGGGGTTTTTTAGGGGTCTATTTAGGGGTCTGCCTTAGTTAGGCCCTCATTTTGGTGTTTCCATCTCCACTGACAGCCAAGTTTGCAACGATAGAAATAATAATAAAGAAGGGAAATACAATCTATGCAAATAAAAGACACTACAATACAACACGTGATTACTCAATCAAAATGATAGAGAAGATAAGAGGAGCTTTCCACCTCCATCCAAAGTGCTCAAGGCTAGTGGAGGAGAAGATGAGAGGAACTCAAGCCTCTATTGTCATGGTGTTTGTCTTGTGCTTGCACTATCAAAGTGATGGAGTAGTGGATTGTTGCAATGGAGTGTAAAGTGTTGCTACAAAGCTTGAAGTGAATGGAATGGAGAGAGTGCTCAAATTATCTTGCAAAACTTGAGAATGGATGAGAGAGTGAAGAATATGAAGGAAAGGATGAAAAATGACCATATTCGGGTTGATTAGCCAAAGAGGGGTGTTACACTTCAACTCCCAATGGGAAGTGTAACATCTCTACAATCTATAGTTGTGGGAATCTGTTAGGGACATAAGTGTGTCATGCAGACATCTACACACCCTATGGGCATCCCCAATAGAAACGCCTCCACCAACACTCAAACAAGGCACCAAGTGTGATGCGAGCAACGGGCTCGAGTGGAATTAAGCATCTGCCTTAGGTTTTATAAAGTGTAAGGGGTTAAAGGGGAATTTGTGTTAGGGGTGCAAATTCACATTTGTATAGGTGTTAAACAATGGGTAAACCAATAAGGAGTGATGAAATTTCATTACAGCCTCAATTAACACTATCTCCCTTTGACAAATGGGGTCTAGACTTTATTGGACCAATCTCACCTACTTCCAACAAGGAGTACATTCTAGTTTCTACTGACTATTTGACTAAGTGGGTAGAAGTAAAGGCATTATAGTTTGTCAGAGATGGCAATGTGGCTAAATTCTTTTATGATGAAATTTTTACTAGGTATGGAGTACCTACGGAAATACTGACTGATTAAGGTCCACAATTTACCTTAGACATCATCAACAAATTGGTTGAAGAATATAAAATCAGGAAAAAAATGTCAACACCTTATCACCCTCAAGCCAATGTCAGGTGGAAGTTACTAATAGAGAAATTGAAATCATTCTAACCAAGACAGTTCATGTACATAGAAAAGATTGGGTTGCTAGGTTACCAGAAGTAGTGTGGGCATACATAACAACCTAGAAAACAACAAATGGTTTTACACCCTATGAGCTAGTTTATGGAAAAATAATAATCCTTCCAATTGAGTTTGAATATAAGACATTAAGGACAATAATAGAGCTAGAAATGGATTTAACAACAGCTCAAAAGGACATGTTACACCATTAAAATGGGTTGGATGAAATCAGGATGGATGCCATCCATCACATTGAGATAGTACAATAATAGAGGATAAAGTGGCATGACCAATATATCAAGACCAAATAATTTACTGTAGGAGACTAGGTCTTGTTATATGGTTCAAGATACAAGGATTTCAAAGGGAAACTCCAATCCAGGTGGTTGAGACCTTATGACATTAGCCAAGTCTTTCCTAACATAGCAGTAAAGTTGCATACCATAGATGTAGTGAGGTTTTCACTCTTGGTTAATTGCTATCGATTGAAACTTTATAAGATACCAGTACAGAAGGAATATTTTATATTCTTTCTATTTTGGTAGTATGGACCTCATAGTAATCTAGATACAGTTTTAGAAACACAAAGTGATGCCTTAGCAATAGTCGATATACCAAGTCCTTTAGGTGATTCAAAGATTGAGCTACACAACTCAATCCCTAAGAACACTCAGGATTAATTTCTCAATTTACCTCACAAGCACACACATCACATTTATAATGATGAACATTATTTTTCCAGAGGAACCTGTCTTATATATACAATTGTAAACATTTAGAAAGGGTCTTGTGGTAGTAGAGACCTATAGCACAACAATTGTATCAATTCAAGAAGGTACCTGATGCCTAAGGTACCCATAGCATTGTATAGTAGAAAATTTTCGAATCATTTGGCACCACATTAATTTTAGTTCATGTGTTCTCACCTCAAAATTCTCACATATAGTATCCATCTTTTCATAATAAGTATCTACAACATGCCTATTTTATTTCCTACTACCAATTCAAAATTTAGACGTTTGAACTCTCACATCACCAGCTATTATCCATCTATTCCATTACATCTATCACCTCACCATTCATTCACCTACAATTAATTCTAGTCACATCAGATCAAATTGTGGATACATGTTATTCAACTCACACGTGTGGCATTCAATTAGTCACCTTCAATAGGTACACAAGGTACACTATCATAATTATCATAGATTTCTTAATGATTTCATTATGTCTTTCATTTTAAATTAAGCATGTGATATATTAATTATTAATTTTCATACTTTCTAATCATACCCTTACTTATCACAAGTTGAAGTGAGGCCACTTCAAACCTTCAGTTGGTGGGAGGGTACAATTCAACCAGTTTTTTTTTTTTTTTTTTTGCCACCTAAAACCAAATGTAATAGATAGATATGACATGCAAAACCCTCCTAAAATTGCACCTGTTTTTTGCTGATTTCAATTTCCAATTCCCTAATCCTATGAACTTGAGCTAAGTTGAACCCAGAACCCATTTTTGAGCTCAATTAAGCTGGTACAAAGAAGGGAAGTTGCAATTACAGTATAGGGGTAGTGGAAGTGCATGAGGAAACATTAGAATGAGAGAAGGGTTTGAAGGTGGTGAAGTGGAATTGAGTTGAATTTTCAAGGTTAACACATTGAGTAGAAGTAAAAGAGATTTATAATGGGAGGTGATGTCATTAGGAGAGAGTTGTCGACTCACAAGAAAAAACTAGAATATGCAATGGTATTTCTTATCTTCACAAGAGTAGGTTGGCTCGATTATTTCCTAAAACTCACAAAATTTGACAATGATATAGCAAGAAGGTTTGCAGCCACATTGGAGCATGATGAAGCAATGGTAAAAGGGTTGTCATTAGATGCATATGAAGTTTCCATAGCATAGGTATCAAGGTTGCCTAGAACTGGAACAAAGCTTCTAGCACACGCAGATGCAGTGGTTGCAAGAGAGGAATTTTGTGAACGAGGAGAGAATTTGGATTCAACGTCAAAAGGTACAAAGAGTATTTATCTTCCATGTTTTTGGTCTAATTATGCTTCCTATGTCATTAGATATCTTACTTGTGACGATAGACAAAAAAACAATTGTATACTATACATTTCAAATTACTTAATCAATTTCGCCATAATAGGCTGGTAAATGTGCCAAATTTTCTTTATAATTTATTGAAAATAATGGCATTAGATTATTCGAGGAAAAAAATTGACACCTATAGTACCCACAAGTAGCCTAGGAAGATTTTAAGAAATGTGAAGATATTAACACTTTACTTTAGGCACCTGTAGTACGTACAACTTTAGAGCCACAAGTTGAACCTATAAGAGAAATTTCTCATGTCTCACCTATGGCTTCACCTACCTATAGCCAAGGTGAGCATGAGGAACACAATGTGCCAGAGCTTAGGTCACCAACAACAAAATAAATTTTATCTTCTTCAAAATCACCAAAACCCAAGAATAAAAGAGGAAGTACATCCACACCGTCTAAAAAAGAGAAGAAAAATAAGGATGCTCAAAAGAAAAATAAGGATGTTGAGAAGGAGACACCTACACCTAGGCATTCAGGAAGATTGAAAAAACAAGGTGTTATGAGGGGGAGTGTGAAAAAACCTGAAGAAGAGGAAAATGGCAAAGAACAGCAGGAGGAAGATGTGATTTTGGTTAAGACGGACTCTGAAGAGAAGGTAAATATCCATAGAAAGGTGTATATACCTATAAAAAGGAAGAGATATGTGTCTACTACTTTTGATTCAAACTCAAAAGATGTGTTTTTTGCCAAGAAAACACAAAAGAAATTCCCAGATAGTCCTACTTATGAAGACTATACATGGGGTGGTAATGAGCAGTTTATGGAAACAAAGGAAATGTAAATAGAAGATAGAAATTTCAAGAAGGAGCTTCAAGAAGCCTTAAAAAAATTAAACACCTGGAAGAAATAGTGCAGAGTCATGAAAAGAGAGACAAAGAAAGGGAGACCAAAATACAAGAATTGGAAGAAAAATTGCAAACATATGGTCATGGTCCAAAAATGGATTTATTGGCACAACTGGCCATTACCAAAATAGGGGATGGAGAACTTGTAGTACCAAATCAAATAAATCCTCCCATAAGAACTCCAATTCACCATATAAAATTTTCTCTTGGCTATCAGCTATGTAAGGCGAGTGGTGAGTTTGCACAAGAAAAAGAAAATTTGATTGAAGAACATGCTAAAGTGTTGGAAGGAAAAGAGATTGAGCTAAGGAAATCAATAGTTATATTAGAAGAAATGGCAGATAAAGTTGCTCAAATCATAAGATGCAGACCTTCAGGAAGGACATATACACTATTTTGCAAGAATTTTTTTTGAGTTTTTTAGTTCAATAGGCTAATCAGTAACCAGTCAATTGGGAAGAGTAGGGAATTTGAGTTTCTTGATGTTTTTGCTAAATCTACACCAGAAGAGCAGGATCAACTATGTGAATACTATTTACACAATTTATGTGGTGACAGAAGAAACAAAGTGGAATCCTCTGATATTTGTAGAGGATCTCTAGGTAAGAGCACTAGCATCTTAGTATAGGAATGAACAATTCAAGGGAGAAATAATGGAAGAATATGAGGAGAGAGAGAGAAATTAGTTGCTCTCCCAATAAGGAAAGAGTCTAAATACCCTGATGCACTTATAGATGAATGGTTGAAACTCCTAGATCATAAAGGTGTAAGAAGAAAAATTATGAAACTAAGGACAAAAGATTACAAAAGAATGAAAGAAATAGTTGTGGGCTTGGGTCAACAATGTTATAGATATAAAAGTGTCAACCCCTATCATGAGATGAGTGAAACATCGAGCGGGAAACACCCTAGAGCAGGAATTTTGAATTTTCTTGAGGGTTTCGACGCTAGGGATTTTGAGGATGATGGTGATCCTAATAAGGATATTTTGTTCTTTGTCCGACGCTCTGGGTTTTGGACCATTTCTTTGGTCATTGGGATTTCTCCACAGTTCATTACGGGCTTTTGTGACTCTGTTGATGGTGTCACTTTTTCCTATTCTGGATTGCAGGCGTTTTTTGCATTTGGTGGTTGCGTGCCTAGTGGTTTTGTTTTGTTTGAGGTAGTGGACGGCTATGCAGTTTTTGTCTCTTTGTTGTTTCTCAAATGGAAGGAGTTTCCTATTCTGGTCAAACCTTTACTTGTGTGTGCTGTTATGGAGACTATTTCACTGGTTTCTGCCATAGTTTGGGAGCTTGTGGAGAAGCCCTTTGGGGCTATCATGGTTGTCTTGTTCATTGGTCGGCTTGGTTCATTCATGTGTGTGCGGGGAAGGTTCTCCTTGCTTTATCCTTGCTCTAATCCTTTATCCTTTTTTTTCTCATGAGGTGTGCCTCTTGGTTGGGGCTTCTCAATATGTACGAATTTGACTGTCCTTGGGTCACTTGCTCTATTGGTGGCTGGGTGTGGTTTGGTCGGGTGGACTAGTTGCTACTCGAATCCCTTGTTCCTTCCCTTGTGGCATGATTGAGGGTTGTTTCGTCCCTTCTCAGGATTTCTTGGGTTGGTGACTTTGTTGGGTTGGTCTTATGTTTTTACTTTTGTTGTTCTAGGGTGGTTTGGGTTGCTCCTCTCTGCAGAAGACATGTTCTTGTGGTTTTTGGATTCGGTGCGATGGTTGCTTTGGGTTTGGCTTGGGATTTGCTTGCCTTGTTTAAGTTTCTTTGTTGCTCATGGTTAAGAAGTAGATCTTTGTGTATGATGCTCTTCTTACCTTGTACTCTCCAACTTGGTAAATTTGATGGTGGTTTTGTGTTGGCTCATGGCCTCCTCTACTCGTTGACCCCTTCTAGGTATTTGTTGGTTGTGGTGTGGGTGAGGATAGATCTTCCACCTCACCCTATTTTGATGTCCCACGGGTGTTGTTCTACTTATGGTATGTGGCTGCAAGGTGGTTTTGCGGGCTTTTTTTGCCTTGGAATTGTCCCTCTTGGGATTGTGGGTGCGGGTTTACCCTTGGTTTGTTGGTTGGCCCTAGTGGTGAATGATTTTTTTTTTGAGGAAAGAGTTGATGTTTACACTTTGTTGTGGACCATTTATGTTATTGTCTGGGAGGTTTTTTTTGTCCTTCTTGTTGCTCCATCAGCTTGGATGCCTTGGGAGGAGGTGGTTGCCTATGTTTTGTTGGAGCCCTTGCTTGCTACCTTTCTCTATAATCACTATATTCTATTGAGGTGAATATTGCTCCTTTTAAGGTGGAGCCCTCTCCTATAGAGGTAGAGTTGGTGATTGTGGAGTTGGTGGCAAGTGTTTCTCTCCTTGGTTGGTCCCTATTGAGGTGGTGTGTGCTTTCTTTGGAGAGTGGTTCCTTTGGTGGTTCTATTACCCAATTCTTCCTCTCCAATAGAGGGGAGCCCTTTCCTTTTGAGGTGGATTCAGGGTTGGTGTATGTTTGGTTGGTACTTCTTGAAAAACATGCCTCAACAACAATTGGTGTTGTTTTGACTAAGTTGTGTTGAAGGTCGGTTGCAGTCCAACTACTGCAAGTGGCTAGTGGTTTGGTTATCTCTGGAAGGTTTTTTGGAACTATTGTTTTATGGGTTATTTTTTGGCTCATGGCCTTTACTATTTTTGACATAGGACTATTTTTTGTCCTAAGGGTTCTGTTGATCCTAGTTTTGGTGCCTGGAATGAGTTATTTAGTTGTTCTTGGACTTAGGACTGCTTTCGGTTCTAAGTATGTTGCCACTCCTGGTCATCTAATGACCAAGTGTTGTTAGGTTTTTTTGTGTGTTTGTGGTGTGTTTATTGGCGCTATCTGAGCTCTGTAAAAGGTTCCTGGTCCTTTCAAAACCTTGCTTGTCCTTTTTGGCCCCTATGGCTCATTGTGTTAAGGGTATGGTGCCCTGTAAATGTTGCTTATCTTTTCAAAAAAAATGTTATAGATATATGTAGAGTAGATGGAATAGCTTGACCCTAGAGTTATAGAGAAAGGAACCTCATTCAGTATACAATTTTACCACCATGCTTGAGAGGGTACGTAGATACATAAAAATTGGTGCTGACATAGGAATTCGCTAGGTACCACTCACATTTCACCCATCTAGGGTACTCTATCCAGTTCCACATTGGACTGGGGAAAAGGGGAGGAGTCTGAGAAAGTCAGGATCATCAAAATGAGAGCACTTGTAGCTTATAGAGGTTTCTACTTAAAGAAGATCAAGGGAGATGATGTTGTCATGGACCTCAGGGAGAGTACCCTACGATATAATTTGTACCCCTCATATTTTTCTTGAGGACAAGCAAAATTATAGTTGAGGGGGATGATGGGTTTAGTTATTATCCTATTTTTTGTTGCTTTTATGCATACTTTCAGACACTATTAGGCAATCCTTTTAGACAATATTCCTATGCTATGCTGTATTTTCGTGTTTATTATACAACCTTGGACTTAAATTATAGTAATGGAAATATAGTTATGATATAGTAGTATTTAATGGTTTATAAGTGAGTGTGTATGAAATGTGAATGAAATTTTGTGTAGATGTCTTGTGGATTAACCTCTTGCATCCCAAGAAGATATTATAGCCCGCAGCAAAAGGAAGACTTGGACAATGAAATTGGGGAAGTGGTAGATCAAGTTGAATGTAAAAACTACCATGTGGAAACACCTAATGGATTTGGTTGTGCATCATTATGATAGCTAATAAGGCATTGAGAAGAAGAATTCTTTTGTTGATAGGATTTTGGATGACTGTTTGTGTGTCTTACATGCAGATCTATTTTATAGAGTTTCAATTCTACTAGAACTCTTCTTTCTTTTTAGTTATAATTTGAACAATTCAAATATTCACTATATACTTTGATATCTAGGAGTTATATTTAATGATTGCAGTTAGGAGTTATTTATAGAATAAAATCTCTGATGCTTGTATATAGCCGGTGGTTAAGACCTTAGATAAGTTAGTTGATTTCAATATTTCTTTATCATTTACTTTTCAATTTTAGTTATCATCTACAGACATGTTGATTATTCAAAATGATTTCATTGAATACAATCTATGAAGAATATTTTGTGTAATCTTTTGTGATGCATAATGAATGAAGTTCAATTTCACATGGATGCATAGAATCTAATATTTAGATTTTGTTCTAATTAAGTGAAGACAGCCACTTGAGTAGGCCACTCAAGGTAATTTTTCTTCACTACATTTATAGTTTTTTATTTCTATTCAGTAGTTATTTATGTTTATCATTGTTTCATAAATTACATGTAAAGCGGGATAGATCCTCATACTTTGATTATTAGTAATGAATGTTCATGAGCATGTAGGAATTTGGTTAATCTATAGTACTCCAAAGGTTAGAATAACTTTAATTACTAGTTTGAGTAGTTTTGAGTTGGTACAATAATTATTTACTAGCAACAGTTCAGTTACAGGTTAAGCTATAGGCACCTGTAGCGATTAGCACTAGTTTGTTTATTTCACTGTTATGCAATTCTATGAATTTCCAATAAGTAGAATAACTTAATTAGGATAACCTTGGTAGCCTCAAGTCTCTGAAGGTACATATAGTGCAGCACCATCACAAGTTTACAAACCTTGGTTGACAATTTAATGTAGTCTTTACAATGTTGAGTGGATTGTTCAGCTAGGCGTACCTTTGAATTGTGTAGCTTTTACCAAGTTTACAAGACACTAGTTTAGACTCTACAAAGGAAACTTTGTAAGCTGGATTGTGGTATCCAAAGGATACTGATTTCTCTCAAAGTGCTTATATAGATGCAGATTGGGTAGGTTGTGTGGATGATAGGAGAAGTACAAGTGGTAGTGCATTCTTTCTTAGAAATAGGTTAGTGTCTTAGTTAAGCAAGAAATAGGATTCAATGTCATTTTCTATTGTAGAATCATAATGCATTGTGGTAGCATCTTATTGCACACAAGTATTGTGGATGAAGCAAACTTTGAAGGATATCAGAGATTTATATGATGAACCCATTTCTATCTTTTGTGATAACACAAGTGTTATTAACATTTCAAAATAATGGTAATGCATTCAAGGAAAAATCATGTTTCAATCTGGTATCACTTTTTGAGATAGAAGGTTGGAGAGAATGAGGTGAAGTTGGAGTATGTGCCTACTAAGGATCAAGTTGTAGATATCTTCAGTAAGGCTCTTCCTAAGGATACTTTCAGGTATCTCTAGGAGAAGTTAGGGGTTATTGCCCCTCCTTTTAATTAGATGCATAAGGATATGCATCAATCTAATAGATTTCAAGATTCATTCCTTCTTCTAGATTAATGTTGGTGGCTACCTCTCAGGGGGAGTAGGTAGTACCATTGTTGGTTGTTGTAGTCAAGGGGAGTAAGTGTTTTCATTGTGTGGTATACAAGTGTTTTCCTTTGTTAGGTCTATCAAAGGATATGTCCAATAGTTGTTGGTTGGTGCATCATGTTGTGTACTTCTAAGGGGGAGTATGCAAAGAAGTGGAAAGTGTAGATGTGTAGAGAAGGTGTGAAGAAAATAGTGTAGTAAAAGAAAAGGTAGTTGTGAAGAATTCAATGCCTTTGGAGGAGAGAAAGTATGTGTGAGTAAAGACAAAGGGGAATCTTAGAAGAAATATGTGTTTCCCTTTTCCATTGATGTCAAAGGGGGAGAGAGTTAACTGAAAAAATCTTATGAAGAAAGGGGGAGAAAGAGAAAGAGTCGGTGATCAGAGTTGTTGTTTTGTTGTTGATGGTTCTTCATGTGTTGCCATCAATGATAAAGGGGGAGATTATTGGAAGTCTATGTAGTTTGTGTTGGCATTGATGTTAACAGGTCTATGTTTTGCATTTATGTCAACCTTTGAGATGCTTTAATTTGTTGCATTATGTTGTCATTAGTAGTCTCATTGGTGTCAACCTCTAGTGTTTCCTTGATACATGTGTCTGGTTGAGTTGCTATAGTGCAATTAGTTTGGTGTTGATAAGGAAGTGTTGAAGATGATTAGAATGTGTTTGTGGTGTTTGGTTTCCAAGTGTTTAAATGAGAAAATTTGAATAGAGGACACAATGTGGTAAAGAGTGTTCAACGTGTTCTATTTTGCTCTGCATTTATTCTATATTGAAGATCTACTTATGCAGTCTGAATATGTTGATCAAAGGTGTTTAGAGGTGTTATATCTAGAGTCTAGGAGGTTCTAGATCATTTGACAAAAGAAGTTGTGTTCATTAGTGTGTGAACTATGTTGTACTATTTGGGAGAAATGGTTTTGCTCCACATTTCTTCGTAGTGTGGTTTCTAGTCTTGTCGATGTGAGAGTGTTCTTATAGTGCTCATATCTATCTCCAATCTAATTTTTCCAAATTTTGGTGCTCCAATCATATCTATCTCCAATCTAATGTAGATCTGGTGTTAATGAGAGTTTTATGTTCAATGGAAAACATATTCAACCCCCCTCTTAGTTGTCTTGTGCATTCAATAGTTTCAATTCCAAAAAATATTTATCGAATTCTTTTCATTTATATAAATTTATAATTTATTCTATACTTGAGCACAATATTTATCAATATGCATGTGATATGAAACTTCAAAAATCATTTACTATCGCCAATTCTAAATATTTCCCATCATGATAAAATCATTAATGAAATCCTCACCTTAACTGACAATATGAATGATGAGATAAAAATAACCTCATCATAATAGCACAATAAAACCCTTCATCATATATGAAAAATACTTATTCTCTGCCAATTGATTAAACTTTAGGCATAATAATTGTTTATCTTTTGAAAAAAATAGTACAAACTTTATTTCTTGTGATTTATTGAAGTATCTTGCCAATGCAGATTAATGGGTAGTTTTAAGTGTTTTGTAGGATAATAATCGGTTATCATAAAGTAGTTAAAAGTGTTCATCCATTACAAGCTCCATAAAAGATTAAAGACATGCATTGGGAACATGCTCCAGAACTTTAGGTCGATGATGGACCGAAATCATAGTTTCTTTTAGTTAAATTTATGTTATGTTATGTTTTAAGTTTAAAGACTTCATGGAATAACTCGAGCCTCTTTAATATTTATGTAATGAGCATTTAAAGAAATATTTTTTGTTTAAAATCCATTATAGAATTTTTCAATGGTAATCCAAGCCATCTGAAATATAGGACTTAGTTAGAAGCTTTTTATAAATATGTAATCTCCAAAAGTAAAAGGGAAGGTAGAATAGTATTGTTATGTTGTCGACATGTTTTCTGAATATATATGAATAAAGAAACGATTGCATATCAATCTCTAAGTTTTTGAAATTATGGATGAAGATTACTTTTAATGGAAGAAATTTTGATTACATTGTGCATGTGACCTAAGAACGTAGGAACCCATGAGCTGGCCACTCAAGGGATGATAGATTAAATAGATGAGTACTTTCCTTTAAAGAATTTTGTCATTTTTATTGCATGGATAATAATTATGAGTGTAGTTGTTCTCATGTTGATTATGTAGATAGTAATGAAGTTTGTTTCCCTAGGGTATGAAGTTCTGGAACACCCGTTGTCTTTCATTTCCGTAGTTACTTTTTGTTACTATTATTAATTAGATGTTCCATAGAGTTTTTACAAGTTTTCTACTTTTTCAATTTACACACTTCTTAGTTTAGTTATTTATGTGATTTCTAGTTTAGTTATCATAATTTCTAGATTAATTATCTTGCGCTTTCTAGTTTAAATACTTTCCAGCTTTTTAGATAAATTATTTTCTTGTTAACTAGTTAAACGGCCTTAGGTTAGAATTAATTTCAGTTGCTCTAAAAAGTCAAAAAATCTAAAAGATTTAGTCAAGTCGCCTTCTATTGCAAACAGCCTTGGACATTGCCTCGTCGATATATTGATGTTTTATCTTCTAAAATAATGGGACCTAATGATAGCCTATCACTTTTTGGCATCATTATCGGGGAGAGCTTTCTTTCTTTTCTTGAGGGTTAATAAGAGATACCTTGAATACTTCTTTTAGGCCCAAAATACCCCTTTGGCTTCCTTTTCTGCATGGTTAGGAAAAGAGGCCCTCACAGAAGATTTATCCCAAAGACCCCCCCAAAATATGTTCCAATCATACATAGGGAGGATCGAGGCTCAGAAGACCACTTTGTTGAATAATTACTTGAGCCTAATCCACTAGAGACTTTCCACTATTTTCCTAAAGATCATCTAGTAGAACAACCCGTCATTGAGGAAATTATCCAAGAGAAACACATTCCTCTGGACATCATGGGTGATCGTAGGGATGAAGCTAGCTGGAATGATGCTAACCGTAATAAAAATGATCCTTCGGCACCATGAATGTTAACTTATCCTATTACTCTGGATTTAGATGATGATACTACAATGAAAAACATCTCTCCAACTTTCTTGCCAACCTTTTGAGGTTTGTCCTCGGAAGATACAGACCAGTTTCTCTTCGAATTTAAGGTCCTCTATCAAGATTATGACTATAAAAGTGATAACCAGAAACTAAATTTCTTTCCTTCTACTTTAAAGGATGCGACCATGTGTTGGTTAATGGGATTAACTGTTGGGTCTATTACGTCTTGGGATGACATGGAGATTGCTTTCTTGTAAAAATACCAGAGCTATTATAGGGTGAGTGATTGTAAGGAGGAGCTATTTAAACTTAGGGAAAAAAAGGATAAGATTCTAGAGGATTACCTGGACAGGTTTATTTTCTTGTCTAAACGATGTGGAGGAGAGGCCATTAGTGTTGAGATTTGCAAGACTATATTTCTTAAGGAACTCGATAAGGATACAAGAAGAAGCATTGATCTAATGCGAAAAGGAGATGTATCTCAGTTAGGCCTTGATGCAATATGTGAGTTGTGTCGCAATTTCTCACGTACTCGAGGAGGAATCCCTAAAACTACTCTTTTTAAAGGTCTAATGAAATAGGCAAACTCTGAGAAGAAATAGAGAACCTAAAAAATGGACATACTTGTTCAATTGAACATTACACTGGATGGCATACAAGCTAAGACACGCAATCCTGAGACTTTTTCCATCTATTGTCCAAGATGTCAAAATAAACATCTTTTGAGAGAATGTTCGCTAGACAAGGTTGTTGTTTGTCAACTTTGCGAGCAAAATAATCCTACAAACCAGTGTGAGCTTCTTACTGATCTCAAGAATTCCAAGAAAATAGTTGCTCAGGTTGAGGAAGAAATAAATGTGGTAAATCAATGCCAAGGAGGGAATTTTTCTTATGGGCAGAATTCTAATCCTACTTGGAGACCCCAAAAACAACTGGGCTAGTAATCAATGGACTCCATTTTGGCCTCAACCACCACCTCAACAACCTAATTAGGGAGCTCCCTATTGGGGACCCTTTGAATGGGCAAACCAATCATGGGGAACTCAGCAGTGGCCAAACCAAACTCAACAATAGTGGTATCCACAACATACTACTCCTCAATGGAACCAATGGCAACATCAATTTTATATTGGCCCTCAAAGGAATCAACAACAGAATCTACTATCGCCACCCTAGAATCCTCCACAAAGTGAATAGATAAATCAATCTCGGCTCCCAGTGCTACCAGTTCCCAATCCTAATAGCAATTGACAAAATACTCTGGTATACTCCATTGAACAAGACAATGTTACCAGACTTAATGTCATACATTGTGGAAATTTTCAGTTCCACTCTAGTAGAACACTTCAACCACAAACCATTGAAGAAATTGTGGATGAACCTACTCCAAAAACTCCTAAGAAGGCCACTCCACCCCTAGACCCCAACCAAACTATTACCATAGACACTACTCTACCACCATTGTTAGCAAGAGCTTCTGACTTACCTCTGGAGGAGGGAGGCCAGTCTCCAACTGATCTTAGGAAGGATGCCACTCCAAAAGAGAAAACTCAAGCACCATTTTCAGAGTGTCTGAAACTAAACATTTTGAAAGATACTCCAAAAATGTCTTTGACCTTTGAAACTATGTTAATATAGGAAATAAAACAACTGCAAATAGAGGTTCCCTTGCTGCAAGCAATAAAGGAGATTTCGAAGTTCAACTAGCTAATCAAATAGTTGTGAATTAAAACTTTGGGGAGGAAACCAAAGAAAATAAATATTGTGCACATCGTTGGTTATTTAGCTGATTTTTTGTCTGGAAAGACCATTGCTCCAAAATATGATGATCCTGGTAGCCCACTGATAATTGTCACATATAATGAGGTAGTAATACCTAATGCATTAGTGGATTTAGGAGCATCTATTAACGTAATGACTATGCACGTGATGGAAAAATTAGGCCTCACTAATTTATGTCCCACAACTATAGTCTTGCAAATGGAAAACTAGTCCATGGCCATTCCCAAGGGTGTTATTGAAAATTTTCTTGTCAAAGTTGATGGATGGGAATATCCGATGGACTTCTAGGTAATTCAGTCGCTTACACCCAAAGACAGGTATCCTATAATTCTCGAAATACCATGGTTGGATAGTGTCACAACTAAAATCGACTGTAGAGAGGGAGGAGTGACCATTTCACATGGTTCAAATAGTAAACGTTTATTCTTGTACCCCCTTCTTAAACCCACCGAATATAACAAAGTCTAGGTTGATGAACCAGAAGAGTCTAATGGTCAAGAAAGCTTGGCTTCGTTAGTCATGGCAGTTATTAAACAACATGGAGAAGAATTAGATGATGATTTAGTAAACGATATAGCACACCTTTCCATAGACTCATGTGATGAGGAAATGGTGGATGCACCAAAATTTTTAGGACAACCAATTGATGTACATGGGATTGAACAGGAATATACTACTATCGGAATGCCTTGTCCTTTGGCCAATATGATTCCCAAAACTAACCACTTTTTTGAGGACATTGCTAGATTTCACTGAATTATACCTCATAGTTGTCCTCTCAATACCTTGTTACGACCAATACATATTGTCACATCCACCCATCTGAGAACAAAAACAATTATGCTACTATCGGGAAAAACCTTGAACATCAATAGTTGGCTGACAGAATCAAAAGAGGATAGATTATTTAATGTTTTGGTAAAAAGTTCTAAAGATTTTTCTCGGGACTATACAGACATGGGGGGATTTCACCCAAGTGTTTGTACACATCACATTTACACTGATCCTAATATAAGGCCAGTATGTCAGCCACAGAGGAGGCTCAATCCTACATTAAAAGATATTGTCAAAACTGAAATTGAGAAACTCCTTCAAGCGAGATTTATTTATCCCATTTTTGACAGTAAGTGGGTTTTATCTATGGTTGTAGTGCCAAAGAAAATGGGAATTGGAGAATATACATAGATTACAAAGAACTTAACAAAGCCACTCACCGAGATTATTTTCCCCTACCATTTGTAGACCAGGTTCTAGACAATTCGGCTAGGAGGAAATATTTCTCCTTTTTAGATGAATTTAGTGGTTACAACCAGATTTAGGTAGCACTAGAAGAATAGAATAAGAAGATGTTTACTTGTCCATAGGGAACATTTTCATATCATGTTCTTCCCTTTGGACTTTTTAACACCCCTGCAACTTTCCAAAGAGCCATTTTGGCTATATTTGTTGAGCTTGTCAATGACTGCATAGAAGTCTACATGGATGGCTTCACTGCCTATGGGTCAACGTATGATGAAGCCCTTCAAAAATTGGATAGTTTTTTAGAGAGATGCGAGGATCACTGACTATCCCTTAGCCATGAAAAGTGTTTGATAATGGTGGAACAAGGAATAGTCTTAGGTCATCATATCTCTTCTGAAGGAATTAAGGTTGATCCCAAGAAAATTGAAGTCATTCAAAAATTGACTAATCCTCGGACGTAAACAAATGTTAGAAGTTTTCTTAGGCATGTTGGATACTATCGAAGGTTTATAGAATGCTTTAGTAAGATAGCGACCCCTATGTTTTCCCTTCTCTATAAAGACGTGGAGTTTAACTGGACACCTGAGTGTCAATTATCATTTGAAACAATAAAGGATAAACTTATCTCTACTCCCATACTCTGTGGGCCAAAATGGAATCTTCCATTCCACATTTATGTCGATGCTTTGGATGATGCAATTGGTGCAGTATTGGGCAAGAAGATGAGAATGGAGCAAAATATGCCATATATTTTATTAATAAAATCCTAACATCTTTTGAGAGAAACTACATGACAACAGAAAAAGAATTCTTGGTTGTAGCACATGCCATAAAAAAGTTCTTCCATTACATTACAGGGTACAAAGTTACTGTTTATACAGACCATTCGGTTATTAAATATCTGATGAAAAAACTTGTAGTTAATGGACAGATAATTAGGTGGTTACTACTCCTTCAGAAGTTCAATGTAACAATACTTGACAAGCCAAGGAAATTTAACGTAGTAGCAGAATTTTGGTCTCGAATTAAACAAGAAGATGGGGACTATGCACTTGTACAAGATCATTTTCCAAATGAAAATTTGTTTGCTATCTCTACAAAGACTCCTTGGTTCACTGGCATTGCCAACTATTTAGCCGCTCAAAAGTACTGCCTGGTTTTACATCAAAATAGAGAAAATGACTATTAGAGAGAGTATCACATTTAAAGGGATTAATGGGATACTATTCCATTGTGGCCCTGACATGGTCTTGAGATGATGTGTCAGAGCAGATGAAACTTACAGTATCCTTAGAGCCTGTCACGATGATCCTTCTGGGGATCATTATTCTGCAAAGAGAAATTCTCATAAAATCTTGGGTGTTGGGTATTATTGGCCTTCAATTCATAAAGATGTCAAAAATTATGTTCATCATTGTGATGAATGTCAAATAGTAGGAAGACCAACAACTTCCGTTGAAACACCTTTGTAGCCATAGGTAGTCCTTGAACCATTCAAGAAATGGGGATTGGATTTTATTAGTCCCATGGATCCTTTCTCTCAATGGAAAGAATAAATATTAGTTTGCACTGATTACCTAACTAAATGGGTAGAAGCTTAGTCCCTACGAGTTTCTAGAGAGGAACAAGTCATTGATTTCCTCTATAATAAGATCTCTCTTAAATTTGGAGTTCCCATAACCATTGTTACAGATCAAGGACCCCCAATTCATGTCTAAAGTTCTCTTGGCATTCACGAACCATTTTCAAGTGAGTCATAATAATTTATCTCCTTATCACCCTCAAGAAAATGGTCAAGTGGAGGTGACTAATAGGGAGTTAGAGAACATATTGACAAAAATGGTTTCTTCAGGGAGGAGAGATTGGACTAGGAAATTGCCTGAAGTCGTTTGGGCGTACAACACAACATGGAAATCCACAACTGGTTTTATCCCTTATGAGATTTTTTTTGGGAAGAAACCTCTCTTTCCCATTGAGTTTGAACTCCAAACTTTGAGAACAACTATGAACCTGGGCCTAGATCTAAAACGAGCCCAAGTGGAGCGAATTTTACAACTAAACGAGTTGGATGAGCTTTGTTTGGATGTTGTCCATCAAATTGAGCTCATTCAACAACAACAAAAAGGTTTGGCATGACAAGAACATTAAAGAAAGAGAGTTTCATAATGGTTACTGGGCCTTGCTATTCGATTCTAGATATAAAGATCACCAAGGAAAACTCAGAACTCATTGGATAGGTCCATATGAAATTTCTGAAGTATTTTCAAATGGCACACTTCAGCTGAAACCCATTGATGGTGATACATGAACTCTCTTGGTAAATGGTCATCGCCTACGTATCTACCATAAACCTGTCAACAAGGAGGAATTTACAAAATTGGTAGAAATACAGGGGGAAATCCAATGCATTGACTCTGCCTTGGCAGAGTCAATATAAACCTTGCATGAATATTGCGTATCAAAAAAAAAAGTATAAATATATAAAAAAAATTGTAATAAAAAGGCATGTGTACAAATTTGTTTCAAAGCATTCTTCATTAATTCTTATTTCTTTGGAATTGGCTAAATTTTGTTTTCATTTTGCAGGACTTTACTATAAATCAAAAACAACTTCTGGAGCACCTTGCTACGATGCTCCAGAAATTTTTAGTTTGGGTTCTTTGATGCTCTAAAACTTACCTTCAGTTGCGGCAATGCTCCAGAACTTATGAGCTCGATTGCAGTGGTTCTCCATAAATTGTGAGCTTTGATGCCTAGATGCTCCAGAACTTGCATTTCAACTCATCACATCGTTCATTTTGTTCTTGTAGAATAGAGATCAGTTGAGAAAATCTCCAGAAGTTCAAGTTCACTCATACATCCATTTTTCTTCTTTTTGGTTGCATCTTTCGATGATGATCTGAAATATTCCTCCGATTGTTGCTTTGGCTACATCTTTCGACGATGCTCTGAAACCTTACCTTATGTTGTTACATCAGCTGCATCTTTAGACAATGCTCTGGAACTTGTCAAGTTTGGTTGCTTTGATGCTCTGGAACTTGTCAAGTTTGGTTGCTCTGGAACTTGTCACCTTCTTCATTTCAAATGTATGCCTCAAGCGTGCTTTGGAACTTATTCGCTTGTTTCAAGTACATGCTCATAAGCATTCTCCAGAACTTATTCATTTCCATTATTCCTGCATTTTTCCATAAAATCTATATTTCTTTTCAATGCTTTAATTTTTCAAATCCATGTACACATGCCTCCTTTTTGTGTTGTCACTTCGGTATCTATGCTTAGTGTGGTTATTCCGACTCGCCGCCATTTTTCCATCATAAATAAAATCCATTATGACAGCTTGTCCTCATTTATGACTTCGTCATTCACAAGCTGCCTCACTCATGTCATAATAAATATGTTTCCACCTTAACCAATGCCATTCCATCATCCTGTTAAATTAGCAAAGGTATGTAATCTTCAGGCGATCACAGAATGTAAGTACAATCTTTTGCTTAAATAAGTAGTTATTTTTAATAAGGTGAAATTAATTGGCATGAGTATCTCCCTTCCTAATTTAGTAACTTAGGCCACTAAGTTGATTAACTGGTAGTACGACACTCTTTGCGCACTCCTCCATGCAAATTATCATCATTGCAGAGTAAGGTTTTTAAACAAAGATAAATAAATAATCGTTCCTCGATTATATCTTCAAAATAATTATGCACAAGCTTCTTGCATTGTGAAATTTTTCAACAAAAGTGAAAGAGCAGAGACAAAAATGGGGCGTGTGAAGAAGAAATCAGATTTGGCCTCAGTGGATAAATTACTAGGATTAAGCAACATTTCTAGTTTGTTTCAAGAAGTGGGATCGTTGGATTTTATCAAAAAAATTGAGGGATATAATGAGTAGTTGGTGAATGCATTTGTAGAAAATTATTCCAATGGCCAAGTGATAATACATGGGAAGCATTTCCAGGTGAGTCTGAAAGTTGTTTCTCAACTCTCTGGTTTAGATAATTCTAGTATTAAGTTATTTGAAACTTCCCAAATTACATATCAAAATTTATCTGAATTATTTCTTAGAGAGGGAGACCCTCAGCCCATGATAGTTATCAGTACTAGAGGATAGAACAAAGGGTTTCAAAGGACCTCCATATTAGAACCCTGGGGAATAGTTTTTGCATGGATCATAAAATATTTTACTTGTGAAGTACAACTTACTACTGTGGTAGGACCTGCATTTCATATGCTTATACACTTGCATCATGGGAAAGATGACCCTACTCTTAGGATTAATTTTCCTGACTTTTGAGTGAATTTTTTATCTCCTCCATAGAAAGACATAAAGTTGGTTCAAGTGCATTGAAACACCATGGGTTAATTCAATTAATTTTTAAATATCATTTTTGAAAGAAACCTAAAAGTAAGTGGGAGAAATTTCTCCGAAAATTTGAAAAATTTGTGCCAAAAGAAAATTAGAAGGGGAATCCTCCAAGAAAATTTCTTCACCTTCTAGAGGAACTTCCCCTGAGGCCTCAAGAGCTCCTGAAGCTCAAATTCCCACAACCCTCGGTGATGAAGCACCGAAACCTCTAGCCAATGAATTGAAAACCCCAAATCAGTCAGGGGATGTTGAAATTATTCATGTATATGTAGAAGGAGTTCCCTCTAGGAAGAGGAAAAGAAGGTCAACTGTTACTTTTCAAAACACTCCTCCCTTGAGGAGAAGTAAGAGATTGTCCTCTGAGTCTATAGAAAACCTAGTTCAAGACATAGGGAGTCTTTCAAAGAAAAAAGAGTCTTGAAAAAAGGAAAATTCAATAGAAACTGAGGATCCCACTAATAATGTCGAAATAATGGAAACAAGGGAGCAAGTTTATCAGTCTCAAGGGGTAGAAGCAGAAGAAATGCCTCCCCACATGGGACAAGAAGAAGAGGCCCCTGGTGGAGAAATACAAAAAGAAGAGAATGAACAATCTTCACCTTTTATGGAGGTTGAGGATAATGTTTTAGAGATTTTGTCTCCCATTGTAAATAGAGTTATTGAAATAGCTGAAAATGATAGTCTTAATGTAAAGTTAGAAATAATGAAATTAGAAATTGATGAGTTAAGAAATCAATTGCATAAAAATGAAGAACATATTGGACAAAAACAAGAGCAAATAGTAGTACACATTGTTGTAATAGGAAAAAAGATCAGGAGATTCAAAATTGAAATTGCAGATAGAAAAGAAGGATACATTTATTAATGAATTGCAGATACAAATTTAAAAATGGAATCAAGAGAATAAGAAACATAATGTTAATTTGTCTAATAAGGATAAACAAATTGAAAGTTTCAAAAACAATTTTATGCAATTGTTTCAAGCTTTCGAAGATGAAAAGAACAGACAAAATGAAGAATTAAATGTTTCTCTCAATAATATTGTGGAACTAGAACAAGATTTACAAGAAAGCACCAATAAACCAATAATGGAATCAAATGGAACTCAGACTGAACCAACTATAATGGAATGGTTTCAAGTCCAAATTCCCCCTGTATTAATGAAGTGGATGGAAAGATGATATTTCTTGAAGGATGCTAAGATTGAGAATATCAGGCTGAAAAAGGAGTTGGTACTACTGAAAGAATCATTTGATAGGGTCTATAGGGAAAAACAAGATGCATTCCAAATAGGAGAATTTATGTTAGCGTGTAGGAGATCATCAAGGCTATATTCTATGTTTTTAAATGAACAATTGTTCAGATGGAAATTACTAAGAATCTATCATAACCAGCCACATGACCCTAATGACCATGAACTTGTTAAATTATTTTTAGAATCAACTCCTGAGCAGCAAGATATGTTATGTGAATTCTTTGTTAACAATTTTTTGATGTAAACACATTCTAATTTCTTTGTTAACCTTTTTGTTGGAGAAGTGTAATTGATATCTTTGTTATCTACTATGCGTAATTAGATTCATTGGCAAGAGCGCACTAGAGAATACTCTCAAGTAGAGAAGAATGTGGGTCTTCATATGAGATACCCCAACAAGAAACCTGTAGCTTTCAAAGCAAACTTTTTAGCTGTTAAAACTAAAGAAACTATGAATCAAAGATATGATGATAACCTTCGCCTATATTACAATCATTTCAGAGAACAAGGGAAAAAATTGATTGGTAAGGCTTGGCATGCTTGTGAAGAGAGATGCACCCCACTACCAGTATACTTAAAGAAAAGAGAAGTGATCTCTCCTCTTAACATCAAATGGTCCTACAAAAGAGTAGATGTCTTGGCCAAAATATTAAAAGACCTTAGAACAGATTGGATGGGGATGAGGTATAGACCTCCCCTATTGCTTTCACCACCACCTACTATTCATATTAATATAGATCAGGATAATGGAGTTCTCAATATGTGGAAAATGAGTGTTCTTATCATCAAGGCTTCCTATACAAACTTGAAAAGTTAGATAAAATAGCAAATGATTTGTATGATATTAGTGTTGAATATGAAAAATTGAACAGAGAAGGAAGGTAGGGGTCGTAGCAGAGGGCAGGAGGATCTGCCAAGAATTAGGAAGGGGAGGAAGTGATGAGGTAAAAATAACCTCATCATAATAACATAATAAAACCCTTCCTCATATATGCAAAATACTTATTCTTTGCCAATTCATTAAACTTTAGGAATAATAATTACTTATATTTTGAGAAAAATAGTACAAACTTTATTTCTTGTGATTTATTGAAGTATCTTGTCAATTTAGATTTAATGGGTAGTTTTAAGTGTTTTGTAGGATAATAATTGGTCATCATACAACAATTAAAAGCATTCAACCAGCACAAGCTCCATAATAGATTAAAGACATGCTTTGGGAACATGCTCCTGAACTTTAGGATGATGGATCAAAATCATAGTTTCTTTTAGTTAAATTTATGTTATGTTTAAAGTTTAAAGACTTCATGGCTCAACTCGAGCCTCTTTAATATTTATGTAATGGGCATTTAAAGACATAAAGTTTGTTTAAAATTTGTTACAGAATTTTTCATTGGTAATCCAAGCCATCTAAAATATAGGACTTAGTTAGAAGCTTTTTATAAATATGTAATCTCCAAAAGTAAAAGGGAAGGCGGAATAGTACTGTTATGTTATCGACATGTTTTCCTGAATATATATGAATAAAGAAACTATTATGTATCAATCTCTGAGTTGTTGAAATTATGGATGAAGATTACTTTTAATGGAAGAACTTTCGATTACATTGTGCATGTGACCTGAGAACGTAGGAACCCGCGAGCTGGCCACTCAAGGGATGATAGATTAAATAGATGAGTACTTTCCTTTAAAAAAATTGTCATTTTTATTGCATGGATAATAATTATGAGTGTAGTTGTTTTCATGTTGATTCTGTAGATAGTAATTGAGTCTATTGTCCTAGAGTTTGAAGTTTTGGAGCACCTGTTATCTTTCATTTATGTAGTTACTTTATGTTACTGTTATTAATAAGATGTTCCATAGATTGTTTACAATTTTTTCTACTTCTGCAATTTACACACCTCTTAGTTTAGTTATTTTTATGCTTTCTAGTTTAGTTATCATGCTTTCTAGATTAATTATCTTGTGCTTTCTAGTTTAAATAATTTCCATCTTTTTAGATAAATTATTTTCTTGTTAACTAATTAAACGGCCTTAGGTTAGAATTAATTTCAGATGCTCTAAAAAGTCAGAAAATTTAAAAGAGTTAGTCAAGTCATCTTCTATTGCAAACAACCTTGGACACTGCTCAGTCGATATATTGATGTTTTATCTTCTAAAGTAATGGGACCTAACGACAGCCTATCAATGAAAATTTACTTGCATTTTTTCAATCCAATTGTAACTACTGAAGCAATCTTGAGGCATACATACTTACCATCTATACTCATTCCCATAAATCAAAATTGTAAAATTTCTACCAAATTTTTTTTCTAAAACTTCCAATTATTACATGCATTACCTAAAATTCTACAACCCCAGTATCTACCAATTAATCTTGCATCTTAGTTCTCCGAATCAATTTATATATACAATAACTACATTCTCACCTACCCCCTTTTTAATTATTGTAGGCTTTCTACCAATCTCGAGAAAACCAAAACACTTTGCTCAAATTTCCATAAAATGTATTATACCCTAATTTTAATCTCTTTTTATAATATGAGAAAACTATTATGTTATATAGTACTTGAACCTAATATATATATTTATAATTATCACATGGAATTAATAATCATGCGAGATCACTATTGCAATCGTTTGTGTGCACAATTCCAATATCAACACCATTGATTTAATCCTCGAGATTGTTTTCTGACCCATACCGATTCATCCATGCAAGCAGTAATACCAATAACAATTTTCACCTACCAAATTCGATAGTGTTTCCCTCACCACCATTGATGAACTAACTCATAGAAGATATACCAACAACATATATAGTCAAACAACAATTTTTAACATATTTTTCTAAACAAAATATATTTTTTAAATAATCATTTCAAATATATATTATATTTAATATTGTTGGGTGAAAATTATGTAATCCCTTTTAATAGATTAAAAAACATTGATTTCAACCATAGTTATGTGAGATTGAATCTCTCCTCTCGGAAAGGTGAGGCACCCTTCTTACTACTTATTGAGACTAAGGAAAACTAATTAGATATTTGCAATAATGTACACTACACTAATGATATGGGGGTGTGTCACATTCATGATTATCTCCTTTTTCAGAGAATATATTTTACAATGTTTCATAATTTTAACTTCTTGATGCAATACAAATTCAAACTAAAATTAAGCAGTAATTCCAATGTTCCTATCTTGTCAAAGCAAAGCCTAGGAATGCTATCATGATAATGATAAGTAACAAATAAGAAAAATCTCATGAAGGCACAAAGTCATTTTGTAGCTTTCGATAAAGAATCCTTCAAGATAGTAACCAGTGTTGTATGAGAAGCACAAAGTATTCTATATACTTCACAATAATCCCATGAAAAACATGAATAAATATAAGCACAAATTCTTATAAATAATTCACCAATAGTATTCAACAATATCACAATTTCAAGTAATAGGTGTAACTCAAATTTTACACGAATTTACTAAAAATCTCTTTCAATCTCAACTACTAATCACTACCAATTCGATCAAACCATAAGATAATTGTTCCCAACAAAAATTTTGGTATGCAACTTCACTTCTTTATTGATCAAAATTAGATTCACAAAATTGAACTCAAAGTTTCCATATTCACTTCACAAGTGGGCAGCACTTTGTTGCAAAATATAAAAAGTAACCATTACAATAGAATCCTCTCTTATTTATAAATGAGAGAAGAGAGAAAATATAGGAAAATTAGAAGAGAAAATCTAGGAAAATCCTACCTAACTAGTTGACTTATTCAAAAAAATTGTCCACAATTATAGGAGAACATATTTGTTTACTTGTGATTACATTTGTCGAAATGACAAGTAAAATTTTGAAGCCTATCTACATAAAGCATGAAAATGCTAAAACTGGGAAATCTAATCTAAGGCAAAATTTAGCCTCTTTCAACATCTTTCTCCATGAAAACTTCATGATGACGTGCACTTCATCACTGTCTGGCATTGGATTGTACTTTGGAGATGACAAGGATTCTTGAGATTGAAGGCTTTCCAATGCCTTTCAAATCTAGAATAAGCTGGAAATCCATCATTTTGTTCATTGAAGCTATTGAGAAAGCTTTGTCTTCAAATTCTTCTTGAACCATTGATGAACACTTCTTTGAAAAACTGAAACATGGGAAGAACTTTCTAGTTGTACTTCAAAGCCTTCTTGCTTGGTGATAAGAAAGAACTTGATCAAAATTGCTTTGGATTCTGGGCACAAGAGATCAAAATGTATGCAAGAGTAGGCTTTAACAATTTAATGCAAATGTAGGAAAAATTGATGTTTTAGCATGGGGTATCCTACTTCATATGTAATTACTCAAATTTTCAAACACTACATATTGGATGTAAATCTAAGCAATGTCATGGGTTTGGGAAGCTTGAATGCAATGATGGTAAAGAACGAAGTGGAAGTGAGCAAACTAGAAAATGGATGTGAGTAGTGGAGCGAGAAAATTGAGCGAAGCGGGTGAAACGAAGCTTAGAATGCATTTTTAGATGATTTTTGAATGTTTAGTGAAAAACTATATTTTTGTAAAAGGGCGTTGATTTATCTTGGAGGATCTGCATTTCATGCACAAGCGCTAAAAAATAGCACTCTGACATGCCTTGGAGGAGTTTAGAAAATATGATGTGCAAGCACTCAAAATCAATGCTTTTACATTTTGGAAGTTCTGATTTTGATGTAAAAGTACTAAAAAACAATGCTTTGGCATGCATGTTTTGGAAGGAAATTTTATTTTGTGTAAAAGTGTTAAAAAATAACGCTTCAACATGTCATATGTCAAAGTGATGAAAAATAGATCTTTTGCATCTCATATGTAAGAGCGGTAAAAAATAGAGCTTATGCATTTTGAAGGACTTGGGTTGTTTCATGTCAAAGCGGTAAAAAATAGAGCTTTTACATATCACATGTAAAAGCGATAAAAAATAGTGCTTTGACATCTTGGGAAAGACTTGGTAATTCATGCAAAGACGGTGAAAAATAGTGCTTTTACATACCATATGTAAAAGTGATGAAAATCAACGCTTCTACATGTGGGAAGGACATTTGAGTGTAAGAGCACTAAAAAATTGAGCTTTTACATGTTGGAAAGTATGCATAAGCGCTAAAAAACCCCGACATTACATGTGCTAAAAAATTACTAAGGCATTGAAAATATGAAAAAGTGTTAAAAATTAGAGCTCCTGTATGAAATATGTAAAAGTGGTGAAAAATAGACCTCCTACATGAAATATGCAAAAGCGTTAAAAAATAGAGCTCATGTATGTGCAAATAATTTTCTAACTCCCAAAACTAAATTTTCACAACTTGGTTTAAAATGCAAATTTTGACAAACTAACAAAGGTTAATGCTTGGAATTACTTTTTGAGGATGGGGAACCATGCACAAGTACCAATTCAACTCACCTTGTTTTGTGTTCTTAGAGCATGTGGGGTACAAAATAAATAATTTTTCATAGGGGTTATCCCATGAATTGAGCACGTTGAATTTGAGGATAACAGTTGGCTCTAACTGGGGAATTGCCTTAGATTGTGAAAACAAGCAAAGGTAGTAGAATCCAAAATCTCCAAGTGTCTTAGTATCCATTGGGTTATAGAGTCGAGCATGACTAGCACAAAGCAAATCTATGAAAAATAAGATGCAAACTTATGCAAATGCACTTATTGAAAAGGTAAAAACTTGCCCAAGTAAAACTATCCATCAATGAAATCTTCTCAAATAAAATCATTCATAGGTTCAACAAAATAATTGTCTTTCCTCAATAGCTTTCAATGCCTTCCATGATCATTAGCAACTACATGTAGATGAAGTTGAGGCATTTCTTCTTGAAAGAGATGAACAAGTTTAGCTACCTCTAAAAATATATCAGATATACTGCTGCTCCAAAATGAATAATTGAATTCAAACTGCTCCTGCACATCTACAAATACATATTTAGTTGCATCCTCAAGTTCATTTTCATGCTCAGTGCAAGTGGAACCTTTGTCTTCCCATTGGAATCCAACCAAGCAAGATGTCATATAGGACATCCCCTAGATCAATCAAAGATTGAATGCTTCTTCCTAGTTGCTACTTGAACAACTATTTCATCAACCATGACAACCTCATGCTGATCAAAATGATCTCCTTCATGTGATTCAGATGAAGATATGACTACACTCCATACCTCAATATATTTCTCACCATATTCAAACTTGGGAAAATCTGAATTATTTATAAGAAGGTCCTCATCATGCCTTTGGGAAGTTATTTTATGCAACATGTGTTCAAGTTCATGACCTCGAAACACAGATGCATTTTTTTCAACTTGACTGAGACCTTCCTCCATGTCCATCATTTCAGATCTCAAGACAAGATTTTATTCAGCTACTTGAGCTTCAATAAAATGACTTTCATCTTTTTTCTTTTCATCAATGGCTTTCTAATACTGTATAAACCAGAATTGGGAGTCGCCAGCTATGTCTGCTTCCTTTTCCTAGAAGAGAATAGTGAGATCACTTGGATTGGATTCAGGATGCTTTGCTACTACTTTTACTAATGGTTCCTCATGAGCAAGCCTCTTTAGAGGTGAAGATAACTTGTGTTGATTCCCAATAGCAAAATTATGAGAAACATTTGAAAATAACCTCCTTGGTATGTCCTTACGAGGCACAAAAAATGCACCTTGAGCTAGCTTCTTTTTGAGGACAATTATCTCATTTGCCAACCTTTGTACCATAGGATTTTTCCTTGTGATGGAATAAAATAAATCCAAATAAGGGCTTTCTTCATATTTATTTGATTCAATTCTTATTTTCCTAGAAAGAATGAGATCATCTTTAATTTATTTCGCCAATGTCTACACAACTGCAAGAGTAGCTACGGCTACTCTTCTCAATAGGAAACTGACCTCGGGAACTTGAGAATTTACAAAGAAACATTTCAAATTCTCAACTATAGGTTGTGCAACAGGTAGAATTATTCATGTCAACTTGTTGAAGTGAGCAATGAACTCACACATAGGCATATGAGATTCCTTCCTTAACTAGGTGAGCTAAGCCAACAAAGCATGAGCATCTTCAGGAGGTTTGAACCTTTCTTCAAACTTGCCTATGAGAGTTGCCCAGTTTGTGATGGTACGTGATGCCAAATAATAAAACCAATCTATAGTGACACCTTGGAGATTCTCCACAAATAACCTTTAGATACATCTTTGTTTTCAACACCATGAACTCCACAAGCTATGTAGAAAGCAACAAAATGCTCATTAGTATGTTGTTGTCCATCACCAAGGAACTTGGAAAATTTCTTATGTGAGCCTTCAAGAAGAGCATGTAGGGGTAGAGCTAGACTCAACGGAACAAAAGAGTTTCCCCAAGGACCTTGAGTATCCATTTACATGTCCTTGGTGAAAGCTTGAAAAACTTACAAGAATATAAATTACAATGAAAAAGGACATGGGTATACTTCAAACGAAAGTGTGAAGCTTTTGAATGCATATCATGTCCCCAATGGAGTCGCCAAAAAACTATTGTGTGATAAATATGTAATCCCTTTTAACATATTACAAAACCTTGATTTCAACCATAGTTATGTGAGATTGAATCTCTCCTCTCAGAAAGGGGAGGCACCCTTCTTACTACTTATTGAAACTAAGGAAAACTAATCAGATATTTACAATAATGTACACTACACTAATGATATGGGGGTGTGTCGCATTCATGATTCTCTTTTTTTTCAAAGAATATGTTTTACAATGTTTCACAATTTTAACTTCTTGATGCAATACAACTTCAAATTAAAATTAAACAATAATTCCAATATTCATATCTTGTCAAAGCAAAGCCTAGGAATACTAGAATGATAATAATAAGTAACAAATAAGAAAAAGTTCACAAAGGCGCAAAGTCGTTTCATAGTTTTCGATAAAGAATCCTTCAAGATAGTAACCAATGTTGTATGAGAAGCACAAATTCTTCTATATATTTCACAATAATCCCATGAATAACATGAATGAATATAAGCACAAAGTCTTATAGAGAATTCACCAATAGTATTCAGCAATATCACAATTTCAAGTAATAGGTGTAACTCAAAGTTTACATGAATTCACTCAAAATCTCTTTCAATCTCAACTACTAATCACTACCAATTTGATCAAATCATAAGATAATTATTCCCAACATGCAAATTTTGGTATGCAACTTCACTTCTTTATTGATCAAAAATAGATTCACAAAATTGAACTCAAAGTTTCAGTATTCGCTTCACAAGTGGGCAGCACTTCGTTGCAAAAGATAAAAGGTAACCATTACAATAGAATCCTCTCTTATTTATAGATGGGAGAGGAGAGAAAATCTAGGAAAATCCTACCTAATTAGTTGACTTATTCAAAAAAATTGTCCACAATTATAGGAGAATATATGTGTTTACATGTGATTACATTTGTCGAAATGACATGTAAAATGTTGAAGCCTACCTACATAAAGCATGAAAATGCTAAAACTGGGAAATCTAATCTAAGGAAAAATTTAGCCTTCTTCAACATCTTTCTCCATGAAAACTTCATGATGATGTGCACTTCATCATTGTCTAGCATTGGAGTGTACTTTGGAGATGACGAGGATTCTTGAGATTGACTCCTCTGATGAGATTGAGGGCTTTCCAATGCCTTTCAAATCTAGAATAAGCTAGAAACCCATCATTTTGTTCATTGAAGCTATTGAGAAAGCTTCATCTTCAAATTCTTCTTGAACCATTGATGAACACTTCTTTGAAAAACTAAAACATGGGAAGAACTTTTTGGTTGTACTTCAAAGCCTTCTTACTTGGTGATAAGAAAGAACTTGATCAAAACTGCTCTGAATTATGAACACAAGAGATCAAAATGTATGCAAGAGTAGGATTTAACAATTCTAATGCAAAGGTAGGAAAAACTAAGGTTTTAGCATGGGGTATTGCACTTCAGATGTAATTACTCAAATTTTCAAACACTGCATATTGGATGTAAATATGAGCAATTTCATGGGTTTGGGAAACTTGAATGCGATGATGGTAAAGAATGGAGTGGAAGCGAGAAAACTAGCAAATGGATGTGAGTAGTGGAACGAGAAAAATTGAGCGAAGCGGGCGAAACGAAGCTCAAAATGCATTTTTAGATGATTTTTGAACATTTAGTGAAAAACTATTTTTTGTGCAAGGGCGCTAAAAATTAGCACCCTTACATCTTAGAGGATATGTATTTCATGCACAAGCGCTAAGAAACAACGCTCTGACATACCTTGGAGGAGTTTAGAAAATATGATGTACAAGCACTAAAAAATAACGCTTTGGCATGTTTTGGAAGGAAATTGTATTTTGTGTAAAAGTGCTAAAAAACAATGCTTCAACATGTCATATGTCAAAGCGGTGAAAAACAGAGCTTTTGCATCTCATATGTAAGAGCAATAAAAAAAAATCTTTTCATTTTGAAGGACTTGGGTAGTTTCATGTCAAAGTGGTAAAAAATAGAGATTTTACATATCACATGTAAAAGCGATAAAAAATAGCACTTTGACATCTTGGGAAAGACTTGGTAATTTCATGCAAAGGCCGTGAAAAATAGCGATTTTACATGTCATATGTAAAAGTAGTGAAAATCAACGCTTCTACATGTGGGAAGGACACTTTAGTGTAAGAGAGCTAAAAAACTGAGATTTTACATGTCATATATAAAAGCGGTGAAAAACAGAGCTTCTACATGTGGCTTTAGATTTGAGATGCAGAAGTGCTAAAAAATAGTACTCCAACATTTCACATGTAAGAGCGAAAAAATTCAGCACTTTTACATGTTGGAAAATATGTAGAAGCACTAAAAAACCCTGACATTACATGTGCCAGAAAATGACTAAGGCATTGGAAATATGCAAAAGTGTTGAAAATCAGAGCTCATGCATGAAATATGTAAAAGCGGTGAAAAACAGAGCTCATGCATGAAATATGCAAAAGCGCTAAAAAACAGAGCTCATGCATGAAATATGTAAAAGCGGTGAAAAACAGAGCTCATGCATGAAATATGCAAAAGCGCTAAAAAACAGAGCTCATGCATGAAATATGTAAAAGCGGTGAAAAAAAGAGCTCATGCATGAAATGTGCAAAAGCGCTAAAAAACAGAGCTCTTGCATGTGCAGAAAATTTTCTAACTCCCAAAACTAAATTTTCACAGCTTGATTTAAAGTGCGAATTTCGACGAACTAGCAAAGGTTAATACTTAGAATGAATTTTTGAGGATGGGGAACCATGCTCAAGGACCAATGCAACTCACCTCATTTTGTGTGCTTAGAGCACTGGGGTACAAAATAGATAATTTTGGTAGGGGTTATCCCATGAATTGAGCACATTGAATTCGAGGATAACAAATATAACTAAACAAACTAAATATTTGATTTAGAAATAATACATAGTTACTATTTATCTAGCTTTTATTTCAAATCTATTCTTATTTGTCTAGGCATAATTTATTAATGTGAACACAATATATTAGTTTTACTTATTTTAAATATATATAAAATGCTTTTTGCACCAATTATGTAATTAAATTAAACCATAGTTTCTACTAAATAATGAGAACAAATTTATAACTACAATAACATCAAAAAATCCCTCACCATAATTCCAACACTTCAACTCTAACCCTAACATTAACATAATTTACAGAACTATATCTATTAATTATTTAATTAACATATATAATTTATATAAATATTCACAAAAACATGATGCACAATAAAACACATTATAATTTATATAAATACTCACAAAATAACACAACAAAAAAGTTCAAAATACACAAAAGTCACTAAAAACATCTCCCTTCTTGAAACATATTTATTAAAAATGTACAAACCAGTACAATACTTAAAACTAAAATCCTACCGAATCTAATACACTTTGCAACCCGTTAAATTAGAAAAGACATAATATAATCTCTTATCCTCGAGCATTAAAAAAGGTATTGGACACAATAAATGTGATACACTACCCAAATACATGTCCCATCTGTCACCAATATAAACCATAAATAAATGACCACCAATTACATTATGATACAATTGATATAGTTTATTTACATCTTTCAATTAAAAAAATGATTCAATTAATATAGTGATATATTATATATTATATTTATATAGTAATATATTATAATAATCTATTATGATGTTTTAAAGAGTTTATTTATTTATTTAAAAATTGGTCAAGTAAAATACATATCATTTTAAAAATTGCATATTTTCAATAAATTCATAATGCATAATCATTAGAATTACGGATACTAATTATACTTATAGTTAGGGTTATACTTACAAATAGGAATATATCAAAAATTAGGATCAAAAATAGGAATTTTGCCTACATGTGTTCATATCCTAGTGACTATTGTGCACCATAATTGCTTTATGTTCGGATGGTTCAAAATTATGCTCCATAAGGATCATGTGCTGAAATCAAATACATACCCTCAGTCCCCTTTCGCTATATGCTTCCAACAAACAAACACATTGTCAAGAAGCTTTGTACTAAAATTAGGGACAAGCACTTGCCCCCTATCAATAACCATTGCTTAGCACACTTTTCTTGTGCACTGATACAATGAAATTGTGCTCTGAAGAAGCAATCCACCCAAATCATATACACATTGACAAGTGTTGATCTTTTAGTATTTTCATTCTAGTGTAGTTTTCTTTAGTGCTTAAGAACTGAAATTGCATTCCATACCTAGAGCATACACCACAATAACATTTGGCCAATAAAAATCATTAATAATATGACAAAAAAGGTCAATAATAACAATACATCATAAAATTATAATCAAGGGGAGACATCTTTGTAATTCGTGAAATAGGGGATAGGGGTCGATATGTGCTTGAGGTCCAAAATGAGTTATAATAGTTGTGTGCATAGAGACCCACACTAGTACGTTTTTAGACCCAATGAAGATAAATTTTAACATGACTAAAAATCCATATTATGCCCAAAAAATGATCCAATATTTAATGCACAATATTTAGTTTATATTTGTTTGCAAAATAAAAATATAGTACTTATGATAGATCGGAGACAATGTCCATATTCCTCATAAAAAACCTATATGGTAAAAGTAGATGCCCAAATTTCAAAACATAGAAACCCAACTATCACACCAACATAAGAGTCCCTAACATACATGGACACCTACATTTCAAAATAGAACTGTCACGTCAACACCATATGAACCCATATATCCAATCTAGCATTCATAATATAATTTATAATAAAAAATATTTCCACTAGTAAATGACCCCTTCAACACATATAGGCATCTGTCTATCCCATCTCACCATGTAAACCACACATCTACTAGTCACTTCACTTTTACACGCACCTACATCCAACAAAAATAATTTGTAAGGTCGTCATTCTTCGTATAAAAATAAATAGAAAAAATGCAAACATTCAACTAAACCAATAAAATCACAACTTAATTACAAAAAAATATCAAATTTGCAATTTAGGTCATTCAAATTTCAAATTCAAAAGACATCGCAAATTTAATACACCATACCAAATAAGAAAAATAGGAGTCACCAGTACATAACTGAGCAAGACAAGAAGAAGAGAATATTAAATTTTATTAGAGGTTCATGTCGCACTCCATGTGAACGTTCCAATATCTCCCCTATGCAATGAGGACACATGGATTTTTTAAAACCTCGATACTGTTGAACTATGTTGTAGTAAGCATCCAACTCACTTTGAATAGTAGACTGCAACATAGTTGAACATAGAGAGAATATCGAAAACTGTGTTTTCCAATTGCTACCATCTCATACAAGGGTACAATGTCATGTCCAAAATGATTTAACTATTGTTCGCACTCCAATTAAAAGCATATATGATGATAATATTATTAAAATTATATGATCATTAATAAGGTTGATTGCTTTATGGGTTGAAGGCTTAAATCTTGTCATTTTATTTGGGAAGATGGACTGAAGTGGTAATTTCTATATACATTAATGCTTTAGGAAGACTTGATTTTCCCAAAGCCTTTCTAATGATAACCTATGTTGCAGTTGTCCACAATTCCCTTTGAATTGTGAAGTCCAACATAGGTAGACATGAAATGCCTTTGGCAAACCAAGTCCCCTAAATCTTGTTGGCACTTTTCTGCATAGTATAAAAATGATGCTTGTGTTCATACATAATCACCTACATTGACATTACCATCTTATAACAATATTGAATTCTAAACCTTAATCTTCTGAGAGTGTTGTCACATTAAAGTTCTAAAATTACATTCATTCTATTGATACATGCATGTAATAAGAAACCATCAAATACATTTAAAATCCCATCCAATACACATTTAACCAATAGATAATTCTTCATATTGTAATCCAAATATATTGTTGTGTATGAACATTATTGCCCCTACTAGCATTACCAAATGGATATTGAAATACCAAACATTGTATTCTACTTTGACACATGTAATCATATAAAATTAATAGTTAATATAACATAGTGAGCTAATAGGTTTAAGAAAAACATTAACATACTCGGGATTTCATACTAAAATAATAGAATCCCTTTATGTCCAAACCCCTTTATAGTTCACTTTCATGGTAACTATTCTTGATTCTTCAAATATGTTCAAACTACCTTCTTAAAAACAAGAGAAATATTCAACCCTTAAAATAGAACAAATAAGCTCTCTCCATGTCTCAATATTGATAGATGAGCATCTCAACCTATAAGTCAAATATTAAACCACCTAAAAAAAATGTCTTCTAGGGGTTCACCCTGCAGTGCAACGACAGTTGCAACACCGTGATGAAATGGTGGTTAGGTGTTCGAGTCTCACTGTGAGACATTCTGATGGTATGGAAAGTTGCAGGAGATAAGACAGGCCAAGGATCAGCTGGTGGGACCGATGGCAATGGTGTTGACCATCCGACAGCAGAGGTGGAGTGTGGTTGGTGTGAAGACAGTCAACGATCGGAGGTTGCGCTGGAGGTGGAAGAATAGCGTTCTCGCATTGTCTGGGGGAGACATGGAGAGGTTGGAAATTGAAGGAAGGTGTCAGGAGTTTAGGGGAGGATGGAGGAAAGATGCACAGGTAGAGGAGTTAGGGAGAAGGGGTACAAAAGGAAGGTAGGAGGAGCGATGGAGAAAGGGAGGTCGAGGAGATGGAAAGAAGAAGGCTCGAGGAGATAGGAAGGAGGAGGAGGAAGAAGGGGTGGTGGAGAATGAAAAATGATGGAGGAGGAAGGCAAGGTAATGGAGGAAGAAATAAGAATGGAGGGGAATGGGAGATGAACAGAGTGGCAAGAGGGAAGGTGAAGAAACAAAGGAAGGAAGGGTGTGACGGAGATAGGGAGGCTCACAGAGATGGGAAGAAGGAGGAAGAAGGAAGGAAGGAAGGGGCGATGAAGAAGGAAGAAGAAGAGGAGGTAGGAGGGGCATCGAAGGAAGGAGGGGGGATGGTGGTCATGTGTTCGAATCAGGAGCTAGATGCATAGTCGGCTCACCCATCGATGATTGTTGATGACAGTTGTTGGCGAACCATGACGCACGATCTTTTAGTGTGAAGGAACAAAGGCCCGAGGAGGAAAAAATTTGATGGGATGAGGCCCCCCAAATGTGGCCTCACTGGTTCATAGCTCCAATCAAAAGCGATTACCGATCAAAAATAAATACAAATTATCTTCTAATTTATTTTTAAATTATAAGTTTTCATTCATATTTTATTTATTTATAGTCACCACAAATCTTAAAATATTTCATCATAGTTGCACATATCAACTTGTAGTCTACATATATGTTCTACAGTAATCCTACAAGTAATCTTGCAATATTGCATTCAATTCCCAAAATATTGTAAACCAATTACATAAATGATAGTGATGCTTCAACAAAAGTTTAATTTCCTCTTAACATGTAGTGTTTATGAACACATATTTTATAGTGTTAAAAAGCATAGGTATAAGTTCTTACAAAAGCACCCTCACCTCCTAATCTTAGAAATATTAACATAGACCAGAATAAAATCCATGAGATTGCATGAAAACTATTATCGAAGTGTAATTATGATCTGTTTGCAAAGAAGAGTCTAGAAGATAAAACAAAGAAAGGAGTGAAACATTGCAAGTTAAAAAAAACCCTTACCATAGCCATGATTATATCCCTTCTAAAAACACATTTATTAAAAATGAACAAACTAGTACAGTACTTAAAACTAAAATCCTACCCAATCTAGCACACTCTGTAACCCACTAAATTAGAAAAGAGATAATCTAATTTCATACCCTCAAGCATTATAAAAAGGTACCACACAATAAATGCGATATGATTCAATTAATATAGTGATATATTATATATTATAAATAATGATATATTATATTATATTCATATAATAATATATTTTTATTTTTTAAAGAGTCAATTTATTTAATTAAAATTTTCTCAAGTAAAAAATATAATATCATTTAAAACTTAAACATTTTCAATAAATCTATAATATAATTATTATAATTACAATTATAATGAAAGTTATAGTGAGTGTTAAAACTAGAGTTAGAGTTATGGTTAGAATTACAAATATATCAAGGATTAGCATAAAGCTTAAAGCACCTCTCCCCCTTTCATTAACTATCACTCGACACACTCTCCTTTTGCACTTAGAGCATGAAATCACACTCTAAACAAGACTTGCACTAAAATCAAATACTCACACCTGCCCCTCTCTCATTTATTTCTCCCCACCGCCTTTTAATTATATGCTTCAACAAGAAGAACTCACTCTTAAGGAGCCAAGCGTTGCATTAAAATATTGACAATTTTTGATCTTTCACTAGCTTCATTCTAGGACACTTTTCTTTAACATTGAAAATTTGAACTTGTCATGCACACACAATATGTGCTACAATAACATTTAGACAAATAAAAATCATTAAAAATATTTTAAAAAACAATAATAACATAATTAAAAAACATTCATCATAAGTCACATTATAATACTCCAACCATAATATGTAATACATCACTATAACAATATCAAAATAATAAAAAATGAATATTTAAAATTCACACCAAAAGTTTCATTTAGATTTATTCTTAATAAAAAATGAATATTTAAAATTCACACCAAAAATTTCATTTAAATTTATTTTTTTAATAATAATACAATACATCATACTACTATAATATATATATATATATATATATATATATATATATATATATATATATATTAAAATATAATAATATAAATATTTAAAACTCACACTGAAGGTTTCATTTAGATTTATTAAAAATTAGCAAACATCATTAAAAATAGGTTCGTCATAAATCATCTCATCCACCAATGAATTTAATCCAAACAACACGTGTGTAATTTACACATTGAATCTAGACCACACTTCTCGAAGAGGAAAGCTCACAATCTGCAAGCACATGGCCAAGCCAAAAAAAATTGCAACCTTAAAAACTTCACATCATTCTACCATAATTTTCTTTAGTGTTGAAGAATCGAAATTGTGATAAATATGTAGAACATGCCCTACAAAAACATTTGGATCAATAAAAATCATATGCACTGTTATAATAATAATATAATACATTATAAGAATAGTCTAACCATAATATGTAATACATCACTATAACAATATCAAAATATATAATAATAATAAAAATTCACACCGACCATGTCAATTAAATCGAGTAGATGTGTGTTTGCAATGTGCACACTAAATCTGAAATGAACTTCTCAAAAGTGAAAGCCTATGAAATGTGGACACCTACCTACAAATATTTCATGCCAAACATAGTGCAAACAATATTAATCATAACGTTTATTATTTTATTAATAATACACTACATCGTAACACTGTAATCACAATACATAATATTATATATCTATAGCTATATTAAAATATAATATATAAATATTTAAAATTCACACTGAAAGTTTCATTTAGATTTATTGACTTCTAAAAAATAAGCAAAACTTATCAATGCATGTCTATAATGCACACATTGAATCCATACCACACTTCTTAAAGAAGAAAGCTCACAATCTGCAACCACGTGGACAAGACAAAAGTTTCCACAACCTTAATAAAAAAATCATATCTTTTTAATTCAAATCAAACAAATATTGCTTAACCCTAAAAAAATTCTAACATCTAACTGGTCGAAGGAACACCTACAAATTTCCCTTTTAACCACTTTATATTAATGCATTGTAATTATTAAATGTCCTTAAATAGTATTGTAAAATGTACTAAACAACCCTCATCCAGTACAAAAAATATTAAAGACTCCAATAGTTTATTACTTAAAAACCACTCGATACCGCATAGTATAATTTAAAAGGTCTTTTTATTACTGAAAAATACTTGCCTCTCTCGAACTATGTGAAGGTTGCAAAAATGACTCAAACCTTCTCAACCAATCAGATGCTCGATAATTGTAATTTAAATATGTTTTGTTAAAAAAAATTACATCTTAACTCCTCAAAACATTCCAAAACTTGAAGATAGAGAGATTAGAGTCCATCATTCTGAAGTCGAATCAAATACCCTAATCAAATAGCCTAAGGTGTCATCCATCATCAGCCAAAAATGGTTTCAAAGGGAGAGACAAAGTAGGGATAGGGAAAGTCTTACCTATGAGAATATTAGTAGAGAATACCTACCCTTAGTACAAGATCGTTTAGTGATAGATTTAGCAGTGCTTCCAAGAGCGAAAGACCCCTTTATAGAACCACTTGAGTCACGATCATTGAACAACACAAGGGACCCAGGGGAGTCACTTAACGACCTCCAATCATGCCAAGGGAGCCACCATTTTTGGTAGGAAAACCAAAGAACCCCCATTTGAATTCTCACCATCACACAACACTCCTCAACTATAGCCTCTAGCCGCACCATAATTGACCCTTCCAACTATATCTTAATCCAAAGAAGATGGCACCCAATCCTCTTTAGACCGTCTTTTAATATTCCTCAGAAGTAATCCCCTACTAAGTCTGCTTTGTAGAGTAAAGGTGGGCTCCTCCCAAACCTTTCCAACATCATGACTTTGTGGAGCTTTTGGTTTTGTAGAAGAATCCCTCCAAATGCTTGCAATTTGTTGGTCTATCATATTGATCTATGAGATTTTGATCAATTGGTAGTGGTCCAAAAATATATTATGGTATCCTTTATTGGTCTATGAAGTCCAACGGTCACATTGACCGTGACTCCTCACCTTTTGTTGCCTCCTCTTTGAAGAGTCATTTTGCACAAGCCATAAAAACTATTCACTTGCTCATTGTAATGGATGATAAAAAAAATTGTGTACTCTGTTGTGACAATTAATAAAGAGATTTTCCCTACTCTTGTGGACACATCCAATTTTGGTGAACCACGTAAATTCATGTCTTGCATGTTGTTCTTCTCTATTTTTAAATTTTTTTTGTTTGCTCTCATTATTTAACAATTAGTATCAGATTTTGGTGAAGAAGCTTGACGAAGAAGCTCGGTTGTGAAGCTATTTTGGAAATCGGTGAAGAATTTCTAGATTAATCGACGAAGCGAATAAATGGAAAATTGAGAAGTTTTCTCGTTAGAATTTTGGGCTATGGAAAGTATAGAAGGAATCACTATTGATTAAGCAAGATCTTTCACTTGTACTAGAAGTAAAGCCAAAGGAAAAGGTTCTATGACTAACGAAGAATGGGAGAAATTAGACAAGAAAGCAAGGGACACAACATTTCTTTTGTTGTCCAACAATGTTCTCTTCAATGTTTCAGCTGAGAAGACATCAAAGGAATTATGGGATAAACTTTCTAACATGTATGAGATGGTGTCAGCTTTAAATAAGGTTTTTATTATAAATTTATATAATTTAGAAACGAAAGTAGGTGGGATGATTTCCAATTACCTAAATTAATTTAATACTTTGGTCACCCAATTGATTTTGGTGGGTATAAATTTGGATGATGAAAGTAAATAAATTCTATTATTATGCTCTTTACCAAACAACTAGGAAGGATTTGTGATGGTAGTTAGTACTTTGGTGGTTGCCAAGAGTAAATTAAAATTTGATGACATTGCAACCACTCTTCTCAACGAACACATGAGGAGAAAAAATCAAAAACCCTCATCTAGTGACGCCTTGATTGATATCAATTCTATCAATAGAGGAAGGTGTCAAGATAGAAGTAGAAATAATAATAAAAGAAGGTCCAAATCTGTAAGAAGATTGAAGTCCAGGGGAAGAAATGGTGATTTTTGGTTCTGTGGCAAAGTAGGTCACACTAAAAATAATTGTTGGCATTACAAAAAAGCACAAGAAAAGGTAAATGACAATGAATTCAACACTGTATATGACAAAGATGATGTCATTCTAGTTTTATAAGCAAGTGACACTACTCATAGTAGGGATGTTGTGTTTAATGAGAAAGTATTCCCTGCTCTACAAAAATAGGAGATATCAGTGAAAGAATTTGTGCCTGTAGATAATATCTTTATTGAGACTAATACAAATTTTAATAAAGGGACTTTTTCAAGCTCTAGTATGAGCATGTAACAGGTTTCTATGCCAATGTCAATGCTAGATCTCATTCATATGTCAGTCTCACATGCTCACACCCCTATTATAGTTGAAATAAAACCTCCTTCCAATCGCGTTGTGTATTTAGGCTCAAGTATGCATCAAAATAATCCATCACTACCTTTTAAAAATTCTACCTCATCGCATTCATGTTCGAATTCTATACAGCCAACATTAAATTCCAACTTGCAGTAAAAAATGTCAAACCAACCATTTCATATTCCTATGCAACAACTAGGAAAACCACGTAATGGGAGTTTAGCCAAAAAAAATTCATTCACAAATGAATTTATTGTTGAACATTTAGAATACTGAGAAGGTGGGTGAGTCAATATTCTATTTTTAACACGACAAATTAAATCACCAAACCATATATTAACTAAAATAAGAAATGAAAGCATGAATCATCCACAAATCCACAAAACACATGAACACTAGGATTTTTACATGGAAAACCAAAAATGGGAAAAACCACGATGAGGATTAGCTCACAATATATTATATCTGAATATAGTATATTACAGGAGCTCACTGCTAGGACACACTGTCCTTATAAGGCTCACAGCTAGAGCTAAGTACAATACAAAAATAAAATGTGGCTCACTGCCAAAGTGTGAACTAATGTAAAGTGCACCTCTCTTGTGTTGTATTTCAATTCCTTTGAAGCTCTGAATATGAAGTACTACTCTTCTTAGCAGTTGCACAACTCTACTCTAAATTTGAACTCTTATCGTCGAATTCACATGTTTGCATCATACAACACCATTCAAATCTGATATGTCATTTATGCTCACACCTTCACTTCTATCACCACTCCTCAATTTCAAAATATCTCATATATATTCCCAAATCCAACCACACACATCAATTAGGTCAACCTAATTAGATGTAAACAAAACAATACAAAACAGATCTTGTCGACACCACACAAGTTTCAAAATTATCTTTTCACTCAAATAAAACATGCAATACTCAATTTTAAGTTGGCATGGACCTAAAATAGATCCAGCTAATATCCAAAAAGTGTATTTAATCTTCTCAACACATATAATGTATTAGGTTGGCCAAGGATAGGACCTAATCATAAAAACTTACAAACATACACATGCTTCTCATAATAAACACCTTCTAGATTTAATATTTCTTTAGTTTCTCTTTTTGTTGACATCAGAGAGACCACCTTTAGAACCGTAGCATTAAAATGTCTTTCTCAAGAAAATACAAAATCTCCCACATTGGTATACTACTCAGGGAGATGACAATAATTTATAGAGTTGAACTTTGTCATTGATATCTTCCAGTATTCTTCACAAAACTTCCCAAGATCTTGAATATAGTTGTATGAATCAGTCGTAATGATATGGTTAGACTCGTAGAGTTATACCTCTTCTCACAGTGAAGTGTTGATCCAAAAACCGATGCACTAGACCACAACACCATCAACAGAGAATACTTAACCAAACTTCTAAAAAATCAACTTTCTAGTATAGTTAGTATTTGTACAGATAACACCAAAAAAAAACTTCCCCACAATGTTGACATCAATGACAACACTGGGTCAGCTGAATCAACCTATGTATGTACACTTCATGCTCATGTTTCCAGATGGTATCAACAATGACAAAATTCCAATCTTCCAACAATCTCCCACTTTTCCATTGATGGAAACATGCATATAAAAAAAAAAATCATATCATGAAATAAAACCATTTCTTCCTAACCTTAACTCCCCCTTTAAAAATTAACCTTGACTTTCCAAAAAGGTTTCTCAAACATCCAAAAATGTTTTCCTTCTCACTATTATCTCTCTACTATCTATATCTCCCCCTTTGACATCAATGGTAGAGTTCATACAGGGGTCTGATATAGTTCCCTTGGATATATGTATGTATGCATCAACAAAAATGATAATTGATCAAATAGATAAGAACATATCAACCTGAAGATGAAGCTCCCTCGAGATTCTTTAGAGTATCTAGTCAAATAGCTTTTCCTTCTTCCTAAAATCCTTTTGCATGTACAAGAGTCTTGTATAGTAATTCAATCTTTGTTAGAGACTCTATACCTTCTTCCATAGTGTTGGGGATGAGATTTATTCATGATAGATTGTCAACTCTAGCAACGGGACTAGATACAGGAGTGTGCCTTATTTTTACTAAATCTCTTAGTGCTACATATTTTTTGATTATCTATGTTCCTTGATTCTGCAAGCTAAAGAATTTATCCTATAGTTGCATTATGAAATACCATATATGATTTTCCCCACCATTTTCCAAATTATAAACATCCACTTGAGTGCTCAACCAAATTTCATTCTTTGTATTTTGTGTCCAATTAGACCAATTCAAACAAAAGGATATTAATTCTTGTGCTTCTCCTCTACAATCTTGAACATCCTTCAAACCTTTCAAGACTTTGTGGTGTGCATCTGCATATTTCTTTATGATACCTTCTAGATTTTCCTTTGTATTTCTTGCTTCTGACTCATTTCATGTTTGTCCTTTTAATCCAAAGATGTATGCCTTTAGTGAATCAACCATACTCCTGAGATTTTCTATAGTGGATGTTGATGAATTAATGTTGGCACTAGGAATTACCTCTTGTAAGGATTTCATTGCTTCATCCAAGTCTTGTTTACTTGCACATTCATGCTTATGTAGAGTCACATCAAATTGACTTCCTTATTGTTTTGTAACTTCTTGCTTAATAGCAACGCTTTTTCTTTTCTTACTTGTTCTTCTTGTACTACCATAGGCTTTATTCATAGAACTTTCTTCTAAACTTGTTTTGTTGAGGTCTTTTGGGCTTCCTAGAAGCACTTATGCATAATAATCAACTTCCTCCATAGTTACTTCATAATCTTCCTCCATAGTTACTTTATAATCTAACTCAGAAATCCACACATGTATATAAGCTCAATTGCTTCTATGTAACAAAAATCAGCAGAGACAAGGAAAGTGATGTCTCCAAAGTATTTTTCCACCATACTCTCTAGAATCCTTATTTTCTTATTCATCCTCATCTAAAACATTCCAAATAATGCGGCAAGAGCAGCTACTTGAGCATCCAATCTGCCAAGATTTCTTATTTGATGTGTTGTCGGTTCTATATTTTTCCATTCCACTTTTCCAATTATCGATGTCTCCTTCATGAAGTAGAAAAGTAAGATAACTATTAAATTACTGTACCTAAATGTATTATTTTTGTTCTTTTTTATTTCTTTCAAATTCTTCACCAAGTGTTGTCGAAGTAACTCACACAGATCATAATTTGCACCATTCTCAATCATGTCAAATGCAATGTGAGCAGCAAAAGTAGAGATTGTATGGTCATTGTTGGGTAGACAAATTTTATGCCCAACAGTCATTGCAACAAACCAGATAGCCGGATTTACAAAATTACTCAAAATAAGTTCTTTTTCTTGAAGATTTGCACCAATATTTTCAATTAATTCTTGGTCATTAATAGACTTCCACCTTGGAACTGGTATGAAGGACCACAAACCAGTCATATTCCTTATTCCTTCCATGGCTATCGAGTATGCATCGTCAATCCAAATAGACTCGTCATGAATCTTGCTTAGTACAATTTGAATGTACTTCTTGTCGAATTCAAACAATGGGAATTTTCGCCATACGTCCAATTTCTTTTCAACTAGGGTTTTATGCTCTAGTTTGATGATATTGTAACTTTCCTCCAATTCATTTTTCCACAACATACTCAGTCTAATAGAGGACATTTCTTCTATTTTTCCATATATGTATGCGTAGATATCCTCAGTAGGTGAAACTCTAAGGGGAGTGCCAGAAAATTCACTCGTCGAGTCTTCCGACAGATTTTTCAAGGAATACTTCTTCAATTTAATTTGTGTTTTTTTCTAAGACATTCACTACCTTCGAACCATCCATTGCATTAAAGATTAAAATTCTAGAAAAGAATTGTGTAAGAAGAATACTTCTTGAATTTGCTTTGGCGATGATTACGGTTTTAATGCTATGCTTCTGAAACACGCCTTGAAACATCTTCCTCTTCAATTTGCATTCCCTTCGCATTAAATGAATTTGTCTTCTCAAATATGTTTTTAACTCCATGATTTGACCCATATCAATTAATGTGTCAACAATAAATGTTGCAAAAAACGTTGTCAAGCTTTGAAACCTTGTATCCACAGATAATCTACAGATGCTCTACAAAGATATGAATCACAATATTTCCTTCAACAACTATCTTTTATAGCTTCAAGAATTCCTTTTCTAAAACACATCTTTGTGCCATGACATGGCATCTCATATTTTAGGGAGGCTTATTATAATTTTTTTTATTTCTCCCCCTAAGCCTTAACATGGGCTTAGTTTTTAGAAGAATTATCTATACCAGAGGTAGGAACAGATCCATTTGAAGTCCCTGATTCATCTCTATTATTAGACTCGTCTTTCTTTCTCCATATATTTTCCATTTCCTTCTTAACCTCAATAGGATTAACTTTCTTCACTGATTCATTCCTCTTTACTGAATTAGACTATCTTCCATTTTTGCTTCTGCAAACTCTTGAAATATGTCCAAGTTTATTGTAAAAGTTGCATACAACATTTTCTATCCAAACTAATTTATTTTCATTCTTGATCTGCACTAGTTAGCCTTGTATCCAAATGTATTGCATGTATATCAGTAGCCATTGAAATATTGAAACATTTTCCCTATATTATATCTATTCATCATCTGACTTCTACACTCAGTACTTCTATGTCCAATTTTCTTACATGTAAAACATTGTCTGGAGAAGAATCTAGCATTCTAATTCATTCTAATCCTACATTCTATTTCTCTATGTCTGTATTCATTGCATGAAAAAAAATATCATTGAAATATGGGTACCTTTGAGCATTAGGTTGTCTAATAGGAGGTCTTCCAGCATTGCTTCTTTAATGATTTCTAAATTGTCTGTTATTACCTTGAGATTCCTTTTTATTGTCAATCTTGATTGATGTCTAATTTTCCTTTGAACTTTGTCCTTCTTCAAGTCCCAAACCACTTTTGTCCTTAGAGATTTTTTGTATTGCAAGTAATTCATCAAGCATTGTAGTACTCACTTTGAATTTTTCCTCATGTATCCTTGCCTTTTCCAGATCATATCTAAGATTCACCACTTCTTGTCCAAGTCTAGAGCATTCCTCAATCTTGTTTTGTACCACTGTATTTAGACATTCCTCAATCCTTTTTTTCTTCCATTTGCACTTTCAATTTGATGATATCTTCATTTCCTTGCTTCAGTTGTATATTGACTTCCCTATATCTTTCTTTGAAATTTCTGATTTGTTCTCTCAGTTTCTTGATGCATTCATTTGCTTCTCCTAGGCTTTCCTTCAAGCTTTTGTTCTCAGTTTCAAATCTATCAAGATATTTAAGAGCAGCCTTAAGTTCTTCTTTGTCAAGCATGCAGTCATCTTTTGCATATTCAATTACAAAAATTTCTTTCGGTGGAACAGGACACTTCTTATCAACCATTTGTTCAAACTTCCAAGCACTAGTACAAAAACATAAATAAATGACTAAAAAAACTACTAAAAATTAGTCATGTGACCATTAGTTTGGTCACATGACCATTAGTAGTTTATTGCTAGTCATTTATAATGCGACCAAATTCATGACTAAACCATTTTTGGTCATTTATTGGTTGTTTTGATTGATCAATTTGGTGGTATATTTAGCCATTAATTTAGTCATTGATTGTTGTTAACTGATCATTTATTTAGTCATGGTAGTCATTTGTTTATTCACGATAGTTGTTTATTTATTCATGATAGTTATTTATTTAGTCACGGTATTCATTTAATTAGTCATTGTAGTCATTTATTTAGTTATGGTAGTTATTTATTTTAATCATGGTAGTCATTTATTTAATCATGGTTTAGCCATTTATTTTGGTGAATCAGTGATTCAAGTTACAAATCAAGTCTAACTTAATCAATCTTCACAAATTTATGCATATAAACTTCAAGTATCATAGATATTCAAATATTGATAGAAGCACCATGAATGAACTAAAATGCTTGAATAAATATGATTGATCAAACACAAATAGATCACAAATCAAAAGGAGCCACAACACAATATTTATGAGTTTAAAAAATTACTCCATTAAGCCTCGTTGGCAAATAAAACCTCAATGGTTACAACATTTATTGAAGAATTGAAGAATTCAAAAGGCATAAAAATAGAGAATCAAGTATCAATGATTTTTTTTACTTGAAAGTTTCATTTGGATTGGAAACTCAAAAACCAAATGAAATTCAAGAACCTTTACGGCAATTATACTTTACAGATCTTTACAACACAATTAGTACACCAGAACATTTGAGATGAGCTTCATTTCAATTTTAAATTGAAGCTAATGCATGCCTAAGCTGAGAATGTGCTAATGATAGCTTCTTCATTGCCACTACTTTTCCACATTTCAATGTTCCCTACAACCAAACAAATCATAAAAAAATGGACCCTTTAAAAACAAACAACTAAATACACTAAATTTTTCAATCGGCTTAAGGATTTTACAAATTTGACCTTTCATTTCTGATGGCAAGCCTTGCTGGTTAAAACAAGAAAAGTCACAGAGACTTCAAATGCTAGCAGACACTCACAAGGAAATTCAGAACTAAATTTAAAAACAAACAAATAAATACATCGATCCTTCTTAACCAATGTCAGAAAGAACAAACAATTACAGTGTTCCATTCATGTGGCAGGGGTGACACCAATACGATGTGTTTGGAATCAAACAATGACCTGTTTACATTCAATATTATCAACATATAAATTGGTTCAACTCTACAGCCAGTCGGCCAATGTCACCAGGTATTGAAGACTATCTTCCTTCCACCGTCCACTGGTTTTTGCATCATGAAAACCCCCAGTCTCTTTTGCCCAAACCAAAAACCCTTATTTTAGTGCCTTGATCAAAATGGAGAAACTAGATGTGAGTGATGCTCTGCTTCAACTTCTCCATCTCTAATTTGGTGAGCTGTTGCCTGAAAATAAGGTTTCAACGAGGGTTTTAGAGTATGTTTTTAAAATGAAAATTACGGCCAAGATCCTAATATTGAGCACATTTAGGTTTTAGCATTAGGGCATCCTTTACCTGCACACATTTTTTTTTGCTTTCCCCGTCGCTATTGGATTTGGATCCTCCAAACTCTTCCTCATTGGTATTGGTTTTGACCCCTCCAAACTCTTTCACCACTTCCCTGGTATTGACCTTTCACTTCTCCAATTTGGTGAGCTGCAACCTGAAAATAAGGTTTCGATGAGGGTTTTAGAGTTTTTTTTTTAAATGAAAATTACGACCAAGATCCTAATACTGAGCACATTTAGGTTTCAACATTAGGGCATCCATTACCTATGATTTTTGTTGCTTTCATTGTTGCTATTGGATTTGGATCCTCCAAACTCTCCCTCGTTGGTATTTTTTTCGGCTCGTCCAAACTTGTTTTAAAGTTTATTAAAATATGTTTCTTGCCCCCTAAAAAGGGTTAGGGTTTGTTTCCCGCTTCTGATTTCAAATTAAATAAACTAGACAATGGATAAATCTCTCGCTTATACCTCCAATAAATTATAATATTATATTGTATTATTATATTATATTATATTATATTATAATTTTTTTTTTATATGATTAAGCTTCTATCATTTTTGGGGGGTAGACCCCAACTAATCTAATGCTTGTGTTAGGGTTTTTAATACTGCCTTGGTTTGATTGCATGGCCACTTGGCATCATCACCCGTCGAATAGTGTGTTTTGTGATAATGGGCTTCCCGATGATGTGATTGATGAGCTGGCACCATACGTTGTTTTAATTATCATTCGGTGGACGTTAGTAGTCCTTCAATTTTGACAGTGATGGGCTTCTTTTCATTTTCTCTCAAACTAATTTTAGCTTTCCTTTTCTTTTGTAGCTTGCTTGTTCATGGTGATAGTCCAGGCTAGGGCCTGTATGTCGCTCAGCTCTCAGGGTTCCTTGTCTTCGCCTGGTATTCTAATTTATAAGGAGGGGTGTTTAGATTTTTATCATTACTCTATGTTTTAATCAGTGTTGCTTGATTTTCTTCTAGGGTTTGATATGGATACACTTGTGAGCCTTTCTAGCTCGATATCCCATTTAGCCTTTTGTGGTACTGTTGCTAAAGTATGTCTCAAAGGCTTTTTATTTTCGCCAAACCCATTGACCCTAAAGGCAGTTATGGTGGTGTTGGATTGTGAGTTTGTGTCAGCAGGTGAGAAATACAGAGAGATTAGCTACCTTACATCTCACTTTGTGACACCTCCACTTGATTTGCATGCTTGTAAGGAAAGAAAATCTCATTTGGCTTGGCGAATTTTCAAACCGGTTTTCCTTCAACGTTTGAGAATTGTTCTGATAGTTGCTCGGATAGGAGAGGGAATGCCTCGGCCCCGTGACTGTCTTCTCCCTGGTGCCAAGATTCCACATTTCATATCAGATCTGCATTGTTTCATCTCTTGGATACATCATTTCCTTGTGGAGATTGTGTGTAGCAGCCTCTAGAAGGCGAACCAGCTTGTTTCAGTGAGGGATTCCCAAAGTGTTTCTCAGTTCGCAACTTATACTTGATAGCTTCTTATTTTCCACATAGGGGTTAATCCTTTAGACTCTGCATATAATACATGTATGGTGCCAACCCAAATTTTTTATGTCGAGCATCAGATTTAAAAGAGTCCTTTTTGATAAAGACTTGTTTAGCACTTAGGGATAATGATTAGGGTTTATGAAGTTACTGGACAAAGATGGCTACAGTCGTTTCATCGAAACTCTTACTTTGTCTGCCCCAAATATTCACTCTTTTCATACTCTACTTCTATTATAAATAAAATGTAGTGTTCCAGAGTTCGTTGCCTAGATATGTGGCATTTAGCTCTCTTCCTTGAGTTCTAATTAATTTCTTTTCAAAATGAGCTCATTGTTGATTGGGGGGTTTTTGTTTTTTTTTTTCGATTTAAGCTTACAACATTCTTCAATGTAAATGTTGAAAATGTTATTTAACTATGTAGAGTAGTATTGATTAAATGGACATGAGTGTTGAAAGACAATGGAAAACCGTTTTTAGGTCTGAATGATGTATTATTTGGAGAGGAATTCATGAGCCCAATTCGGTTTGAGCATATTACTGATTGTGGGTTTTTTCCAGTTTAAAGGTTACCAAGTTTTTTCTATAGACGAGTTGTAAATATTTATTTAGCTATGAGATGTGGTGTTGGTTAATTGAAAAATCACGATGAATGGAAATGTCACTTCGCTTTTAATTCTATATGTTGTAAGCTTCAGAGAAGATGCTTGTTGGGGTTAAAATTCATGATTGTTTTTCTTTGCTTTTTGTAAAAACTTTATGGATGTTCACATAATGGATACGCTTCCAAGAAAAATATATGATATTGCGATTATTGTTTTGGAGTAATCATTAATTTACAAATGATGTCTTCGAAAGCAACCTGTATTACAACAAAGTTCTTTCATGTATACGCCAAGATTTTCTTTTAATCTTGTGTTTGCAATTTTCAAGTGTCTGCTTTTGAGAGACCTTTATAGCTTGCCCCCATTCACACCCAATGTTTAGCATTAGATTATTATTTTGCTAAGACAAGATCTCTTTTAGGAGAACCTACTTAGCAATTCGGGAGTTTCATTTCTATTCTAGTGTTAATTTCTCTTTGGATCTTTGGGGTACCAAGACCAACTTTGGAATTGGGGGAGATTTTGCTTAGCAGTAAATAAAGGGGGAAGGATAGCAAAGTTTAATATAGAATTAGATAATGCTAGCAGTATTCAAGTATGGTTCCCCAACTTTGTGGTGCATCTTGCCATTTGAAATAGAAAATGAGTACTTTTCCTAATAACCATTTTTTTGTCATGCTTTAAGAGCCTGGATTATTCTAAAGAAGGGCTTCACACTAACCAAGCTTTTAAGGCTTCAGGAAGAAGACATTATTTTTTTCTTTGCAGCCTATAATAGATGAAGGATTCAAGTGCCTAAGTTGTTCTTTAGGCTCATTTGTAGACCCTTTTGGGGTGGGCGGCCTGATATGTTCTCCTAGATGCACATTGGTTCAACCTTGCTAATTTTACTTTTACTTAAGTGCTTTTTCAGTAAATGTTTTTGTTGTCGGCCTTGATGGAACACTTGAATTGTGTTTGAATCATTCACAAGGTATTTCAAGCTTCCAACCCTTTCTTGAGACCCTTTTGATAGGTTGAGAACCTTTGGTGATTAAAACATTGTACATAGTTTGTTTTAGAAAAAAAAATTTACACTTCATATTATTGAGGAAGGGTTACTTTTTGGTTTGATATTGCCATGTTGCAGATGTGTAGGATTGGCTCATTGTTTCTTGCGAGGGGAAATACTATTGGGCTTGACTCTTCATTATCCTTTAAGTTCCCTTCCATAGATTGTAGGTGGGTTCCCACACTCAGGGGATACTATAGTGATGATAGCTTTAAAAAAGGAAAAAGATTTGAGTAACTAATTAGGGGTAAGGCAACATACGTCATTAGTGGGCATGAAGCTCACAAAACTTACCTTGGTTGAGTGCTAGGTTGTTATGTTTGATGTGTCTTAATGCCTTATTTATCCGCTTTCAAGATCTCTTCCAAACCCATCCATAAGCTAGATTGAGATCCTTTCACTATGATACTATCTTGCTCAATCCCATATTTTGCAAGCAAGTCAGCTACCTCGTTCCCTTCCCTGTAGGTGTGTTGGGCAGCTTGTACTTTTGTTCCCTGCATTAATTCCTTGATGCGGTTTAGTTTTTCTTGCAAGTTCCAGACCCCTATGTTGCATCTTAAGATTGTGTTTATACATGTAGTGGAATCACATTCCAATAAAATGTTATTTATGTCTTTTTCCTTGCATAGTTCTAGTCCATGGAGAATTCCTTCAATCTCGGCTACGTTATTTGTTATCACTGGTAGCTTGATTGACATCATTGCTATGAGTTTTCCATTGCCATCTCAAATTATGCATCCAACACCATCCATACTAGGGTTGCCACATGAAGCCCCATCGGTGTTTAATTTTAAACATCCTTCATTTGGGGGTCTCCATTTGATATTTTGTATGTTCGCTTTTGTGCCTGAGCCCAGTCGAATGAAAGTTGTAACTTTCAATGTGTTCCAAATTTTCATTAAGTTGTTGTCCCAATTTTTGAACTTAGCTTTCTTTTACTGCTTTATGTGGGAGTTTATAACTTCAACTATGTTTTTTTTAGTCAGTTTCCATGCTTCACATTTCTCCTTTTGTTTATTCTAAAAAATTCTCCTATTACGTTCCTTCCAAATGTTTCATAATAGGATCGATGGGGCAAATTTCTAAATTTGGCCCCAAAATGCCTCCTTTTTAAGGGTGGGAGAGCTTATGAACAGGTCCATTAGCTTGTTGTTCCTTGGGCTTTCCCATTATATCTTTCTTTGTATCCATTCCCATCCATGTGATGCAAATGGATAATTTAGCAGCAAATGGTCCACTGTCTCAGAGTCATTTTTTTACATCATGCACCAATTGGGACCTTCAATTCCTATTGATTTCAGCCTTTTTCCTGTGAGGATTTTTCCATGCAATGTTGACTAGGTGAAGGCTCCTTCTTTGGGTAGGATTCCCTTCCCCCAGCAAATTTTCTTGGGCTAGCTTAATTCTTGTTGTTTCATTTGTATTCGATAGCCCATTTTAGCTGAATAGTTTCCTGATTTAGCTCTGCACCATATGATTTTGTCTTCCTGATTGCTTAAGTATATTTTCCTACTCTTCAAATTTTCCCTCAAGTGGTCCTTCAATTCTATATTGCTAATGCTATTTTCTATCTCAACCCAATTAGAACTTCCATCTTTTGCCTCGTTCACATAGTTGCTTAATTTATCACCATATTTGTGTTTTAATCCCGATATGTGTGATGCCGATTCAGGGTATTATGTCAGAGGCTTGTAACCTCCCCACGAGTCTTCCCAAAAAAATTATTTATTTCCATTATTCACTTGCCATGTCAAGTGATTTGTTATGATGTGCTTGCAGCTTAACATAAAGTTCCATATGTGTGAGCCTTGATTGGGGTTTGCAATGGTTAAGATCCTCTTTGGGTTTGGGGAGTCCAAGTATTTTTTCTGCATAATCCTACACCATAGAAGGTGAGGCTTCTGATACATTTTCCATACTAATTTAGCACGTAGGGCTAAGTTTTGAGCCTTAATTTTTCTAATTCAAACACCCCCATTTGATTGGTGTTGACAAACAATATCCCAATGTATTAGTGGGATTTTTTGTTCTTCATTTGAACCTTCCCATAGAAATTTCTTAAGGATACTCTCAATCTATGAAACAACTTTGTTTGTTAGCTACATGCATGACATTGAATTGTGGGAATTGCATGGTGCAGGGGCACCTTGGGGTCCAAATGCCTCCATGAGGCTTGCATGAATCTTGTTTTGTTTTTCAAGTTGATTTCAATGTAATAAGGTCCCAAGGACCATCTTCAAATTTTTGTAACAAGCTTTTAGCTTGGGGTTGAGTTTTGGTGTTTGTAATAGGTCTCCTTCTCACCATGCAACCTTCGTGCATCTAGGTTGACTAATGAATCATGGTTCTATGATGCAACCAGGAATTTGAGGGGATTCACCTTGGTATTTTGGTGTGTTTTAATTATTTTTTAACATCTTTAGAATTCTCTATGTAGTCGGGTTCTTGGTGTAGAGTTAATTGCCTTAACTAAGCAATTAGAGGTCTAAATGTGAGTCAGTTGGTTTCCAATGTCCTTCCAATTCAAAATGTAGTTAGTGTAAATTGGAGGGAGGTTTTTAGAGTTTATATATGCCTCTCTTGGTCAAGGCAAGGTTTTTGATGAAGAGAGAAAGAAGATTCAATAAAGAATTTGTTGTGTTTTCTTATTTTATGTGCAAGAATTGTTGATCCCATACTTGGTACAATTTGTAGGTTTGTTTTCAGAATTCAAGGCTATAATGGTTTGAAATGGAGTTGATTTGGATCTCTTTTGGCATTAGACTGGATTGATTTCATTGAGAGACAAGGGAGATATTGATATTTCTCTGTCGGGTGGTTTGAAACCCTCCAAAATCGGGGTTTTGACTGAATTTTGATTGTATCTTCCATTCCCACCATGCATTAAGGCCAGGACTGGGTGCAATGGGAGAGTACCATATGTATTTTGATCCTATGAGTGTTTTAGAGAATGACATGTAGGTTTGGGAAGGATCTTTCAAAATCTAGGCTTGGCATCATCATGTGATAGGCCTAGAATCAAGGGGAAAAGTCCGATTTTTTATCCTTGTGTGAATGTTTAGTGAATAAAATCTTGTAGGGACTTGTTATATGGATGTTAGAAGGGTATAGGAACTTACTTGTGGCTGAGGGGTGTTGGGGAGTGCCTAGTTACCAAGTTCCTTGTGTTGAGTAGCCTATTGGGGCTACCTTGTAGCGTTACTTTTTGGCTTGTTGTGTCTTTACCTTTGACTATAAAGAAGGGAGGCTTTGAGACTTTGTAGGGGAAATTTTTAGTTGTCCTAATTTAGTGATTTGGGCCTGATATAGGCTTGTATGTGGATTTGGTCTTGACTGTCCTATTGGGCAGTGCTACAAGGGTTAAGGGTAAAAGAGGCCTAAAGGCTAAGAGCGATGAGTGAATGGAGTTCTCAGAGAGCAAGTTAGGGTGTTATGTCCTAGAGTGGTCAAGTGAAACATGTTTTAGGGTAACAAATATGGTCTAAACCACTGCCTCAATCTAGTTAATCAAAATTCCATGTCAAGTGGAAAGGTTACCCTATTGTGAGTTTGGTGAATTGATGTCCAAGTGGGCATATTTGAGAGAAGTTGTGTCATCTATCCTATTTGGTTGATCCACTCTACATCAAAGTGGTATCAAAAAAAATTCTGATTGTGGGAAAATGTAAAAGGATTGTGAGAAAAGAGAGAGTGAAGAACAATGCCTCCAAAAGGTGGTTTTGTGGTTGCAAAGGAGTTGAGGGCCCTAAAGGAGAAGGTAGAAGCATTAGAAGCCAAAGAGAGGAGAAGAGTGGCTACTAATGAAGAAGGTACCTCAGAGGAAGAGGTAGAAGGTGGTGAAGAAGAGACTCTACCTTCTCAAGAAATGGATCCTATGAAAAGGAGATTTTTGGGTGCCTTGCAAACCATAAAAGCAGAGCCCTCTTAACCCAAGATGGACATACCAATATGTGGAGGTAAGATGAATGTTGAGGCACTACTAGAGTGGGTATATGTCTTAAACAATTACTTTGATTACAAGGAGATGTCAGATAACAAGAAGGCTAAGTTTTCTAAGACCAAGTTGAGTGGATCAACCTTAATTTGGTGGAATTATCACCAAGGAGAAAGAGTGAAGGTAGGAAAGAACATGATTACTTCATGGGAGATAATGGTGAGCAGATTGAAAGCACAATTCCTCCCTGAAGATCATGAAGTGCAAGTATTCAAGAGGTTACAAAACTTAAAACAAAAGGATATGGATGTGGCAACATACACTGGAGAGTTTCATAAGCTCTGCATGAGATGTAACCATGTGGAGAATGAGAAAGAGAAGGTGGTTAGGTATTTGAATGGCCTAAGTTTTGTGATACAAGATGAGATCAGTCTAATGACCCCTAAGATAGTGGAAGAATGTTTCCAAGTGGCATGTAGGGCTGAAGAGAAGTTGAGAAGAAATCAAGAGCAACAAGGAAGGGGTAGAGGCAAAAATTTCAAAGGAAGAGGCAGTTTTGGTGGAAGAAATTAGTCACAAAAACAACAAGGGAAGTTAAGTGGAAAAGAAGAACAAATTCAAGAGTCAAGAAGAGGATTTAGTGACACGATATCTAATGGAAGAGGAAGATTTGGTGGAAGAGGTTCAAATTCATTCTCTGGAAGATGCTTCACTTGTAACCAATTTGGACACCCATCCTTTAAGTGTCCTAAGAAACAAGCTTCAAACTCTTATGGTGGAGATAGGAGAAATTAGTTGTTGCAAGAAGAAGATTCTCAAAGTGTGACTTCACCTTCCAGACCTATTGATCCTGAGATTGGAGAGAACTTGATGATGAGGACACTTTTGAAGGTACCAAGTACCAAGGAGCCACCACAGAGAAAGTCACTATTCAGGACCACATGCAAATTCCATGGGAAGGTATGCAAGGTAATCATAGACTCGAGATCTACTGATAATCTAGTATCCTTAGAGATGGTAGAAAATTTGAAATTGAAGAAAATTCATCATTCTAACCCTTACAAAATGTCATGGTTAAATAAGAATCAACAAGTGCTTGTCAATGAGCAAGTTTGGGTGGAATTTCAAATGAGGGACTATAAGAATAAAATCTTTCATGATTTTACTCCCATGGATGCTTGTAACCTACTCTTAGAACTTCCTTGGAAGTATGATAGGAAAGCCCAACATGATGGGTAAAAAAACACCTATAAGATCAGCAAAGATGGGGACTCTTTCACCTTGAATCCCTTGCCGAATGAAGCCATATATAAACAACATGAGTCTAACATCATGATGGTAGGAGGGAAGGATTTTTTTCAGACCTTAAAGGATAATGGGGTCTTGGGTTTGCCTTGGTTGTTAAGCCAAAATGTAGGTTTGATTTGTCTTCAAATAAAGAAGGATCCACCCCTAGTGAAGTCCAAACCTTGTTGGATAGGTATAACGAGATTGTGGTGGATGAATTGCCTAGTTCCATGCCTCCAATCAGAGATATTAGTCATCATATTTATTTTATACCAGGTGCCACATTGCCTAATAAGGCTGCCTACAAGATGACCCCTTCTCAAAATGAAGAGATAGCAAAACAAGTGCAAGAACTATTGGACAAAGGCCTAGTGAGGGAGAGTTTGAGCCCTTGTTCTATTCCAACCATGTTGGTCCCTAGGAAGGATGGTAAATGGGGTTTATGTATTGATTCAAGAGCCATAAATAGGATAACCATCAGATATAGGTTTCCTATGCCAAGAATGGAAGATCTTATGGATTGTCTAGGAGGGGCTTGCTATTTTTCTAAGATTGAATTGAAAAGTGGATACCACTAGATTAGGATTAGAGAGGGGGATGAATGGAAGACAACATTCAAGACCAATGAGGGTCTCTATGAGTGGATGGTGATGCCTTTTGTCTTGTCCAATGCCCCTAGTACTTTCATAAGATTAATGAATGAGGTATTGAAACCGTTTATTGGCAAATTTGTTGTGGTTTATTTGGATGACATTCTTGTGTTTAGTAGGTCCAAGGAGGAGAATTTGAAGCATCTTGATATGGTGCTAAAGAGGTTGCATGAAGAGGGATTGTTGATCAACATGCATAAGTGTGAGTTCATGAAAGAAGAATTGATCTATCTTGGGTTTGTCATAGAAAAAGGCAGTTTGAAAATGGATCCATCAAAGGTTGAGGCTATTCTCAATTGGCCAACACTTAGATCAGTGGGTGATGTGAGGATCTTTCATGGCCTTGCAAGCTTCTACAGGAAGTTCATCAAGAATTTTAGTCACATTTGTGCACCAACCATAGATACAATCAAAGGAGACAAGAAGAGCAAGTTCCAATGGACCAATGAAGCAGATGAAAGTTTTGAATATTTGAAAAGAAAGGTATCACAACAGCCTATTCTTGCTCTTCCTGATTTTAATAAAGTTTTTACTCTTGAATGTGATGCAAGTGGTCAAGCAATAGGTGTTGTCCTAAGTCAAGAGGGCAGACCGATTGCATTCTTTAGTGAAAAACTAAATGAGGCTAAGAGAAAATATTCTTCATATGATCTAGAGTTGTATGTTATGGTTCAAGCCTTAAAGAAATGGAGGCACTACTTGTTACCAAAGGATTTTTTTGTATTCACTGACAACCATGTACTTAGTTTCTTGAATGGATAGGAAAATTTGAACCAAAAGCATATAAATTGGGTTGAATACCTACAAGCATACACCTTCACCATAAAGCACAAGAAGGGGAAAGAAAAGAAATTTGCAAATGCCCTTAGTAGAAGGGTCATGTTGGTTCAAGATGTTCAATTGCAAAGTGTGGGCATAGAATCTCTTAAAGGTATGTATAAGGAGGATGAATATTTCAAGGCTATTTTTGATGTTGCACTCAATTTTCAAATGCTTTTCACAATGAATATGTTGATTATGTTTTGCAAGATGGTGTATTGTTCAAAGGGGCTCAGTTGTGCATACCAAAGTGTTCTATGAGGGAGAATTTGGTGAGGAAAAAGCATAGTGGGAGTCTTGGAGGCTACTTTGGACTTGACAAAACCTTGGAGCAAGTTAGGAGGTTCTACTTTTGGCCTAAAATGTAGGTTGATGTAAGAAAGTTTGTGGAGAATTGCACTATATGCCAAAGGGAAAAGGGAAATACTTCAAATGTTGGCCTATACCAACCTCTACCAATCCCAAAAAGACCTTGGGAAAGCATAAGTATGGATTTTGTCTTAGGGCTGCCTAAGACTCAAAGGGGAGTTGATAGTGTCTTTGTAGTAGTGGATAGGTTCAGCAAAATGGCACACCTTATTCCTTGTAAAAGTACTAATGATGCCACTAATATTGCAGGACTATTCTTCAAAGAGATTGTGAGGATCCATGGTGTTCCTTTGAGCATTGTATCAGATAGGGATTCCAAATTCATTGGTCACTTTTGGAGGACCCTATGGAAGAAGTTAGGGACAAATTTGCAATATAGTTTTGCCTACCATCCTCAAACAGATGGACAAACAGATGTGGTCAATAGATAACTTAGTAATTTGTTAAGGTGCTTGACAAAAGAGCATGGTATTCAATGGGATTTGGTGTTGCCCCAAGTAGAATATGCTTAGAATGATTCTCTAAATAGAAGCATAAGCAAAATTCCCTTTGAGGTGGTGTATGGAATGAACCCAAGGGGAATCTTTGAGTTGGGAGATTTGAAGGGAATGGAGAAGAGAAGTGCAAAAGGAGAGGAGTTTTCAATTGCAATGAAGTCAATTTATGATCAAGTGAAGGAGAATCTCAAGAAGAGTGTGGACAAGTATAAAGAGAGGGCAGATTTGAAAAGGAGTAATGTTCAATATAAGGTGGGAGATCTAGTTTTTGCATACTTAAATAAGGAAAGGCTACCCAAGGGAAAATACACAAAGTTACAAATGAAGAAAATAGGCCCTTGCAAGATCATCCATAAGTTTGGGGAAAATGCCTATGAGATAGCACTCCCTCCTAGAGTGGCTATCTCCCCCATTTTTAATGTTGTTGACTTGTACCCCTTTAAGGGATCTTTGGATGCAGGTGCAGGTGTTGAAGATGATGAGGATTTGGTGCAAGACCTTCCATCCCCTGAACCATTGAAGCTTGAGGCTATCCTAGACACCAAGGAGGTAAAAAAAATAAGAAATAAGGTATATAATGAATTTTTGGTTAAGTGGTAGGGTCTTCCACCTAAAGATGCAACTTGGATGAGTGAGGAAAATATCAAACAACATGGTATCACTTTTCAACAACTAATCTCAAGTGGTACTTGAGATTTCTTCCACCCCAGGTGTACGGTGCAGGGGCACCTTGGGGTCCAAATGCCTCCATGAGGCTTGCATGAATCTTGTTTTTTTTTTTAGATTGATTTCACTGTAATAAGGTCCCAAGGACCATCTTCAAATGTTTGTAACAAGATTTTAGCTTGGGGTTGAGTTTTGGTGTTTGTAATAGGTCTCCTTCTCACCATGTAGCCTTGGTGCATCTAGGTCGACTAATGAATCATGGTGCCATGATGCAACCAGTCATTTGAGGGGATTCACCTTGTTCTTTTGGTGTGTTTTAAGGAGTTTTTAACATCTTTAGAATGTTCTATGTAGTCGAGCTCTTGGTGTAGATTTAATTGCCTTAACTAGGAAATTAGAGGTCTAAATGTGATTTTGTTGGTTTCTAACGTCCTTCAAATTCAAAATGAAGTTAGTGGACAGTAGAGGGAGGTTATTAGAGTTTAAATATTCCTCTCTTGGTCGAGGCAAGGTTGTTGATAAAGAGAGAGAAGATTCAATAAATAATTTTTTGTGTTTTTTGATTTTATGTGCAAGAATTGCTACGGTCTGTAGGTTTGTTTTCAGACTTCAAGGCTATAATGATTTGAAAGGGGGTTGATTTGGATCTCTTTTGACATTGAATTGGAGTTATTTCATTGAGGGACAAGGGATATATTGATATTTCTCTGTCGGGTGGTTTGAAACCATCCAAAATCAGGGTTTTGACTGAATTTTGATTGTATCTTCCATTCCCACCATGCATTAAGGCCAAGACTGGGTGGAATGGGAGAGTACCATATGTATTTTGATCCTATGAGTGTTTCAGAGAATATAATTCAATTTTGGGAAGGATATTTGAAGATCTAGGCTTGGCATCATCATGTGGCAGGCCTAGAATCAAGGGGAAAAGTTTGATTTTTTATCCTTGTGTGAATTTTTAGTGAATACAGTCTTGTAGGGACTTGTGAAATGGATGTTAGAAGGGTATAGGAACTTACTTGTGGCTGAGGGGTATTGGGGAGTTCCTAGGTACCAAGTTCCTTGTGTTGAGCAACCTATTAGGCCTACCTTGTAGCGTTACTTTTTGGCTTGTTGTGTCTTTACCTTTGGTTGTCAAGAAGGGATGCTTTGAGACTTTGTAGGGGCATCCTTTAGTTGTCCTAATTCAGTGGTTTGGGCCCGATACATGCTTGTATGTGGATTTTGTCTTGACTATCCTACCGGGAAGTGTTACAAGGGTTAACGGTAAAAGAGTCCTAAAGGCTAAGAGCGATGAGTGAATGGAGTTCTCAAAGAGCAAGTTAGGGTGTTATGTCTTGGAGTGGTCAGGTGAAACATGTTCTAGGGTAACAAATCTAGTCTAAACCTTTGTTTCAGTCTAGTTGATCAAAATTCCATGTCAAGTGGCAAGGTTACCCTGTTGTGATTTTGGTGAATTGATGTCCAAGTGGGCATATTTGAGAGAAGTTATGTCATCTATCCTATCCGTTTGATCCACTCTGCATCAATTGCTGAAAATACCACTTTCATCATGGTGATTCTGCCTACCAGTGTTAGCCATTTTCCTTTCCAACTTTTTGACTTTTATTTGCATTTCTTTATTATTTGCTCCTTTAGCTTAAATCTCATCACACCTTTGAACGGAGGTGCCCCTAGGTACTTGCATGAAACAACATCAATTGTGCACCCCACGGTTTTTTCTATCTTTTTCTACCATTCTTTCTTGGTGTTGAAGAAATATATCTTGGATTTTTCTTTGTTGATTTGTTGTCCCGATATATTAATATAATCCTCTAGGCAAGTCTTGATATATTTAGCTTCTTGTAGTGTGGATTCCCCATATAAAAGTCTATCATTGGAAATTTTTTGATGTGTGATGTCTTCTATACCTTGTGTTATTCTTACTCCCTTCCATTTCCCTTGTCTTTGGAAGGTCGTTATGTGCCTACCTAATGCCTTTGCCATTATCACAAACAAGAAAGGGGACATGGGGTCCCCTTGCCGCAATCCATTCGAACTTTCAAAGAAGCCTTTTGGACACCCATTCACAAGTACTAAGAATATTATAGTTGAAATACATTGGTATATCAACTGAATCCATGCCCTTGCAAAACCAAACTTCTCCAACTCTCTCATCAAGAACATCCATCTGACTTTATCGTATGCCTTTATTACATCCAATTTGATCATCATGTTGGTAATTTTGTCTCTATTGATGGTGTGGACAGCTTCATTAGCAAGAATAATACTATCAACTATGTCTCTTCCTAGTGTAAAACCGCTTTGATTTGGTGATATTACTTTCTCTAGGAGAATCTTCAATCTATTTGCTAGCGCCCTAGAGATAATTTTATAAATAGTGTTGCATAGTGAAATCGGTCTATAATCCCCAAAGCTTGTGCAATTATCCTTCTTTGGGATAAGTGCAAGCATTGTGTTATTTAGATCTTTAACAAATTTTCCTTTTTTCCTAAAATCTGCACATACCTCCCACACTTCTTCTAAAAAGTGCTAGCATTTTTGGTAAAAGAGTGTTGAGAAACTATCTGGTCCAGGGGCTTTGTCTAGTTGCATTTGTTGTATAGTCCTTTTGATTTCTTCACTTTTGAATGGTTTAATCAACATTGCATTGTCTTCTTTTGTTATTAATTGGGGAATGTCAGCCAATATTGCGGAATCGTTTAGGGCATCCTTGTCTCCTTATGTGCATAGGAGTTGTTTGAAAAAAAGAATTTCTTCCTCCTCTATTTCTTTTGGATTTTTTGTGATATGGCCTTCAGAGTTCTGATTTCTAAGATCCTCTTAAAATCCCTTTTGATCTTTGTTGTGTTGTGGATTTTTTTTGTATTTGCATCACCTTCATTTAGCCATAATTCTCTTGACTTGGAATGCCAATACTCTTCCTCTCTCGCTAGGACTTAGTTGTATTATGTGGCCATTACCTCTTTTTCCTTTAGATAATCCTCTTGATACATGCCTTCTTCCATTACCTTTTTGTTTATTACTTCCAATTCCTTTTCCAATCTCACTTTTTTGGTGAAAATGTTTTTGAAAACTTCTTTGTTCCAGGTTTGCAATTTTCCTTTTATGTATTTGAGCTTGATGATAAAGATATAGCTCTTAGTGCCTTTTATTTTGGGGGCCTCCTTCCACCATTGCTCGATTTGATCCACTAGGCCTTCTTTTCTAAACCACATTTTTTAAATTTTGAAATAAGTTTTTGTGTTATTTTCAGTTTTTGAGATACTTAAAATGACTGGGAGGTGGTCTGACCTTGCAAGGGGGAGTATTATAGCTTCCATTCTTTGCTTTTCTACTAGCCAGTCTTGTGAATAAAGGAATATATCAAGTTTTTCCTTTATACAACTTGTTCCTGTTTGTTTGTTAGATCATGTGTATGTCTGGTTCCTTACTTTGGCCTCCAATAGATTTTTTTAGAAATGAATTGTTCAAAGGCCTCCATGGATGAAGTTGTTAGCATGTTGCCCCCAAGATTTTATGTTGCTATGAGTACTACATTAAAATCAGCCCCTAGTATTATGCTTTTCCCACCTAGATCTGAGATTTTGTTGCCTAGGACATTCCATAATTTGATTTTTTCTTGATTTTTTGTTAGCCCGTATATATTCAAGATAAAACATTTTAAGTTGTTTTTCATATTTTTTACTTCTCCATCCATCTAATGACTTTCTTTGACTATTATGTTTTGTTAGAAGATTAATCTTTACTTGGTAAAGGTTATTCTTTATTTGTAATTATTTAGTAACTTGTAGGAATATTCCAAAGGAATCCCTACAAGTCTTTTGTCTTTTTGTCTTCTCACACATGTGTGAGGATGACTTATTTTTTAATTCCTTTATTAAGGAATATTTGTAACCACCTCCTTAAGAGGTGACACTTTGCACACACATAGATGAATGGTGGCATTCATTGAGTTGGGAGTTACATTCTAACTCCTCCTTCTCACCTCTACTTATTGAAGTGCCTCTCCTCTCATTCTTCATTATTCAAGCAAGCAAGTTAAGGCTGAATCTCTCTCTCTCTCTCTCTTTGTATCATTCTTAGGCATTTTGCCTCCATTCATAATATTGGGGTTTTTTCTTACTTTTTCCCCTTATCAAATTCTTGTGTCTCCTCTTGATGGTGGTGGTGCTTGATTTGGCTACTTTCTCTTTGGTAATATTTTTCCTTCAAACAATGCTCATTGATTAGTTATTTCCTTTGTTCAATTTATTTTTTCCTTTCATGGTATCAGAGCTTGGTATTACTAATCCTTTGTGAGCTACATTGTTGAAGGTTTACCAGATTTAAAAAGCACACCATTGGAGACACTCTAAGAGAAGAAGAGAAGAGCTAAAAGCTTAATCTTGTTTCTTGTTTAATATTTTTACATTCTAACCCTTGTGCAGGATTCCTTATTTAAAGATTTCTAAAAGTTTTCTCTTTTAATTTAAATCTATAAAAAACCCATTATTTTTGCATGCATATCTCTTTTCAAAAATCATTAATATTGTACAAATAAAAAATTATTTTATTCTTGCATTTGTTCATACAAATCTGTATGTATGTATATATTTTTTCAAAAAATCAGCGTTTTTTCAAATCTCTAACCCTGGTTTTAAAATATAAATCTTTATTAAAAAATAAATAAAAAATTAGGGCTATATTCTCTGTAATTTTTTTTTGAGATTTGATCTTTCGCAGGTCGAAACCCGTGTCGCCTTGCTGTGCTTCTCTTGTGATCTGAGCTTCTACTCCCGCCCCTTGCTTCGCACCACCTCTCTGCATTCTTTCAGCCCTACTGCTCTTCGGTCCGTTTTGGCTTCCACTGCAAAATTTCTTCCAACCCTCTCTGCACCCCCCACCTACCATCCAAACTTGCATTAAAACCACTTATCAAAGTTATTCGCTTTTCTTTTTTTAGTAAAAGTTTTTTAAAAGAAAAGCCCGCCCTTCTCACCCGCAGCTCCCTTATCTTCATTTTTTTCTTCTTTTCGTTTAAAAGCTTTTTCCAACCCCATGCATAAAGGCAAGGTTTCTTAAGCTTTCATTCTTTTAAATTTTTTAAAACTAAGTTTCTTATTACTTTTTTTAAGTTTTTTATATAAAGTTTTTTATAAATCTAGATCTTTTTATAAGTTTTTTAATAATTGTCTTATTTTAGAATTTTTTAATTTTATTAATATAGTTTTTCTTAATTTAAAAAAAAAGATATTAAAATAATTTTAATTTTTTTAAAATTTTAAAGTTTACTATAAGGGGTTTATTTTATTTATTTATTTTAATCAATTTAATATTCTTTTTCTTCTAAGATTTAATCTAATTTAACGAGTTTTTTTCAAGAAGGATTAATTTTGTTTAGTTTAATCGTTAAATTATTTTCTGCACAAATCTTTTACAATGTCAACTTTAATTTCAGAGATTAGATTAAATTCTTCTAACTATCATTCTTGGAAGACTCGCATTTCTTTCATTTTTCGATTTAAACATCTTTTAGATGTAGCTACAGATCCTAAATCTAAACCAAGTTCGTCTGCATCCAAAGATGAAATCGAAAAATGGAATCTTAAAAATGAGGAAGCCCTTGGCCTCATAGGTATCTCCATGTCACCTGAACTTTATGTTCACATTGGGACATGCACAACTGCCTATGAAGCATGGGACAAACTCAAAACCATTTATGATAGTCCAAATGAATCAAGAAAAATTCAAATTCAAGATCAACTTGAAGATTTGAGGTATTTTGATTTTAAATCTATGGATGAATTTTTATTGAAATTTGATGCTTTAAATAGTCAATTGCATGGTTTAGGAGTAAAATTAGATAATCTTAGATTAATTCATCTTATTATTAAAAAGTGTCTTCCTAGGCAATTTCAACAATTCATTACTAATATTCATGCTCAATTAGCTATTCCTTCTTTAGCTACTCAATTAACTTATGATATTTTTCGTGATTTATTAAGGCAAGAAGAAGCTAAATTAATTCAGTTTGGCACTCTTAAGTCTAATGAACATGCCTTTTTGTCTAATCATAAGCAAAATTTTAAATCTCATTCTAAACAACATTATAATTCCAAACCTCATTATAATAATGGCAATGATTCTAGAAAGTTTAACTCTTCTAAGAAACCACATTGTACTTATTGTAATAAGGATGGTCATTGGAAAAATACTTGTTTTAAGAAGCAAAATGAGAAAAATCCTATGAAGCAAAATAATCAACAACAAAATAAACCTAATAATCATAAGTTTCAAAATAATGCAAATCAATCTAGACGTGCTTTTACTTGTGGTTATAATATTTCTCAACCTCTTGAATGGGTTATTGATTCAGGTGCATCTCAACATGTTACTTCACATAAAGAAGTTTTTGAGTCTATGCAACCTGATTTGTCTAATGTTCCTCTTCAACTTGCAAATGATTATACTTGTAAAGTGGAAGCAATTGGTGATGTGAATGTTCCTAATGGTAAATTGCATGATGTTTTATATGTTCTTGAATTAAAGACTAATTTACTTTCAGTTGCTAAGCTTTGTCAAGATTATAAAGTAGAATTTTATAAAGACATGTGCTATGTTATTGATCCAAAACAAAACAAAGTTATTGCTAATGCTAAGTTAGACAATGACAATTTATTCAAATTTTATAAGTTTTCTCAATCTAGATGCTCTTTATTATCTACCATTGATTTCAATGTTTGGCATGAAAGACTTGGTCATATCAATGCTAACAATATTGCTTTAATGCAAAAGCTTAAAATGGTAGATGGATTGCCTAGTATTGTTCCATCTAAAATTGTATGCACAGGATTCATGAGTGGTAAGATGCATAGGGAGCCCTTTCCACATGGTCAATCATGGAGGGCAACTCATAAGTTGCACCTAGTTCATAGTGACCTTTTGGGACCCATGGAGAATAACTCCATCCAAGGATCAAGGTATGCACTTACTTTTGTTGATGATTTTTCAAGAAGAACTTGGATCTATTTTCTTCATAGTAAGGATCAAGTTCTTGATATCTTTTCTGAATTTCATAAATTTGTTGAAAGGCAATCTGGTTTTAAACTTAAAATTCTTAGAACTGATAATGGAAAAGAATATGTGAACACTGCTTTTAATAGTTATTTGAAATCATTTGGTATTAAGCATGAGCTAACTATTCCCTATACACCTCAACAAAATGGTGTAGCGGAAAGGAAGCATAGAACTATTGTTGAAATGGCTAGATGTATGTTACATGCTAAAAACATGTCTTATAAATTTTGGGCAGAAGCTATGTTTTGTGCTACTTACATTATTAATAGGACTCCTACTAAAGCTGTAAAGGATATAACTCCTGAAGAAGCTTGGTCTGGTAGGAAGCCCAATCTTAAACATTTAAGAGTTTTTGGTTCAATTGCTTATGTTCACAAACCTAAACAAAAGAGGCAAAAATTAGATGCTAAATCTTCTTATCATATTTTTGTTGGTTATGATGAACATTCTAAAGCTTATAGAGTTTATAATCCTCTTAATAACAAAGTTAAGGTTGCTAGAGATGTATGCATTGCTGAAAATGGTATTCATGATTGTTCTAAAGCACCTAATGTTGAATCTTCTCCAAATAAAGTTATTGTTGTAGAAGATAATCCTCAAGTTGAATCTTCTCTTAACCCTCCTAATGCATCTCTTACTCATAGTGATAGTGATGATGAAAATATTAAAATTTCTCGTCATGATTCTTCTTCTAGTGATGATACTCCTACATCTAAGAGAAAGCCTAAATGGTTTAAAAATTTAATGCAAGAAAGTGAGGATATTTTAGCTAGAATGAATAAATCTAAGACTAGAAAGGCAAATTACTGTAATTATGCTTTGATGTCTAATATTATGAATTCCAATGATCCTAAAACTTATAAACAAGCTAAAGATCAAACTCATTGGAAAAAGGCTATGCAAGAAGAATATGACACTTTAATTGCTAATAATACTTGGGATTTAGTTCCTTTACCTCAAGGTAAGAATCTTGTTTCATGCAAATGGTTGTATAAAACTAAGGTTAATGCAAATAATGAAGTTAGCAAGTTTAAAGCTAGATTAGTTGCTAGGGGATTTTCTCAAATTGAAGGCTTAGATTATAATGAAACTTTTGCTCCAGTAGCTAAGATTCCAACTATTAAATTAGTTCTTGCTTTAGCTTCTCATATGCATTCTCCTATTCATCAAATGGATGTTAAAAGTGCATTTTTAAATGGTGATTTACATGAAGAAATTTATATGTCTCAACCTTTGGGTTTCATTAAGGAAGGTAATGAAAATCTTGTTTGCAAATTGAAGAAATCAATTTATGGTTTAAAACAATCTCCTAGAGAATGGTATTCTAAAATTAATGCTTTCTTTCTATCTCAAGGTTTTATTAGAAGTAAAAATTATCCAAATTTATATATTAAGCATAGTGAAAATGATATTGTGATTATTATCTTATATGTTGATGATTTAATTATCACTTCTAGTTCTAACAATTTGATTAGTGATGTTAAGTCTCAACTCAATCAACAATTTCAAATGACTGATTTAGGCCTTTTACATTATTTTTTGGGTATGCAAATTTGGCAAACAACTAAAGGTATTTTTCTTTCTCAACATAAATATGCTCAAGATCTCTTAGATAGATTTAAAATGAATGATGCAAAGTGTGTTTCTACTCCTTGTGAATTAGGAACAAAATTAATGGTTGATATGGAAACTCCTTTTGTTGATCCTACTTTATATAGACAATTAGTAGGAAGTTTAAATTATCTAACTCTCACAAGACCTGATATTTCTTATAGTGTTGGTTTGGTTTCTAGATTTATGTCTAAACCACAACAAACTCATTTTAAAGTTGCAAAAAGAATTTTAAGATATGTTAAAGGTACTCTTAATCTTGGTCTTTTTTATGATGCAAATTGTGATTTTTGTTTAAAGGGTTATACTGATTCAGATTTAGGAGGTGATCCCAATGATGGGAGATCCACTTGTGGTTGTTGTTTCTTTGTTGGATCAAGTGCAATCTCATGGAATAGTAAGAAACAACAATCTACTTCTCTTTGTTCTACAGAAGCTGAATATAAAGGTTGTACAAATGCATCTAAAGAAGAACTATGGTTAAGAAGACTACTTGAAGACTTGGGTCTACCTCAAAAGGGTCCTACTCCTTTATATTGTGATAATCAAAGTGCTATTGCTTTGGCCAAGAATCCAATTTTTCATACAAGGACCAAGCACATTGCTCTTCAACATCACTTTATTAGAGAGACAATTGAAGACAAGCAAATTTCTCTTTTGTATTGTAAAGGTGAAGATCAAGTTGCAGATATTTTCACCAAAGCTCTTTGTAAAGATAAATTTCTGTTTCATTGTAAAAATCTTGGATTACAACCCATTGAAGGGTTTGATGTAACCTCCCCAAGTAAAGCTTAAGGGGGGATGTTAGAAGATTAATCTTTACTTGGTAAAGGTTATTCTTTATTTGTAATTATTTAGTAACTTGTAGGAATATTCCAAAGGAATCCCTACAAGTCTTTTGTCTTTTTGTCTTCTCACACATGTGTGAGGATGACTTATTTTTTAATTCCTTTATTAAGGAATATTTGTAACCACCTCCTTAAGAGGTGACACTTTTCACACACATAGATGAATGGTGGCATTCATTGAGTTGGGAGTTACATTTTAACTCCTCCTTCTCACCTCTACTTATTGAGGTGCCTCTCCTCTCATTCTTCATTATTCAAGCAAGCAAGCTAAGGCTGAATCTCTCTCTCTCTTTCTCTTTGTATCATTCTTAGGCATTTTGCCTCCATTCATAATATTGGGGTTTTTTCTTGCTTTTTCCCCTTATCAAATTCTTGTGTCTCCTCTTGATGGTGGTGGTGCTTGATTTGGCTACTCTCTCTTTGGTAATATTTTTCCTTCAAACAATGCTCATTGATTAGTTATTTCCTTTCTTCAATTTATTTTTTCCTTTCATGTTTAAACTGATTGAGACATTTCTCCACATTATACCTAGTCCTCTAGCGGTGCCGAAGGCTTTGGAGAAGGAGCCTTCCCAACCTTTTATCTTGAAACCCTTATTTTCCATGTCTTCTATTTTGGTTTCCTATAGAAAAATAATATCAAAGTCTATTTTCTCTAATTGATGCCTTATCAAGCGTCTTTTACCTAGGGCATTGAGTCCCCTTATATTCCATGTCACTATTTTCATTGGGCCATCTTCTAGGAGTGCTCCCCTCCCTTTTTCTCTTGTAGGAAGTTAATGATGCTTTTCAGGCCCCTTTCTTGTGCCAATTCTTCTCTTTTATGCTTATGGGTCTTCCTTCCTCTCTTCTTTTTCATCATGTACTTGGAAGGGGCTTCCATTTCAACTGTAGTATGGGATATGTTCTTGAATTCTATAATGTCAAGTTCCTCCAATTCTTCATTCTCGCTTTCTGATAAGAGTGCTTCCTCATCTTCATTTATTAGAGTTTTCTGGGTTTTGGGAGGAAGTTCCCCTATTTGGTCTCTTGTCCCCTCTTCTATCTAGGGAAGGTTTTTTGCATAATCTATATTCTAGTTTGGTGACCTCATGCTTTTTCTTTCGGTGTTTTACTTTGTGGTTTCTTCCTCCATATTTTGGTAACTGTTATTGATTTATGTTGCTGAGGGGTTCCTTGCTTTTGGTTGCTTTGCTTAGATGTCTTATGATTTAAATCATTTATTTTTGTGGTTTTGGCTTCACTCAAAAATTTGCAATTTTCTATCATGTGATTTTTTTTTTTGCAATGCTTGCAATACAATTTTTGGCTTTCTACTTCTAGCTCTTGCAACCAGACCCCTTCTTTAGATTTTAGTTTGATTTTGTTGGGGATTCGTTCAAATGGTGTTATTTTGACTCTTGCGTAGAGATAAGAGTTCTCTTTCAAAAAAATTTGATCAATTTCTATTAGGGAGCCCAAAGTCCTTCCATTTTTTTTCAAGCATTCTTCAGACCAATATTCTATTGGTAGGTTATATAATCTTACCCATTGTGGTTTGTTGTATGCAACAAGGTATTTTGCATTAAATTTAGGTTCCCACTTCTGCATATACACAAGGTAGTTTTGGAAATCCTTTGCACCCTTCTCCAAGATGTAATTTTTGTCTTCCTCTTTCTAAAAGACCACTATGAAGAAGCCTTTTTGCAAAAAATTGATACCATGGTTTCTATCAATAGCCTGTCTTGCCCAATCTTCTATGGAGGTCCTCGCCTATCTTGGCCCTATAATTTTGCAAATGATTGCTACCTTTTTTAGTATCTTTTAATCCTCTTTGATTTCATCTCCAACATCTATTTCTTTCAAATTTCGGGAGTAAGCTTCTACTTGAGTTGATGGCTTTGGTTTTGCATAGTAGGTATTACTTTTTCGTTTGGTGTTTGCTGTCCTAGTTGCATTTTGTGTCTAAGTGTCCCCGAGGGTATTAATTGTGTCCTCTCGGTCACCTTCTTGGGGTTTCAGAGCTTCTATTCTCATGTCTATTGTTTTAAGTATCTTGTCTTTTTATCGAATGGTTGTGGCTACTTGGAGATCCTGGATGCTTCTTCTTTTTTATGTTGATCTCAGTATTGTTGGGCCATGTTATGTAATGTGGTGCCCTGAAGTCGATTCTAATCCCTTTGTCTTCTACAGAGTCTCTTCTTCTTGGCGGTTTCCTTTGATATGCCCTTCTTGGTTCGCTACTTCTATATTTGGAATTTTCTTTTTTTCCCATGGTGAGAAGATATAAGAAGTCTGCTTCAATATTTTGCCAGTTTTAAGCCTATGCTTTTTCTGTAGATTTATTTTCTGATTTTGATCTTCTTGTAGCATCTCCTTGAAAAAGGATTTAGCAATTTTGACCTTGTTGCTTTTCGTAATAGGGAAATTTTCATATTAGTAGATTCACATTTGTAATTCGCAGTCATGAATTCGCTTATATTATAATATAATATTATAATATTTTAGAGTATATTTTTAAAATGAAAATTACGGCCAAGATCCTAATACTAATCACATTTAGATTTCAACATTAGGGCATCCATTACCTACTATTTTTGCTACTTCCCCATCGCTATTGGATTCAACTCCTCTAAACTCTTCCTTGTTGGTATTGGGATTCAGCTCCTCCAAAATCGTTTGAGATTTTATTAAAATATGTTTCCCACCACCTAAAAAGGGTTAGGGTTTGTTTCTCACTTTTGATTTCAAAATTGGATTTCAAATTAAATAAACTAGACATCGGATAAATCTCTCACTTATGCCCCCAATAAATTATAATATTATAATATCATATTATATTATATTATAATATTATATAATATTATAATATTATATAATATTATAATATTAAATATATTATAATATTATATTATTATATAATATTAAATACATTATAATATTATATTTATTTTCTATAGAGGAACACTTTTGACTGGAGCTATGAACCAGTGAGGCCACATTCGGGGGACATCATCCCCATTAATTCATCTTCATCTCTCCTCTTTCCTCTCCTCCATCTCCTCTCTATTCCTCTAGCTCCACTCCTCTTTCTTCTTCTCTTCTCCATCTCTCCTCTGCCTCCTCTCCATTTCTCCTCTACCTCTACTCTTCCACCGAATTCTCCATCTCCTCTCCTCTCCTCTCCTCTGTATGCACTTCTCACCTTCATCTCCTTCTCCTCTAATGCTCCCCTCCTCCTCCTTGCTCCTCACTTCTTACTCCTCTCTTCCTTCTATGTCCACTCCACTTTGTTGTCACCTACAACCTCCTACTGCCTCACCTCCACTCCTCTGACTTCTCTCCTGCACTACTCCACCATAGCTCCACTTGCAGTCTCTCCTCCCACCACTAATGCCATCATCAGCCTCTTCTCGCCACTACTACCATCGTCAACATCTTCTATCATCACCACACTTTCTTCAATCACCACTACCGCCGATGACCCCATAGCCACACCCAACACCAACCTCCTCGAACAACCATCCCCAACACCACCTATGCCTAGTCAAACAACCTCCTTCATCTTCATAGCCAACCTCCAAGCTCAATTGTAGTCGCCAACAAACACCCCCCACACTCTGTGGGAATCGAACACATGAAGTAGAGTTTCCACTACCGAACAACCAACTGTTGTACTGCGCGGTCATCCCCAATATAATATTAATAATATATAATAATATAAGTATTATATTATATTATTATATAATTATATAAGAATAATACAATATTATATAATTATATAAGAATAATACAATAATATATAATATATATTATAGTATAATATATATAATATAATATAATATATTGTATTGTAATATAATATTTATATTATTATACAACCAACTCCCTTAATTCGTAATATTTTTTTTAATTATCCACTTTAATATCATATTGTCTAATGTTTATTTGTGTGACTAATTACTTAGTCATTTTTTATTTGTGTGGCTAATTATTTAGTTGTGTTTTTTACCCAATGATTAAATTAGTCACTTATGATAATCAAATTAGTCGTTTATAATTGTGTTGCAAAAAAAGAGTAAAATTTAGTCATCTTTAGTTGATGATACTAAAATTTGTAGTCACATATTCATTTATTTGCCAAATTCTACTAGTGAAGATCTTCCTCAAGTTGTTAGGCTTTTTTGAAGGAACCAAGCTTTGATACCAATTGTTGAACATTCATAATACTGAGAGGGGAGGTGAATCAATATTCTATAACTTTTTGAGCATAGAAAATTAAATCACCAAACCATATTAACTAAAATAAGAAATGAAAGCATGAACCATCCACAAATCCACAAAACACATGAACATTAGGATTTTGCGTGGAAAACCCAAAATGGGAAAAACCACGGTGAGTATTAGCTCACAATATATTATATCTAGATATAATATATTACAGGGGATCACTACTAGGACACACTTTCCTTATATGGCTCACAACCAAAGTTAAGTACAATACAAAAAGAAAATGTGGCTCATTGCCAAAGTGTGAACTGATGGAAAGTGCAACTCTCTTGTGTTGTATTTCAGTTTCTTTGAAGCTCTGAATATGAAGTAATGCTCTTCTTATCAATCACACAACTCTACTCTGAATCTGAACTCTTATCACTGAATTCACATATTCACATCATACAACACCATTCACATCTAATATGTCATTTATGATTGCACCTTCACTTCTATCACCACTCCTCAATTTCAAAATATCTCATATATATACCCAAATACAACCACACACATCAATTAGGTTGGCCTAATTAGATGTAAACAAACTAATCCAAAATAGCTCTTGTCGGCACCACACAAGTTTCAAAATCATCTTTTGGCTCAAACAAAATGTGTAATACTCAATTTTAAGTCGGTATGGACCTAAAATAGATCTAGCTAATATCCACAAAGTGTATTTAATCTTCTCAACAAAAATCATGTATTAGTTCGACCAGGGATAAGACCTAATCATAAAAACTTCCAAACATACACATGCTTCTCATAATAAACACCTTCTAGATTCGATATTTCTTCAGTTTCTCTTTTTGTTGGCATCAAAGAGACCACCTTTAGAATTGCAGCATCAAAACATGCTTCCCAAGAAAATGTGAAATCTCCCACGTTGGTATACTGATTAGGGAGATGATATTAGTATATAGAGTTGAACTCTGCCATTGATATCTTCTATTAGTCTTCACAAAAATTCTTGAGATCTTGAATATAGTTGTATGAATCAGTCGTAATGATATGGTTAGAAGCACAAAGTTATACCTCTTCTCACGATGAAGTGTGGACCCAAACACTGACACACTAGACCACAACACTATCAACAGAGAATACTTAACCAAACTTCTAAAAGATTATTTTTTTGGTATAGTTAGTATTTGTACAGATAACACCAAAAACAAAACTTCCCCACAATATTGACATCAGTGACAACACTAGGTCAACCAAATCAACCTATGTATGTACACTTCATGCTCATGTTTCCAAATGGTATCAACAATGAAAAACTTCCAAAATTCCAACATTTATCTCCTCCACACACCCTATTTTTTAATGTGAACATGTATTATCACTTACCTATGCCACATTCCATGTTTCCTCACCATCGCATGAGACTCTTTTTCCAAGCCGTGAGAATAATTCAATGGATTTTTTTAATGAGTTTTCCCTTTATTCATTCAATATCTAGCCACTATTAAATTCAAATATGCATAATGTTAATAATCATTCAGTGGAAGGTAGTGTAGAATATGTTGATTATAGTGTGCTTACTCAAAATAATGTATTGCAAAGGCAAAATGTTGAAGGTAAATTTCAAGAACAAAGCAATGTACAAGGAGTAGTTCCTCAAGCGTGGAGATCTACCCAGGAGTATCGACCTCCGACAAGGTTTGATGATTACCAGTTGCTAATCTCAGATCAGTTAGAACCTACAACATTCAAAGAGGCTTGCAATGATGCTCATCGAGAGAAATGGATGGATGCAATGCAAGATGAAATGAACTCCTTGATGGAAAATGACACTTGGGATTTGGTGACCCTTCCACCAAATCAAAAACCATTAAAGAATAAATGAGTGTATAGATTAAAAGAAGAAGATGGAGGAAGTAAATGCTACAAGACTAGATTGGTAGTAAAAGGTTTTGATCAAAAAACTTGGGGATTTATTTTAATGAGATTTTCTCGCTAGTTGTGAATATGACCACCATTCAAGTAGTCTCGGGTATAGCAACTATATGGGATCTTGAGCTTGAACAACTTGATGTCAGAATTGCATTTCTTCATGGAGATATTGAAGAAGAGTTATATATGGAGCAGCTTGAAGGTTTCACTAAACAAGGTCAAGAGTATTTATATTGCAAGTTAAAATGAAGTTTGTATGGGCTCAAGCAAGCCCCAAGGTAGTGGTACCTTAAATTTGATAACTTCATGGATGAGCATCACTTTACTCGTTGCAAATTTGACCCATGTGTTTAATACAAGAAACTTGCTAATAGTGATTTTGTTCTACTTTTACTTTATGTTGATGACATGTTGGTTACCGACACTAGCATGAAGATAATTCATGAATTGAAGCAACATTTGGCCCAACGATTTGCAATGAAATATTTAGGGGCAGCGAAGAGGATTATTGGCATGACTATAATTAGGGACAGATAGAAGAGAGAAATCAGATTATTTCAAGAGAAGTATATTGAAAAAATCTTGGACAAGTTCAACATGAAGAATGCCAATCCTATTAGTACTCTATTGGTTGATCACTTGCATTTGTCATCAATAATGTGTCCAAAAACACAAGAATATCAAGACCACATGAAGGGTTTTCCTTATTCATTAGTAGTTGGGAGTCTCATGTATGCCATGGTTTGTACTCATCCGAATATTGCCCATGTAGTAGGAGTTGTGAGCATATTTATGAGCAATCCAGGTAAACCTCATTGGCAGGCGATATAGTGGATATTACTGTTGCAAGTATGAAGGTGTTGTCATTGATGTCAGTAGGATGTCTATTTATTAGTGTTGTCATTCATGTCAACTAAGTGCTAAGGAAGTTTGTTGCATGATGTAGATGTCAAGGATATTGAGAAAATTGTGAAAAAGAAGAAAACAAGTTGTTACAGGTTGTGCACGTGTAGATGAGATATTGAGGAAGTGTTGTGAGTACATGGAGCTATCTTTTGGTTGCAATGTTTGAAGATGAGTTGGTATGAAGTAATGAGCTAAGATGATGTCTCTAGTACCTAGCTTCCAAGTGCTTTTGAAAAAAAATGATAAATAGAGAAAACAATAGTGTGCAAGTGTTCAAAATGTGCTTTGGGATGTGCTCCACGTTTCTTTTGTGTTGATGTTATGCCTATGTGGTTTTGATATGTTGTTTGAGGTTGTTAGAGGTTTCTATATTTAGAATTTGGGTTTCTGAATCATTGTACATAGTGAGATATTTTCACTACTGTGTGAACCAGTTTTTCAGTGATGTTTTTTGTGGCTTGGGAGAAATGTGTTTTCTCTATGTTTATCTGCAATTTGGCTTCAAGTTGTGTGGATTTTGGAAGTTGATTATAATTGTTATCTTTCAGAATTCAAGGTTTCACTTGATTTGGTATAGTATAGTGCGTGTTTCATGCATTAGTGTGCAAATAAGGTTTACCAAATGTTTTGGGTTGAAGTATTTGTATGATGTGAGTTTGGATGAAGTCTTTGTTGGATCTCAGGTAGTTCAAGGTTTATTCTAGATCATGTTCAAGTGAATTTTTTTGTTCGAAATTTTTAGATTAATTTAAGGAAGCATGTACTTAATGTTTTATGGTGTTTAGCACGGGTATTGGTCGACCTTCTGTTAGCACTACATGCGAGGCTTGTGAAAATGTGTTGAGGTGTGTTAAGATTAATTTGGGTTCTAATTAAGGAATTATATGGGTTTCCTTTGTTCCTATCCACTGCGGGAATGTTTAGGTGTTGACCTAATTTGAATTTGTAGGTATAACGAATAGTTTTCGACCTTGGAGAAGGTTTTTGAGGTTAAGGTTGATATAAATAAGAGTGGTGATGTTGTGAGATGCAAGAGAGAGACAAGATAGATATGAGATTGATGCGAGTGATGTGAATTTGAGCTAAGTAGTGTGAAATTCAAGGTGGTGGATTCCTAAAGGTAGTGAGTTGAAGGTATCTAAAATCTTTCATACAAGGTTGTGAAAGTGTTGGAGCCTTTATGGTGGATCCCTTGTTGCATTGAGAAGTTGTTCTTTGTGTAAAATTTCTCTTCTATTTTCTTGTGTTCTTTCTATGGTAGTGAGCCTTGGTTGTGATCCTTTTGGATAGTGTGTCATACTCTCACAGTGATTCCTTATACTGGTTTTGTAATTACTTATATTGTGAGCTAATCCCCACCATGATTTTTACCTCATTGGTTTTTCGACGTAAATATGATGTTCTCTTGTGTATGGTGTTGTTATTTTAGTTTTTGTTATTTGCATTTCTTGTTTAATCACTTTAACAAAATAAGGGTTTAATGAATGCATGTAGATTTGGTACTGTTGAGGGTTTTGATGTTTTAATTTGCTACAATTGATTCACCCCCCTCTTAATTGTCTTGTTCATTCAATAATTGGTATTAGAGCAAGGTTATTTGGAGAAGAGCTTAAGTGCTTAAGGTAGATCTGGGATGGCGAAGCAAATTGATTACCTTAGATTTGATGGAACAGACTATGCATTATAGAAGACAAAGATGGAAGTATATCTAGCAACTCATGGATTTGAAATTGAAAAAGCAATAAAGAATCAGTATGTTGCACCTTTGAATGGTCCAAGCACAAGTGATGAGATCAAGACACATGAAGTAAATGGTAAGGCAAGATTTATTCCGATGAACAATCTTTCAAATTTTGAATTGGTTAAAGTTATGAATCTTAAGACTGCTAAAGATGTTTGGGATAAGCTTGAAAGTATTTATGAAGGAGATGAAAAGGTCAAAAAAGCTAAGTTGCAGAATATGAAGGCACAATTTGAGACTATGTGTGTTCGAAGATGAAACAATTTCAACCTACATCCAGAGAGTTGATGAACTGGTAAGTGTCATGAGAGGTCTTGTAGCACAAGTTAAAGAACCTAGGGTGGTAAAGAAAGTTCTCAGAACTCTTCTTGATTTATAAAGTGAAAAGGTATCTGATATTGAGGAAGTTGAAAATTTTAATACTTATTCTAGAGATCATTTGACTGTTACACTAACTTCATTTGAAATGAGAAAGCTTGGTTTGAAAAATGGTACAAAAGTGGAGACTGCTTTTAAGGTTGGAAAATAAAAAAAGATTGAAGATTCAAATGGAGATGATCTTGATGATGTGGAAGCTAAATTTGTAAGAAGGATGAAAAAGGGAACCAATAGGTACAAAGGTAAACTACCTTTCAAATGTTTCAATTGTGGAAATGTAGATCATTATGCTTCTAGATGTCCAAATAGAGTTGTGAACAATAAGATTAAGGAAAACAAAGGAAAGATGATTAAAAGAGCTTACTATGTCAAAGAAGATGTTAGTATTTTTGATGATGAATCTGATTATGAAAATTTTGATGATAATGAATGCTTGTTCTTGGATATAAAAGAAGAATCTAGTTCTATTAACTCTAAAAGTTGTGTGAAGGAAAGTGTTTTGGAGAAGAAGGATAAGATTGAAGGTACTTTGGTATCTTCTTTTCGTGTTAAAGAAGATAAGAATTATTGGACTGTTGACAATGGTTGCTCTAATCACATAACTAGAGACAAAAGTAATTTTGTTAAACTTAAAAAGTATGATGGTAGATTAGCTCAATTTGGAGATGATTGAGGAGCTAAGATTTGTGGAATAGGCTCAATCAATTTTGATGGCAAGCATAATAATGAAGATGTTTACTATGTTAAGGGTTTAAGACATAATATTTTGAGTGTTTGAAAAATGTGTAGCAAATGATATAATCTTGTGTTTAAGGATGAAACATGTGAGATTAGAAAAGGGTCCAAAACTGTGACTGTTGTTGGTAAGAGGACTAATGGAAACATCTATCAGCTTAAGGGTGTTGATGGTCATTGATTTGTCTCAAATTAATGACAGTTGGTTATGGCACTAAAGGATGTGTCACATAAATTTTGATAATTTGTTGAGAATTAGTCCAGTTCATGTAGTGAGAGATTTACCAAGAATCACAAAGCCTATCAATGTTGTTTACGAGAATTGTCAGTTTGGAAAATAAGTAAGGAGTAGTTTCAAAAGAAAGGAACAATCTGCTATCAGACTACTAGAATTAATACTTACAAATATTTATGGTCCTATAAGGGTGATAATTCTTTAAGGTGACAGGTATTTTATGCTTTTGATTGATGATTACTCTAGAATGACAGGGATTACTTTTCTTAGAGAAAAATAAGATGCATTGGATAGATTCAAGGCATTTAAAGCTATGGTTGTGAATGAAATGAATGTGAAAATAAAATATTTGAGGTCTGAAAAAGGTGGAAAAATCACCTCCAATGAGTTTAACATGTTTTGTTAAGTTCATGGAATAAAGAGGTACTTGTCTGTCTCTAGAACTCCTCAACAGAATAAAGCGATTGAGAGGAAAAATTAGACTATTCAAGAAGCCGCTAGGACTATGATGAAAGGAGCAAATCTATCAGAAGTCTACTGGAGAGAAGCAATTCATACTATTGTTTACATACTTAACAAAGTTCAAACGAAAGTTAACAGAACAAAGATTCCCTATGAATTATGGTATGGAAGGATTCCTACTATCAAGTACTTTAGAGAATTTGGAAGAAAATGTTATATCAAGAGAGATGAAGAAAAATTAGGAAAGTTCGATGCAAGGTATGATGAAGGCATCTTCCTTGGATATTCTACTAAAACAAAGCTTACAAATGTTACAACAAAAGGCTGAGAAAGATTGTTGAAAGTGAAAATGTTAAAGTTGATGAAAACTTGCAGAATTTGATTGTAGTAGATGTGTATGTGTCAAATGAACCTGATTTCAGAGAAGAAGAAGAAGAAGATGATGATGAAGAAAAAAAGTGAAAAATAAAGAGGAAGAATCTCTAGAGAAGACCCCTAAGTATGTGCAAAAGAATCATTCCAAAGATCACATCATTGGAGACAAAAGGAGAGGAGTATTGACAAGAAGCAAAGCTACTAAAGTTGAGGTAAATTTGTGTTTACTTTCTAAATTTGAACTTAAAACAGTGAGTGAGGAATACAAAGATGAACATTGGATGAAGGCAATGGAAGAAATTATGCAAATTGAGAAAAAATAGACTTGAGAATTGGTTCCTAGATCAACAAGCGAGAACATAATTATAACTAAGTGGGTTTTAAAAAACAAACTAAATGAGAATGGAGAAGTGGTGAGAAATAAGGCAAGACTTGTTGTTAGAGTAAAGGTATTAACTTAATTATGTTGATTAAGTTACCTTTATTCCCTTCTTAAGATTTCACATTAGTTTGCATAAAGTGACATTTAATAATTATATTAATTATTAAATGTTATCTTATTAAGGTTTTATTAGGGTTTGCATGATCTCCTTTTTATAAGGATTGATCCCATTGTATTTCATATCAATTCATTCTCTCATTCTCTCTATATATACATTTTCAGTTTTCAGAGAACCCTTGCTTGTTTGTCTCCATCTCTTCTTTTGTGACAGGTTATTTGCATACAGGTGATCTTCGGGGTTTGTGGTGTTGTATTTTCTCAACTCCTACATGGTATCAGAACTCCACACCTGCTGCTTCATGTTTTTGTTTTGAAGATTTTTGGAGCTTCAAGGGTTTGGGGTTTGTTTTCTTGATCTAGGGCACACCTACAATTTTGAAGCATTTTCAGCTCAAACGGACATTGTTGCATCCGCAGCAGTCCAAAACCCCTAAATCGACTGTTCATTCATCCATTTTGGACAAAGTCGAAATTTGAGGCAAATTTTTTTGCAAATACGGCCGTACGACCGTCCCTGCCTGGTAAATTTTATTTTCGAAATTATTTTTCCGCCTATCTATTTTCGGAAATTTTTCGTCATAAATTTATTTCTGCAAAAAAAAAAGATTATTTTTGATCTTTATTTTTTTTTATCTTTCAAAAATCAAAAATCAAAAAAGGGAAAAAAATATATATTTTTAAAGCCTTTCGGCTTGCGGACCCGGTACCCGCAGGTACTTGCGCTTGCAGGCCTACGGGCCCTCTTGCCTGTCAGTCGGCGTACTGTCGACTGTCAGCGGCCTTAGTGCCGATCGGTGGTAGACAGTACCGCCAACGGCGGTACAGTGGCGGCCCCCGCCCATGCCAAAAATTTTTTTTAATTTTTTTATTGTTTTTTATTTTTTTTAAAAACAATTTTTTTGAAAATAAGCCCAGTTGTGCTTTTACGGTGACGGTTGTTTGGCCGTCAAATTTAACCTAGTGTTTTTGCTGCGACGGCTGTATGACCATCAAATTTAATCCAACACTGGTTTTTTCCCTCTTTGGAGCTGATTTATTATGGAGGCTGTAACTTGGGCATACGATATCATTTTTTGGAAAACAAGATATCATCGGAAAGATGGTTTTCTCATTTATCTAGTGGTGTGAGTCTCATCACTTCTTTTTTCCGTTGGTGCATTCTACAGCCAGTTGAAGACAAAGGGGCTTCTTTTAGTCTCAAGCTCATAACTTTTGATCAGTTTCTTCGTTTTTCGCAATCTTAGCGATGTTGGAACCGTATTTCAGAGCTCTTCAGTTTCATCCATGCCATTTTTCCAGATTTCACTCCAGGTATATTTTATTCAGTTATTTTTGTTTTCACACTCTGGTGGATTACCTGGACATATTTGCTCTTGGAAACTTTTTGTTCGCATGGGATGCTTTGTTCTTGGCTGTTATTCATGTATTTCCAACATTTTGTCTTTTGAGGATATTTTGAGTATCATTTGTAAGCTATCTTTTATGTAAACGCACTGAGATAAAGTGCCACACTATTGTATATGCATCTTTTGGGATTTTGCACATAAGGTTGTGCCATATTTTGTACTCGCATTGATATTATAAAGTGCCATGAGGGGTTGTGTAGTTTGCCTTTGTTTTGTCATCACATCTTTGTCCGGTGAGTGTCCCTCCATGACGACAGTGAATCCATATTATTCCAGCCTCATGCATGTGTGCTTTTTTTTGCACACCACTTTTTCAGTTGCAGGTGCTTTCTTGTGCACTTTCAAATGTTGTATCTTCTTCATGCACTACAGAGTGTTGCACACCATTTCAGTTGATCTGTTAGGCTCCCAGTTTAGCATTATGGGGGGGTATTATACTGTTCGTGCTAATGCTTCCTTGGTTTCGCCTTGGAAGGAATCTTCCATTCTCAGTTGATCAGTGTTTCAGACTATTGGTTCTTGTACCATTTGTATCTTCGTTCCAGGTGTTTGTCTTTGTTTGCCATCTGATTCGAGTAGTGTCGATTGGGGTAATCATGCAGATTATTGTCTTCTTGACAGACTATTGGTACTTATTCCATTTGTATCTTCGTTCCAGGTGTTTGCCTTTGTTTGCCATTTGATTCGAGTAGTGTCGTTTGGGGCACTCATGCAGATTTTGTATCTTCGTTCCAGGTGTTTGCCTTTGTTTTCCATCTAATTCGAGTAGTGTCGTTTGGGGCACTCATGCAGATTGTTGTTTTCTTGATAGACTATTGGTACTTATTCCATTTGTATCTTCGTTCCAGGTGTTTGCCTTTGTTTTCCATCTGATTCAAGTAGTGTCATATGGGGCACTCATACAGATTGTTGTCTTTTTGATCCTGATCATCCTATCTTCAGCGGAGGTTCTTCAACACCATAGCAGTCATCTTTCGACAGTTGTTTACAGCTTCTTCTGCTTCAGTGATGTTCTTCTTCTTGGCTTTCTTCTTCTCTTTTTGGAGTAGAGTTTTTTCCCATGAGGTTTTCTCTATTTCTCCTCTTTACAGAGATTTGGTTGTATTTGGGTACCTGATCTGGCCTAGTTGCCGGGACCCATGTTGCCTTCTTGCATTGTAGTTACCTTTGCTTTTCTGCATTTGTTTGTAGCTGCACTGTTGCTCATCTTAGGGGGGGTGTTAGAGTAAAGGTTTTAACTTAATTATGTTGATTAAGTTACCTTTATTCCCTTCTTAAGATTTCACGTTAGTTTGCATAAAGTGACATTTAATAATTATATTAATTATTAAATGTTATCCTATTAGGGTTTTATTAGGGTTTGCATGATCTCCTTTTTATAAGGATTGATCCTATTGTATTTCATATCAATTCATTCTCTCATTCTCTCTAATATATACATTTTCAGTTTTCAGAGAACCCTTGCTTGTTTGTCCCCATCTCTTCTTTTATGACAGGTTATTTGCATGCAAGTGATCTTTGGGGTTTGTGGTGTTGTATTTTCTCAACTCCTACACTTGTGTGTAAGGGTTACTCACAAGTCGAAGGAATAGACTTTGAGGAGACATTTGTTTTTGTGGTTAGGATGAAAGCTGTCATAATGTTCTTAGCATTTGCAACACATAAGGACTTTAAATTTTATCAAATGAATGTGAAATCTGATTTTCTAAATGGTGAATTGGAAGAAGAGGTTTACATGGAACAACCACAAAGATTTATGTTGTCAGATCAACTAGATATGGTGTAAATTGAAGAAGGAATTATATGGATTGAAGAAAGCTCCCAAAGCTCGGTACGCAAGATTGGACATATATTTGATAGAACAAGGATTCAGTAAAGGCACCATAAATAGTAATCTTTACTTCAAATTTGAGGAAAACAAGATCTTGATAGTGGTTGTGTATGTGGATGATATTATCTTTGGTGGAAATGAAGCTATGTGTAAGAAATTTACTAAAGAGATGCAAAAAGAGTTTGAGATGTCAATGTTTGGAGAGATGAATTTCTTTCTTGGGTAACAAATCAATCAAATAGATAAAGGGATTTTCATTTCACAGTCTAAGTACGTCAAAGAGATGTTGAAGAATTTTGGAATGGAAGACTCCAAACTAGTATGCACTCCTATGGTGACTAGTTGTAAACTAAGCAAAGATGATGATTCACTTAAGGTTGATTAGAGCAAATATATATCTATGATTGGTGGACTACTATATCTAACTACTACTAGATCGAATATCATGCATGCAATTTGTCTTGTGGCTAGATTTAAAGAAGAACCTAAAGAAACACATGTTGCAGTAGTGAAGAAGATATTCAGATACTTAAGAGGCATTGCAAATTATGGCTTGTGGTATCCTAAGGTTACTAATTTCATATTGAGTGCTTATATAGATGCAGATTGGGTTGATTGTGTTGGTGATACAGAAAGTACAAGTGGTGGTGCATTCTTTCTTGGATGTAGATTGGTGTCATGGTTAAGTAAGAAGAAATATTTAGCTTCCTTATCCACTGCAAAGGCTGAGTATATTGTAGTAGCATCTTTCTGCGTGCAAGTTTTGTGGGTGTGATAGACATTGAAGGATATTAAAGTTGTATATGATGAGCTTATATCTATCGTTTGTGATAATACAAATGCAATTAAAATTTCAAAGAATCTAGTGATGCATTCAAAGAGAAAGCATATGTCAATTAGGTATCACTTTCTAAGAGATAAGGTTATGGAGAATGAGGTAAGACTTGAGTATATACTTAGACAAAGGATCAAATTACTGACATATTGACTAAGGCTCTTCCTAAAGATACTTTTGAGTATCTTCAGGAGAAGTTGGGGGTTATTGGCCCTCCTTCGTTGAACTAGATGCTTATGGAGATGCATTAGTCTAGTGGATCTATGGATTCATCTCTTTTTCGTACTGATTTTGGTGGCTACCTCTTAGGGGGAGTAGGTAGTTTCATGTGTTGTCATTGTGTAGAGTTGTTGAGTTGATTAAGTATACTCCTAAGGGGGAGTATTTAGAGCAAGTATCTTGGTTCAGTGTCAAAGGAGGAGATCAATACAAAAAAAATTATTCTTTGCCATTGATGTCAAAGGATGAGAAAGCATCATGTGAAAAAGTTTATCCATTCAAGGGAGAAAAGAAAGGAAATCATAAGGGAATGTGTTCAGATCCATTGTGTTGTCTTTGATAGTTTTTCACATCATGTGTTGTCATCAATGACAAAGGGAGAGATTGTTGCAAGTATGAAGGTGTTGTTATTGATGTCAATAGGATGTCTATTGACTAGTGTTGTCATTGATGTCAACTATGTGCTAAGGAAGTTTTCTGCATGATGTAGATATCGAGGCTATTGAGAAAATTGTGAAAAAAAGGAAAACAGGTTGTTGCAGGTTGTGCATGTGTACTTGAGATATTGAGAAAGTGTTGTGAGTACATAGAGCTATCTTTTTGTTGTAGTGTCTGAAGACGAGTTGGAATGAAGTAATGAGCTAAGATGATGTCTCTAGTACTTGGTTTCCAAGTGCTTTTGAGAAAATTTGATAAATAGAGAAAAAAGTGTTGTGCAAGTGTTCAAAATGTGCTTCAGGATGCGCTTCGTGTTTCTTTTGTGTTAATGCTATGCCTATGTGGTTCTAATATGTTGTTGGAAGTTATTAGAGGTTGCTATATTCAAAATTTTGGTTTTTGGATCATTGTACAAGGTGACATGTTTTCATCAGTATGTGAACCATTTTTTAGTGATGTTTTTTGTGACCTGGGAGAAATGTGTTTGCTCTGCGTTTCTCCATAGTTTCACTTTAGGTTGTGCAGATTTAGGAAGTTGCTTATAATGTTTTTATCTTTCAGAATTCAAGGTTTCACTTGATTTGGTACAGTACAATGCGTGTTTCATGTGTTAGTGTGCGAATAAGGTTTACCAGATGTTCTGGGTTAAAGTATTTGTATGATACGAGTTTGGATGAAGTCTTTATTAGATCTCAGGTAGTTTAAAGTTTATTTTAGATCGTGTTCAAGTGAATTTTCTATCTGAAAATTTCAGATTGATTTAAGGAAGTGTGTACTTAATGTTTTATGGTGTTTAGCATGGGTATTGGTTGACCTTGTGTTAGCACTACATGCGAGGCTTGTGAAAGCGTGTTGAGGTGTGTTAGGATTAATTTGGGTCTTAATTAAGGAGTTATATGGGTCGTCTTCATTCCTATCCATTGCAAGAATGCTTAGGTGCCGACGTAATTTGAATTTGTAAGTGTAACGGGTAGTTATCGACCTTGGAGAAGGTTATTAAGGTTGAGGTTGATATAAATAAGAGTGGTGATGTTGTGAGATGCAAGAGAGAGAGACAAGATAGATGTGAGATCAATGCAAGTGATGTGTGTGATGCAAATTTGAGCAGAGTGGTGCGAAATTCAAGGTATTGGATTCTTGAAGGTAGTGAACTGAAGGTGTCTGAAATCTTTCATACAAGGTTGTGAAAGTGTTGGAGCATTTGTGGTGGATCCCTTGTTGCATTGATAAGTTGTTTTTTGTGTAACATTTTTCTTCTATCTTCTTGTGTTCTTTTTGTGGCAATGAGCCTTTTTGGACAATGTGTCATATTTTGGCAGTGAGCCCTTATACTGGTTTTGCAATTATTTATATTGTGAGCTAATCCTCACCATGGTTTTTCCCTCAATGGATTTTCCACATAAATTTGGTGTTCTCTTGTGTATGGTGTTGTTATTTTAGTTTTTGTTATCTGCATTTCATGTTTAATCACTTTAACATAATAAAGGTTTAATGAATGCACACAGATCTGATTATTATTGAGGGTTTTGATGTTTTAATTTGCTATAGCTGATTCACCCCCCTCTCATTCGTCTTGTTCATTCAAAAATTACAATATTTGAAAGGTACTTTAGATCATGTTTTGTGTTTTGGAAGACAAGATTCTCAGCTACAAGGTTATTTTGACTTCGATATGGCTAGAGATTGGAAAAAAGATCTACAACAAGTTATGCTTTCACATTTGTTGGGGCAACAATCAACTGGGTCTCAAGGTTGCGACAAGTGGTTTCCCTTTCCACTATTGAGGCTGAGTACATTGCTCTTATCAAAAGTACGAATGAAATGATTTGGTTGTAGTGCTTGTTGGGAGAGTTGGGTTGCAAACAATTAGGTTTTACTCTCTTTTGTGATAGCAACAACACTATTCACTTGGCCAAGAATGTTGCTTTTCATAACACAACCAAACATATTGAGTTGCGGTATCACTTCATCCAGAACGTGATTAAAGAAGGCAAGTTGCAAGTTGAAAAGATTGATACAAAAATGAATCCAACTGATGCATTGACCAAGATAGTACCAAGAGAGAAGTTCAAGTTATACAAGGCTTCTCTCGACATTGTCAAGATGTGAAATTGAGATTGGAGTGGGAGAACATCTCTGAACAATTTTTCGTAGTTGTGGTTGGACTTCAAGTGGGAGATGGTTGGTATGTGAAGTCAAACAGTCACATTAACCGTGAATCCTCACCTTTGCCACCTCCTCTTTGAAAATTCATTTTGTGCAAGTCGTAAAAACTATTCACTTGCTCATTGTAATGGATGATAAAAAAAAACTATGTAGGGGAGAGGAGCCGATACATAAGCACCCAAAACCGCATGGTCTAATTGGCAGGCCATGTGGAGCAATAGCATTTTAAAAAAATAACCCATTAGAGAAAAAGGTTAATTAAACAATAAATTATTATTTTAAATTTTTTTTAAATAATTTGCCACCTGGAAGATCCAATTTTGTCCACGCGTCGAAAAAAATGGAAAAAAGACCCATCGACCGATACAGACGCACCTCGGGTGCCACTACCTGTGTGGCTCGGCGTCCGAAGGTGACAGCCTTGCCACGTCAACTCCTCCTAGTCCGCCACCCTAACAATCCACTACTGAGCATTTGTCACTCGCCGCCACTTCCTATTCCTATCGACTGTCTCAATTAAATGTTGTCACCTCTCCTAAGCTCCACCCCACCCCGCATTTATTCTGAAACGAACTGCATTAAATGCTCCCATGCCTCACTCTTCTCACCATTCAACCAGCCTTTCGTTTTCCCAAGGAAACATTCTATCTTCACTTCTTCGCCGGTACCTACTCGTTTCGTCGTCTGCAACCTTCGCACTCTCACCACAACCTGCAATGCTTGGAGACGATATCGTGTTTGAGTAGAAGCCGATATGGAGACGGGTAGATGCCAGTTACCGAACATCGCCAGCAGCTCCACTTCTGCCATGCAAGCAACAAACGGGTTCCTCGCTGCCATGAACAGGTTCCTCGCCGCCATGAACGGGTTCCTCGTCGCCATGCAAGCAACGAACGGGTTCCTCGCCGCCATGAACGGGTTCCTCGTCACCATGCAAGCAACGAACGGGTTCCTCGCCGCCATGAGGGTCACCACAAGCAACAAAGGGGTTTATCGCGTGTTCGACCTAGGTGAGCTTGCTTACTAAGGCTGGCCATTGTTCTTTTGTTTGTGTTTGGTTTGCAATTTCGCTTTGTTTTATTGGTTTTTTGGTGTTGCAAATTTTGTTTATTTTGTTGAAGTTTAGTGTTTATGAACACTGCATTATTTGTGTTCATAAACACACTAAATCTTTGGAAATTAATCTTTTGTTCAAGCATCGCTCTGTTTATATTAAATATATTAATGTAGTTGGTTGTTTTCTTCTTTCGACATGTAATAATGTTCGTTGTTTATATGGGTTTTGCTCTGTAGGGTTTATATTGCAAATATTACGCTCATATTTACCTCATTTCTCTTTCAGCAGGGTTTATTTTGAGAATATAGCACGCATAGTTTATCATTTATGTTTTGGTAGGGTTTATTTTGCAAATTTTATAGTCATAGTTTAGGGTTATCCTATTCTCATAGGATTTGCATTGACATTGACTTTGCATATCGTATTCTCACAGGTTCTGCATTATCATTCACTCTGCTTAGCATAATCTCACAGGTTCTGCATTATCATTCACTCTGCTTGTCATTTTCTCATAGGTTTTGCATTATCATTCACTCTGCTTCTCGTATTCTCATACGTTATGCATTATCATTGACTCTGCTTAGCATAATCTCACAGGTTTTGCATTATCATTCACTCTGCTTATCGTTTTCTCATAGGTTATGCATTATCATTCACTCTGCTTCTCGTATTCTCATACGTTCTGCATTATCATTGACTCTGCTTAGCATAATCTCACAGGTTCTACATTATCATTCACTTTGCTTATCGTTTTGTCATAGGTTCTGCATTATCATTCACTTTGGTTATCGTATTCTCATACGTTCTACCTTATCAGTGACTCTGCTTAGCATAATCTCACAGGTTTTGCATTATCATTCACTCTGCTTATTGTTTTCTCATAGGTTCTACATTATCATTCACTCTGCTTCTCATATTCTCATATGTTTCGCATGTGCATGTGCATGTGTGTCTATGTCTATGTCTATGTTTGTGTCTATGTATGTATGTGTGTGTGTGTATGTGTATGTGTATGTGACTATGTGTATGTTTATGTGTATGTGACTATGTCTATGTCTATGTCTTTGTGTATGTGACTATGTGTATGTTTATGTGTATGTGACTATGTGTATGTCTATGTCTATTTGTATGTGACTATGTGTATGTGTATGTGTATGTGTATGTGTATGTCTATGTCTATGTCTATGTGTTTGCCTATGTTTATGTCTATGTGTATGTCTATGTGTATGTCTATGTGACTATGTTTATGTGTATGTGTATGTCTATGTGTATGTGACTATGTGTATGTTTATGTGTATGTGTATGTGTATGTGTATGTGACTATGTGTATGTTTATGTGTATGTGACTGTGTGTATGTGTATGTCTTTGTGTATGTGACTATGTGTATGTTTATGTGTATGTGACTATGTGTATGTCTATGTCTATTTGTATGTGACTATGTGTATGTGTATGTGTATGTATATGTGTATGTGTATGTGTATGTGTATGTGTATGTGTATGTTTATGTGTATGTGACTATGTCTATGTCTATGTCTATGTCTATGTGACTATGTGTATGTGTATGTCATTGCTATTTACACCTCTGTCAAACCTCCACCATATGCAATACCTGCAATGGAACACTTCAAGAACTCCATTGAATTGCAAGTCAATGTACTAGTTTTATCAGAAAGTATAGTGTCAACTTGCCCAAGTTCCTCATTTAAATTGGATGTTCGAGCTCATGTAGGCTTGTCAGTTTCTTTATCATATATGTTTTGGTCTTCATCGATGAAACTATATTGATACTTTCTTATGCTCATTTAATGGGTATAAGCATTACAGAACTGTTGTTATATCAACATTGCAATGTTGTGCTCATTAGTGTCATCACGTGGCAGGACATAATGAGTAGATCCAAATTGCCAATAAGAATATTCAGTAGGAAAAAAATCATCTAAAAACAGCAAATAAAGATGCATACAAACCCTGGACTGTAATTGGTAATTTCAACTTTCAGCTCATTTGAAATGGATTTTGATTTTCAGCTACTATTATCATTTTTAGTCAAATGACTGTATTTTGATTTATGGTTTTACAATAGGCATTGGTTAATTAATGTAGCTCATTACTTTTTGTTATCAGAAAATCAGCCACCTCCCAAACAAAAACAAATAGAAGAGAGAAACAATGAAAAGCCTATAATATTAACATCCTATGATGCCGAAATCATAGCCAAAATGCACTCAACATAGCTAAGCTAAGTACACCTATTATAATTGAAAGAAGCAAGATTATGTGATAATCAATACAAGCTACATAAAAATATCAATATTTGAGTTCACATAAAGATAGGAGATAAAAGAAAATATAGATATTTTTTGTGAAAGAATGTTAAATGGGAGTTTAAAATTGATCCCCCACCTCCCAAACAAAAAAAAATAGAGGAGAGAAACACTTGAAAACCAAAAAGATTGGTGTCTCAATACATCTAGACAACTATCTTACTAAAGCCTAGTAACTATTCTCCATAGGAAGTAAATTGGGGAAAAAAAGAGATGATTTCTACACCAACTAGACATACATAGGACCATAAAGCCCCAATAAACCATAAGGACCACTAGAGATTCATTAAAGAAGGATATGATCCCATAGCATATAGGTCTCAATTCTCATATGTGATAGAAATAAAAGCTATGAAGAGGATCCTATCTATAGTTTTTTTCCTTAGAATATTATTTCTACGTTGTCCTTTTAGTATCCATTCTGTTTTTCCTCTTTAGTGCAACTATTGTTCTCCCATCTATGTTTGTTTAACATTCTTATTATTCAAATTGATAGCAAGAATGAACATCATTTATACATGATCGAAGTATATTTTATCCATTGAATCAGACTCATCCTTATTCATGCCTTGGGTATCCCAATTTAGATTAAACATTATAACATGTCTTAATGATTTGTATCATCCAATCCCTTATTCTCACCTAAAATTCATTATCATTGATTCTGATTTTGGGTAATGCTCCATCAATTTTATATCTGATTTATGTTTGACGTGATCAAGCCTATCTATGGATGAAATTAACCTTACGTTGTGGAGGACCAGCATATAGGTGTGGGCCCCAACAAGCGTATGTCCCATAGCACATTAGGGCCCCCGCTTACGTATTAGGGGAGAGGAGCCAATACGTATGCACCCAAAATCACACTGTCCACATGGCAGGCCACGTGGACATATACATATACATAGGCATAGACATATACATATACATAGACATAGACATATACATAGACATATAGATAGACATATACATACACATATACATAGACATATGGATATGTATATCAGATATTAAATGCACACATAATTGTAATTATTTTGAAACATGCTGGCAGCCAAACATGATGAAGTGTATCCAACTTGTATATGCTTAAGGTCTTTGCATCTTACTTATATATATATATGCATATGTATAGACATATTCATATACATATACATATGTTTATGTTTATGTATATGTATATGTATATGAATATGTCTATATATTTATTTATATGTATATGTGTATATACATATACATATACATATACTACTTTCATGATATACTGCATATTTTTCAAGCCAACCTACATCCAATGCTAATAATGCCTCGCACACTTGTCAACTTTATAGCCTTTCATTCTAGCAACTTCTCATTTTATCTTCACAATGATGGCAATGTCTTTGTGTGTATGTGTATGTGAATGTGTTTTTGTATGTCTATGTCTATGTCTGCGTGTATGTGTATGTAAATATGTATATGTGTATGTCTATGTGTATGTCTATGTGTATGTCTATGTGTATGTGTATGTTTATGTGTATGTGTATGTGTATGTGTATGTGTATGTCTATGACTATGTGTATGTATATGTTTATGTTTATGTGTATGTGTATGTGTATGTGTATGTCTATATTTATGTCTATATGTAAATGTGTGCGTGTAAAGATGTGTGAAGAGGTCTTAAGTGGACAACCTTGCCACGTCTACTTCTCTCAGTCAGCCACCCTAACAATCCACTGCATCGTATTTATCACTCGCTGCCTCTTCCTATACTTCTCTACAATGGTGTTTAATTCACTTATGTGTATGTGTATGTGTATGTGTATGTGTATGTGTATGTGTATGTGTATGTATATGTCTATATTTATAAATTCAAACCTGCAACAATTGTATCTTTTCTATGTGCCATTGATTAATTTGGGGGTGTCAACTTTATATGGTGTGCACCTATATGCCGGTCCTCCACAATGTCAAAAAAAATTCATCCATAGATAGGCTTGATCACATCAAACATAAATCAGATATAAAATGCACACAAGTTAGCATTAGTTTAAACAAGGTGCCAAGTCAACAACTTTGAAACCCATCCGACCCATCTTTGACCGATTGGCGAACCCATTACAAGAATGTTTCCCATCGTAGCATAACCAAACCAACATGCAAATGCATTCGCCTGTCCCGTCTACCATGAGATATACAACATGTATCAGCTTCAATTTGTCCCATCTTGCCAAGTAGGGTGTGCACGTATTGGAGTCAAACGCAAATATCCCACCGGCATCCATTTAACACTCCTGTAAGGCCGCCATTATTCAAAACAAAAGCATGGAAACAATTTCAAAGAATCCACCTAACCAATCAAGTCAAGAATTAAAGGCTGAAATCAATCAAATCTCCAATTCATATGAAACAGAACTCAAATTCAAAAGAGGATAGCAATTTATTTCACCACACCAAACAACCATCAATCAGATTCAAATAATTCCCAAGTCAAATAGCCATGAAAACCTTCAAGTATTCACATGTATTACCATAGATCAATATTGAGCACTAAAGCTTTCTTACGACATGTATTTAGGGGACCTGGTTTTCCCAAGGCCTTTCATGCTTGCCTATGTAGCACTTCACATAGATTACCATAGCTTTGTATTTGAATGACTTAGGGGACTTGGTTTTGTGAAGGCTTGTCATGGTTCCCTATACAACACTTCACAATTCGAATGGAGTTGTGGACCCGTGCAGCATAGGTTGCCATCAAACGAGCGTTCATAAAATCAAGTCTCCCTAAAACATGTCTCTATTGCTTAGTTGATTGAATTGATGAAGCATAACCTATATGTATATTTGTATGTCTATGTTTTATGTATATACATGTGTGGCCTATGTAGCACTTCACTTAGATTACCATAGCTTTGTATTTGAATGACTTAGGGGACTTGGTTTTTTGAAGGCTTGTCATGGTTCCCTATGCAACACTTCACAATTCGAATGGAGTTGTGGACCTGTGCAGCATAGGTTGCCATCAAACAAGAGTTCACAAAATCAAGTCTCCCTAAAACATGTCTCTATTGCTTAGTTGATTGAATTGATGAAGCATAACCTATATGTATATTTGTATGTCTATGTTTTATGTATATACATGTGTGGCCTATGTAGCACTTCACGTAGATTACCATAGCTTTGTATTTGAATGACTTAGGGGACTTGGTTTTGTGAAGGCTTGTCATAGTTACCTATGCAACACTTCACAATTCGAATGGAGTTGTGGACCCGTGCAGCATAGGTTGCCATCACCTATGAAAAATTTAACACCCCCAAATTCATCAATGGCACCTGAAAAAGATAGAATAGTTGCACGACTTAATTGTATACAAATATGTATATGTGTATACATATGCATACACATACATATAGATATGTATATGTATGCATATACATGTACATATCTATATACATAGGCATATGTATATACATATGTATGCATATACATATGTATACGTATGTGTTTGTATGCATATATATATACATATACAGTATATGTATGTGGATGTATGCATATATATATACATATCTATATGTATATGGAACCTGTTCATGGCGGCAAGGAACCCGTTCGTTGCTTGCATGGCGGAAGTGGAGGTGTTAGTGGCGTTCGATAATTGGCGTCTACCCATCTCTGTATCGGCTTCTACCCAAACAAGATATGGTCTCCGAGCATTGTAGGTTGTCGTGAGACGGCGAAGGTTGCAGACGATGAAACGAGTAGGTACTGGCGAGCAAGTGAAGATAGAATGTTTACTCGAGAAAATGAAAGGTTGATTGAATGGCGAGAAGAGCGAGGCACTGGGAGCATTCAATGCAATTCGTTTCAGAATAAACGCATATGTATGTAGATATGTATATGCATATACATATGTATATGTATATAGATATATGTATATGCATATACATATACATATATCTATATACATATACATATACATATATCTATATACATATACATATGTATATGCATATACATATCTACATACATATACGTATGCATATACATATGCATATGTCTATGTATATGTATGCATATACATATGCATATGGATATGTATATGTATAGGTTGCTTGGAGTAAAATTGCGGGGTGGCGTGGAGCTTACGAGAGGTGACAACATTTAATTGAGACAGTCGATAGGAATAGGAAGTGGCGGTAAGTGATAAATGCTCAATAGTGGATTGTTATGGTGGTGGACTGGGAGGAGTTGACGTGGCAAGGCTGTCACCTTCATACGTCGAGCCACATAGGTAGTGGCACCCGAGGTGCGTCTGTATCGATCAATGAGTCTTTTTTCCATTTTTTTCGACGCGTGGACAAAGTTGGACCTTCCATGTGGCAAAATATTTGGAAAAAGGAATAAAAAATGACAAAATGTCAATGAAGAAGCAAACATTTGAAACAAAAATAGTGACACATTGCAAATTACATAGAACACACATTGCAATATGATCCTAATACATTGCAAATCAAAACAAAAATGATGCATCTGTAATTCTCATATATTTAAAAATGTCAATGAAGAAGCATACACTGCAAATTACATACAACACTTTTTCGAATCTGATTAGATTACTTCACAAAACAAAACAATAATGGTCAATCTGTACTTATCAAAAAATTACAATTGTCTACAATTTCGGTGCATTTGTAAATATCAATACTTCTAAAGTCTATGAAACTAGCATTTGTAATCTAGCTGTTGTTGTTGTGAAAAGGATCTTGGCTGGTTGGGGTGCCAATTGCCATGTTCTCGTTCCCTTCCAGTCGACAGGGATTGCTGCATACATGAGTGGGACTTGGAGTGGTAAATTGGGTGCAAGTGACATGTGTTGGGGGCGATGGTGAAGACATTTGTACATCTTGAGTGCCAAATTGATATGGATATTGACTGCCCCTAAAGTCAGATTGGGAGAGGCTTGAATAATTCATTGTTGTGGAGAACTAAGGGATATTAATGTTGAGAATATCACGGAAGACTCCATTACTTTGAGACAACGAATTAGAAGTGTTCCTTAACCGCCTCTCTCTTTGTAAAGCCCTCTGTGCCTCCTCAATCTCTTTTTCCTTTCGGTCCTATTCCTTGTGAAGCCTCTCTTGCTCCTTTTTTGCATCTCTATCCTTTTTTTGTTGTAATTTTTGCTGCTCTTTTTCTTTTCGCAGTATGTCCTTTTCAATTTTGGCATTCTCCTTCAACTCCACTACCACAATTCTTGCTTCCCTTTTCTCTGTATTCTGTTGTCTCTTTCTTGCTTTTATCTCCTTCACTTCTTTCTTCCTTTGCTCTTACTCCATTAACAACCTCATGTAGTCATCTGTTGTCAACAATTGAGACTATCTACTGATCCGAATTGCACCTGCTTTGGATTTCATTTGACAAACAGTGTGCACAGGCAACTTGAGGAACTTGCTGATGTGCAAAATTGTTTGTGTTTCTTGTGTCCCATCTGACTGTGTGCCAATGACCTCCTCGACTACCTGTGAGCCCTGTGGTACATCTTCATTGGCTTGTAAATCTGAATTGCAAGAACGAGCATAGTAATGGACAACTTGAGAAAGGTCAATTTCTGGTGGTGGTGATGGAAAAGTATAGGTATCCTATTGTTCTGGGACTTCCAAATGAATGCCCAAGTTCATTGCTCCCTCAACCAACCAGGATGGTTGGCTTCGTTGTGATGGAAGATCTAAAATTTCGCTGAATTGATCAACGACCCTGTCCACCATGGGAGGGGTGTGTTCATTAACCACCACTTGTGCAACTGATTCAGCAGGACATGTATGAGGTGAGTGTTGTGTTTCTGTTGTAGGCTGCATGTGTCCATCTGGAAGAGTGGACTGCAATATTGTGACATCATCACTTGACACACCAAGTCTAGAAAGGTTGAGAATGTTTTCAACTGCGTCAGCATCCTCGCTGACCACAAATGTCTCACTTGTATGCATGTCGTTGACAAGTGCATCGGGATTCATCGGCCATATACCAGTCCTTTTAAACCCAACCTTGATGTTGTCAACTGTTAAAGCTCTTTTCATTGCTTTGCTGCCTAACATTGCAAGTTCTCTCCTCCTCACTTCAATGTTTGGAAACCTTGACAAAAATTCTGCACGTTTTGATTTGAAGTAAGCTTTGAAAGGTGCAAACACACTCACATCCAACGGCTATAGCTTATGTGATGTGTGTGATGGCAATGTTAACAAATCTATACCGATATCTCTTGCTTCCTAGATGGTTTCGAGTGCTATGTGGCTTCCATGGCCGTCAAAGATCAACAAGACCCTGTTCGTGGGCGAGACTCCGCCTGGAATCGAGGTTTTGAAGTGGGTCAACCAATCTATGAAAAATTCTTTGGTCATCCATGCATGTGGCTGGGCTGCCATGCAAGCACTTGGTTCACAATCTATGATGTAATTATCTATGTTCGCACTCCCCTTGAACAAGTAGAATCCTAGAATGCTCTGCCCGATAGCATTGACACAACATAGAATGGTTATCCATTCACGGCTCTTTGGGATAATGTAAGAGACATTCCTGCTACCTTTTCTTGCGAGCACCTTCATGGACCCATTTTTGCCTGCTTGGATGCCAGTTTCATCGCAATTCCATATGCAATCAGGACCATATGGCATGGCTTTGTATGCTGCAGACAGTGTTTTGTAGAATGCATCTACAACATCAAGTCTAAGATTGAATGCCCTATCTTTGTCTAGGCCTTCAGCAGTTCATAATGCGAGTTGAGGATGTCTGTGCTTGAACCCTGTCCACCAGGACTTCCCTGGGAAGCCATTAGTGAAAGGGTTTGGCCTATTTTGACATATTTGAGCAACCTCAGACTTAAGATTGGCTATCTCAAGACCATGACCAATATCAACCATTTGCTCGCACCATTCCACAATGTGATTTTCTTCCTCTTCTGTGAGTACTGTTGGTGGACCTTTCTTGGAAGTTGTTGTTACACCCCCTAGCCATTTGGACAATGTGGCTGTTGGGATTGACCACTTTTTGGAAGCCCCCCTTATCGACATGTCATTCTCTTCAACGTCATAGAGTGCCCTTTTCATGTCATCCTCAGACCACAGCTTCTGTATTTGTTTTACCTTTTGCGGTATTTGAGGTGTAGTAACCTCAATCTGTTGTATTTGAGGAGTAGAAACCTCATCTACTTGTGCAACATGATCTATTTCAGGGGGGGATCTGCATCCTCGTTTCTCGGCAGGCAACCTTGTTGTGGCTCTTTTCTTTTTTTGTTCCTAGTACGGTTCACCACTGCATTGCCCTTGGCCATCTACACAGAATAATTAGAATCAAAACAGTGATGCTTGGACAGAAAAACAATCACTTTGTAATGTAGAACATATGAGAATATGATAAGCAAAGTCAATGATAATGCATAACCTATGAAACATAAATGGTAAACTATGAAATACATCTATGTGTATGTATGAAGAGAGTGTTGTGATGCTTGAACAGAAGAATAATTAGTTTGTGATGCACAACATATGAGAATATGATAACTAGAGTAAATGATAATGCAGAACCTAGGAAAGATAAATGGTAAACTATGAAACACAAATGTTTTAACAATTATCTTTATATGTATGAAGAGAGTGATGCTTGAACATAAGATTATTTAGTTTGTGTATGTGTTATCTTTTAGTTTGTGATGCAGAACATATGAGAATATGATAACCAGAGTAAATGATAATGCAAAACCTAGGAAAGATAAATGGTAAACTATGAAACACAAATGCTTTAACAGTTATCTTTATATGTATGAAGAGAGTGATGCTTGAACAAAAGATTATTTAGTTTGTGTATGTGTTATCTTTTTAGTTTCTTGCATTTCAATTGAGATTATCTTCTGTAACATGTGTTTGTTATCTTGAGTTATCTATTATGGAGTGAGTGACATAAGGAAGTAGAGGAGTAAGAAGCACAAAATTACAAGCTATGCAAGGGAGTTAGAGTTTAAGAACATCTCATATCTCTTAAGCGTTTACAACAATAACATTCTCATGCACAACAAAGGTGAAAACCACACTCATGTTTGAACAACAAAAACTTTAGAGACTGATAATGAAGAAGATATGAGAATAAGATATCCAGAGTGAATGACAATGTAGAACTGAAAGAAGAATAAGATAAGCAGAGTGAATGATAATGCAGAACCTGTGAGATTATGCTAAGCAGAGTCGATGATAATGTAGAACTTATGAGAATAATATAACTAGAGTGAATGATAATGCAAAACCTATGAGAATAAGATAATCATAGTGAATGATAATGCAGGACCATTGAAACAGAAATGGTAAACCATGACCAATATGTAACATATAAACGATAATGCAAAACCTATGAGACTACGACGTGAGACTACGATAAGCAGAGTGAATGATAATGCAGAACCATTGAGACACATGAAAAGCAGAGTGAATGATAATGCAAAACCTATCAAACAAAAATGTTAAACTATGAGTGTAATATTTGCAATATAAACCCTACTGAAACAGAAAGGCTAAACTATGACTGTAACAGAAAGGCTAAACTATGACTGTAACATTTTCAATTAAACCCTAGGGAAACAAAGATGGTAAACTATGACTGTAATATTTGCAATATAAACCCTAGGGAAAGCCTTAAATGGTAAACCATGACTGTAATATATGCATTATAAACCCTATGGAACACATATGCTAACCTATGACTGCAATATTTACAATATAAACCCTACCGATACATAAAGAAACATGTAATATGACTGTAATGGGTGTAATGAAGATCAATATGGATGTTGTTAATGGCTGTAATGAAGAACAAGTGTGAAAAGGAAAACCTGGTACAATATGGATGCTGGTGCACTGAAATCTGAGCTGTTGCCTCCCCTTGATGTTAACTCATTCAATTCTGTGCTTATCACTCCTTTTCTTATGTTGCTCACTGCAGAATAACAAAATACTTGTTGGTTTTCACGGCTATTTGAATTGGGAATTATTTGAATTTGATTGATGGTTGTTTGGTGTGGTGAAATAAATTGCTGTCCTCTTTTGAATTTGAGTTCTGTTTCGTATGAATTGGAGATTTGATTGATTTCAGCCTTTAATTCTTGACTTGATTGGTTTGGTGGATTCTTTGAAATTGTTTCCATGCTTTTGTTTTGAATAATGGCGGCCTTATAGGAGTGTTAAATGGGTGCAGGTGGGATATTTGCGTTTGGCTCCACTACATGCGCACCCTACTTGGCAAGATGGGACAGATTGAAGCTGATACGTGTTGTAGATCTCATGGTAGACCGGACAGGCGAATGCATTTGCGTGTTGGTTTGGTTATGTTACGATGGGAAACAATCTTGTAATGGGTTCGTCAGTCGGTCAAAGATGGGTCGGATGGGTTTCAAAGTTGTTGACTTGGCACCTTGTTTATTTTCTGTAGTTGTGACTAATGTGAAAGTGACGCCTGCATTGGTGCGAAAGTTGGGTTTAATAGTTTACGGGGAAGGGTGCATGACTTAGTGTTTGGGTTGTTTTAATTCCATGTCGGAATGGTACTTGTTCAATGTCAGATACAAGTTGGATACACTTCATCATGTTTGGCTGCCACCGTGTACTTGTTAAGTTTTTAAATTAATGCTAACTTGTGTGCATTTTATATCTGATTTATGTTTGATGTGATCAAGCCTATCTATGGATGAAATTAAGCTTACGTTGTGGAGGACCAGCGTATAGGTGTGGGCCCCAACGAGCGCATGTCCCATCGCACGTTTGGGCCCCCGCCTACGTATCGGCTCCTCTCCCTTACTCTGCTGTGATAATTAATAAAGAGATTTTCCCATGCTCCCGTAGATGTAGCCAGTTTTGATGAACCACTTAAATTTGTGTCTTGTGTGTTATTCTTCTCTGTTTATCTGCTCTCATTATTTAACATTCTTTCCTTTTTTCTTAACATTTTTCGTAGGCCCCTCACTGGTTTGTACCTAGGTAGGAGTAAATCAAGTCCATATGTGTGTCATTGAATTGACACAACCTAGCTTCTTTTTCTACCCTCTAGTTTGTGATTCGTTTTGGTTCTTTGGTTTTTCCATGGCAACTATGGTTGGAGTTAAGTTGTATCCTGTCGTGCGGGAGATGGCCTTCTCGGACCACAAGGATAGGTAAGATTTTTATCGTCAATGCTAGGGATATCTTAAAAAATTTTGCCAACATGATGGCCGATGATTTCATGGTAGGAGGGGGTTTTGACAATGTGAATTTAGATATTGTCACACATTTTGCCTTCCAGCTCGAATTTTTCGTCAGGGACATCGATATGGTTTGTACACTAGCGACGGTTTATATCAAAGACAAATATGTATCAGGGATTGATGAGATTCGTCAGGTGGCAGAACTAAGGGCAAAGGATGTTGGGCATGATGGTTGTGTTCTCAGTTCTGGCGTCGGTCCGTCAATAGCCTTCTGGACAGTTTTTTGCTCTTGTAAGTCCAACGTATAGAGCATTTGGAAGTCTAAATTTGTGATTTTTATGGTGAAATCTTCTAGGAAATTTTATAATATAATGAGCTCTGATAGTGTAATTTCATCCAACAAGCTTCTCATGCTGTTGATAATCACTTTGAACGATGAGTTTTTATCACTCAGCTTTCGAAGGTTTTTCATTTTTATATTTTTTAACTATAATTACTGACTGTTAAGCCTCGGAGAAGATTACAATTGAGCTGTTGAAGCTGTAAAACACTTATTATAATTTTCAGCCATCGGAACTTTAAAACACTGATCACAATTTTCGGTTGTCTTGTTAGATAGTGTAACAAGGCTTCATTTTGGAAAGAGATTTGTTTCTGTAAAGTTATATCACTGTTACTATACGGTTGTCTGACATGTCTCTTGCTAAAAGAGCTAACATATGTAATATATGTTACAGTAGGGTTGTCTGAGATGTCTTTTATCACAAGAAGTATGGACCTGATATATTTGAAGAAATGGATTCTCCCATCGAGGATTGTATATATATGTATGTAAATGTTATCCTAGGATCTTCTCTTGATTCAATTTATTCTCCCCATCGATTTTTGAAAGTGTGTATGAGTTGTCTGATGGACTCGGTGCTTTGCACCTTATATTGTACCTGCTCTATTAGTTTTATTGGTAATAGATCTCTAATTTAAGAAAACAAGTGTGTATGAGTTAATCTTACTGTCCGAACTTTTGGAGAGTAAATTTGCAGGTTCCAGGCCAAATCTTTGAATTTTTTACAAAACCTATTGTTTTTCCTTAGGTCTTTTGGAGAAAAACATCATAAGTCTTTGATGTTTTAGATTTTAGTTTTTAACTTTTTATAAAATGTTATTTGTTTTTTCTTTTTAAAATAGGACCACTGTTGACCATTTTTTATGGTAAATGAAATGGTAAGAAGATTGGTAGAACTTTGTTTTTAAATAAAGCAATACTTTTGACATAAATTATTGAAACATCTTTGTTTAGCAGTCTTCTAGAATTTAAGACAATATGCGAGACAGTTAATTGCCTGGAATATCTCGAATTTTGTCTTTAGAAACATTTAATTGTCTGAAAGGTGGTTTTTTTCTGCACTAAAAAGCCTGTGGAAGGAATTGGAAATAAAACCAATTGCCATATATTTTAGGGACTTCCATGAACAGAATTCTTCGATACTTTAAGCAATATGCAAAGATTCTTACTAATATTGAAGAAAAGTCTTCTGAAACTTCATGGCAAATAGTCTGACAGACTTAGTCAAAATATCTGGTGTTTTTGGAATGAGTTTAGAAAAGATTTATCTTTATTTATGCTTTGTCGAACCTTTTAGTTGAATATATACTAAAGGTCGGTTATTTTTTAGAGACCTTGTACATGAAATTCTAAAAGTTTCAATAAAATGTATTAGAGTGGAAGTATTCGGAGCAATTTTATCATTTGCTTTGAACGATTGAAAATAATAATCCATTAATAGTATTTTAGGTGTTCTACCCAAAGTGTTTGATGGTTTTCAAGTGTTTTTCGAAAATGCCAAGAATGGCCAAAATTTCAGTTAATTTGGTACTGTTGGTAATTTTTTTTGTGTAATCATACCAAACAGATGTGATCTCAGGAGGCTTTATCAAATTTATCAGGAATCTAAAGCAAACAAATGTACTAACAGGAAATGATCTCTCCAAATAATATCAATAAATATGCATTAAATTGTTTTCAAAGCTTACACATTATTCCTGAAGTTGTGTCCTTGACATGTTCAAAAGGTAAGTTTTATTCAAACCTTAATATTAGATCATATCTCAACTATTGAAGAAAGAAACAGTCTAAACCGTTCATCTATTTCACAAAACCCGCACATAGATTAAAAGAAATGGGACGAAGCTGGTGAACAACTATACATTTCGAAGATATTTAAATATGAAACATTTATGAGGGTGTGCGGATTTTTTATAGGCTACTTTGTACTATTACAGATGTGAGCTGACTCTTTGTGTGATTAGATTTGTCAATGCTGACAAATTTGTTGCAATGGAGTATTATGTCTTATTAATATGCATTGATGAAAAAGAGGAAGATTGTCTCTGTTTCTTTTTTTGTTATTGGTGTCCTTATTGGCTTTAGTTTTCTACATATGCTCTTCTAAGAAATATTCTCAATGTATTTCTGGAAAATTTGGATCAGGGCAGTGGAAAAAATGTTGCTGAGAAGTAAATCAAAGCAGGCCAAGAGTGCAAAGGTTAACTCAGATAATTCAGCTTTCCCATTGCTTGACGTCCCTGAGTTTGTGCTTGAAAGGATTCTTAGGCGGCTTTCTCCATATCATCTATGCCAATTAGCACAAACATCCAAAGATCTCAGGAAAAAGTGCCGAAGTGATGAAATATGGGAGCCTCTGTATAATGGACGTTGGGGGAAAATTGCTGGTATGAATGCATTTGCTCTTTGGAGATGCTTGCTTCTTCAGAGAAATTCAAGGATTTTGGAAAGCGAGTTGATTAAAGCTGTGCCAGTGATTAGACCCAATGAAGTCTTTGCAAATTTGTATTGGCAATTGGAATGTGGTGACTTTTGGTTTCCTGGACAGTTTTTCAACCGTTTGGTGAGAGTAATGTTCCTGAATAGACACTAATTGTTTTCAGCAAATCTCAATTTATAGTCCTAGATTTGTGAAACTTGCTTTGGTTTTCCTCACCATTCAATTTCTCTCAATTGTCTGATTTGGAATATATGCTTCTTAATGATGCAGACAGTTTCAACTGGTGCAGATTAGTTCCTCTTATCCTGCAGGTTAAAAATCTAGAAAATACCCAAAATGAACAGTTTCAAAATAGACTGAAAAACAAAGAGGGATATTCGCATTCATATAAACGTCCAGGGAAGCTGCAGCAAGATCTTTTTTTAGTTTCTGAGCAGTCAGATAAGACAACTTAAACACAATGATAAAATATCATTAACACGGTCAGAAAAAGCATACATCGTTTCCCTTCTTCCATTAAGCCTCTGCCTGGAATAGATCTCAGATCTTCATATTTCCTCTAAAAACAATCTCTAATTAACCACCAGATGACATAGAACTCCCTATCACCTACAGCAACACAGAATCTTAAGCCTAAACTAACTTCAGAGCAGTTGAACGAACTGCTATTTTTAGTAAAACTAAATTATAAAAATACTGAGCAGAAAATTAAACCAATGGAGCTTGGAAGAAGTCTTTAATGAAGACATTCTTCATCCTCCTCCCCTTCTCTTAGAAATTCTGAACCTCCTGATTCAAGATCATAGGGTGGAGTTGTTTGGCTTTACTTAAGAAAGTCAGCCTCTGTGATCCAAGTATTGTAGGAAGCTGGCAGGCCTTCCTGCTTAACAAAATACAGTTTATCTGTCTCAGACTGTGTAGCAGCTAATTTGGTATCTAACACTTGTTCAACTTGCTCTCATTTCTTTTCTGGCAAGTGCTTGGCCCCGTTGTTGTTTTCCTTCTCATTCTGCTAATTATTCATCTGATCATCATTTGTCTCAGCTACGCGTGAATGAAGGTAGGTGACACTAAAACAGGACTGCTATCCAAGTCCTCAGGCAGATCAGTCAGGTAAGCATTCTCATTTATCTTCTTCATAATTTTGTAAGGGCTGATTTTCTTGGGCTTTAACTTGTTGAAGGCACTTTGGGGATACCTCTCCTTGTGCAAATGTATCATGACTCTTTCCCCTATTGAAGACTTTTTTTATCCTATGCAAGTCAGCATTTTTCTTATATTGTTCATTCATTGATTACAATTTCTGTCTAACCTATTGATGTGCCTCTCAAATATTCTCTACAAAATCTGCAGCATCTTGGCTGATATGTGGGTTTCTGGGAAAATGAACTAGTTCTACAACTCCTTTAGGATTTAACCATATACAATTTGAAAAGCAGACATCTCCTTTAGGATTTGAACCATACACAATTTGAAATGCAGACTTACTTCTAGACCTATTTGTACCAGAATTACAGGCAAATTCAGTCTGGGGTATTGCCAAATCCCTGGTTGAGGATTGTCACCCACTGGGCACCTCAATAGATTGCTTAAATTCATCACCTTGGTTTGGGAGTGATACATTGAACTGAATTGCAACCTGCTGTCCAACTTTTTCCCCAAGGCTCTCCAAAAGCGACTTAAGAATTTGGTGTCCTTGTCACTGGTGATTTCTGGAATACCATGTAATTGCAGTACTTCCCTCAAGGACGTATGTGCCACTTGACTTGCATCATTCATCTTGTTATGGGGTATGAAATGGGCCATTTTAGAAATTTTGTCCACCATTACAAACACTGAGTCATCACCTCTTTGGGTTCGTGGCAGCCCCAAGACAAAATCCATGGAAATATCAGTCCATGGTTCCTTTGGCACAGGTAAGGGCATATATGGGCTTCTATTTTGTTGTCCTCCTGTTGCTGTTTGGCACACCCTACAAGTAACAAAAAGAACCTATTCACAATTTCACATCTCTTCTCATATTATGCCAAAAGAATTTTTCACTCACTAATCCAAAAGTCTTGTACCTTCCAAATTGTCTGCCCAACACATTTGAGTGCATCTCTCTCATAAGCTTATTTCTGCTCAATCCAAGGGGAATGCAAATTTGAGATCCCTTAAACAGGAAGCCATGTACTAATAAAAAGTCCTCAAATGAATGCATACCTACATGATCTTGACCAATTAGAATTGCATAACTGTTGCTAAACAATGAATCATTTGCATATTCACCCTTTGTTTCTTCAAATCCAGTCAGCTTATTACTCATTAGAACCAACAAATGATGCCGCCTACTTAAGGCACCAGCCACTACATTGGTTTTATTACTCCTATGCTACACAACAAATCTATATACCTACAAAATTAAAGCCAATTTGGCATGTTTGTGGGACAGCTTACCCTAGAAACTTAGGTACTTCAAGGCTTGAGTGTTAGTCATCAAAATATATTCCCTATATAGAAGATAATGCCTCCAATATTTTAAGGCTTGTATCACAACAACATATAATTCCTTATCATAAATGGTATACTTCTTCTTAGTTTCATTTGATTTCTTTCTGAAAAAGGCCATAGGTTTACCTTCTTGGCCTAATACTTCTCTAATAGCTACCCTTGAAGCATCACACTTAACTGTAAAAAGTTTCTCAAAGTTTGGTATAGCAAGAATTGGAGCTTCTATAACTTTTCTTCTGAGCTGTTCAAAACTCACATCAGCTGCCTTTGCCCAAGTAAAACTGTAAAAGCTTTCCCTCTTGTGCAATAAATCAAGGGTGCACTTATACCATTGAGATTCCTAATGAATCTCTTATAAAAGTTCACCAACCCATTGTCATGTCCCATACCTCATAAGGCCAACCCTAGTGCATCATTTATTAAAGGGTTTTTAATCGCTCCCTATGTATATATATTAATTAATACATATTAAAATATAATTTAATATATATATTAAAATCAAAATTTTAAATTTCAAATTTAGGCGGCTTTGCTGGGCCCATGCGCCCTATCCTAGAAGCACCTATTTACAGACATTTGGAGGTCTTTTGGCGGGCATGAAGAGGTTTGAACAAATTTTCTAGTTGGTAGCACCTATAGGATGAAAACCCTGGGGTGTAAGGAGGTTGGACAAAAACCCTAACCATCCCTTAATATCATTTTGCATTCTGCTACTTAATATTCTATTCATCCTATATCATATGTAGGGCTGGAGCGGCTGCGATGAAACTCTGCAGCTGGAGAATTAGGGGAAGGTAGTTTCAAATCCTGATCATCACATTTTCCCTTCACCAGGGCGTTGTCCTGTTCCAGATTGTAGGTGTTCAGTAGGGTTGGTTTTTGTGAGTAGATTTTACGTAGGCAGGAGAAGCTGTTGGATACAACAACTAGATCTCACAAGGTGGCATCATTGTCTAATTGCTACAACCATACCTATTGTTGGATTGTGCTGGAAGCCTTGGGCAACCTGACCACTGATTCATTAGTTTGAACTATATTCGAGGAAGGCATGACATGCAAGCTCCCCAATCTTAGGATGTCGCAAGTTTGGAAGCCCTGGTCAGGCCGTAAACTTTCATATACTGGCAAATAACACCTGATTAGAACATCTATAAAGTTATATTGAGTATGCAGACAAAATTTAGGTCTAAACACAAGACTGGAAGGGGAATCACAGCTAAGTTTACCCTAGGAGGTGCAATAGTAGAGAGTTCATTCCTTGCACAAGATATCTGCAATCTGGTTGGCAACAACTGAGGGTTTCATGCCTCAATTTCTCACTGTAGAGTGTGTTGGTGAAGGAAAATCTAGATCTCATTGGGTGACAACATCCTTGTGTGTCCAGAAATCCTCCAACAAGTGAGTGTAGCTCAGAATCTAAGGGATTATTTCAGATTAGGTCACTGGATATACCCCATCATTGTAATTTCATCATCAACAATTAATTCCATGTACTCATGTCAGACCCTACTTTATTGTTTAAGAATCAGATTTGAAATTGTTATCTATTGATTATTTGCCAGTTGAGTGTGGTATCTCTGAGCTGTAGTTTCTAACTATCTTGATTGTGAAAGTTGAAGTGAACTGTCAATTTGTTGTTATATCACTGTTAGTGTAGTGTGCAGATCTAAATTTTAAAAACATCCTGTTGAGACTGATAAGAGCAGTAAGGAAAACCCTCGGGATAGAACACCGATGGGAGCTTTTCACCTTTTCTGACACTTTGAGGAGTAGGCCATTTAAGAATCGCCTTAACTTTTTTTGGATCCATGCTAAATCCATCTGCTGAAATAACACTACTCAAGAATACGAACCTATCCTTGCAAAATTCACTCTCTTTAGGAATGATAAACAACCTTTCTGCTCTAAGTATGTCAAATACCACTCTCAAATGTTCTACATGCTCCTTCATATTTTATACTAAAAGTCAAGATAAACAATGATAAATTTTCTAATGTGCAATTTAAATGTCTAATTCATTGTTCACATGAAGGTAGTTGGAGCATTGGACAAATCAAATGGCATCACCACTCAAATAAACCATCCTTGGATTTGAAGGTAGAGGTCTTCAACTCATCACCTTAATGAACTTGAGTCTAATGGTCTCCACTTTTGACGTAAATGTAGGAGAAGATCTTGGCACCTTGTAAGCAATCCTGCAAGTCATCAATTCTTGGTAGTGGATATCAGTACTTCATAGTGATTTTACTAGTGGCTCTAGAATTTATATATAATCTTGATTTCCCTCCTTTCTTGAGAGAGAGTAGAGTAGGTTTGACACAGGCTCATACTTTCCCTACCAAATTTCTTTTCCAATAATTTAGTAATTTGTCTCCTCATTTCCTCATTTTCTAGAGGAGTCAACCTATAACCAGCCTGATTTGGAAGTTTGGCACTTAGAATTAGATCAATTGGGTGAGTATGCCTCTTGAAGGAGGCAAAACAGCTGGTAGGTCAAATGGTGTCAAATCTGAATATTGTTGTAATAATTTTAGCACCTTTAATGGGATTGTTCTCCGGGGTGTATCAGATAGCAAATCTCACCATTTGACTCTTTAAAAAGTTCTTTCCAACCCATTATAAACAAGGATAGAGCAGCTATTTTGGTTGATTCTTCTCTTTTAAAAGGCTTCAAGATATGGAGTTATTCCTCATGCTATGTCTCATAAGTGTTTTCTCTACCATAGTGAACTACATTCTTGTCATATTGTCAAGATCTATCTAATAGTAAATGACAAGCATCGATTGGCACTACATCATATAACACCGTGTCTTCCTAAGGACCATTTTTTAAGTCCACAAGACAAGATTGATTTATAAGCCCATTAGATCCTTGTTCAACCAAGAAATCTTTTAAGGATTTAATTTTGAAATGCAAGCAAGCCAAAATTTTCACACCATTTTAGTACTTACTAGATTATTAGTAGATACTCCATCTCTAGTCCCCGTGCACACTTTGTCTTTACATTTTGTCTGAAACACGCTTTTCCTCTTCCAATCAACTTTAGGGGTTCTTTGTCTTCAAATATCAAGGTTCTCCTTAGCAAGTTCTCTTCGATCTATGCATCAACATCATTTGTTATGGGTTCTTCGTCTTCTTCTTCTTGGGCCACCATCACCCTTTTGGGCTCTTAGGGTAGTCTATGTCATGTCTCTTTTTTAGGTAACTCATGCAATGGACTGAAATGCCCAATTCTTGATTCTCACACTTTCTATGGTCCTGTTTTGCATCCGATCCTTCTCCTTTATCTCCCAAGTGTTAGCCTAAGTCAAGCATGAATTTTGAGTGTGAAGGCATGGGAAAGCTCATGAGCTTTTGCAAGTGGTTGAAGTGGAGAAGTGACCCATTCTAGCATGCCTCCCTTCTCAAGTCCACTTTTCTCTCTATCCCCATCAAGATGTTAGACTTCCCTTTACTTCCACACCTTCAACTATCTTGCTCTTCAACTTCTCCCCATATTAGAACTTTAGAGTTTTGCCAACAACCATCTCCCGTTGCCAACCTCGACTTTCAAACATAAGTGTTCTTGCCATTTTTATCACTCATCTCTACGTACCACCCTGCATATTAAGAATACCATTAATGCACATAAGACTGATGCAGCTCCCCATGGGCTTCCACTTGCTATTGACATTAATCTCAATATAATTAAAACCAAATTGCGTGGGCATCTAGTAGGGCACGCTACAAGGGAGCCAACGATTGCCATTAATGCAATAGACAGGGTTTCAAACCCAAAGGGGCTCTTCGCCATGCTTGCTAAGGACAATTTTAGGTTGTAGGGACTCTCATCCAAACCTTCCAAGCACATTTCTGTACAGCAGGATACCATGGCTGACTCGAAGCGATAAAAAACGATGTACGAGTACAAGAAGCCATTCTTGTGTATTGAACCCAAAATGGAGACCGTTGTGTGATTTTTAGCGCTCAATCTAGACATCTTAAGATTGCAGAGATAGATAGAGGAGGGCATCTTTGAACAAACCAACACAAACCGTAATCTGAGATCATTGTGAGCACTTGTTCTAGCATCCAAATCTGTGGTTAAAAACCCATTGATGTGAGGTGGTCGAGGGATGAAAACTCCATGGATCTTGTGTTGTAGGACGAAATCCCGTAAGTTGATAGGGTAGACTTACATAGAGGTTGCATCGAGCTTTCATGGTGGCCAATAATGGTGATAATGATTCTGCATTATATTTTTAGTTGTCATGAATGTAAGCCTGTACACATTGTAATATCATACAATATATTTTGAGAGGTAGTCTATAACTAGAGCTCCATTGTACTTAGTATTTGTTATTGTTGTAAATGTCATATGCAATATGTTTTAGTTGTGATAACAGTGTTTTGTAAGTGAATCTTAGGCTTGCTTAATAGAAATCCTATTCTTTGTTTATCTTCCATTGTGGGTCTGGTTCGAGATCTGAGTATTCTTTATAATTGCAATAATGGAGAGGAAACATGTAGGTTTATTGTTATTCATGTGAATGTAATGCAAAACTTTTGGTTTCACTAGAGCTGAACATATTAGGTTGGTGTTTCCTACTTTAGGGTTAAATAATGAATGTCAAATCTTAATAACGAGTCATGAGATCTGCTAGGAAACCTTAATATAATTTAGGGATTGTAATGTCTATTCCTTTCCTTACATATTTCCAAGTTAATATTGCAAGTTGATATTGAAGCGGTTTAGGGTTTGTATGTTTCTCATTTAAATATTTTAAAGTCTATTAAATTATTTGCCCCAAATTTAGCATGGGACATTACAATCTATAGCCCTATGGTATTCACTACATATAAAACACCTCAAAGGCTTCCAACTTCTAGAAAATTGTCACCCTCATCCTCTACCTTTGATGCCTTCCCTTGAAATCTTGGCTTAACATTACTCTTTTCCTATTCTCCATTGGTAGGTTTGAGGAACTTCCTCTTCCTCTACTCAAGTTGTTGCCACCCCTTTGGTTGCCATGTCATGTCCCCGATTGGGACCTATCTCTTGTTGGGTAGGAAAAATAATTTTTAATGCTAATTTAAAATAATAATTAAATATTTAATATTAAATAATAAATTTAAATTATTAATAATAACATTTAAATTTAATTTCTTTCTCGTCAATGTCTTTCCTATTAGCGCTAAAGGTTAATATTTGTAATTTAATATGTTGGTCAACATGTTGGTTGGCAATGGTATTTATGTTGGGTCATCCACCTTGGAGGATCATCATGAATGAAGACAAAGTCTAGTCATCTTTTAGGAGCGAAAACCTCTACAGGGGTGCGATTTGGTCAGGTTTGAGGCATACGAAATTAGGCGATATCTAGATGAGTGATATCAATGATCCTCGTGGCTGAGCTAAGGCTCTAGCCACAACTATTCCTACAGTGCCTTATTCTTCAGGTCGCTAGATTCCACAAAATAGCGATGGTCCTTGATCAATAATTGCACAGATCTTGGTAAGACTTCTAGCACAAGCATAACAACTAATCATACATAGATCTGTGGGTAGTTTCTAGACATGCGACATCATTTTTGGGAGCGCCTTTAGGTCATCAATCGTCCCACACACTTTGGATGCCATCAAACAACATTCTCCATACCTACCGAGTGTGTCATGAGCAACGCGGGGGTGTTCTAAGGCCAATAGCGTGATAGGTTGGACATATGGAGCATTCACATCGGATTTTGGGCAGATGGTATGAAGTCGTGTTTATCGATGAATATTCATATGAAATACTAAGCCAACTATCATTCTGGAAGTTGGCATCACTGTTGGAAATTTCTATGCAATCAACTCTATAATTGGCATATTTTGATTGTTCTTAGCATTACCAGTGCTTGGTTTATTACAGTTGAATTCTGGGTTTCGTTGCTTGAACTGAGTTGAATACTTCACGTTAGCTTAATTACTATTTATGTTTCTTAGTGCAAAATTTCTGATTTGGTGTTCTACGTCCTTATGCTATACAAATTGTTGAAGGTGTGATTTGTTGTCTTAAAGTGAATTTTATGCTTTCAGTTTTACTTTCCTGAGCAAGCATCTTACAGTGGTATCAGAGCCTTGATCCTACCAGCCTGCGTGTCTATCTTGCACATACAAATCAACATTGGATCAGAGTAAAGGAGAATGGATTGACGACCTAAATTCTTACCCAGGATAGAGGACATAGACCCTATTCAAGCGCTCTTGCTAAAGGCACGAAAAAAGCTAGAAGAGTAAGCGTTTGAAGCCCCCAAAATTTTGGACTAATACCAAAGTTTGTCAGATCATGCAAAGACTTGTGTTCCCCTCGATGTGTACTTGAAGGCACTTGAGTGTGACTACCCCTACAAAAGAGGACTATATGACTAGACATAAGGTGAAAGAAGAAAGAAGAAGAAATTTCAAAAACTGCCAAGGAAGAGATTAAAGGGCTGGAGCTAGAAGAATCATTCTTGAAACAAGGATATACAGGAATTGTTGAGGAGAAAGTCATAGAACAGGAAGAAAAAACGAAACCACAAATCATCACAAAACAAGAACAAGAGGAACCCTGTAAGCAAGTCGAAGATGAAGACTTCCTGTTGACTCCTAATGATGGGGTGTACCAACCAAAAACTGAGGAAGCAAAGGTAGAAGAGACTCCATTTGTTGAAGCGTCACTAGTTTCAAGTGATATCCAAGAAGAAGCTAGTCAAGCTTCAGATATGGAAGTAATTGAACCATTTGATGATGTTATTGGTTCCACTAGTGTGAAGAATGATGCGTTCAAGATTGACCTTCATGAGGAGAAATCGCATGTTTATCATGAAAGCACTAATGACATGGGGATGATGAAGATTTTAATTGAAATAAGAGAAGGAAACTCCATAAAGGTTGATCAAGAAACATTTGAGTTCCTTTGCTCCAAGATTGACGAGTTCGTTGAGAAGGAAATTCTTGGTTTGCATATATGAGTCTAGCAGAGTTGATTAAGACACTGCACTTAAGCATGAAGCAATGAGGAAGGAGAAGTTGGAGGTGGTTGAAGGCACTAAGGAGATGCTTGATAGCTATTTTGATTTTTTGATTTGGAATAGTAGTCTTTGGATTTTGCTCAACTTTGCGTGGAACATCCATAAGTGATACATCCATCCCCGAGTGTCTGTGGAACGTGATAGTGCAATGACATAGGATCCATGAATTGACATATTTGCTACACTGTTCCTATGGGATCATGACACAAGTATTGGCTTGCTGATATTCACATCAGAGATGTGCAACAAAGGTTTGGGATACAGATGCCATATCCTTCATCAATTGTTGGTCATCTAGACATTCATGGACACAAGCTTGCAATTGCTTGAGGGCAAGCAATTTCTGGGATGCGAGGATTGTCATGTCCTTGATTGGGACCTATCTCCTGTTGGGTGAGAGAAAGCATTTTTTTAATGCTAATTTAAAATAATATTAATATAATAATTAAATATTTAATATTAAATAATAAATTTGAATTATTTATAATAACATTTAAATTTAATTTCTTTTTGGCCAACCTCTTTCCTGTTGGCGCTAAAGGTTAATATTTGCAATTTAATCTATTGGTCGACATGTTGGTTGGCAATGGTATTTATGTTGGGTCTTCCACCTTGGAGGATCATCACGAATGAAGACACCGTCGAGTCATCTTGTAGGGACGAAAATCTCTATAGGAGCTCGATTTGGTCAGGTTTGAGGCATACAAAATTAGGCGATATCCAGAGGAGTGATATCAATGATCCTCATGGCCAAGCTCAGGCTCTGGCCACAACTGTTCCTACAATGCCTTATTCTTTAGGTCACTAGATTCCACAAAATAGTGATGGTCCTTGATCAATAATTGCGCAGATCTTGGTAAGACTTCCAACACGAGCATAGCAGCTAATCTTTCATAGATTTGTGGGTAGTTTCCAAACATGCGGCATCATTTTCGGGAGCACCTTCAGGTCATTAATCGTCCCACACACTTTGGATGCTATCAGACAACATTCTCTAGACCTATCAAGTGTGGCAAGAGTGACACGGGGATGTTCTCAGGCTAGTAGCATGACACGTTGGATATATAGAGCACTCGCATCGGATTCTGGGCAGATGGTATGAAGCCGCATTTATCGATGAATATTCATATGAAATACTAAGTCGACTGTCATTTTGGAAGTTGGCATCACTATCGAAATTTTTTGTGTAATCAACTCAATAATTGACATATTCTGATTGTTCTCAACATTACCAGTGCTGGGTTTATTACAGTTGAATTATGGGTTTGGCTGCTTGAACTTCGTGTTAGTTTAATTACTATTTCTATTTCTCAGTGCGATGTTTCTGATCTGGTGTTCTATGTCCTTATGCTATGCAAATTGTTGAAGATGTGATTTGTTGTCTTAAAGTGAATTTTATGCTTTTGGTTTTACTTTCTCGAGCAAGCATCTTACAGTGGTATAAGAGCTTCAATCTTTCCAGCTACGGGTCTATCTTGTGCATACTGATCAACATTGGATCAGATTAAAGGAGGATGGATTGGCAACCTAAATTCTTACCCAGGTAGAGGACATAGATCCTGCTCAAGAGCTATTGCTAAAGGAACAAAAAAAGCTAGAAGAGTACGTGTCTGAAGCCCGCAAAGTTTTGGACCAATACCAAAGTTTGTCAAATCATGCAAAGACTTGTGTTCCCCTTGATGTGTACTTGAAGGCACTTGAGTGCCACTAGCCCCACAAAAGAGGACTATATGACTACATAAGGCGAAAGAAGAAAGAAGAAGTTTTAGAAACTGCCAGTGAAGAGATTAGAGGGCTAGAGCCAGAAGAATCATTCTTGAAACAAGGAGATACATGAATTTCTAAGGAGGAAGTCATAGAACATGAAGAAAAACCAAAACCACAAGAACAAGAGGAACCCTATAAGCAAGTCGAAGATGAAGATTGCCTGTTGACTCCTAGTGATGGGGTGTAACAACCGAAAACTGAGGAAGCAAAGGTAGAAAAGACTCCATTTGTTGAGGCGTCACTAGTTTCAAGTGATATCCAAGAAGCATCCAATCAAGCTTTAGGTATGGAAGTAATTTAACCATTTGATGATGTTATTGGTTCCACTAGGGTGAAGAATGATGAGTTCAAGATTGACCCTCACATGAGGAAAATTGCATGTTTATCATGAAAGAACTAATGACATGGGGATGATAAAGATTGTAATTGTTATAAGAGAAGGGAACTCCATAAAGGTTGATCAAGAAACATTTGAGTTCCTTTGCTCCAAGATTAAAGAGTTTGTTGAGAAGGAAATTCCTGGTTTGCACATGATGAGTCTAAGGAGAGTTGATTGAGGAAGACGTTGCACTTAAGCATGAAGCAATGAGGAAGGAGAAGTTGGAGGTGGTTGAAGGCACTAAGGAGATGCTCGATAGCTGTTCTGAGTTTTTGATTTGGAACAAAAGTCTTTGGATTTTGCTCAACCTTGTGTGGAACATCTATAAGTGATACATCCATCCCCTAGTGTCCGCAGAACGTGATAGTGCGATGACATGGGATCCAAGAATTGACATTATTATGCACTGTTCCTGTGGGATCATGACACAAGTATTGGATTACTGATATTCGCATTAGAGATGAGTAGTAGAGGTTTGGGATACAGATGCCATATCCTTCATCAATTGTTGGATGTCTTAGCATTCATGGACACGAGCTTACAATTGCTTGAGGGCAAGAAATTTCTGGGATGGGAGGACTGTCATTTCCCTGATTGGGACCTATCTCTTGCGGGGCAGGAAAAAGCATTTTTTAATGCAAATTCAAAATAATATTAATATAATAATTAAATATTTAATATTAAACAATAAATTTAAATTATTAATAATAACATTATAATTTATTTTCTTTCTGGCCGACGTCTTTCCTATTGGCGCTATACGTTAATATTTTTAGTTTAGTCTATTGGCCAACGTGTTGGTTGGCAATGGTATTTATGTTGGGTCTTCCACCTTGGAGGATCATCACTAATGAAGACACAATCCAATCATCTTGTAGGGTTGAAAACTTCTACAAGGGCGCGATTTGGTCAAGTTTGAGGCATACGAAATTAGGCGATATCTAGAGGAGTGATATCAACAGTCCTTGTGGCCGAGCTCAAGCTCTGGCCACAACTGTTCCTACACCGCCTTATTCTTTAGGTCGCCAGTTTCCATGAAATAGCGATTGTCCTTGATCAATAATTGTGCAGATCTTTATAAGACATATAGCATGAGCATAGCAGCTAATCATTCTCAGATCCGTGGGCAGTTTCCAGACACAACATCATTTTCTGGAGAGCCTTAAGGTTATCAATTGTCTCGCACACTTTGGAATCCATCAGACAACATTTGCCACAGCTATCGAGTGTGGCAAGAGTGTTGAGGGGTGTTCTCAGGCTAGCAGTATGATAGGCTGGACATACAGAGCATTCGCAATGGATTCCTGGCAGATGGTATGTAGCCGTGTTTATCGATGAATATTCATATGAAATCTCGAGTCAACTATCATTCTGAAAGTTGGTATCACTGTCGGAAATTTTTGTGTAATTGACTCAATAATATGCATATTTTGATTGTTCTCAACATTACCCTTGCTTGGTTTATTACAGTTGAATTTTGGGTTTGGTTGTTTGAATTGGGTCTAATACTTCGTATTATTTTAATTACTATTTTTGTTTCTCAGTGTGAAATTTTTGATCTAGTGTTCTACGTCCTTATACTGTGCAAATTGTTGAAGGTGTGATCTATTGTCGTAAAGTGAATTTTATGCTTTCGGTTTTACTTTCCTGACAAGCATCGTACAGTGGTATCAGAGCCTCGATCTTGCCAGCTTGCAGGTCTATCTTGCGCATACAAATCGACATTGGATCAGAGTAAAGGACGATGGATTGGTGACCTAAATTCTTACCCAGGATAGAGGACATAGACCCTATTCAAGAGCTATTGCTAAAGGCATGAAAAAATCTAGAAGAGTATGCATCTAAAGCCCCCAAAATTTTGGACCAATACCAAAGTTTGTCAGATCATGCAAAGGTTTGTGTTCCCCTTGATGTGTACTTGAAGGCACTTGAGTGCCACTATCCCTACAAAAGAGGACTATATGACTACATAAGGCGAAAGAAGAAAGAAAAAGAAGTTTCAGAAACTACCAAGGAAGAGATAAAGGGTCGGAGCCAGAAGAATCGTTCTTGAAACAAGGAGATACAAGAATTGTTGAGGAGGAAGTCATAGAACAGGAAGAAAATCCAAAACCACAAGTCGTCACAAAACAAGAACATGAACCCTATAAGCAAGTTGAAGACGAAGATTGCCTGTTGACTCCTAATGATGGGGTGTATCAAGCGAAAATCCAGGAAGCAAAGGTAGAAAAGACTCCATTTGTTGAGGTGTCACTAGTTTCAAGTGATATCCAAGAAGCAGCTAGTCAAGCTTCAGGTATGGAAGTAATTGAACCATGTGATGATGTTATTGGTTCCACTAGGGTGAAGAATGATGCATTCAAAATTGACCCTCATGAGGAGAAATTGCATGTTTATCATGAAAGCACTAATGACATGGGGATGATGAAGATTGTAATTGAAATAAGAGAAGGAAACTCCAAAATGATTGATCAAGAAACATTTGAGTTCCTTTGCTCCAGGATTAACGAGTTTGTTGAGAAGGAAATTCTTGGTTTGCACATGATGAGTCTAGGAGAGTTGATTGAAGAAGACGTTGCACTTAAGCATGAAGCAATGAGGAAGGAGAAGTTGGAGGTGGTTGAAGGCACTAAGGAGATGCTTTATAGCTGTTTTGATTTTCTGATTTGGAATATCAGTCTTTGGATTTTTCTCAGCCTTGCGTGGAACACCATAAGAGATACATCCATCCCCTAATGTCTGCGAAATGTGATAGTGCGATGACATGGGATCCACGAATTGACATGTTTGCTACACTATTCCTATGGGATCATGACACAAGTATTGGCTTGCTGATATTCACATCAGAGATGAGCAGTTGAGGTTTGGGATACAAATGCCATATCCTTCATCAATTGTTGGTCATCTCGGCATTCATGGACACGAGCTTGCAATTTCTTGAGGGCAAGCAATTTTTGGGACGAGAGGACTGTCATGTCCTCAATTGGGACCTATTTCCTGCTGTGTGGGAAAAAGCATTTTTTAATGCTAATTTAAAATAATTAAATATTGAATATTAAATAATAAATTTAAATTATTAATAATAACATTTAATTTAATTTCTTTATGGCTAATGTCTTTCTTGTTGGTGCTAAAGGTTAATATTTGCAATTTAATTTGTCGGCCGACATGTTGGTTGGCAATGGTATTTATGCTGGGTCTTCCACCTTGGAGGATCATCATGGAAGAAAGACATAGTCCAGTCATCTTGTAGGGAGGAAAACCTCTACAGGGGCGCGATTTGGTCAAGTTTGAGGGACACGAAATTAGGTGATATCTAGAGGAGTGATATCAACGATCCTCGTGGTTGAGATCAAGCTCTGGCCACGACCATTCCTACAATGCCTTATTCTTCAAGTCACCAGATTCCACGAAATAGCGACGGTCCTTGATCAATAATTGCGTAGATCTTGGTAAGACTTCCAAAATGAGCATGGAAGCTAATCATTCTCAGATTCGTGGGTAGTTTCTAGACAAATCATTTTCAGGAGCACCTTCAAGTCATCAATCATCCCACACACTTTGGATGCCGTCAGACAACATTCTCCATACCTCTCGAGTGTGGCAGGAGCGACATAGGGGTGTTCTCAAGCTAGCAGCATGATAGGTTGGACATATGGAGCATTCAAATTGGATTCTAGGTAGATGATATGAAGTCGTGTTTATCGATGAATATTAATATGAAATCCTTAGTTGATTGTCATTCTCGAAGTTGGCATCATTGTTGGAAATTTCTGTGTAACTGAGTCAATAATTGGCATATTCTAATTTGTTCTCAGCATTACTAGTTCTTGGTTTATTACAGTTGAATTTTGGGTTTGGCCGCTTGACCTGAGTCTAATACTTTGCGTTTAATTACTATTTTTGTTTCTCGGTGTGAAATTTCTAATCTGGTGTTCTACATCCTTATGCTGTGCAAATTGTTGAAGGTGTGATTTGTTGTCTCAAAGTGAATTTTATGCTTTCAGTTTTACTTTCTTGAGCAAGCATCTTATAATGGTATCAGAGCCTTGATCCTACCAGCCTGTGGGTCTATCTTGTGTATACAGATCGACATTGGATCAGATTAAAGGAGGATGGATTGGCAACCTAAATTCTTACCCAAGGTAGAGGACATAGACCTTGTTCAAGAGCTATTGTTAAAGGCACAAAAATAGATAAAAGAGTACGCATTTGAAGCCCACAAAATTTTGGACCAATACCAATTTTTTTGAGATCATGCAAAGGCTTGTGTTCACCTTGATGTGTACTTGAAGGCACTTGAGTGCCACTACCCCCACAAAAGAGGACTATATGACTACATACGGTGAAAGAAGAAAGAAGTTTCAGAAACTGCCAAGGAAGCGATTAGAGGACTAGAGCCAAAAGAATCATTCTTGAAACAAGGAGATACAGGAATTGTTGAGGAGGAAGTCATAGAATAGGACGAAAAACCAAAACCACAAGTCTTCACCGAACAAGAACACGAGGAACCCTATAAGTAAGTCGAAGGTGAAGACTGCCTGTTAACTCCTAATGATGGGATGTACCGACCGAAAACTGAGGAAACAAAGGTAGAAAAAACTCCATTTGTTGAGGCGTCACTAGTTTCAAGTGATATCCAAGAAGTAGCTAGTCAAGCTTCAGGTATGGAAGTAATTGAACCACATGATGATGTTATTGGTTCCACTAGGGTGAAGAATGATGCGTTTAGGATTGACCCTCATGAGGATAAATTGCATGTTTATCATGAAAGAACTAATGACATGGGGATGATGAAGATTGTAACTAAAATAAGAGAAGGAAACTCCATAAAGGTTGATCAACAAACATTTTAGTTCCTTTGCTCGAAGATTAACAAGTTCATTGAGAAGGAAATTCCTGGTTTGCACATGATGAGTGTAGTAGAGTTGATTGAGGAAGACGCTGCACTTAAGCATGAAGCAATGAGGAAGGAGAAGTTGGAGGTGGTTGAAGGCACCAAGGAGATGCTCGATAGCTGTTCTGATTTTCTGATTTGGAACAACAGTCTTTGGATTTTGCTCCGCCTTGTGTGTATCATCCATAAGAGATACATCCATCCCCTAGTGTCCGTGGAATGTGATAGTGCGATGACATGGGATCTTGGAATTGACACGTTCGCTGCATTGTTCCTATGGGATCATGACACAAGTATTGGCTTGTTGATATTCACATCAGAGATGAGTAGTATAGGTTTGGGATACAGATACCATATCCTTCATCAATTGTTGGTCGTCTTTGAATTCATTGACATGAGCTTGCAATTGCTTGAGGGCAAGCAATTTTTGGGACGGGAGGACTGTCATGTCCCCAATTGGGACCCATCTCTTGCTGGGTAGGAAAAAAGCATTTTTTAATGCTAATTTAAAATATATTAATATAATAATTAAATATTTAATATTAAATAATAAATTTAAATTATTAATTAAACATTTAAATATAATTTCTTTATGGCCGACGTCTTTCCTGTTGGCACTATAGGTTAATATTTGCAATTTAATCTATTGGCCAACATGGTTGGCAATGGTATTTATGTTGGGTCTTCCACCTTGGAGGATCATCATGAATTAAGACAGTCCCATCATCTTGTAGGGACGAAAACCTCTACAGGGGTGCGATTTGGTCAGGTTTGAGGCATACAGAATTAGGTGATATCCAGAGGAGTGATATCAACAATCCTCGTGGCCAAGCTCAAGCTCTGGCCATGACTGTTCCTACAACACCTTATTCTTTAGGTCACCAGATTCCACGAAAAATTGATGGTCCTTGATCAATAATTGTGTAGATCTTGGTAAGACTTCTAGCACGAGCATAACAACTAATCATTCTCAGATCCGTGGGTAGTTTCCAGACACACGACATCATTTTCAAGAGCGTCTTCAAGTCATCAATCATCCTGCCCACTTTGGGTGCCATCAGACAACATTCTCCAGACCTATTCGAGTGTGGCAAGAGTGACATGGGGGTGTTCTCAGGCTAGTAGCGTGACAGGTTGGACATATGGAGCATTCGCATCGTATTCTGGGAAGATGCTATGGAGTCATGTTTATCGATGAATATTCATATGAAATCCTAAGTCGACTGTCATTCTGGAAGTTGGCATCACTGTCAAAAATTTCTATGTAATCTACTCAATAATTGGCATATTCTGATTGTTCTCAGCATTACCAGAATCCTAGGTTCGGTTGCTTGAATTGAGTCTAATACTTCGCGTTAGTTTAATTACTGTTTATGTTTCTCAGTGTGAAATTTCTGATCTGGTGTTCTACATGCTTATGTTGTGCAAATTGTTGAAGGTGTGATCTGTTGTCTTAAAGTGAATTTTATGCTTTTGGTTTTACTTTCCTGAGCAAGCATCTTACATGCAACCTTGCCTATCTATTCAATTTTTGTTTTGCTTTCAAGGCCAACTTATATGCCTTATCCATAGTGTTCACTTTGAGCAGGGTAGCTCATCTTGGAGTTGAAATCTAATCCTATTGATATATCTTGCTGCTGCATACTCTGACCATCTATTTGCAACTTCAAAAGTTCTTCAATATAAGCTGGTATGGATAACTCCTGCTTTAGATTTTAAAAATCCCTAAAAAACTTTTGCTAATAATCTAATGGCATTAACTTACCTTTCAATTTTTTTAGCATCTTTGGCCACATTCTTATTTTCTCTTTTTGCTTGTCTTCTCTTAACATTTTGGAGATTCTCCCACCATAGAGCAGCGTAAGACTTTATTTTTGATGCTGCAATTTCAACCCTTCGCAAATCAGTTTCCTCAATTCCTTCCATCTCATAGTATTTCTCTAACTCTTGAATCCAATCCATGAACACATGGATTTAATCCACCTTTAAAATCAAGGACTTTAACCTTTACTCTAGTTCTTTGTTTGGCTATAGCTTCAATAAGCCTTTCCATGGGATCTTGTTCTTCCTTAGAATCCTCATAAGGCAACTTAGCCTCAAGGGCCTTCAACCTTCTAAGTGGTTCATCCTCTATATTTCCTTTCCATCTTGCATTACTCCTGCCTCTTCTTCCCCAGTTCACATGGGCTCCCTTTTTGGCCATTGTGGTTTTCTGTAATGCCAAACTGATGTAGATTAGTTCCTCTGAACATGTAGGTTAAAAATCTAGAAATACCCTGTTTCTGCAATTTAGCCTCAGAAAATGAACAGTTTCAAAATAGTTTTATAGACTAAAAAACAAGAAGGGACATTCACACTCAATTAAACATTCAACGAAGCTACAACAAGATCTTTTTTTAATTTCTGAGCAGTCAGATAAGACAACTTAAACACAGTGATAAAATATCATTAACATGGTAAAAAACACAGCTTTTTCCTTATTCCATTTTCCTCCTGGAATAATTCTCAGATCTTCCTTAAACCACTAAAAACTATCTTGAACTAACTACCAAAAGACATTGAATCCCCTATTGCCTAAAGCAAGACAGAGTAAGATTTCTCTATTTCCTCTCTAACTAACCACCAAAAGACATCCAATCCCCTATCACCTATGGCAACACAAAGTCGTAAACCTAAACTAACTCTTTAAATAAAAAATAGAAAATAGTTACATGCAGTTCCCTTATTTCCCACCAAAAACAAAGCAGTTGAACAAACTGCTTTTTTATATCAAACAAAATCCTAAAAATGCTGAGCAGAAATCTAACCAATGGAGCATGGAAGAAGTGTTTGTTAGAAATTTGAAAAATATGAGCCACATGATCAAACAACGAACAAAGACACTTTCCACACAAGAAATCTGCAAACAATATATGCAATATTATTCAACAAGAAAAAACTCCAACAATGAACCTCAAGAATCTTCAAGGAAAACAAAAGTCCTCAAAGGTTGAGAGTTCGAGAGTAAATCTATAGATTGATAATATAATGAGGGTTGAGTGCTTATAAGAGAAAAACCCTAAATGAGAAAGGCATTAGATCATGACAAGTGTCAACATCTCATGCAATGAGACATAATGATCTAATAATAGCTCAACTAATAAAAGCATAAAAATCACGCCTAAGTTTAGCTTAAGTGCATGAGAGTAAATTATTTATTAGCTAATGCATGATTACTCTAATACCCCCCCTTAAGATGAACTTAAGGAGTAGCTAAAAACCCTAAAAGGAGAATGCATGATAGGTCCCAACAAACAAGGTCATATTAGGTACCCATATACAAACAAAAGATCTCTTACAATTGGAGAAAAGGAGAAAACCACAATGGGAGAAAACTCCTCTCAAAAAGAGAGAAAGGCGAATGAAGGACTGAAAAGCTTCCAAATCAAGGTGAAGGACTAAAAAGCCTTCAATCGAAACAGTCCCAAAAAAGAGAGGAACATGTAGAATATCGCTGAAGCACGAAGAAGCTGTAGACAACTATTGAACGATGACTGATATGGTGCCGAAATGAAGAATCTCCTGTGAAGCAAATGATGATCAGGATCAAGATAACAAGACTTTGCATGAGTGCCCCCAATGACACTACTCGAATCAGATGGCAAACAAAGGCAAAACATCTGGAACTCGAAGATACAAATGTCAAGATTAAGAAGAGAGTAATTTGCATGAATTCCCCCAACAACACTACTTGAATTAGATGGCAAACAAAGACAAACATATGGAACTCGAAGATACAAACGATACATGAAACTACATGAGTGACCACAATGACACTACTCAACATGCAATATGCAAGTTGAAAATGCATGTACCAATAGTCTATGATCAAGTGAAAATAGGTTGCCTCCAGAAAATAGGAATGCAAGCGTCCATATGGTAAATGATCCATCTCGCCGAAATGCATGTAAGCAGCCGCTGATGTACGCTGCATCCGAAAGTACATAGGAACAAGAACTAGATACGTAGATCACTCCAAACCACAAAACCGAAGAAGCATTAACACCAACAATAGAAACCCCCCATAATGCTGAAAAGGGAGAGCCAAGACAAGTACATTGAAATTGTGTGAAACCAAGAAGCGCATGTAGAAGAAACAACCTGCAAATAAAAGGGTGTGCAAACTAAGGCATACACGCATGAAGCAAGAATCACTGGGATTCATCGCTGTCATGGAAGGGACACTCACTTGACAAAGGTGTGATGGAAAAGCAAAGGCAAACATCAACTCCCCATGGCACTTTATATCATAGTGTGAATGCAAAAGGCACAACAGGATTTGCAAAATCCCCAAAAAGTATACACGAGAATGACACTTTATCTCAGTGCGTCTACAAAAGAGAATGCACATGAAAAAGATGTCTACAATGCCCAAATAGGACATAATATTGGAAATACATGTAGAACAGCCAAAAACAAGTCATTCCACGCAAACAAGTTTCCAGGAGCTAAGACGTCCAAGTAATTTACCAAAGTGTGAAAACACAAAAAAATGAATAAAATGTACTTGGAGAGCAATCTGAAATAAGTGCAGGGATGGCTATGAAGAGCTTTGAGAGATTGTTCCAACCCCATTGGAATCGTGAAAAACGAAGAAACATGTCAAAAATTATGATTTCGAAACTAAACAAACACACCTCTAACTTCAATAGGCTATATAATGCACCAAGAACAAAAATAGGTGATGAGATCTACGCCACTAGAAATTTGGCAGAACCAGATTTTCGATGATATCTCATTTGCCAAAATCTGACATCATACACTCAAATTATAGCCAAAAGAAAACAAAGACCCCTTTTAGGGCACAAAGGGGTTTTGAAGGGGCCATGTCCAGTAGTCCGTAACGTTGATGTTAGTAGAATATTCCTTGTCATCGAAAAAAATTCGGCCCTCTGCATGTAGAAAAACGACGACAAAATATTCCAGGTTTGCTCAAATATGTTGTGAACCCCAAAATATTTTGGAGTATTCCTAAAAGATTCTCTTGGTCTAGAAAATCGTTGACAGTCGGAAAAAAAAACACAAGAGCCGGAAAAGTTATTGAAGTCGTTGGACGGAAAATTTTGAAAGCGACCAAAAAAGAAAGTAAGGCATGTAAGGTTGCCAGGGGTTTTTGTTTTGCGGTGGGCAGCAGTGGGGCTTGCAGGGCCTGTCGTAGTAGGTACGTTGCGGGTGCCATAAATATGCCACCCCAAACAAAAAATTTAAATGCACCCCCCATAAAAAAATTCATACCTACAATTTTTTTAAATTGACTTTTATGAAATTTCGATTTTTTTTTTAAAAGTTGACCTTTTTTTTTAATTTGCCTTTTTTGGAAACTCATGCCTAAAAATTCCGTATAGGGGTCATACAGGCCTTGTATAATTTTTTTTTGCTTAAGAAGCTCTTGATGCCAAAATAAGGCAAATTTATAGTCAAAATTCAGGAAATCAACCGCTTGAATCCAATGGCGAGGTCATTTTTTTGTGCCAAAATGCATCAAAAATGCAGCTACCCTCTGGATCAAGAAAAAAACCACTGCTTCAAGCCCTTGTAGATCTGATCTCACGAGTCCACATCAGGCCAAAAAAAAATCCTAATCTGACTTTCTCGACAGCTCTGAATCCAACAATGAGGTTCTTTTTGCACCAAAATGCACTTAAAAACACCCATCTCCAAAAATTGCAAAAAAAGCGAAGGGGATTCCAGAGCTGAATCTTGTAACACTTGTTGAAGAAAAAACCTCATAAATCGAGAAGGGGTTTGCTGAATCCATGCTCTAATACCATGTTAGAATTATGAAAAACACGAGTCACATGACCAAACAATGAACAAAGACACCTTTCACGCAAGACATTTGCAAATAATATATGCAATATTCCTCAACACGAAAAAGCTACAACAATGAACCTCAAGAATCTTCAAAGAAAACAAAAGTCCTCAAAGGTTGAGAGTTCGAGAATAAATCTCCAGATTGATAATACAATGAGGGTTGAGTGTTTATAAGAGCAAAACCCTAAATGAAGAAGGCATTAGGTCATGACAAGTGTCAACATCTCATGCAATGAGACATAATGATCTAATAATAGCTCAACTGATGAAAGCATAAAGCACTCCTAAGTTTAACTTAAGTGCATGAGAATAAATTAGACTAATAATTAATTAAAGATTAATTAATTATTAGCTAATGCATGATTACTCTAACAGTGTTCGATGAAGATGCTCTGCATCATTTAAAATTAAAAAGCTTGCTGATTGATCTCATTCAATTCGTGCTTTGACTCATTAATAGAGTAAATTAGGTCTACTTGCATTCTTTTCTTAGAAATCTTCTTGAAAGTAGTCCCTTAGCTGATGTACAACTTGCTAGAGTTTTGTCGTGATGAACATTAGGCCCTTTGAAATATGTAAAAAGGAAATTTCATGCGACTGTATATTTGTTAAAGGGATATATTACATTCTTCTAGATTTTTAAAAGGGATGAGACTTGTTCTTAGATGCACTCAAGAATTGTTATTTGTACTAATCCTAACATAACTTAGATGGCATTATAAAGGTCTTTCTTTTGCCACACTTGCCTAGGACTTGCACCTGGCCTCATCTCTTATATTCACCTGCCATTGAGGCACATGTCAGTGTGGTGGGCAGATCCCACTTTGATTGGAATCTTGTTGGACTGTATGAAAACCTGTTGAACTCACCAATGAACAACTGACCTGAAGATCAGATTTATCTTCTATTTCTCATGATTTGTCTTCATAGTCATAGCTCATGGACCCATTTCATTATGCTTTAATTTTGTATGAAACCATTCACAAGCTCCATTTTGCTCTGGCTGAAGGTTGTCTAATACATATTAAAATGCATTTTGGTCAGAGATATTCATCTGATATGTTCATAATATGAAATCTCTGTAATGATTACCTTCTGCTCCCCAGTGAGAAGCTAGCCCTCCACATGGAAGCAGATTCTTCTGCCATAACCATCATCCACAGGATTTTGAACCTAGATAGTTCCTGATGAGTGCTTCATCCCACTTCTAGATCACAACCAGATGGACTTCATGAAGCAATTTGATTTTCTACATTAGTTTTTCTGTTTTCTAAAGTTTTCAAGTGTTTTAATTTCTTAATTTCATACCATTCATCTAAGTCATACATATCTTGTACTTCCTGTGTGCTTTTCTTGTTGTGATCCTTTTGTACGTGTTTTCTTAACCTTTGTTGATCAAATGTGTTTCAGATTCACCATCATGTGTGTCATGGTAATCTGTGTTTCAAATATACTGATTTTCTAGATGCTTTAAAGGTGACCTTGCTTTGCACTAATGACATTTTCATGTCTTCCAGCAAGGTCATCCTGTCTTCCAGCAAGGTTATTCTGGTTTTATGATGTCATGCTATGATGCAGATCTAAAATATGACCGGAATTCTGACACCTTCCGTGCCAGGTAAAAGATGCAAGCTTATTGCTCTTATATGTAGCTTTCAAATTGACTCAATTTTATGCTCTGTGATGTTTGTTCTGTTTTAATGTCAACAGAAAACTCAGATACAGTGACAGACCCCATCCCCATATATGTACCCTCATTGTCTGTTGAATTCACATACACACACATATGCACATGCTGATGTGTGTGTGGGGGGTTGTGTACATCTGTGTGTGTAGACTTACCATTATTCATGTACTCCCAAGCATGATTCAGAATGACATATCTGCTCTGCTCCCCATATCTGTACCCCGAAGCTCCAATCTCCTCCTGACCGTCTTTTAATCAAATTACTGAGATTGATATGGTGTTTCAAGAGTATCACTTTTTTTTCCTTTCATTTGTCTCTGATTTAGTTCTAATCCAATTCCAGACAAAGTCAAAGTGTCTATCCATTCAAGAAGTTAGTCTTTCAATTTGAAGCTCCAGACAGTTTTACCAATTGAAATTGGGTTCAGTTAAGTGGCTAGTGATTGGGGGTATAGGTGCCTAATTGTCAAGTGCATAACACAGTGGCAACTATAATTTCTAACAAAAGGATGCAGGCATGAATTATAACAATCTTGATGTTTGCATTTTGCACTTAGCATTGAATATTTAAAGGTGGTTAATTCAATGAACATGAAAAAGATCATTAACCATTTTATACTTCACTTTCTTGCATTGATTTCTTTGAATTTCTCAAGCTTCTACTCGGGCGAAGATTGGGAAACAGTTAGTGTCAAATCCACATCACTTTGTACTCTTAATCCAATGGAAGCTATATAAGCATAGTTGTAGTGTTTGGACTTCTATGAATGGGATTTTTAAGCTCACAATATTTGTAGTTTGCTAAAATATTTGTACTTCCCATAGCGGGTCTAGCATTTGTACTTTCAGACAGACATTTCATTGATTTCTTGATAATGGACTACAGGTACTTGCCCAATTCATCACCGCTCATTGAGGATGCGATATCATGGGAGCACATTAGGAAGCCACCTGTTATGACAGGTCCCAGTGAGCTATATATTCCAGATGATTCAGAGGAACTGAGGCCTGGAGATCATATAGAAGTCCAATGGAGAATGAGTCCAAGTGCTGCTTATGGTATTTTACTCACTCTTAAACAAATGAAGAATCATACCAAAGTTTTCTTTTGTCTGGAAATAGGTGGTAATATTTATTAGAAATGGACTAGTAACCAGTACAAATGTTCATGAATTAAATTTGAATTTAGAACAAAACCTTTCGAATGACATCTGATATTTAAGAAACTAGTAGAAGCAAACCCTTTTAGTGCTCTCATAATCTGTACAAGATTGATCCGAGTTGGTTTGCTGTCTTATTAAAACATCCCCATTAGCGTCTTGTTAGAAGTAGATGCTTTGATGCATTTTTCTGAGCCAGAATATTTATGTAATGTGCAGGGTGGTGGTATGGAATAGTTGGCCATGCAGATAATTGTAGAAGTGAAAATCAGAACTGCAGTTGCCATCGTGATGGTACTCTTCTGTATTTCGTGGCATCATAACTAACGTTTTACATGATTTACCTGACCATGACATTTATATACTTTCCAGATGCTCAAGTACTTACAGTCAATCATTGAATTTTGATCCAGTAAAAAACTATTCGAGGATTGCTGTGTTCAGTTATCTGACTTCTTATTGGGCTATGATGCAGAAAAGTTCTGGCTTGAATTCAGGCAATATGCCATGGGTTCATGGTGGAGGCGATTTCAAATGAGAAGAAATAGGTCTTCCGAAGTTGGCAGCGAGTTCGATGGTTTCTATGGAGGCATCCGAAAATTGACAAATATGGAGGATATCTCTGCTTGGTTGCAAATATGGCCCAAATACCCTCTTTACTAGTCAAACATTATATGATTTGTTAGATATTTGTGTGGCTCTTTCATTGATCTGAAGATTACGAACATAACAATGCAATATATGTGGATGGGACATTTTTAACAGTCTAGATTCAGGATAAAATTCCCACATCGGAAGAAACTATACAAAGATTTATTCAAAATGGAATTCAAAGATTTCTGGAATTGTAGAATTCTTGGGCCAAATTTTTTCTAAAGTGGGCCTTCAACTATCTAACAATGCGTTTTGTTGACACAGTTGTAATTGTTGAGCTTTTGAAAAGCCAAACTTCTGAATGGAAGAAATACACAAAATACTTAAAACACAAGAGAGATGAAAATATAGTAATAAGTTATCTTTATTTTATTATATTGGCAAGAGAGACGGTAATGATAGCAGCAATTGTTGGACATTTCCTCAAGGCTCATATAAGCTTGTTACCTTGACTATAGCAATTAGTTTTCTTGTCTCAAAAACTTGATCATGAAAGAATAATGTCCATTCTATAGTTTGCATCTATTATTAAGTTTATATTGTATATAGTGTAGCATAGTTATTCAATAATTTGCATATAGTTGCTTTTTATTCTAATTCAGTTTACTCTCGTATTTTAGTGCTGTTTGTTCTTCTGTAGTTTTCTATAGTTTAGTTCTGCAACTTAATAAATAGTTTCCCCTCTCATAATATACATAGAAGTTGTGGCTTTGCGTATTGTATTGTGTATGATCCATAGATCATTACTCTTATTATTTGTATTGCTGTTCTATTTCTTTTATTTGGTAGAACACTATGTTAACAAATTGAAGGTGACTTTTTAAGGTCTTAAGCAAGCATTAAAACAGTATGGTATATAAGAATTGACTCATACCTACAATAAGGGTTTTGTAAGAAGTTAGTTGGATCCTAATCCTTTTATCAGGAACCTATGTCACCGGTGATATTCTTGTATTAATTTTTTTATTTAGATGATCTTATCTACACTAGGTATAATTCAACACTATTTTTAGAGTTTAGAGCAACCATGTTTGCAGAATCTGAAATGAGAGATTGGGACAGATGGATTATTTTATTAGTATAAAAGTATGGCAAAATGAATATCAAGACAAGTATGGCAAAATGAATATCAATGTCTTGAAAAAAGTTTTTTGTCTAATACATATTAGAGGGATTTCGGATGATGGGTTGTAAACCAGTTGCAACACTTGTTGAAGTTAGACTTAAATTATCAAATTTAGAAGAATTAGACCCAATGCATCCCACTTTATCTATACAATTGATTGGTATCTAGGTTCATGTCAGAACCTAAGGAGACGTATTGGAGTTTAGCTATGAGGTTTTTTAAATATAATTTAAGCACTTAAAGAATAGTATATTGATTAACAAATTCAAATTCTCAAGGATCTATAGATGATTAGAAGTCTATTAATTATATTTTTAGTTTTGGGTTTGCAATATTTTCTAGAAGTCTAAAAGACAATTTAATGTATCACTTTTTACAACAAAAGCTATGTATAAAGTTACCACTTTCATAGCTTTCTATATAATATGGATGACAAGATTATTAAAGGTTATGCAACAAATGTTGGACATAAACAAATTACTATATAGATGACAAAGAATAGAGTGTTTCATAGTAGTATTAAGCATATTAAGATTCAACAACACTATATTAGAGAGTTGGTTTAGAAAGGTTTGGTTGAGATTTTATATTCTCCTAAAAATGATCAAATAGCATATTCATTCATAAAGCCCCCATTTCATGGTAGGTTTAATATATTTAAGTTTTGCTTCAAATTCTTCCCAACAGTCATTATGGGGGAGGATGAAAGAATAATGTCCATCGTACCATTTGCATGCATTGTTAAGTTTAGGTTACATGTATTGTAAATCATAGTTAGTCAATAGTTTGCATGTAGATTGTGTGTTATTTTAATTTAGTTTTTTCTTTTGAAATTTTCTACATAATAGATAATTTCCACTCATAATACACACAATTAGGGGCTTTGCATATTTGTGTTGTGTATAATCTACAAATCATTGTTCTTTATTTTTTGTTATTGTTATTCTATTTCCTTTAGATCCCTCCTAATTGAATTTGTCCTTGGAAATTCCCATTTATATGAGTCTCTATAACAAAGGTATCTTTAGGAAATTCTTTTGCAAATGCACCTCTTAGGTCCTAGTGGTTAAGGATTGGAATAAAAATAATTGAATTCCCCCCAAGCAACTAGACTTATCAAGAAGTTTGATGACAATTCCCACATAATTGAGTCAAACATGGATGATTGTTATCACTTGAGTCGATCTTATTTTGACACCATCTTGGATACTTTTGATTATAGATGCTCGATAAATTATTCTTATTGACATTTTATGAACACTTTGATTTTGATGGGTAAATAATTTTTTAATTAATTTTTCCTCAATAGAGAAAAGAACACTAACATTACCTACTCTTGGGGAAGGTGGATTCACAAGTTCCAAGTTTACTATTGAGACTAGTCATGAGGTCTAAAATATAGAAAAAATATTAGGTAAATGGATTATAATTTGTTGGTATAGTGAGTGAGCATGATCATACATACCATCAACCTCACTCTAGTAGCTCGACAATATAAGTTAGACCTTGCCATTATCCACATGTAAAAATACGAGTTGGAGAAATTGAGATTAAGTTTTTATAATATAAAGGACAACTATCGACCCCATTCTCCTAATTCAACCTCACCATTTTCTTTTAAATTTAATATACTTTATGTATCATACCTTCCAATGAGAGATTTTTTTGTTTCCAAAAGATATGCACATTTTATCATTTTGTTTCCAAAAGATATGCATATTTTATCATTTCCTTGTTCAAATTTAGATGTATTCTGAATTGTTGAAACAATCATAGCATTGAGGTTTGATCTTTTGCTTCTTGAATCTACTTGTTTGAAATGTGAAGCTTTGTCATAAAACCAACTTTGAATTGATGCTCTACCTATGCTTGTCATGCTACTCTTTTTAATAGATTTAAGTTTTTGCATTTTGAATTCTTGTAGATTCATTTTACCTTTCATCCACTTTATTTGTCAATCCCTTTATCAGTAGAAGAGCATTGATTTTTTGAATAATATATATATATATATATATATATTCCTAAAATTTGTTATGAATAGATTTTATAATTAAATAATTTGTAAAATTTAATATTTAATATTAGATACTTTCTTGAGAAGACATAAATGAAGAGAAGAAACAACATTTTAATATAATCTCATTTGATATATGAAATAAAATATTATTGTTTGAATTTTCAAGTTTTAAAATTAAGAATTTAGAATAGAAAAGATATTTAATATTAAATAGAAATTAAATTGATAAATTAATTAATTTAATTTTGTATTGAAACTATAAATTAATTCTAATTAACTTTTCAAGTTGTTTGTTATTATATTATTTTAAATACAGATAATTGAATTAATAAAATCGGTAAAATCTAATGAATTAGAATAAAAAAATATTTTTCTATTTCCCTATATGAACTTTCCAAGTTCATTTTGTCCATCAACGATTGAAACTTAAAGAAACAACATGGTTGACAGTGAAATCATTTAATAACATTCTGTTGTTTTCACAGTCCATGATAATTGGTATTCAAGGTTTTTGGAAAAACTCTCTGTAAATTTTTACATCAATGTTTCGGATTATACTCCATGATCCATCATCAGAATGTCCAACAGATAGAGAGAGAAAACGAAATCATTGCCAATCATTGATTAATTTAGTTGTAGCAGAGATTTGAGGTTTATTTTTCAACGAATCAGCGTCAGATTCTGAGGAACCTGAGGGCGATGGAGTGACGAAAAAAGGGCCTGATTTACGCCGAAGGAGACCGAGCTATGTTATGTGATCAATGGCTGGAATCATCTGTCGTACCATGGGAGACGAATGAACCTGTTTCAACTGTTGATTTTTTCAAACCCGAGGATAAATGTATGAGTAGACTTCCATTTTGATCACTGCAGCCACAGTTCCCCGCAAAGCGGTAAATTTCTTTCCGCAAATGCAACAAATATGCATTCAGCCTGATTAGTTCTGTGAGCATACTCCCAGCCTGTGCCAAAATAAGAGATTCGGTTCTTTTTCTGGGAATCCATCAATGTATAATCGAAAGTGGATTTTGTTAGATGTCGTAGTTGTAAGTAACCTATGTTAAATGTGGAAGCGCATAAAAACTGATATAATACTTCAGAGATGTTGCCTGGCGGACTGCAATCATTGCAGGATATGCGAAAATGGCTTTGTTCAGAAGGTCTTCAAAACCTATAAGCAAAAGCAATTGGTAAGAATAAAATCAAATTCCACAACTTTTGCGAGTATAATCGAGAGGGGTTTTTCACCAGATGTTTTAGTTGGAAATTCCTTGGTTGATATGTATTCAAAAAATGCAGAAGAATCCAAAGGTACTTGAACTGTTTGACATTATGCCTCAAAGAGATGTGATCTCATGGGCTGCAATGATTTCAGGATATGCACATCTGAAACTTTTTAGCAAATGCAAGCAGCAAGTGTAAAGCTAAATTCCACAAAAATATGCTAGCATACTCCCAGACTGTGCCAAAACGAGAGCTTTTGAACATGGTATGGACATCCATCAAATCATAATGGAAAGAGGGTATTTTTCAGATGTTGTAGTGGCAAACGCCTTAGTAGGTATTTGTCCAAAATGCGGAAGTATACAGAAAGCACGGGGCCTGTTTGACGTGATGCCTCAAAAGAATCTGGTTTCACTACAATGACTGCAAGATATGCACTAAATGGCGTCTTTAGGCGAGGTTATAAGGCTTTTCAAAGAAGCACGTAATAAAAATGATATCAGGATATGCACAAAATGGGTTTTGTTGAAAAGTCCTTGAAACTTTTAAGCAAATGCAAATGGCAGGTGTAAAGCCAAAGTAAACAACCTTTGCCAGCATCCTCTCAGACTCTGCCAAATGGGATATTTAGGACAGGGTACGAACTGCTTGACAAAATGTCTCAAAGCCAAACTCCACAAGCTTTGGTAGCATCCTCCTTTCTTGTGCTAAAATCGGAAGTTCAGAAGAGGGCATGGACATGCATCAAAGCATAATAAGAAGGGGATTGTTGTCCGATGTAGTTACAAGTGTGCTTTTAGACATATATGAAAAATCTACAAAGTATAGACAAGGCAGTTGTGTTGTTTGACTAAATGCGTCAAAGAGATGTTTTATCATAGACTGGAATGATAAATGGATATTCACAAAATGGCTTTATTGAGAGGGCCTTGAAATTTAAGCAAATGCAATTGGCAGGTGTAAGGTGTAACTCCACAACCTTTTCCAGCATCCTTCTAGCCTGTGCCAAATTGGGAAGCTTTGCAGCAGAGTATGAATATCCATCAAAACATAATTGAAAGCACATTGTTGTTCGATGTTGTAGTCGCAAGTACTCTTATAGAAATGCACACAAAATGTGGAAGCATAAACAACATGTCAACTGGTTGACAAAATGCCTCAAAGATATGATCTCATGGAATTCTATTATCGCACGATATGCCCAAAATGACTTTTGCAAGGATTCTTTCAAACTTTTAGAATTAATGAAGTACTCTGGGACACCTTGATCATGTAAGTTTGTAGGTTACTAGCATGCAACCATACGAGTTTATTAGATGAGGGTTGTAATAATTGAGTTCTAGTATGTAGTGATTGAGGTTGTAATAATTGAGTTTTATGAGTGTCTCCTTTTGCATTGCACCAACAATTGATCATTATGTGTGGATATATTTTTAGTTGGATTGAAGGCCATAATAAAATGGAGACATATCACACCGACAAACATAACAGATCTATGAGGAGTTAGAAAAATTATCTTTGGAGATGAGGACAACATGGTATTTTGCAGATTCAGGACATGTACTAAATGATGTAGAGGGAGAGGAAAAATAGTGAGAAGTTGGCAATCACATTTGACTTATTTAACACCCAACCAAGAACAACTATTAGAATCGTGAAGAACCTTCAAGCATGTGTTGATTGCTCCACTGCAATCAAGATTATCTCAACAATTAATGCAAGACAAATTATCGAAATGAGAGATGCAATCCATGGATTGCATCATTTCAAGAAGGAACATCTGGAGGGTGGAAAATGGGAAAAAATAAAAGAGGAAATTGTTGAAGAATAGAAATATGGCCATATTTTTATGCACGATTTTGTTCTTTTTTTGTCTACAGTGAAGTCAAGATTTAAGATTGTCTTCTGAGTTGGTTGGGGATGATATCTAGTAGATCTATCTTTTTTTCCAGTTGGGTTTGTTTGGGGAAGAACTCAATCATGCCCATTATGATTGGAAGGATTGTGGGTACCAAGGGGAACTGCAATCTCTTATTTAGAAGAAAAAATGGGAATTTGTGTCACAAGAGAAATGTCAGAGCGATGGCCTCTATTACTTATGGCAAGCTGAAAGAAGAGTATAAACTGCTCACTTTGAAACCCAATGCCACTGAAAATGAATTCAACAAGGTGTATTGTCGTCTTGACTTGTAGGATATTGAAATGCCCATTTAATTTCCTTGGTAATTCTTGGAAGAAAATAGGGGGAATGGGTTTTGTTTGTGAAATAGTTTTACAATTTTTTGTTCCTTTGGTCAAGATTTAGGCTACCCTTTAATGGACTTCCATATTCTTTTAAGTTTTGCTTATGGTTATTATGTATTTTAAAATTCTAGTCTTATATACTTTATTTTTAATTTTTTATTGGAACTTTCAGCATTTGAAATTTCAGAATCTCTCTCTCCCTATCTCTCCCTCTCCCTATTGCAAACATAACATGAGCTAGTTGTTAATGGATTATCTTTTTGATTTAAAGGTTTTGTTTCAATTATGTTCGGATCCTTGTGAGTGGATGTATAGTCGATTTGAAACTATCCATTTTCCATTGAGACCTTTGTTGTGCAAACGGCATCATTTTCTAAATGACCTATGAATCGACTTCATCTATTGCACAAATATATGAAAAAAAAAAAATCAAAAAATTCTCTAATTGACCTTTCACACTTCTTGGGCGTACCCATTGCACACCAAGGTGCGATTGCTAGTTATTTTAGTAGAAGAAAACTCCGCGCACTGGTTTCCTGTTCCGTGTTTTCTCCTGCCCATGCTGCTGAGGGTTTTTCCGCGCCCTCTCCTCCATTCTCCTCTGCGCCATCGTTGAAAGACTCGTGCGCCCATACTTCCGCGGTATTGGCTGAGGATTCATTTTCTTGCCCTGCAAAGAGCGTGGCCAGGAGTCCTCAAATCTTGCAGGGTTATGCGTCGGGTGGGGAGGCCGGTTCTCCTCGAAAACCAGAGTCATATAAGAAGGCTCTTGGTCTCAATGCCCCGGACAAAATGCGAAGATGGAAGGAACAACTAGGGACCCCTTCCCAAGCCCATTATCCTTCCCATCCCTGTGATCTGAAACCTCCATTTTACATTCGAAACTCTAAATTCGGCTCCGAAAATTTGTTTGGACAACATTGCTTTCGACAGGGAGGAGTTTCTGAAAAGCCATGCCCTGATATGCAGATTTATGAGGGTTTGGCCAAAGTTGTGCGATCTTCATGTCTGGATAAGCGAAAAACTGGAAAGAGTATATGGTGGATGAAATCAGTATTTATCCATGTGCAAAGGGATTTTTTGTTTTGGAATTCAAATCTATAGAAGATACGGAGCTAATCCAGAACCACGGAGATTTTCTATGTATGAAATCTTGGTTTCCTTTTTTTGATCTTCGGATTGAGACTTTTTCTTCGGCATTCCTCTAGATAAGACTGCCTTACCTTTTTATGCAATTTTGGGAAATTGAGTGCTTGATTGCAATTGCAAATGGTTTTGGTAAGTATCATAGCATTTGGAAAGAAACTATCAATTATGAAAACTCTACTTGCGCTTGTTTATGTGTTAATTCGATTTATCCAAATGCCTATTCGTTGAAATCTCATTGAAAGTCAAAAAAAGATGATCGCAACTGAAGGATTATGAAAAGATTGTCTTTCGTTGCAAAAAATGTTTCTCAACAGCCCATGGCACCTCACAATGTAATAAGAAGCAAGTTAAGGTGCAAGGTGAAGTCTCTTATCAGCCTTCTTGGTGGTGTGGGGCTGAATCAAGCCACTATGTAATTGCCCCCACGGCGAAGGATACTCCTTCAATGGCTTCGCAAAACAATGATCCTGAGGTAGTTGGTGCCTCTACAACTCCTATCGAATCACCTGTACCAATTTCACAAGGGAAATCCATTTTTCAGTCTATCGAATCTTCACTGATCTCAACAAATTTGATATCCGAAGAAGCACCAAAGCAAGAAAATTGTATTGAACAAAATATCCCCTGCAACCCGGAACAAGGTTGGACGGAAGTAAAAAGAAAGAAATCTTCTCCCTCAAGGGCCAAACATTCAATGATGTTAAGATCAACAAAATCTCGAGTGAATAATTAATTGTAATCAAATGAATATGTAATCTTGGATTCCAAATTAATAGAATGAGTGCTATCTTCTCTATTGAGTTTGCCAAAACAAAAATATTATTTTAGTTGAAATTAAATATGAAATTAAAATTAAAATTATTTTGAAGGAAATTGTTTATTATCTTATTTTAAGATTTTATAATTAATAATTTAAGATAAAAAAAAAAGAGAACTATTATAAAAAAGATACAAGATTTCTTTTAGAGAAAACTTTTACATTTTAACAAGAACATATACAAGTTAGTAGATAAAATCTAATTGAGTTGTTTTGGAAATTCAAGATTGGTGATTTCAAGTATTTGCCTTCTTCAATTTAATTCAATTTTTCTAAGTGATTGAGGTGGGATCTAAATTGTGAAAATATTATATCAAAAAATAAAAATTGGGATTAATAATGAGTTTAGGATCTTGTAATTGATTGTGTACGAAGATCTTGGTGATTTCCAGTATTAAGAAGACATCTATTTTGAAAATTTTGAATCCAATCAATTTAGAAAAATAATTCAATTTATAAATGAATTAGATATTTGCAAATTGTGTTAGCATGTTTTTGAATTCAAATCTAACTCGAGAAGTTATGAAATCTGAAAAAATGAGTTTCTTACAGGAAAACAATGGTTGGTTGCATAGGAAGAAACATAAGAAAACCAAAGAAAACAACAAAAGATTGAATATGAATATTTTCCATGTGTTTTGGGTGATTTATAAAGTGAAAATATATAATTTTAATTCTATTAAACTAAAAAATGAAATATTTGATGTGTACTTTAAACCCTAGATCAATGTTAAAAATGAAATTATAGGATGACAATCTATTGAAGAAGGCTTCTCAAAAGGTAGGGTTCTGGATGAATTGAAACTAGACGAGTGAGATTATGATGTGTTGAGGATTGTACTTGAATCTTTATTATTATTTTGTCCAATAAAATACTTTTGATTTTATGTGAAATTGAGTGTAATTATAAAAATGAAAACAAAGTGAAACTACTATGAAAAAACACTCTATATTCTAAATACAACAAATTATGATCTATACACTATTTTTTTCAAATTTTTATGGATGGTGTACCATCAAGTTGGTTAAATCCTAACAAATTTTTAGCCCCATCTAGTTTATATATTATTAGATTTGATTAAATTAGTGACCATATGAAATTATTAAAATTATGCTTTATTAGTGACTTCTAGCAAGATGGATCCAATAGAACATATAAAAAATTTAATGGGGAATTATAAAATAGTGTTTTAGTGTGTGTGCATGTGAATCTCCATAGCTTAGGAATGCAAAACGAAATGAAATGCAAGCAAGGAAAGACACAAACAACACTTCAACGATTAGCCTATTTGAACTTGAACAAAATAAAGATAAAAAAAAGTGTTATACTTTGTCCAAGTTGATTGGTTGGTTGGTTTTGTTGATCGTTTGATTTGTGTGCTCATTTTGATGACAAATAGCATAAAACCTAGTTCTAAATGATAGTGATATGGTGAGGAATGCAATGGTGCAAGTGGGTATTGCAATGGATGCTTAATATGGATGCAAAAAGTGTTGCAACAATGGTGGTTTTTGGATTCTTGGATGCTTGAGTTCTTGTGTTGATCGATTGAATGATTCAAATGAGGGAAAATTCCTCTAATTTTAGGGGAAAGGCCACTAAACAATGGAGGGTCAAGATGTAGCCACCATGGACAAGATCAAGGGCCAGGGTGAGTTGAGAACTCACAAGTCCTTACATCTTGACATGTGGCGGGTGAAGTGTCCAAGGGGAGATGAGGTGGAGGTACTTTATGGTACCTTGGGAATGACTCATAAAGGAGGTGCTTGTCCCCATGTGGGTGATGAGACTTTTAAAGAATTAAAAATTCCTTAAAGATCTTAGGGAGACTAAATGTAAAGGGTTGCCTTCTCCAAAAGGAGAAAGAATTTAATGAAAATTGACTTGGGGGTATGCCATAAATGGCATAAGGATCAGGTCAAGTAATTAAGGTTATGCAAACAAGGGATTAAGGTGGTTAATGAGAGATTAAGGCAAGTGGAAAATGATGGAGGATATGACATTAATCCTGATTAACGGTGTGCACATCCTAATCAAATACTAATTAAATTAATCTAGATTAAGGAGGGATTATGGAGCATGGGACAAGGAGAGAGAAAATAATGAATTTAAAATTGATTTAAATTCAAAAGAGGTAAAGTGACTAAATCAAATAAATTAAAGCATTTATTTAATTTAGAGAAGAAGGGGAATAAAAGTAAAGTATTTAATTATTTAAATTAAATACTTTAGGAATGTTAGGGAAAAGGGGGAAATGCTAATTAAATAAGTCATTTGATTAACACCAATGGGAGATGCAAAATAGATGAATAAAGGAGATTAATTTGACCATATGGGGGTGGTCAAATTCTAATGTCTACATAGTGCTTAGTGTCCTTGTCCTATAATTCTAAATCCCATATCTAAGATGCAAATTTAAAATGTGTTATATATTGTGTTTTGACTATACGCCCGGTCAAAAGTATAAATTTTGTTGTATGATGCTTTCTTTTTCTAGATTAATGAGGATGGAATTGTCTTGATGTTTACATACAAGTCCATTTTTTTTTGACAATATACTATATCCTTAGTGAGTGAAACTTGGTTGGTTTAAGGTGTTTTATAAGCAAACAATGATGAGACGTCTATTTTGAGCTTTGCAAACACCTAATTATCTAATGATATAACTTTGATTATATTATTTACTCTAGAGCTCCACTCTCCATTTTCCCTTTTAGGAGAATAGTTACATCAAAATTTTGTCTTCTTTCTCATTTTCTCCAACCAATCATTTTTGTTTCTCTTTTGGGTTAAATATTCATTAAATTATTTTCCTATGTTAAATTTTAAATTTTGTATAAATTGCAAGATTTTCAAAATGGCTTCACAAGGCTTATTTTACTCATGGCATCAATAGAAATCCCACACTATTGATCATCTCAAATATCAATGATAAACACAACAATTAAATGTTGATAGTCTAACACCTTTCTTCTATTGCTCCATTTATTGATAAATTGGCTTGAGTAGGTCCCATTGTGAAATTTTTCACAATAAAATCTTTCAATGCATGGAAATCATTGATCTCACCTAAAAGATCTAATGGTTAGCGCAATATTTCAAAGTTGTATTGTCAAACAACTTAGAATTGTTACACTATTGGATACAACTCAATGAGTTGTTGAAGTTTGTGGGACCAATTTTATCAAACCTTTTGTGGATACAAAAAAAAAGAAAAACCTGCACTGTATGATACATGTGTCATGCCCACATTTTATGTGGATCTAACACAAACATCATGTTAGAGTAAAGGTTTTAACTTAATTGTGTTGATTAAGTTACCTTTATTCCCTTCTTAAGATTTCACGTTAGTTTGCATAAAGTGACATTTAATAATTCTATCAATTATTAAATATTTTCCTATTAGGGCTTCTTTTAGGTTTTTCCTATTAGGGTTTCTTTTAGGGTTTGTATGATCTCCTTTTATAAGGATTGATCTCATTGTATATTCACAATTTCTTTTTGTTTTGATAAGATAATTTCTCCATTTTTCAGAGCTTCAAACCTTTGTTTGTTTTCTCCATCCATTCTCTTCCTTATGACAGATATCCATTTGCGTGCAGGTGTTCTTGGAGTCTAAAGTTGGTTTTGTCAACTTCTACATGGTATCAGAGCTTTCCTACTACATGCCTGTTCTTGTTTGAATAATTTGGAGCTACAAGGGCTGGATCAGGCATTCACAGTTTTGGGGTTTTTTTTTTAATCCAGGGGATCACCTGCAATTTCAAAGCATTTTGAGTCCAAACAGACTTCACCATTGCGTTCGCAGCGGTCCAAAACCCCTAAATCGACTGTTCATTCGTCCATTTTGGACAAAGTTGATTTGAGGGGCAAAATTCTTTTTACCCGTATGATCGTCTGCCTAGGAAAAAAATATATATATTTTTCCGCATCAATTTTTCGGAAATTTTTTCATCAGAAATTTATATATATATATTTTTTCTTGCAAATTTAAAAAGTCATCAAAAAAATTTCATTTTTCACAAAAGTGAAAAAACCCTTTTTTTTAGACATCGCAAGTTTTTAAAGGGACGGTACCGCATGGGTACTGCCCTGCCACCTTGGTAGGGGGCGGCCCCCATGCGGACCCCGCCTATGTTTTTTTTTAGGACATTTTTACAAAAAAAAATCAAAGTTTTTTGTTTTTTTTTTTTAAAATTTTTAATTTTTTTTATGTAATAAGCCCTATTGCGCAAATGCAGCGACGGCCGTTTGGCTGTCAAATTTAGGCCCGTATTTTTGCTGCGACGGCCGTATGACCGTCAAATTTAATGCAGTACTGGTTTTTTTTCCCTTTGGAGCTATTTTTTTTTCCAGAGGTCATAACTTGGGCATACGATATCATTTTTTGGCAAACGAGATATCGTCAAAAAGTTGGTTCTATCAAATTTCCAATGGTGTGGGTCTCATCGCTTCATTTTTCTATTGGTGCATTCTACAGCCAGTTGAAATCAAAGGAGCTACTTTCAGTCCTGAACTCGTAACTTTTGACCAATTTCTCCGTTTTTCACGATCTCAGCGGCATTGGAACCATATTTCAAAGGTCTTCAGTTCAATCGATGCATTTTTTTTAGATTTCACTCCAGGTATATTTTATTCAATTTTTTGTGTTTTCACACTCTGGTGAATTACCTGGATATATTTGTTCTTGGGAACTTCTCGTTTGCATGAGATGCTTCGTTTTTGGCTGTTCTTCATATATTTCTAGTTTTTTGTCCTTTGTGGGCATTTTGAGCATCATTTGTAAGCAATCTTTTATGTAAACGCACTAAGATAAAGTGCCACACTATTGTACCTGTATTTTTGGGGATTTTGCACATAAGGTTGTGCCATAGTTTGTACTCGCACTGTATTATAAAGTGCCATGGGGGGTTGTGTAGTGCCTTTGTTTTTTCCATCACCCCTTTGTCCGGTGAGTGTCCCTCCACGATGACAGTGGATCCATATGATTCCAGCCTCATGCATGTGTGTTTTGTTTTGCACATCGCTTTTTCAATTGCAGGTGCTTTCTTGCGCACTTTCAGATGTTGTATCTTCTCCTTCATGCACTACAGGGTGTTACACAATATTTCAGTGGATCTGTCAAGCTCTCCCAGTTCAACATTATGGGAGGTATTATACTGTTCGTGCTAATTCTTCCTTGGTTTTTCCTTGGAAGGAATCTTCCATTCTCAGATGATCAGTGTTGTTTTAGACTATTGGTACTTGTGCCATTTGTATCTTCGTTCCAGGTGTTTGCCTTTGTTTGCCATCTGATTCGAGTAGTGTCGTTTGGGGCATTCATGCAGATTGTTGTCTTCTTGATCCTGATCATCTTATCTTCAGTGGAGGTTCTTCAACACCATAGCAGTCATCTTTCGATAGTTGTTTGCAGCTTCTTCTACTTCAGTGATGTTCTTCATGGCTTTCTGCATCTCTTTTTGGAGTAGAGCTTTTTCCCATGAGGTTTTCTCTATTTTCTCCATTTTACAGAGATTTGGTTGTATTTGGGTACCTGATCTAGCTTAGTTGTCAAGACCCATGTTTGCCTTCTTGCTTTGTAGTTACCTTTGCTTTCTTGCACTTGTTTGTAGTTGCACTATTACTCATCTTAAGGGGGGGTGTTAGAGTAAAGGTTTTAACTTAATTGTGTTGATTAAGTTACCTTTATTCCCTTCTTAAGATTTCACGTTAGTTTGCATAAAGTGAAATTTAATAATTATATTAATTATTAAATGTTTTCCTATTAGAGCTTCTTTTAGGTTTTTCCTATTAGGATTTCTTTTAGGGTTTGCATGATCTCCTTTTATAAGGATTGATCCCATTGTATATTCACAATTCCTTTTTGTTCTGAGAAGATAATTTCTCCATTTTTCAGAGTTTCAAACCCTTGTTTGTTTTCTCCATCCATTCTCTTCCTTGTGACAGGTATCCATTTGCATGCAGGTGTTCTTGGAGTCTGAAGTTGGTTTTGACAACTTCTACACATCACACTTTTTTTTAAGACAACATATGTTTGCAACCTAACACACATATATCATGCCACCTTTTCACAACACGAATTCTAAAGTCTGGGATTATTTGATAATATATTGAACAAGGAAAAACTTCTAGTTTAATTAATTATAGATTCTTGTCACCCCATTCAATCGATTTTAATTGATGTATGACTTTAAATTCTTACAAATGTATTGTGGGATGGTGTTGTTATTAATATCATTGCAAATTAATTTAATATTTAGGATGACCTTTACTCTTCACATTTTCCTACGATGTCATAACATTTCAACTAGGTCAAGTTGACTTGTATATCGATTGGCCCTGATATAGTTATTTTTTTGTATTACTAATAGATAAAACATAGTTTATACATCTCTTTCAAATCTATTAATGTATTTGTGTATTAGTTTTCTGCTACAACATATACAACTTTATAAAATTACTATTTTTTATATCATGTATAAGACTACATTATATATAAAAATTTCTCACGTTGCTTAACATATGCAAAATTATAGCTATTTTTTAATGCATATCCTGCTAATACTAAGCATAGTATATATATCGAGCAAATTATATTATTATTCAAGGTTAGAATTTTCTGGTTTGGCTACAATCTTCCAAATCATCCCATCCTGATTCTCTTTTTGAGAGCTCCTCATTGGATCCGACTTCTTCTATCGTTGGATTGTCCCCCTAATTCACATGAAGTCTAGCACCATGTGTTTCTTTTTCCTTCTTTATTTTTCCTATTGCCACCTCGTTGAATATCTTTTGAATTTCTCTAAGAGCCTTCAAGAAATTTTCAGAGTTCTCATGGTTGTGGTGCCAAGTGTATGTATTTGACCTCCTCTTTGTTCGCCTTGAATGTCCCCTCTCCCAATAATCATAAAATTTAACATTGATAATTCCATAGTCAGAATCACCTACATAGCAACATTGAAAATAGTGAGTTTTTTTTAAGACTCGGTAAGCGTCCTTCTACAACCTTTGAATTTATTCCCATTCCTTACCTTCCAAATGTGCCAAAGAATTTTAGTTGACAAGCAATCCCAAAATAGTTTGCATTCTTTATTTATCTTTTTTACATTACCAATTAAAATATCTTTCCAATTAACATTTCCATTTTTATCCCAAATCATTTTTCATTGAAAAATAATTTCCAAATTTCTTTCGCTTAAAAATAGTCAAAGAATATATGGTTAATTGATTCCAAAATTCTACATATACTACAAATATCAACATCATCATGATTCATTTTGTATGAAACTTTCTATAACAAAATTAACCATCTAAAATAGGGCTTCTTAGAATCTTTAATACTCTGCCAGATAGAAATAAAAATAGCATGTCATTTTTTATCAGATAACATAACCTTCCAACAATTATTAGAATCAATAACATGACATTCAAATAAGTTGAGGTTTTTTATCAATTTCCAGAATTGATGCTATAAAAATATAAAAAATTGCAAGTGTAGGATATGTTGATTCCACCAAAATGTAAAGTAAGAAAAGTGATCCTAGACATAGAACTAGTAGAATAACTAGGATCAGTTATTTCCTTGCCTCCACATTTGAACACAAACCAAATAGGGTTTGATGATTAGCTAGTTGCCTCACAAGAGAGTCAATCTATTAGGGTTTGGTTCTTTTGATTTGTAAAGAGGAGGAATATGATGTTTATTTTAATAATCCTATTTGACATAAAATCTAGATCTGAAAAAATAATTTATCTCACAATTAAAACTAAAAATTGATGGAATATTTACATATATGAGAAACGGTCGACTAGGAGAGGTGAGCAAAATCTTTTGATTTTTGGTGGTTGCGCTGGGGAGGATGAGGCCGATCCGGAGGATGAGGCCGATCCGGAGGATGGTGGAGAAACTGATGGACTGCCTAGTCCACATGGGACTTCTCTTCTCTTCGCGGACCTTTCCTTGGCTATTGGGCTTGCGCCATTGTTTTTTCCTTTTGATGTTTGGTTTGTTTGGGTTGGACTTGCATGGTTCTCTGTTGTTGTGTAGGCCTGTGCTGGTTCGACCTCTGAGGATGATGGGAAAGATGTTGATGGCCCATTCGTTGTTGCCTAGTGTTTCTTTCACTCTCCTTTTGTTGCTCTTGGTGTAGGTTTTGGTAGTGTTTTCTTATGTTGCTCGAGATTTTTGTTGGGCAGTGGATGTGTCGTGTGCTGGGGGTTCTTGTATCTGTAGGTTGGTTGGAGGATTTTTTTGGCCTAATCTCAGACCCTGTATGGCACAAAGGGTTGGCAGTTCCTTTGTCTTATTGTGCATCCTCTCCTCTTTCTTCGTTTGTAGAACCTCCTTGCTCTTTCTAGCTTTTCTGGGATTTTTTTGCCTTTGTGAGGGTGCCATCATTGTTTGTGGTTGTGGTGGTTGGTTTTCCTCTGGTGGAGTGGTTTGTGGAAGGTTCTTGACATGTTTCAGACCTTGATCGGTGTGTAGGGTTGGAGGTTGGTCTTCAATGTCTTGTCGGCTTTCTAGTCTCTTTGTTCGGAGGTTTTTCTTACTCTTCCCTTCCTCTATTTGGACCCTTGGTGCTGGTGATTTCATTGTTCGGGGTTGTGGTTGTTGGTTTGCCTCTGGTGGAGATTTCCAAGCATGTTTTAGACCCTAATCGACACGTAGTGTTGGGAGGTTGTTATTCAATGTCTTGTCGGCTTTCTGCTGTCTCTTTTTGGAGGTTTACCTTGCTTTTCCCTTCCTCTTTACAGTCCCTTGGCATTGGTTTCTACCTCTGTGGGGGTGATTTCTTTGTTTGGAGTTGAGGATGTTGGTATGCTTTTGGTGGAGTTGTTTGTAGTTAGTTTTTGGCATGTTTCAGACCCTGACTAGCATGTAGGGTTGGAGGTTGTTTTTCACTGTCTTGTTGGCTCACTACTCTCTTTGCTTACAAGCTTTCCTTACCTTTTCCTTCTTTCTTCGGGCCCCTTTTATTTTTATTTTTTGTTTTTGTTTATTGGTTGGTTATTGTGGTTGTTGATCTTAGTGGTTGCCAAGGTTTTCCTAGGTGGCCAGTTGTTGTGGTTGTGGCTCAGATGGGTTGTTTTATCTTGGGTTGCTTTGGCTCGGTTGAGTGGTTTTCTATTGGAAAGCTAGGTGGTTCAATTTTATTCTGTGATTCAGGTTGGGATTATGCTGCTCGTGGTGGAATTCTCTATTTTTTCCTCTCCGCTCCAATCTTCTTCTTTTCCAATGGAGGTTTTGGTGCTCTCTACTATGGGTGTGGTTTCTTTTTGTTAGTTTTTTCAGCTATGCTCTTCTTTAGAGGTGCAAACGCTTCTTTAGAGGTGAAGCCCTCTTCTATTGAGGTGAAGAGGTGGGTTGTGGATCGAGTGGGAAGCTCTATTTTCTATGTTTTTGGGATTTACTTCTTCCTCTCCCAGAGAGGGGATCCCCTTCCTATTGAGGTGGAGGTTGAGTTGGTGTTGTAGGGTGACTGGTGTTGTGCCTGTGTTGAGAATCTTCATTGTTTCTCTTTAAGCCCTAACTCCCCTATTGAGGTGGGGAGTTTGGTTTCATTGGTTGGTGTTGTCAAATATTATGCTAATGTTTGGTTGGTTTTGGTTGATGGTTACCTGGTTGTTTTTGGTTGATGGTTACCTGGTTGTTTTTGGTTGTTTTTTGTTGGCTGGTGTTGGTAAGTGGTGTGTTGTAGTCTAGATAATTCAGATTGATGGTTGCTTGATCATCTTGGGTTGTTCTTGGATTTAAGTTCCTTTGTATTTCTTGCTTACGTTGGGTTCAAGGGTTTCGTTAAAACCTTTCTTTTGCTATAGATTTAAGACTTCATGCTAATCGTTCTTAATCTTCTTATGGGTGTTGTTGGTTGTTTATGTTTTACTCTATTATAGCTCAATCTCTTTATGTGGGTTTTGGGTCCCCGTCAAAACCTATTTGTTAATGGTTTCAAGTCCATTCAAAACCTATTGTTAATGGTTTCAAGTCCACTCAAAATCTATTTTTCTCATTAATCAAAACATATATGAGAAATTGAGACAAAAAGGAACCAACACTTAAAAATTGAGCCTAAATTTGAGGGTCAAGAGTGAGGTTACCCTTGACCGAAGATATTACTTTTTAGGATTTGCAAACTTCAATTGATAGGTTATAGTCTTCTCTATATTTTCATGTAGCCTTTTATTGACAAAACCCTTTGGCTCTGAGATTTACACATGGAAAGAGGGGAAAAGGTTGTGTTGTATAGGGGCTTACATAATTCAAACCTCATTTTGGTGTTTCCATCTCCATGAAAAATAAATGATGATGATAAAGAGGGCTTACCCTAGGTTGAGCAGAGGCCAAATGAATAATAATTTACTGCAATAACAAAAAATAATAAATAATGTTACCTTAGGTATGAAATCTCTATCAAAGTGATGTTTAAACCATAAGTTGCCACCAAAGGTTTGATGGATGCTTGAATTTCTCAAAGTCCTACAAGATGTTAGTCTAAAAAACACAATAGATTGATGTAACTAGCATGTAGAGGATAACTCATACACATCTTCATAATAAGAGCATGATTGATCATAATAGTGCCTTGTTCCAAAACTTATAGATGTTCAAATGAGAAGAAAAATTGTTAATATATGCATCCCAATTGATCTTTTTGATTATAGGCCGACTTGGGATCCTTTTTAAATCCTCAAGTATTGACACCAAAATATTAATTATTGAAATAAGTTACCTTTAGGTCAAGGGCACTCTTTCCCTTGACTAGGTGTTGTTGGCCCAAATTTCTTAGGATTATGAGTATTTTAATTTATTTTCCCAAACTAGCCTCAAAATGAATAAATTTTTAAAATAATTAATGTTATAGGAAAAATAAGGTGTCAATAAAGTGTGAAATCATCAAGGGTAATTTTTTTACAATGCTACAACATGTCAAAAAAATGAATGGTACAATATGTCTATAATCAAGAGTAAAAGGATGCTCTAAGGAGTTAGGAGCAATATATACATCAAAATATATCTCATACAAAAAAATCCTACATATATATTTTTGGCTAGATCTAGCTAGCACCATCATTTAGGTCCCTAAGCTACATATATGGTTGTCCTATTAATATGGATGTTATCCTCCCTAACCACCCATATCATACATGGACCTACTATTTGATCTAGCTACATAAGATCTTGCTCTTTTATCTACGAGAACTTCCTGCTCATATAGTTGGTGAGAATGATCGATCTCATGTCTGAAATTTGTAGCTTACTCTATAAATCTCACCATATCTGCCACCATAGGATCCAAACCCCAGACACTTAGTAGCCCCTAATTCTAGTCCCTCATCTAAATCCACTATGAGTCTTGTTGAGCCTACTATAGTTGAATAGCTAGTGCATCCATCTCTACTCTTAGTTGGGCCTCCCCTCCAAATCCTTCACCTATGTATCCTTGAGCATGGGTTGCATCCCTCTCGCTCCTCATTGCATCTAACTCTACTTGGAGTCTATCTCTATCCACCTAGACATTGTCTCCTCTATCTCTTTACATATACAACTCCCCATATAACCTTTGTCTCTCCACATGCAATGAATCCCTCTCCCCCATGGCCTGATTGTATGTTTCCTTAGACTCATTTGTATCCCTCTAGCACGCATCTAACTTAGATAAAACTCTCCCTAGCTACATTTGTAATTCCTCCTTCCCCTCCTCCTAGTATTATCCCTGATCCACCTCTATCTCTTCTCCCTCCTCCTATCCATTCCCCACCCTAGCCCCTAATAAACCTGCCCCGTATCCACCACCCCCACCCCTCCACCTATCACAACTCTTCCATTCCCCCCACCTACTACTCTAATATCTCTAAACACTATTAACCTCATTGTATAATGTGTCACATACTACTTCGTTTATTCAAGAGTCACCCTAAATTTTCTACATCTAATCATATGATCCATGACACTATTTGAAGTTGTAACCAATCCACCCAAGCCCAAAACCATCTATAAGCATCCCCCATGGCCCTATCTCTCGAGTCACCCATAAAAAAATAACCTCCCTCAATGGTTTATCCTCTGGTAAGCTAAACTATCTCAACACCTTGTATTACAAATATTGCTCCGCCATATGTGATGTATGCCCAACTATGAAGCATGATGTATGTACACATGATAGTTTCTCATAATCATCTAGCTAAGCCTCACATTCCCTCCATGTCCTCCACTTCACTTGGTTGGTCTTATAAATCACCTACCTTTAATATGTCATATCTCCCATAGGTGATTGTCTCACAAATCCCTTATATATATATATTCTCATCATCATATTGTATGCCTCACTACCAATGACCATTGACGAGTTCATTGTAGTGTCAAAACTCAATCATCTAATTTTATTAAATAGGGAGGTGTCAAGCTATTTGTGGTAGAGTTATTGGGGGTTCTTTTGGATGTTTTTTAATGGTGGAGTCTTCCTTTGGTGCTCAATTATCCTAAGAATTAACTATGGTGAATCTTCAATCTATTAAAGAAAATTTAATTCAAACTTTGTATATTAATGAACTTGTAGAAATCAAAGTTAAATTTGTTACCTACTTTATCATACTTACAAAATTTAATTTTTATCTTATCACATTTACAAAAAAATCCTTACTCTATCACACTTGTAAAAATAAATCCCTACTCTATCAAACTTACAGAAATAAATCCTCACTCTATCATACTTGAAAAATAAATGTTGAATGGAATGAAGCACACACAATGAATTGATTTGACCAAAAATGAAATACTTAAATGAAACTCAATTTTTGGAATTTTATGATTTTAGACATTTGTAGACTAAAAAATATAGTAGAGAATGAGAATAATATTAATTAATATGCAAATGCAACAAAATTCATCTCAATCAAATAATAAAATAAATAGTTATAAATATTAAAAAATATGATATTGTTATCACGATTCAACTATGTAGCAATATCACGATAGCAATATCATAATTTGACATGTTGTGGAAAATACCTCCTACTTATCAAGATTAGAAACACTAAGGGCCACCTTTATCGAGTAAGTAGGCTTAACTCTCCTTCGAGAGGGATCCAGAACTAGGAAACAACTTAGATGAATATTCTACTTATTTGCATTCTTATTTGCCCCAAACAAAGTGAATTACACTAATAGTTTTCCAACTTCTAATTGTAATTCAAAACAAGAACCTCCTTAATAAAAGAGATAATACCAATTATATAATGAGTATTTATTCATTTAAGATACAATATAGGAACTAAATAGAGATCTAACTTGGAAAAGAGCCAGTTGATTAGGAAATTCCCATAAATCTTTCTTTGGGAACTTGAATCTACAGGTGTTTCAATTCAAATTGGGGTTCAGATCTGGGAATACTATGAAATACATGCTTGTGTTAGTGGCACTTGTATTGATTGGACACCCAAGTTAATTGAAGAGTTGATTTTGGTTTCATTGGAAGTGGTTTTGACTATGCTAGCAACTGGAAGTGGGATTATGCAACTCATTCCAAATTTATTGATCAGAAGATTGGATTCGCTAGAAGTTATTGATTAGATCTAAAGTCAGTTATTATTCTTATCTCTAGAGAGTTGTGGGGTCTTCATCCTCGAATCCTATATTGGTTAGACATAAAAAATGCACATGTATATAGAGAAAATATGAGACATTCAAAATTTAGGAAAATATTACATGCAAAAATAAGTATTACAAGATAAATGGTCCATCCTTACATTAGTTAAACATAAAAAATGCACAAGTATATAGAGAAAATATGAGACATTCAAAATTTAGGAAAATATTACATGCAAAAATAAGTATAACAAGATAAATGATCCATCCTTACATTAGTTAAAAAGAAAATTATCAATACACTAAATATACCAAGTCTTTAAAACAATGATAAAATATGGTATAGTATGTGCAATAAAAATAGTATAATTCTAGACCCATCAACCATAACATGATAATATGCTTCCAGTCCCATGCTTGTAACATGGTCACCCCACATCCCAAGCTCCTAGCATTCCTATAGACCACCATGTGCATATATTGGTATAGTTATGCTAGCAGACATGTACCCCATACAAACAACCCACCCCCTAATATCATCTCCTCCAAAACCCTCACCCATCCAATTTAAAACCCTCATATCCTCTTGTTAGGAAATAATATGTCACTTATAAGACTCACCAATAATATGGGAAAACACCCACTCGTCATGCTCTATGAGCATGCCACCTCAACCCACTCCCTTGCTCACACATGTGTGACAATTCAAGAAATTAAATTTGGAATCATCACATGCCTCCACCTCATCCTTGGCTTAGGTGTCTAGGCCCACTACCTTTATCACACATTTGTGAGCATGATCTTCCAACAAGTGTAGCCACCCTACTTCTTACACATGTCATAATATAACCGCCCTACCTCTTACACATACCATAGTGTTCACAAACCCATGCTTACATCCATGGTTTGTGAATTGTTGGTCCCAACACTCCATGGTATGTTGATATCTACATTTACCTCCAATACCACACCATTCCACCAAATCTACCATCTAAAAAATAAAAATAATCATCTAACACACCTCTTGTTATACCCTCCTTGGTAGCATGCTCTATCATAGGGGCTATGATGGTACCTTACTAAGATGTCTCAACATAGATGAGGCTAACTTAGCACCTCAAAAAAATAATAATGTTTTTATTATTCTCATACTATTGAAATTACTCTAGTCAAGGAGCTCCTTTAGATAAGATACTATAGGCCCATCATAAAATATAATTCTTGTTGGTACATCAAGAAAATATCTAGCTTTCGATAAGCATGGAGACCTGATACATTTCTAGCACAAGTTTTGCAACCTATTACCACTCCATGGCCCTTTTCTATATGGTGTCTCAATATTATTGGAAAGATCAACACCATGCCATCCAATGGTCATAAATTCATCATCACCACAAAATTATTTACCAAGTGGGTGGAAAAATTTTCACTCACCTTCACCACAAAAACTCAAATAGCTAAATTCATCCTCAACCACTTCATCTGCTATTTTTGCATCCCTTCCTTTGTTATCATTGATAATGAAAATCCTTCAAAAACCATAAAGTTCAATCCCTCTATTATTAATTCCATATTAATCATAAGTGAACCACCCCCTACTACCCATAAGGTAACAACCAAGTGAAGGAATTTAATGAAACCATTGTTAAAATACTTAGAAAACTTTCAATGTTTTTGGTTGTGACTAGCACCTTCAATTTAACCCCACCCTTTGGGTTTTCCAAACTAGTATCTACACTCCCACTAGTGGTGTACCCTACTCCCTCATTTATGGTACCAAAGCAAGAGATTGAGCTACCATTACCGACTTTCCTTGCATCACCACATTTCTAAAGAGGACTATAGAGTGACATGCCTACATGAGCTTGAACTCCTTGATTGTCATTGTCTTAGTACACTTAATCACCTCAAGGCTTACCAAAATTATTTATGTCATAATTACAAGAAATGCATCTATACTTGATAATTTATGGTATGCGACCTTGTTCTCAAGGAGAATTTGAATCATACTACTCGGGAAAGAGAGAAGAGAAAGTTTAGACAAAACTAGTTGGACCCATATATCATCATCTCAAAATTTAGATTGAAAGCATACAAGACCACCAAACCAGAGGGCCACAAGCTAGACAAACCCATGAATATCATACATGTTAAGTTCTTTTAGGCCTAAGTCTTGCACAAAACCCTTTCGAAGTTAGGTAAAATAAAAAAATATCATTTTTTAAAATAGTGTAGAGAAATAAATTTGTTCAATGGTGAAAACCAATTCTTATAGCACCTTGGACAAGTACCATGATAAAAAATTGACAAAAAAACATCATATGTGGTAGGAAATCACCCTTGCCTAAGAGCATGCATCACTCATCAAATTCTCGCAACCCTAATATCTTTTTACCACACCCACCCTAATAATTTTCTCAAGTATACTCCCATCTATTATTGTCATTTCATTTCTATCCACTATTTCCTCTACATTAACACTGCCTCACCCAAATCCCTTTTATCAAAATTTTCACCTAACAATACCCCATAGCATTCATATCCCTATGCATCCCCCCATATACATATCCATTTCCATTTCATTTTAATTCCATCTTCTTTTACTTGGTTTTGCAGTAACTAGGGATACCTCCCCTCTTTTTGTCGATATTAATTATAAAATCGATTATGTGTATGTTACCCCTTGAGGCATGACCTTCCTATCCTTCTATATCACCACATAACCTCCTTTTTGACCACTACACTATTAACTTACTTCTTTTTTAAAACTACTTATTCCACATCCTAAGCTTTCATTCTATTCCCTAAGATTTTATGTAGGTATCCCACAACTTGAGCTTTAAATTTTATCCCTAATACTTGAGTTTTAACACAACCCAAGCTACACCTAAGACCTAAGAAACCAAAGTTTTAAAGATCACAAACAATATAATACCAAATTTAGGACAATCTTGATAGTCTAAAATCATTATCACCTTTTCCTTAATCCTATTGCATCTTATCACCACTGCCTTAATAGGTATATCATTCCCAAATTTAGAAATATCCATCACCTACTCTATATCGGCAAGAGTTACCAAATTTGTATCTTAATTGATAGTTGTTATTTATTTTTTAATATTTTTGTCACCCATGTTATGCCTACTCATAGCCACCATGATATAAATATATATCATGACATGCCATAATTGGTGTATGTTGGGGATGTGGTCTTTTGTTTGAGTATTGTGTTTTTTTTGTCACCTCAATGACCCACCAAGGCCCTCAAATAATCTTGTTCGTGTCGAGGTAAATCCTTATGCTTGATTGATCATTCCCTTACATGACCCACCAAGGCTATCACCACCTTGAATGTAGGTATACTCTTATGTATGTTGGTCATTCCTTCACATAACCTGTCAATGCCATTAATATTTCTTGTGTGTGTAAGGAACTCCACATTCTTGATGGACATTCCCTCACATGACCCACAAAGGTCATCCATCACCTTGCATGTATAGGGGTATCCTTATCTTTTTAAACTTGTATTTGTTGGGGATTTTTGTTTGTTGGATCAATCCAAGCAATGTATGCCTCATCACCTTGGTTCTTATACCTTGGTGCATAGAATCCATTTATATATCAAATTTAAATTTCTCTACACATGCCATCATAGCAAACCCATCTTAATATATTCTCACATCCTATCATCCCTATTCAATTATCCTTATTTCCCACCTTCATAACTTTCCTCTCACATTTGTGCCACAACCAAACCTTTACCCCCTCACCAAGTCTCTCATCATTATTTTATGATGACACATTTCATTAGAGATTCATAGCCCTAACCTACACCAACCCACACCATGATCACAATTTTTGTAGAACATGGCTACACCCCTAATATAGAAAAGTTTTAAAATCGCCCCATCCACACATCCTTCTTATAAAAAAATCACAATCATCAATCATACACCATAAAAAATATATCCACATATCTATAAATCATAACTCATAAGCATCATACATGCATTCATCATCACATAACATATATACATCCAAAAAATATAACATACATCAGAAATCCATAAAGCTCATAAATAAAACATAATAATCCATAGTCACATATATCACAAATAGGCCTCAAATAATTCTCATCTCATACACACATATAAAAAATGGTGCAATGTGTCGTGATCAAAGTATAAAGAATCATCATGGAGCTCAGTGAAGTATATACAAACAGGTTTCATCCATATACAAAATATCATACATATCTACAATCCCATAAATGTGACTAGCTCTGACTAGCACTATCATCTAGTTCCTTAGGAGGTAATGATGAACTCAAATATATATTTAATGTGACTAAGAACATCTCCTAAAGATGTACCACAAATAAATATTTCTTACATAATTAAAATAATTATTTCTTGTGCAAGGTGTACAACACCCTTTTTTTTACACATCATAGGATTCTAACAACTATTGTAATCATATGGCATGAGACACAAAACTATAACTATGCTAAGTGTTCTCTAAGTAAACTTGACAACCTAGGTGTGAATAAGTCCTAAAAAGTAATTAGTTATGGAATGATCTCATTCACACCAACATCCCTCCTTAAGTGCAACTTAGTGAGAAACAAAAAATGCATATATGCAAATATGGGTAGTGGTAGAAAGGCCTAATAATGTACACATGTACAAAAAATCTCACACAAAAGTAGAAAAGGAGAAAAATCATAGATAAAAACTCCTCCAAAAGAGAGAACATGAAAAAGTGAAGGATCTGAGAAGGCCCCCCAAGGAAAAAAATCTTCACCCCAAGCATTGATTGTGATTGAAGATAACAAGATGATGCCAAAGACTTAATGAATATGTCTACACCTTGCTCCTTAGTAAGTAATCAATCCAAGCTAAGAACTCCATTCTAGATGAGATTATTGATGAAGTGAATGTGAATATCTATTTGTATAGTCTTCTAATTCTCCACTATGTGAGTGTGAAATGTGAATGACACTTTGATTATTACATTAAAGAGTAGTAGGATGATCAAGAGGACAACTAAACTCAATCCTTAATTTTTGAAGCCAAATAATCTCCTAGATTTTCAAAACTATGCCTCAATACACATATGTTGTTGATGATAATAAAATAACTATCTATTTCTTGCAATACCATGCAATTGTACTAAAACCAAAGTAGAAGATAAAACTAGAAGTAGAATTTTGATCATCAACAAATCTCTAGCCCAACTTTAGTTGGTGAAGCCCACAATATAAGAATCTTTTGATGTGTAGTGAATTCCAAGATGATATGTGCCCTACATATAGCTTTTAATATGTGTTTATCTACCTTCCAACGAATCTCATGAGTATTCTAAGAGAAATGAAAGACAAGTCCAACCGTAAAGGAAATATCAAGATGACTATGTTTCAAGTACTAAAGGATAGCATTTTTTTATCAATACAAAGTAACATTAACTATGAGAGTATTGTAATTGGTAGAAATAAAAGTGTGGGGGAGGTTTAAAACTAACCATACCAAATATTTGAAGTAAATCGAGAGCATACTTTTGCTAAAAAATGAAGATTCCATCAAAATTTTAGAGAAACTTAAGGCAAATGAATAAATGCAAAAGACCTAGATTAGTCATATCAAATCACTCCATAAATTATCATTAGATGCTCTAGATCATGGAAGTGAAAATACATATGAATATCAAAATATACCCTCCATATCTTTGAGTATAATTTTAGGATCAAAATGATAGCATGCAAATCTAGAAGAAAGAAATAAGTTGATCATATTCTCATACCAAGCCCAAGGGACATGTTTGAGACCATATGATGAGTTACGAAACTAAAAAACATGAGAAGAGTCCTACATAAAACTATGATGTTGTTGTATGTAGTTATCCTTGTGAATATCACCATACAAGAAGGCACTCTTCACATCCAATTAAAAATCTAGCAATCCTCGAGATGCAACTAGATAAAGTAAAAGATAAATGGAATGCATCTTGGAAATATGAGAAAAGCTCTTAAAATAGTCAAGGCTCTCAACTTGAGAAAACCCTTAGTGACAAGATGTGGCTTGTACTTTTTAATAGAAAATTTTCTACATATTTGGTGTGCTACAACCACCTGCACTAAACCAAATTTCTTCCCTTGGGAGTAGGAATAGATCTCATGTATGAATCCTCATCAAGGAGGAATACTCCTTAGCCATAACATTGTCCCACTCATTTGAAAACTTATGAATATTAACTAAAAGTGCATGGCTAAAATGATTGACACTTGAAGTCTATGAATGATTGCAACAAGGATTTATGAGATCACCAACGAGAGGTCCAACCATCTCAAGATTTATACAAACTCAATGAGGCAAAGAATATGCACCAAGAGGAGGTGGACCAAGACCATCTTCAAAATCACCCTCAAGAAGCAAAACATCCTCAAGTGATGAAGAAGGTGGAGTAGGAAGTAATGAAGAAGTGAGGGATAGAGTATCAATTTGCATGAAAGACTCATAAAATTAGATATATTGCAAAAATTAAACATCCCAAAAAATCTATAGGCCTTCACATCCTCACAATAACCAATAAAAATAAAATATTGAATCTTCTTCTACATTACCTTATTTCAACCATCTAGAATGAATGTCAAATCCTCACAATAAAATACTCTAAAAAAGGAAACATCAAGCTTCATATGAGATCAAGCCTCCTTAAGAGGTATATTATGCACTAACTTGTGAGACATATTTTTGAATGTGTCGATACAATTGATTGCTTCAACTTAAGATATTGGAGCCATGAACCTAGATTAAACTATATAAGTGTCCATCTCCCATAAAGTCGTGTTCTTCCTATTGGAGCTACACCATTCTATTGAGGTGTAATGTACAGGTTCCAAATAAACATCAAATTAATCATATTAACAATCAATAATCACAAGTACATTAGTACAAGAGAAATAAATCCATACAAGCCATGCCATCATATGACATATTATTCATACATGAATCATAAGTATATGTGATAATGTGATACAATAATGAAGTTAGGCAATCCATCATCAACAAGTCATAATAACATAAAAATTGACTTAGGCAGTCCATCACCAACAAGTCATAATAATAGAAGGAAAGTACAAGTAATGAATGTAAGCATTGAAATCTTCAGTAGTCTAATCTAATAGGTTATCTGAAATCAAAGGACGAGAACATGGTCTAATTGCTTTTTCCACCCAACCATGAAGCTTATGCTTCCCCAAAGAGTTATTCCTGACATGAAGAACCATCAACCCTACACAAGATGCTTAGCAAAAAAAATCGATGAACAAGATGGAATTGGTGCCTGCCTAGTATATCTATATGGATTTCTATCATACAAGAACATGCTATGATCGATACCAGGATATGAAAAAGAGAAAATATATATATTAAATCCATCTATTTCAATGGTCTAAGTAGCATGGCCAAGCATATACCCATATACAACTAATAAAAGTAGAACTAGAAAAAGTAATCTATGCTCCTTGATAACCCATATTCGACACTCGTCCCAAAAGGTAAAATTTCCACAAACACTCATGAAAATAATATGTATAATGATCACAAGAAATAAATAAACACTCATTATGATTTCAGGAAAATGATAATATTATTGTCTTTTATCAATTCAAATCTTTCATGCATTACTATTTCCATTCCTATGCAATGTCTAATGTGAGTACATACTTTTCTTATTCTCATTCAATAATGACTAATTTGACTATCTTACAAATTTAACCATAAAATTTGAATTTGCAACATATACAATTAAAAAATCAAATTAACATAGTCTTGTAGTACTACAATAACTTTTTCATTTGTTAATGAAATTTAAAAAATCAAAATATTATAGAAAGTTAGTTAATAGGGAAAAAATCTAGAAATCATTTGGAGATATTTGCAATACTTAATGAGCAATTTGAAGCATGATAATCATTAATTTTAAATGCAAGAATACAATGATTTAAAAAAAAAAAAAGTCAACAACAAGAACTCAATTCTTTTTGTTTTTTTCAATTTATTTACTTATTGTTATACAAAATTTAATTCCAATATTTTTCTTTCCATGTATATTAATCTTAGAAAGTATTTCTAAATTTCAATCAATGCTAATTTTATTTTTATGTAAAATAACTAAATAATTTTAAATTTAAATTGACTGAGTTTTTAAACAACATACTCTGAAAAAAGCTACTACATAAATTTATAAATAATAATTTAAATAAAGCTAATATTGCTACAACTGCTACTTAAATCTATTCACACTAATTTAAATAAAACTAATATTGCTACCAAGGTTTATTACATGTTTATTTGTTATCTATTTAAAATATATGTATATAATTTTCATACTCAAGAGGTTTACTTAGAAAGTTTATTTCAGCTTTAATTCTTTGGTAGATGCAATTAATTTTCCAGAAGTTGTTTCTCCAATCTCATGCCTTTTTCATTACTAGTTGCTTATTTAACAAAAAAAATTTACACCGAAGGCGTCCCCATGCTTAGCTTTTGCAACCCATTTTATATTGAATGGTGTAGATTGCTTGATAGCGATGATAGTGATGCAACGAATCTCAGTCATTCATCATTTTTCGCCCTTTTTGTTGCTTTCCCTACTGCTATCTGTCTCTTCAATAGTTCAGTCTGATATTTAGGTTTCTAACAACACCTGTTTGTGATCACGGAGTCGACTCAGAGCGACATGACGTTTCTTGAGGAGGATGAAGGTGGAGGAGTCGAAGGAGGAGATTGTGCAAACTGTGAAAGCCATGCCGAGAGCTCCACTTCTCAAGACAAGCTCCTTGTTTCGGAAGGGTAGCTCTACTAGATAGTAGACACTTTTCTACGCACCATATTGCTCCGAATTAAACTGCCCTAGATGGCTGTTCGGAATTGCGCCACCATTGCTTTGGCCGACATAATTATGTCGAAGGCATCCCCACGCTTAGCTTTTGCAACCCATTTTCATGTCCAAAGGTGCAGATTGCTTGATAGCCGCTCGACTATGATTGAATGAATGGCAGCGGTTCATCATATTCTGTCGATTTCCTACATGTTTTCCCCGCTCCTCCAAACACTTCCTCGTTGGTATTGACCTTTGGCTTCTCCACTTGCGTGAGATGGTTGAGCATTTACTCTCGCCATTCTCTTGTTGGGTATATGAAGCCCAACGAACATTTGTCCCTTCAGTTTCCTTTGACCATTCACATTTCCTCCTGAAGGGATATTATATATTTGTTGTTGTATTGTATTGTATTGTATTGGAGATGTACAAAGATTAATAAAGATATTTCCCCCTGCTTCCCGTGGATGTAGCCTTTATGGTGAACCACGTAAACTCTTTGTGTTATGTGTTTTTCTGCTGTTATTATTTATTTATTTGCACTTCATTTTTCTATCAATTGGTATTAGAGCTCGGTGAAGGAGCGATTGGGAAATTGTGATAATTTCTAGAGAAAATGAAGAAGCAGGGAGCAGGGAATAGAGAGGGGGAAAGAGGAAGCAGGAGAAGTTCAAGTACCTCAATATTTATCCATGGCCACAATGAAAGGTTATAGGCAGGAGGATGATCCCTCATTGCAAGGCTGGAGGAGGTTGCGGGCAAGATTCAAGCCGCGAGGTAGTTGATACAGAAAGGCTTAGAGACGCCTACTTGTGGGCAAGGGAAGACTTTTGCAGATTGTTTCAGTCTTCAGTAGTAACTAAGGGTTTGTTGGAGAAGCTAAGGAAATATGTGGAGCATATAACTACTGGGCCCACAACTCAAGGACGAGGTCATGAAGATCACGCCCGTCTAGAAGCAAACCAGAGCAGGGAAGAGGATGAGATTTCAAGCCTTTTTCATGGTGGCGATAGCAACGGGCATGTTGGTCTGGGCATCAAGTGCAGCAAAGAAGTTGCCACCGCTATTATAGGGGCCTTGTTTTTGGCCAAGCTCTTTATCATCTCTATGAGGCACAGTTATTGGGGGAACAAGATTGGGAAGGTGCATACTGTGTCATGTAAGGTCATGGGCATACGTGGATCCATCACTGTCAGGATGGTACCTACCCCCGAGGGGCTAGAATTATGGTCGCCCATGTGCCTAAGAAGGTCCCACACTTTGCTGGGATTGACGATGTTTATGGAAGGTCAGGCAGTTCATGGTGCCTTGTAGTGGAGATTCAACCTTCATAGAGAAGTTTGGGGTGCCATTTGTGATGGTGCCTTGTTGGTTGGAATGTTAACGAAGTGACATGAGTAATGCGCTCATTCCAGGTATGCATTCATCCAGACATTGTTCATGCAATGGGAGTTTTGAGCAATTCGATGGATGCATTGATGAAGAAAGTATAATGGGAGAAATAATGGGAGAAGTTCAAGCATGTGTGCAGCTGGAATGTTAACGAAGCGACGTGATGAATGCACTCATTCTAGTTGTGATGGAGGTTTTGGTGTTTGGCTTTCAAAATGAAATTGGATTTCTCTCGATATTGTCAAGATATGACAATGGGAGAGAAGTAGGGGAATGCCTGATATGTTGCAGCAGCTGTTGGACTTCAAGTGGGAGATTGTTGGATATATGAAGCCCAACGGACATTTGTCCCTTCAGTTTCCTTTGACCATTCACATTTCCTCTTGAAGGCATATTATATATTTGTTGTTGTATTGTATTGTATTGGAGATGTACAAAGATTAATAAAGATATTTCCCCCTGCTTCCCATGGATGTAGCCTTTATGGTGAACCACGTAAACTCTTTGTGTTATGTCTTTTTTCTACTGTTATTGTTTATCTATCTGCACTTCATTTTTCTATCATCTCTCACTGAGGTTTTTACTCTTCGTTTGATCACCGACTCCGATGTAATAAAGATTGAATGTGGATAGCATCAAAAGTTTAGAAGCTGATTGAGAGGATTTTGGCTTGCATGCCCCCTCCAAGCTTCCTCAAGATGTGGGTAGTGTGCCGCCACTGGTATAGTCTCATTTTTCCAATAGCTTTCTTGTAGTGTGCGTGTAGGGTGAGGGGCCTTTGGATGGAGGGCTCTCTCTATGACCCTTGCTTGCTCCTGGTTTAGATCTCACCTCTCCTCTCTACCCTCTATGTTCTTCGTCATCGCCTCCATGGGCGGCCTCCTCTACTGTCTATGCAAAATGGGGGCTTTGAAACAGGGTATGGACATCCATCAAACCATAAAGGATAGAGGAATTTTGTTAGATGTAGTTGCAACAGCCCAGGTAGATATGTATGCAAAAAGTTTTTTGAAATGTCACAAAAGCTTTAGGAATGGTCGGGCTTTCTACTTAGGTAGAGCCACACCACCACGAAAAAAAAATTATTTGGAATCTTCGACAACACGAGACAATTATTCATATTTACATGGGAAAATCTTAAATCTTCATATACTAATTACTAAGTCAAGTTGTGGCCTCCACTAATGGACAATTTAAAGAAGGTGACATTGTGCTGGGGTTTTCTGATGTTGCTCAGTATGCAGTGCTCTTTGGATCAGGGCTCACAAAAATTAATGTTTATGTGGCTCCATTGCCCCATTACTTGGGACTTCTAGGTAAGTTATATTACTGACTCTGAGTTGGGAATAAAATAGTATGGGGTTTCTAAGGATTTTGAATTTTTGTTTTGGTGAGAATAGGTTCTTCTAGGTTGACGGCATACATTGGGCTAATGAATATTGGAGAACCTAAGCTCGAAGAGCAAGTATTTGTTTCTACACCAGTAGGTGCAGTGGGGCTTGTTGTTGGGCAACTTGCTAAAATTAATGGTTGTCATGTTGTTGGTGCCACAAGTAATGATGAAAATGTAGGTGATATTCAATATGAACCTTATCACCGATTTCTTTAAACTTCAAATGCCAGGAGGGTACTTGATATAGCTTTGGGTTTTTCTGGATTGCAATCATGGTGCCATGTTTATGTTTTCTTTTAGCTTTTAACCCATAAATGTTCCTATTTTACTTAAGTTATATTTCACTTTATTGAGGATGTACTAGACGCTCCTTGGTGTAGACGGAATTACAAAGGTCCGGTTTACTTTCGAGCTTTGATTACAAGATCTGAACCCACAAGGCTTATCTTATGTCAAATAGACATTTTAATTTAAATCAAATCTGACTGTCATGTTTAAGATATGCGAACAATTATTTTGATATTTTAGTTCATTTGCTTTATATTGATTGTATCATATAAATGGAACTGAATCTCTACCTGGCCTTGTAAGATTTTGGGTGTTCTTATGTACTCTGTGAAAGTAAATTACCAAAATTTCAAAATACAAAATGGCAAGCCACAAAACAGCCAGTCAGTAAACTCAATTGCAAATCAAAATTTGGAACTATGTTATTATCTTCCATCTGAAAATTTTATTTTTCTTAGATCCATAACTAAGCACTTTATGTTTTGAAAAATGGAACTTGGTCTATTTAATCTTTTCAAAAAAGAGTTATGATATAGTGTCCACTTTCAGTTCTTTAGGATTTGATTGGTAAATTAATTTTGTAACTCTATTTTCTGGTCCAAAATTTAGGGGCTGGTCAAGAAAGGGACATAGTTTTGTACCTATTATTTTATGGTTCGTCTACCAAAATTTCCATTTATGTTTGTTAGAGATTTAACCAAGAACTGTCAGAGATTAATTTTTCTAACTTTAAAGGAGCATAGAAAGATGAGATAGAAAAAATTACATTGTGAATGGAACACCTTGTGTAATGATGTGAAGGTTGAATGGTAGGACAACATATATTGCTTGCTTTAGTAATACAGAGAAAGGAAGAAAAGGTCCTTCCAAGGTATATGATGCATGGTGACCTGTTAACCAAGCTTTGCTTAGATTGGAGGAAAGCTAACAAAATTTGAAACCGCCCTTTACTAGTTGTTTACTTACTCAAGGTAGGTAGGAAGGCATCATATGTGCTACGTGATATGGGGCATACTAGCTCACCCCTCTCTAGATTTGAATCCATGTCTCCCCTACCAAAGAGAAGGATAATATTTATATAGATGTAGGCATGGCCACAACAATATAACGAATTTAGAATTGCTTTTTTCCTTCAAATAAGACATTGTTGCTCAAATCCGTTCTTAAAAATCTGATTAGAACTATGATAGAAAGCAATGGTACCATGCATTACAATTCCCAATACCAAGAGAATATATTGGTACCATGCATTGCAATTTAGTATATTGTTATACTGGCCTAAAAATGAACTTTAATATAAGCATTGGAGAACATTATGACAAGAGAATTTTTTTGTGGCCATTATAAGAAACACATTTTTAAAAATTAGTCAGAGAAAAAAAATCACAACATAAACAATGATCCTCTTACCACTCTCCGGTGGTGATAATTTAATTTGCAGGTGAAGGTGCTAAAAGAATAATTTGGATTTGATGATGCCTTCAATTATAAATCAGAAACAGATTGGGATGCAACTTTGAGCAAGTAAGGTTTGAACATACACATCTCTACTTCTGCATGGATAGTTTCATTACATGATTTACTGGCTTGTTGGAATATGGTAATCACTAACAATGGTGTATATGAGGAGTAGGTACTTCCCAATAGGGATAGACATCTACTTTGAGAATGTTGAGGGAGGATGCTGGAAGTTGTTCTCAACCACATCAATATGAATGCTCAGATCCCTGTTTGTGGAATGATTTCTCAATATAATAAGGTAATATTCCTATTTATAGGTATGGCAATATAATTTAGGCTTTTCATTCTCATACATAGGAATGGTGCTATTTTAACTTAGTTCAACATCTATTTCGTGGTATGTTTAGGGATTAGATTGATTAGTTGGTGATGACATTGTATTTTATAGGCTTTCAACAAAGTACAAGACATGCCTTGCAAGAGCAGATTAAATCATTGACTTAATTCAGTAATGTTTAGGGGAATAGAGAATGGATGCCTTAAATTCACTGACATAATTCCATTAATGGTTTAATCTTGTGTGAGCTAAAAATTACATCAATAGGCACTCTTATACTTGGAAGAAAGCATCTATATCCTCTGGTAGTTTATTGTTGCATTTCTCTTATACCTGGAAGAAAGCATCTTATCCTCTAGTAGTTTATTGTTACATTTTGTGCTCCTAAATCTGCCTATGAATGTAGAGATCTTGGTATTTATGCCAAGAATTGCTTCTATGATGTTTGTGAATTTTCAAAATGTTGTCTACAGTTCGCATCCAAAGACAAACCAAAGGAAGGCATTTTATCCTTTGCTGGGGTCCATTACTGTATTTTCTACACCTTTAAAACTCTTTATAAGTGCATGGTTTCCTGTATATTGTTGTCGATTCGCTGGCATAATCTTCTTCTAACTGCCCAACTATGTGACTTGTGTTGTCAGTGATTTTACTGTAGGAATCTTTAGTATGATTTCTTTTCGATAAAGCTGGTTTTTCCTGCTACTCTAGTCTTTGTTTATTGTTCTATGTTGTTCTTGTCGCTTTAGATGAATAAAGAAAATGCTGAATTATTGAAGACCCACAATCTTATTGACATTGATAAATATATAGCTTATTTGATTGCCCATTAACTGATATTTAAATTCCCTTCATATGAATCCAAATTGGGACGAAGAGCAGGCAGAGTTAAGTTTATGGTTTTGTGAGAAAATGCATAATATCAGTAAATGTTTCGTAAATAGATAAATATGATTTACTAAAAATCTTTATGATTAAGCAAGTCTTTAGGCTTTCTGAAGCGTCACTTTATATGGCGAGTGTCTAGAGCCAATTCATCACAACAAAACACAGTTATGATTGTGGACGTAGATTGGGATGGATGATAGATTTCATTTGATTTTGAATGTGGATTGGAATGGATGAAAAGTTGATTTGATATCAAAATGAATTTGAGCTCATATAAATGTTAATGGTAATGAATGGGATTGGAGGTGATTAGGGTTGGCTTTGGGTTTGATTTTCAGTGGATAATTAAGGGATGAAGACAATAGGATCATTCAATTTGATTGAGATTATTACTATATTTTAGGATAGACAAAGGAGGGGTTGGGTTCTTAAGTCAGATTTTAGTTTGATGATTTTATTAGGATAGAGGAAGGAAGACGCAAATTTGATTGAGTTTTTGATAGATTTAAGGACTTGATCTTGATTTTGGGGATTTAGTTAGGGGTTATGGCTGGACTAGATGATTTGCATAAGGATGAGTGGATGGTAGTTGATTAAGACTATCTAGATATGAGTTTGCTTGATTTGTCTTCAATTGTCTATGGTTTTAAATATATTTGAATTTGTGATTGGGGTTAATGTAACCAAAATTAATCAAATTTGCAGAAAGTACAAATGATATGAACCCTAGGATTTAAGCAAGCATCAACCCAAATGATATGTACCCTAGGATTTAAGCAGACATCATTTGTATTTTCTCTAGATTTGATTAATTTAGGTAAAATCCTAGGGTGTCGTTGTTTTTGTAGTGTTCAACTTATCTTTTTTTCTGTTTTTGCAGCTGCATCTCAGTCTATAAGTGTAAATGCTTCTTCATCTGACATGAATTTTTGGATCATAAATGGCAAGTGAAGCTCTAAATACTTGTAAATGTTTGTGGAAGAGACATATTGGTATAATAGCCTCGTGTTGAGCCCACTTGTACCAACACACATTTGGTCGCCATTGCCTAAAGTTTTGCAGACATGGTTGCTGAATTGCATTATTGGCTTCAATAATGCAAGTGATAATTTTTGAGTAAAAATCAATTTCCCATTTATTAATAAACAAATTTAATAGATAATTAACTACAATGTCTTCGGTGTACCTATTTCACCCCAAGGTGCGATTGCTAGTCATATCTTCTCATGAAAATTTAGTTTTAACTTTAGTTTCTAAGTTTAGATCTAGACTTTAGATGTCCATTACATGATTTCATGCAATATTTTATTTTTATTTTTAAAAAAATTTCATAAGACGTATTAATTTAATGTTTTATCTTTTATTTTTTAATAAGAATTAAAATTAATTTTATTTTAATAATTAAAATTTATAATTATTTATATATTTAATTAATAAGTCTCTCATTCTTTATATTTATTAATTTTTAATATCCTCGTGCAATATTAAATTTCAACTATAATTCTGAACATTTAACTCAATTATTGTATGATTTCATGCAAATTTCAATTTTTCTAAATTTATTTATAAATTCTTTAATTAATTTTCTTTTTAATTTAAAAAATATTTATTAATTACTTATTTAATTTATCTCTAAATTTATTTATTTAATAATCATACAAAGTTTTAATTTTTAAACTATTCATAAATATTTATAAGATAATAATATTTATTATATTAATATCATCATATATAGACTTATTCACTAACCAAAATAAATAAATAAAATAAAGAATCTTTATTTATATATGTTTAGGAACAAACTTAATTTAGCTTTATTTTGCAATAATGATCTTGGAGTTTTTTTAATTTTAATCTATTTACATATTTTATCAATTAGATTTTTATATTAATAATGATTTATATATATTAATAATATTTATTATAAGTAATATTTACAAACATTGAGGAAGGATGTGCGAGGGCTCTTCCGACATTGCTCGCAATGGTGACAACCCTGCTCCGATTGTGTTTGGGGATGGAGCTCCTTGTGGCGATAAGACACAAAGACGGTGAATTGCCCTCTCTTTGCATCTCCCTAGTGAAAGGCGCGGTGGATGGTTTGTTGTGGTGGGTGTGGAACAAAAGAAGTATAACCTCCATTCGAGGGCTTCTCAAGACTTGATGTCGACTGTTCCTACTCACACCTCTGAGCCTTTGGTGGCGATTGTGGAAGGGGCTGCTTCTAGTGTCATGCCTAATGTCGTTGATGGGTGTTGAAATAGGGCGAATCCTTATCATGAATGCTCAGAGTTTTGCCAAAATCTTGTTTTGTGGGTTAACCCTAAGTCTTTGAATGCTAATGAGGTTGGGGTTGCATCTAGTGTTGTGCCTTTTGTTTTTGTTGATGTGTGTCAGAACATGGTGAACCCTTATCATGAGTGCTCTGAGTTTTGTCGAACAGTTGCTTCTCTGGAGAACCCTAACATGTCTAGATCTTTGGTTCCCTTTGTTCCCTCTCCGCTACTTAATCAAGAGAATGATCCTCATTCTAGCGATGATTGTTTCTCCCTAGGAGATTCGATTGTCTCCTTTTCTAAGGTGTTAGTGGATTTTAGCACTTTTGGTGGTTGTATTGATGCTATTACAAAGGATTTGGGTGTTCAGTCGGTTGTTCTGAGATGTCTACACAAGTGTCCTTTGGTGTCCTCTATTATTGACTGGATCAAGGACACCTGGAATAATTTGTCTCTCTTTTGTTGAATATTTGGATTTTGGTTTTTTTCTGGTAACCTTTTGTTTTGCGGAGGATTGTAATTTTGTCTTGTAGAAAGGGTCATGGTTTCTGGGGCATTTTGGGCTCTTTATTTTGCTTTGGTCACCTTTCTTTGACCCGACTTCTATGAAGATTACTCTTATTCTGGATCAGGGTTTACAACCTACCTTTGGTTCTTCAAAATTTGGATTTTCTTAGCAATATGATCAATCAAGTGGGGTCCTTTGTCAAGCTAAATTCAGACGAGGTGGATTCAGATCATATATTCTACAAGGTGTGTGCTATGGTGGATATTTCTAAACCTCTCTCTCATTCTATCTAGATCCACTCTTCGCATGGTGTTTGGACTCAGTTTTTAAATTATGAGGGCTTACCCTTCCGTTGTTTCCATTAGAATAAGCTTGGACAAATGATTGAAGCTTGTTCCCTCAAGCGTTCTATTGGGGTGAGGAATTTTTGCTTGAAAAAGTGGATCAAAAAGGGTAGTGCCCCTAACTCAGAGTTCATTTGGAGGAATCATGGTAAGTTCTTCGATCCTCCCCAGGTGTCGGAGCTGGCTTTGGATCAACAAGTGGTTCACCCATCTCTGATTTTGGAATAGCAGGTGGGTCCTTCTTCTCTTCCTATTTACCCTGCTTATGAGTGCCCTTCTAATCCTCTCTCTAGATCGGAGGATGATGAATCTAAATCTGATGGAATTTTCCCTTTCATGGAGGACTTGGATGGACAATTTCTAGAATTTTATGATGATTTCTCTCTGGATCCCCCCAAGAAGAAACTCAAGATTTCTCAGGTTTCATGTGGCAAATCTAAACCTGACTGTGGTTTATAATGAAAGGCTGGGAGGAAATATACTGCGGAGAAGATTCACACTAAAGGCTTAGAAGCGGTTGAATTCGATTCATAGCGGACTTTGGAGATGCTTCTCTTTCGAAAATAGTGTAGGGCCAACTCTGTCGTTGTGCTCTGCTTTTCCTTTTTTGGTATCATTGTATCAATTTTGTAAATTTGTTTTAGTCTTATTTCTTCTATAGGTCTCTCTTATTCTCCCCATGCTTCTCTTTTCTTCTAGAGACTCATGAAGCTTTCTACTCCTTCTCTGTGCTTTGGTAGTTCTATGTAATTTCATCATCTTTTAATAAAGGGAGTGGGCCCACATCCCCACAACTTATGTATCAAAAAAAATAAAATATATTTATTATTTTACTATCAATACATATAATACTCAATTTATTCACAAAGTAAAATATTTATTTTTTTCAATTATAATTTTTAAAAAATAAATAAAGCAAACATATTGCACAAAATGGAGAAGTATTTTTATCAAACAAAAGATAGTCAGTCTTTTTAATTTATCATTTTTTAAGCTTTACTATCCACATTTAAATGCAAATTACTAATTTTATTCATTTTTAGACATACACAAAGCATACACTCACAAAACATACTTGACCAAACTATATTTAAAATGCAAGGTAAGTGGATCTACGTGGTGTGTGCAAGATTTTTATTATACCCATCAATCTCAATCGTCTAAACACGCCTACCTCAACCATGTTCTCATCTTCAACATATACCTGCACTCATTTACACTTAATTTTTGTTAATAGCATTAGCCCATAAACCATAATCGAAGCATATAGAAATTAAACTCATAATCATAACATGATAACTATTTAAATTTAATTTCTATGCATTTAGATTAACCATCAGTTTAATTTCAATTTAAATTTCAAGTATTAAAGACAATCATCTCATTTAAATCATATTTATCCATAATCATAACATGTCCAATCAATATTCTCAATCAATTCACTTTAATTACCAATTAATTTTATGCAAGAAATTATGAGATGTGACATGAGGAGTGTAAGGAACTATGTGTTTATGTTGAATACCATGCTCACTACAAAAATCTTGAAATACCTTGTTCACATACTCTTCCCCATTATCAATGCATATTTATTGAAGAGAAATACCTAACTACTTATCCACAAATGCTTTGAAGGTCTTGGAAGTGGTGAGAACCTCACTCTTATACTTAAGAAAGTACACCCATGTGCATCATGAGAAGTCCTCAACAAAGGTGAAGAACACACACTTAGCCCTTGAAAATGGAGTTAGAAATGACATGTAAGATCACCATGGATGAAATATAGGGGTTCCTTAGCACAAGTAGTCTTACCCTTAGGAAAGGGATCTTGATGATATTTTTGAAGAACACATCCTCAAAAAAACTTCCTTTATGCACATGAAATCATATGAAGAACAACCACCAAATCCTATGTGCTCAAATTCTAAAGACTAGTATTTCAAATGACCAAATCGTTCATGCTAAATCATGCTCAATGAATCAACATGTACTATAAGAGATGAACTTGATGAATACTCAAATCCATAAAAATATACTAATAGTGTTCATGATCAACTTTCCCTAAAGCAATGAATTTCTTAGGATCTTATAGTTGTTGAATAACCACATTATAGGGAACAAATTTAATTATCTTCCCATCCCTAGAATGATAAATTTTCTATATGGAGAGAAGTGTAGACACCCAAAATAATATCTAATTAAATAAATACTTGTTATTTATTTAATCTAACCTACTTCCCTTATCCTAATAATTAATTAATTAAATATTTATGATTTGTTTAATTAATTTCCCCATTACTTCTATCCACCACCCTTAGTTAAATAAATCATTTATTTAATCAATCCAACCTTTACCCTTATTCCTCTAAATCTTCTAATATCATTTAGGTTAATTAATCATTGAATAATTAACCTTATACACTTCCTAACCATCATTAACCCATTCTCCAACATTTAACTCCATCCAAGTTAATAAACCCTTGGTTTATTAACTCAACTCATCCTCATTAAATCAATTAATCTTTAATTAATTCATCTAACCATCATCCCTAATCCTCATTACCATTATTCCTTAATTTTAAATTCTTGCATCTCACCTACCTCCACTAACCTCTTACATAAGCCACTCTATGAGACACCCTACCTCTTACACACACTCCCCCCCATCACATCTCCTCCTTCTTATGACACTTTTCACAAGGCTAATCATTCTTCATTCCTTGATCCAAATCTTATCTTTATTTTAATCTCATCCCTCCATCAACTAATCATTCCTAGCCCTTGGTTCATCTCACCAAATTTCTATATGATGAGGCCTTGGCTCTCATTCTTCACATCCACATTCACCATAGCCTCATGCTATCCAAATACTCATTGAATCTATTCTATGCTACCATCATGCTGCCCAAATATTGAGAAACCACATCCATTATCATCAAGTTTGAGAAAATCTGCAAGACATGGGTGCATCTTGTGAGCTCATTCCACGAGGAGGAGACCAATGAAGGTATAATATTATTTGTGTATTCCTTTATGTGTTTTATCCATTTTCCTTCAACATCATATTTATTTTTCTTCATTTTGGCATGCTTGATGGTTATCCCACCCCTTTTCTAATGTTTCATTAAGTTTTGGTGTTGAAGGTTCCATTTTCAGACAAAAATTGCAAATCTGGGCCTTTATTGCCTAGAAAGGAACCTTTTTTTTAGCATAAGCATAGATTTTTCATAAATTTGTGCCCTTATCTCTACCTCACAAAACTATGCCTATGTTGTGGTGCTTATGCAACCCAAAACTACACTTCTATTTTCTAGCAATTTTCTATGATTTTAACTTAGATTTAAGGTCTTTTTGACTTCTCCTGGCTTGTTTTGCATATTTTAATCATTATAACAATATATTTCAATATCATTCATCATTTGCATGCATAAACTAGGTCTTTTAGGGTTTGGAAAGATTATGGTTCTTGTAAAGTTTTTAGGTCACCTAGGGTTTTGCTTATTTTGAGATCTTTTGACCCTATAATCTGACATATTTTTCCAAGATCTTTATGTTTTCAGGTATTTTACATGCTCATGTACCTGATTCCTTAACTAGCTTGGTGAAAAAATCCCTACTTTTGACTCTCGAAGGCTGTTTTCTAGCCCTATCTATGAAGTTGTGCCTCTGTTTTAACACAAGCACAACTTTATGCATAAATTTGTTCCTTTGGCTTAGGGGTCATATTTTAGGGTTTATATGGGTGTTTTATACATATAATCAATTTTTTTGGGTCATTAATTACATTTTTAGGTTGTTTCCTTAAGTGGTATATGAAAAACATCATATTTTGACCTCCACACCCCCTGCACCCCCTATCATTGGGCTAAGTGTGCCAACCCACCATTACAAAAAGGGATTTAATTTTTTAAGGATATTTTCATGCTAAAATTCATTTCATGTGATCATTTTATCATTTAACCCCTCATGGTGCAACTTGAAAACACTTGTCAAAGGTAAAATTCATCAAACTACTAACATATTTCTTGCAAATTTGCTTGTCCAAGATTCTATTTTTCCACTAATCTAGGCAAATTTGATTTCTTTAGGTTAATGATTTTTTTTTTATGTGTCTTTAAGTGAGTGGTGTGTATGCTCTCCTCTTGCACCTAGTGTGATCTTGAGGATCAAAAACATCACTTACTCTTTTTCTTTTCTTTTTTATCCTAAAAAACCCAACGTGTGTATGCTCTCCCCTTGCACTTCATGCAATCTTGGGTGATCAAAAACACTTGGATCATTCCTTTTAGGGGTCTTGCCTAAGAATTTCATCACCCTAGGTGTTGACCTCAACTCTAGTGTTCTAGTGGAGTAGAAAGAATGGGAGGTGAATTGAAAGACACCTCTCTTGGAAGTGGAATCTTGTTAATCTAGGATAAGCCTCCAAGAACTTTATACCTTGGAGAAGTGAAGGTGGAGAGTGGGTTACCCTCTCCCCCTGATTGTTTGGAATTATTCCCTTTCATCTACAGATTTTGGCCTCACATATGCTTGAGGTATTTGGAGGACTCCCTAGAAGCCTTGTGTATCATTGATTAAGACCCTTCTATCATAGCTTAGTGCAGTGCAAGGGATGTGTATCACACTCTAAAGTTACTCACCATATGGATACCTTGAGATGAGACAAAAATCATTAGCTTAGCATAAGCTATATGTAGCTTTTTGGGAAGAGGGTGATTGAGTCATCCTTCTAGTCCTAGAGGCCCCTACTTGTCCTCTCTTGCAAAGACAAGAATTTAAACAACCATTTAAGTGTCCCTACATTTGAGTCGAAGGAGATTCCAAGTTTTGGGACTACACTAAGTTATAATCCCACTTGAATAATTTTAGGCTTGTGCAAGTTCTTGGTGTGTCTTCTTGTGCTAAACCAGTGAATGCCTCTCTTCCCATTTTCCTCCTAGCCACTTTGTTTGTTTGTGTTATTTTAATTCTATCTCCTAGTCAAGAAATAAAAACCTTCACCTCATCTCAACCAATTCTCCCCATCCTATCCATCCTAATCATCCCTTTTTCATCTTAATCGCCTTATCCTAATCTTCTCATCTTAATCCCCTATTCTCATTCTAATCATTCCTCCTAATCCTAATCATTCCCCATCTCATCATAACCATCCCTTCTCATCATAATCTTCCCCCATTTTTTATCCCAATCATCCTTCATCCTAATCATCCCTTCTAATCCTAATCATTCTAATCACCCATCTTGTCCTAATCATCCCTTTTAATCCTAATCATTTTAATCACCCATCTTGCCCTAATCATCCCCCAACCTATATCCAATCCATCCCTAATCCATAATTTAGGATTATAATCTTAATTTTTCTAATCCATTTGAGGTCCTAATCATTATCCTAACCATCCTCCATAATCCACATCGAAATCCTTCTTTCTTAATCCACTTCCATCATTTATCCATCATCATCCTTAATCCTTCACTATCTTCCTTAATTCGCATCCTTCATATCATCTTAATCCAATCCTATTATCAACATAATCCCATTCCAACCAAATCCTAATCTAGTCCATCCATCCTCATCCAAATTCAATCAACCATTATCCATTTATCCATCTCAATCAAGCATCCAATCCCCATCCTTAATCAAAACCATCATTTGAACATCAATATTTGGTTAAGGACTTAATATCCTTCATACCACATATCCTTTCATCATCATCATCCAAAACATTTATCCACAGAACCTATCTTTATCCAATATCATCCATTTAAAATCCAATCTCCCAATAAAAAATCAATACCTTAATTTGATTCCATCTTTGATCCAAGCTTTCTTAAGAAAATTAGCCTATCGTAAGTATAGTTATCAAATCTAATCAATCCCTACTTAATATATTTGCCTATCTTAAGTAGAAATCAAATCCAATCAACTCTTTCTTAGGAACGTTAGTCTATCTTAAGTATAGAGAATCATCCTTAATCAAATCAAATCATTTTAAGGTCTTTGAATTTGATCCCCAAATTAAATCACATCCTCCATATTCATCCTCATATCATATTCTTCTTGTAAACATCTAAATTCGATCACTTCCATAAGATCAAAACCGTCTACTCTATCTATCTATGTCATTAATATTGATTAAATAATTTATTTAATCATTATTTCATTTTTTGCCTAAGGTTCCTAAATTATGTAATTGAATAAATTAAATACTTTACCTTACATATTTTCTTCTCTAAATTAAATAATAAGACAATTTATTTAATTTAGTCATTCAAGACCTATTTGGATTAAAACCAATTTTTAATCCCTCTTTTTCTCTCTCCTTGTCACATTCTCCATAATCCTCTTTTAATCTGGATTAAATTAATTAATTTGTGATTAGGATGTGCACCACTTAATCAAGATTAGTGTCACATTCTCCATAATCTCCCACTTTCCTCTAATCTCTCATTAATTATCATAATCCTATGTTTGCACAACCTTAATCAAAATCATTAACCATATTTGACATACCTTTTCTGGTCAACCTTTTCACTTGCCTTTTTTGGCCTTGACTCTCTTTTACATATGAATTTTTAATTCACATTTATTCACCCAAGGCTCCTCTCTTCCCCATGTGAATTTTTAATTCACTTTTATCTTTCCAAAGTCTACCCTACCCCCATGCAAAGTTCTAGAAGGCTTGACTTGTCACTTTACATGTACCAAGGACTTCTAGAACCTTTGACTTGTCACATCACCTACATGTGACAAATCTCCAACTTTTTGGAGACCCTCTTTTATCCAATAAACTCTTCTAAGAATGTGAATTTTTAATTCATATTTATTTCTCCAACCACTTCCCCTTTTCTCATGGAAATTTTTGAGGAATTCTAAAATTCCTCAAATGTCTCTATTATGCTCATTTGGGGACAAGAAGTTTCTTTTTGAGGAAATCCTCTCATCCCCCAAAGTACCTACAAGGTACTTGTCCTTCATCCACCTCATGTACTTCTCTTCCACCTCATTTCCACATCACCCCACCCTAGGCCATCTCACATTCCACATGTCAAGATGTGAGGGTTTGCGAGTCCTCAACTCACTATAGCCCTTCATCTTAGCTTTGTTGGATCAATCTCAACCGTTGAATTCTCTAGAGAATTCAAATTATCTTATAAATACCCTCTCATTTCTCTCATTTTAGGAATCAATCTTTTGCTATCAAAAATCTTGCAAAATTGTCATTTGAACTCTCATCCTCCATAAGCTTTTAGTATCACACCATTACCATATCTCCATTCATCTTGCATATCATTTTGCATGTTCAATTTAGCTTGTCATCCAAGGAGCACACAAATCTTCAAAGATCAAGGGCCAACCAAAGAAAGAACAACATGAAGGTATAATCAATCAATTTATCTCATTTTTCTTTCATGTTTACCATTTTTTAGGCTAATCATTGAGGTGTCCTCTTTTGTGTTATTCCTTTTTACTACATCATTAGTTGTTTAGCATCTCACATTAGGAAAATAGCATTTTAGGAGATCACATTTTTGGCACGCCCGATGGGACCCACAAACGGGTCTCTTTACTTTACGTTTGTTGTTGTTTAAGTTGTTTGTAGATTCAAGTCACAGAGGGGTGGATTTGCCCTGCAGAGGGGCAGAATTTCACTCTTAGGCGTTGCAGAGGGGCGGATACGCCCTCCTGTTCTGACGTTTTTTGACATTTTTCACTGCAGAAGTGCGAATACACCCTCCTTTTCTGATGTTTTCTGACAATTTTCACTGCAGAAGTGTGGATACGCCCTCCTGTTCTGATGTTTTTTCTAACAGTTTTCATTGTAGAAGTGCGGATACGCCCTCCTGTTCAGACATTTTTTTTAACACTTTTCTACAAAAGTGCGGATACGGCCTCCTGTTCTGATGTTTTCTAACTATTTTCTGCAAAAGTGCGAATAGGCCCTCCTGTTTCGACGTTTTCTGACTATTTTTTGCAGAGGAGCGGATACGCCCTCCTGTTCCGACATTTTTTAAAAGTTTTCTACAGAAGTGCGGATACACCCTCCTACTCCAGCATTTTTCACTGCAGAGGGGCGGATTTGCCCTAAACAGCACATTCGGGAAGGTAAAAAAGTTGCATTTTAGCTTCGTTTTTGCCTCTATTTTTTCTTGTTTGGAGTTCTAACCCTCTAATCCTATTTGTTGGTGGGTGAAGTCAAATTTCTTGCTGATACTTTGCAATTTTTATTTTTTTTGTTAAAATTCACAAAGGGCAAAAAGATAAAACAACTAACATTTGCTTGCAGAGCCTTTATTTTATTGAAATTTTAAAAGTTTTCCTTACTGTTTTATCTATTCACTTAGTATAATTAGGGGGAAGTAATACTTTTTGTTTGTTATGTCTGTTTTTCTTTGTGTTATCCTAAGGGGGCATTATTTTGTTTTCATCTTCCCCTTGCACTTTGTGCGGACCAAGGGGGTAGTTGGAAACGATTAATGTCCTCTTCTTAGCAAGACCTGCTTGGGGATTTCATCACCCCAAGGGACAATCCCAACCATGCATACCGGCGGGGTATACAAAGGGGGAGAGCCAAAGTTGTACCCCAATCTAGTTGCGTCATAATTGGCGGAACGACGAAGCTAGGGTGATAGCTAGATAGACATGAAGAGTTGGTCTGAGCCTTTCAATATCTCGCTGGGGTTTCTGACTCACGCTTGTCACAAACTAGTGTTCACAATTGTGCCTCACATATCGAGTGTATATTGAGGACTCCCTAGAAACCTTGTTCATCCTAGAGTAAGACCTTTGTTGGCCATACCCCTTAACACTAATCATAAGATTGTGTTTGTTCAAAGTGTCTTTCTGTGAAAAACCAGTAAATTTTTATAAGTTAGCCTCATTGAGTCATTTCAAGTCCTTGCCATAATCTCATCATCCAAACCAAGTCACGGTTTTCCTACAGAGGGGCAAAATTTCCCCCATGTTCCAAAATTTTCCACTATAGAAGTGCGGATACGCTCCCCTATTTCAGCATTTTTTATTGCAGAAGTGCGGATACACCCCCTGTTTTAGAATTTTTCACTGCAGAAGTGCGAATACGCCCTCCTAATCCACTATTTGACTGCAGAAGGGCGAATACGCCCTCCTGAACGGACAGTTTCATCCATTTGACCATTCCAAACCTCCGTTTAACCACTCTGAGTCTCCATTTGACCGTTTGATCATCCCAAACACTTATTTAACCAATCCAAACACTCATTTAACCATTCCAAACCTCCATTTAACCACTCTAAGTCTCCATTTGACCGTTTAACCAATCCAAACATCCATTTGACCATTCCAAGCCTCCATTTAGCCTTTCTAAACATCCATTTATCACATTCACATTGATCATTTCACGATTTGGGAAACCCATTCTACCATATTACCATGTGACCTAAACATTTGCACTCTCCAAAAAGATCATTCCATCAAGACATCTTCCATTTGCGTTCATCATCATCTCTCAACAGAAAATCCCTTAAACCTTTTTTTAGGAGTTATCTCCCGAATTGACCAAAGCATTAAGTTTGATCGTTATCCTACATATCAATCATTGTCTTCAACCTAATCAACCCGCTTCTATCTTGAGGTGGATTTGTGTTGCAAGTCAATATCATTGGCCCAAATCAATCCCCTTCTATCTCAAGGTGGATTCAATGTCATGATCATTGATTTAACCAGTTTAATATAATCAACCAACGTATTTAAGTCACCTAGGGTGGTTTCCAAATTTGGTTTAGGATCCTTTCCATCAAATCCAATCCTCATCCAAATCATCAAATTGATCATCAAATCATCATCATTAATACACAATCCAATCCAAATCATCATCAATCCAATTGATCCAATCAAATCCAATCCTTATCCAATCATCAAATTAATTGATACATCATCAATTAATACACAATCCAATCCAAATCATCATCAATCCAATTGATCCAATCCAATCCTTATCCAATCATCAAATTAATTGATACATCATCAATTAATACACAATCCAATCCAAATCATCATCAATCCAATTGATCCAATCAAATCCAATCCTTATCCAATCATCAAATTAATTGATACATCATCAATTAATACACAATCCAATCCAAATCATCATCAATCCAATTGATCCAATCCAATCCTTATCCAATCATCAAATTAATTGATACATCATCAATTAATACACAATCCAATCCAAATCATCATCAATCCAATTGATCCAATCAAATCCAATCCTTATCCAATCATCAAATTAATTGATACATCATCAATTAATACATCATCCAATCCAAATCATAATCAATCCAATTGATCCAATCCTTATCCAATCATAAAATTAATTGATACATTATCCAATCCAATTGATCCAAACAAATCCAATCCTTATCCAAATCATCAAATTGATCCATCAACCAATCTGAATCAATCAATCCAAATCATCACCTAGATCATCCTTGGAAGTTGCATCTTAAAATCACTTAGTTGTTTTACACGTTCATGCCTATTCACAAACAATAAAGAAAATGGCAGACCAACAAACCCAAGGTTCCCAACCAAATTGCCCTCAAGATCCTAATAACATTCCACATGATCCCCATAATGGCATCTCATCTCAATCAAACATCGACATCCAGAATATCACACCACCCAGTAACGAAAACATGGTGAATCAACCCAAAGTCACCGTTGACGAATATCTTAGTAATCCCACCAATATCCAAATGACAGATCATCTCCTAAACGAACGTGGAGATAAGATCCTTTCCACCTTACTCATGAAGGGATTCAAACCACTGTCTAGTTTTGATACATCACAATATGCCCTTCCCGCATTTTTTGATCCACAAACCTTAGAAAATATTCCAGAGGGTTCCTACGTTCCTGAAGGTGCACCCGCTGAAAACCGATACCACCCCAAATTTGGAAATTTTGTCATCCATCAAGTCCAATAATATCCTCGTCTTTCGACCACAACATCTACTATTCCACCACCTAATCCTAATGATTCCCATACCTATGGAATGCCATCATACACCCCATCTTCTCCACCACTTCCTCCCCCATATTCTAATATTGAGGGCACACCTATACTTACCAATATGCTACCTCTTGCATTTCGACAACCTCCAAATAATCCACACCAATCCACCACACTACCAACACCACCACAACATACTACTACTGCTCTAGCTTCATCTCAACCCTTGCATCCACAACATACGCAACACACTACCGTTCCTACGCAACCATCACATCAAGTGGTGCAACCTATCTCACAACCACAACCACCATCACATCACCTTTTCATTGTCGCCCCCCAACAACAACATATATCATCTCACCCATCTCATCAACAACAACCACAAAAATGACCTCCACAACAACATGTGCATATCCCTACACAAACACACCATAATCCACTTACTAAGTACCTTTATCATCCCTCTAGCACATACACAGTTCCATCCCATCTCAACATGAATCCTCATTAGAATACTCAAAACCAAACAAATACCCAACGACCACCTTACAGTAATCCTTTGCAACCTCAACATCATCCCCACCAACAAACATCGAATCCATCCCCATATGCCACACAACAACCCACCATTGCACAACAATACCAATCCTATCTGCCTCACTTCCAACAACAACCAAATTATCAGCAGGGGGCACCTTACACTTCCTATTACCAACAACCATCATCACATCAACAAAGAGGCCCTACCTCCACATATTACCAAAATTATACACAACAACATGACCTGTCCCTCACTTCCTACTATCAACAACAAGTGGCTCCCACTCATCACAATCAATCATCCAACTATTAATCCACTTATAATCAACAAACACACTCCTATCCAACTCAAACCATTTATGATCCAACAAAGGTAGGGCCGTCCTCATCATATCCACAATACTATCCATACAATCAATCCACTTTGACTCCCACAACTCCCATCAATAAAGACTTGGAAGAAGTAAAAGCAACATTAAAGGACCTACAAGCTAGAGCAAGTAAACAAACATTCAACTTTGAGGACATATGTCATTATCCTTTTGATCCCTCCATCTCCTTGATTCCTTTTCCCAAATATTTTGATATACCAAAATTTGATAAATACAAAGGAACCAGGGACCCTAGAGCTCACCTTCAAGAATTTTAGGCCTATTGCCAAGAGTTCATGCATAATGACAATTATCTTATCTGACTTTTCCCTAAAAGTCTACAAGGAGTTGCCCTTAACTAGTTTATGGGCCTTGAAAAAGGATCTATCAAAACATTTGCACAATTATCCAAATAGTTTGTCTCCCACTTCTCTTTTAATCTAGAGAAGGATATTGACACACTTGATCTCCTAAAAGAAAAACAACGTGAGGGAGAGACCTTTGCAAGCTACTTGCAAAGATGGCGTGCCTTAGCCAGCAGGATGAAATCCCCACCATCAGAAAAAAGACATGGTCACACTATTTATCAAAAATTCCCACCCAGATATGGCTCATAACTTCTAGATCCATTGTATCACCACCTTTGTGATGCTTTTCAAGAAGGGCCCCATCTTGGAATGAGCCCTTGTTGCAAAGGGGCAAATCAAACATTTCAATTTTGATAGAGAGAAGTCCTTTGGGGATAAACATTGTTATTGGAATAGAATAAAAAATGATTTCAATGATGGTGTCACTGACACTAAACATGTTCAAGTAGCCACCACCACACAAAGATACCCTCCTCAACAACAACCGTCAGTCCAAAATGCCATATCTTTCCCCCAATGGGCACCATGACAACAATCCAACCAAAATAACCAAGGGGGAAACAAATGACAGTTCACTCAGTTGGGAGAACCCCTTAGCATGGTGTTTAACAAGCTTCTTCAAGCTAATTATCCCATCACATATCCTGTCACCAAACCTCTTGATACGTCTAAACCCAAACCATCTTGGTTTAAAGACAACGAATATTGTGAATTTCACAAGATTAAGGGACATACCCTAGATAAATGTCAAGGCCTAAAAACCTACATTCAAGGTCTCATCAATCGAGGTGAAATCCATGTAGATGCTAACACAACATCTTCATCCAATGCTCATGTCCAGATATATCAAAACGCCTTTCCTAACCACAATCAGGGTCCTAGTACTTCCAATGCTAATCCTGGATCTAGCAACAACAACAAGCAAGGTAACAACACTAATAACATCAATTATAAAAATGTGCCATACAATTACCAAGGTGTGGTCTCATATATAGATCAAGTAGAGCCACATGTATCCATGATACATGTCAAATGAAAAAAATCCACAATGTGTTGTTACCACTCAGTGAACTCGCATCACAGTCCCCGTAGCTCCTCCATCTACCCAACGGTCATCCATCAATTCACAATATAACATCCTAGACCACCTAGGTAAGACTACAACCCAAATATCCATCTTGGATCTGCTTAAGTCATCTCCCATGCATCAAGATATCTTGACTAAGGCTTTGCAAAGCACACAAGTGCATGATGACATTGACCCTACCCAATTCCAAACATTGGTAGGCAATCTCTCATCAACCTATTAGTTAGCCTTTAGCCAAAAATACATGCCACATCTTGATTCAAGCCACAACTGCCCCCTCCATCTCGAGGTTGGTGTAAATTTTCAAAAAGTAAAAAGGGTACTGGTAGATAATGGTTCGGCCCTAAAGCTTTGCACATTAAAATTCAGACAACAGGTTGGATACACCCAGGCTGATTTAAGAAGTCAAGTGATCACCATCAAGGCATATGATAACATAGAGCGAGATTCTGAAGGAATTATTTGCCTCCCTATTCAAGTGGGCCCTATTGTGCAATACATTATGTGTCATGTTCTAGACCTTGAACTTCCATACAACATCCTTCTTAGTCGTCCATGGATTCATTATATGCAAGTCATCCCATCCACCTATCATCAATGCTTAAAATTCCCATTTCAAGGAATGGAGGTTACCATACAAGCTAATCCCCAACCTTTTGAATATTGTCATGCCTTGGAAGCTTCCTTCCTGCATTCAAATTACTAACCAGGAGTGAAAATGGGTCATCCCCAACATCCGATTTTGACCCATCCACCAATACACTAAACACCTCATCTCCACCATCATCCACACCTGCTTCCACCGTCAACAAGGTCCAAATCATAGACAAGGGATGTGGCAAATATGAAATTCATACCACACTAAATGTGGAAACCATGCCACCCTCGCCCCGCACATATGGACAACCAACTCGGCCAGTACCAAAAGTTGAAGAAAAGACAGTTACACTCACCTCCAAGAACATGGGTTTGACAACATTCAATGATTTGGGATCCCTTCAAGATCAAATGGAAGAAGACATCAGCCAATGGGTTTATCGAGATGAACCTGAGCCCCCATATTCCCTTATAGAATAATTTCAAGAAGTTTATCCATGTGCCTCCAAGTTCATTGAAAAGTTTCATTACCAAGGCGAAGGCCTTGGCATAGAAGAACAAGGAAAATGCCATCCCATTGAGGCAACTACCATCCGACCAATAAATTTGGGTTTGGGTTATGATACTAAACATAAAGGTCCTGCAACATCCTCTAGAACTTCTAACAATGTTAGTGTTGACGATGGTTCCCTCGAAGACATACCAGAGGTAGAGTCCATCATACACATGTACGATGATTTGAATCACGTTGACCTCCCCGCCATGTTTGAATGCTTGTATGTTTTCACCATAACCTTATTCCTTAAACATCCTAAACTTATAGATCATGACCTACAAGGTAGTGCACCTGTCAACATATTTCCCTCAGAGGATACCTACGTACATCTCATGGGATTTGGGGAAGATGAATGCCCTAACCGCAAAAGTAAAAGAAACAAAAGAAAAATAGTTCATCAAGTGAAAACCTCACTAAGGCATTTTTTGACTGGGAAAAAGTAAAAACAAAGGGTGTATCTGACAGTGAAAACCTCAATATAGCACTGGAAGATGGGGACGTTCATCTTCCCCTTGTAGGAACACAAATATCTGAGCAGTCTTCTATTCTCATTAAAGAGACGCAAGAGGTAAATTTGGGGACAATAGAAACTCCAAGGATCACCTATGTAGCCAAATCTTTATCAGAAGAAGAAGATCTCACCATTATCCAAATTATCCAAGAAGGGGTTATCAACTTTGCATGGGCTTACTCTGATATGCCCGACCTAGATCCTAATCTTGTTGTACACCATTTGGATGTTTGTCCTGATGCCAAACCTGTCAAGCATAAGCTCTGGAAGATGCACCCATAGATAACACTATTAGTTAAAAAAGAATTGGAAAAGTTAGTACCCATTGATTATTCTGATTGGATTTCCAATATAGTACCTGTTGCTAAACCTAATGGAGACATCAAAATTTGCACAGATTTCTGGGATCTTAACAAATCCTGTCAAAAAGATGACTTCCCCTTGCCTAACATCGACATGTTGGTTGACATTACTACAGGACACAAGATGTTATCCCTTATGGATGGCTTCTCGGGCTACAATCAAATCTGAATTTCCCCTGAAGATCAACACAAAACCGCCTTTACAACACCTTAGGGTACCTTTTGTTACAATGCCATGCCCTTTGGCCTTAAAAATGCGGGGGCAAAATATCAACGAGAAATGATTGTTATATTCCATGATCTCATCCACGTTATCATGGAAGATTATGTTGATGACTTGTTGGGAAAATTTGAAACTAGAGAAGAGCACCCTGCCATTCTGAAAAAGATCTTCGAGTGCCTGAAACAGTACAAGCTAAGGCTAAATTTGAAAAAGTGTGTGTTTGGTGTCACGTCAGGGAAATTGTTGGGCTTCATAGTTTCCCAAAGAGGCATCGATGTTGGCCCTGCAAAAGTAAAATCTTTCATGGATATGCCTCCACCTAGAAACCTGAAACAGTTAAGGAGCCTTCAAGGAAAGCTACAATCCATCCATCAGTTTATAGCCCAGCTTGCAGATAAATGTTAGTTGTTCACTCACCTTCTGAAGAAAGACACCACCTTCAAATGGAATCAACATTGTCAGTTGGGTTTTGATATGAAAAAATAATACTTGGCCCACCCACCAATCTTGATGCCACCTATCCTTGGAAAACCCCTCTCGCTCTAAATCTCTTCCACTTCAATTGCATTGGGGGCATTGTTGGCACAACATGACAAATCCTCAAAAGAGCGAACAATCTACTACATTAGCCGAACACTGGTCGGTTATGAACTTAATTATTCACCAATGGAGAAAGCATGTCTCGTTGTGGTCTTCAGTACACAAAAATTATGTCATTATATGCTTAGCCATCCGATAAAGTTGATATCAAAAGTCGACCCCCTCAAGTACCTGTTATCTAAGACAACCCTAACTGGTCGAATGGCTAAATGGAACATGCTTCTCAGTGAATTTAATATAGAATATGTGGACAAAAAATCCATCAAAGGACAGGTAATAGAAGATCAATTGGAAAATGCCCCGTTAATAGATTCTTATCCCATAGAAACCAAATTTCCAGATGAAGGAGTATTTGCAGTATTAGAAGCTACCACATGGACATTGTACTTTGATGTATCACACACTAAAAATGGATCGAGGGCAGGAGTCTTGCTTATCACCCCCCAAGGCGATTACATACCATAATCATTCATACTAGCTTTTCTCTACACCAATAACATCGTCGAATATGAAGCCCTTCTCACAGGCCTTAGAATCGCAATCCAATGGCACATCACTCATCTGCAAGTTTTTGGTGACTCCCAGTTGGTTATGAAACAGGTCAAAAATGAGTTTCTAACAAAAGATGAAATTGTTTTGCCTTACAAACGTATGGTGGATGACTTCAAAAAATATTTCACCTCCATCCAATTTGAGCAGATCTCGAGACTCCAGAATAAGGCAGCAGACATTATGGCTACCATTGGTTCTCTCCTCGACATGCCAAAAGACTACACAAATTGTCAGTTTTTAGTCGAACAATTCCTAATCCCAGCGTACGATATCCTTGAGAGTGACATGGTGTGTGATATTGTAGGTCCTGAATCCCCTTGGTACCACAAAATTTACACCTATATTCATGACAACACCCTCCCACTCGATCTCACGAGAAACCAACGTAAATCATTCATCCGACGCACCGTCCTCTATACCATCATCAGTGATACACTTTATCATTGTGGGTATGATGGAACTCTCCTCCATTGTTTAGATGAAACCGAAGCCCGCACGACATTAACATAAGTGCATAGAGGTATTTGTGGAGCCCATTCTAATGGTATGACCCTAGCCAAACAGACTCTAAGAGCAGGATATTACTGGCCTACAATGGAATATGATGCTTGTGAATATGTCAAAAAGTGTCTTCCATGTCAACAGCATGAAGACTTGATTCACGCTCTAGCACAAGAGCTACAACCTATCACGACCCCTTGGTCATTTTCACAATGGAATTTCGATTTGATTGGAAAGATCTACCCTCCATCCTCTGATGGTCACACTTTTATCATCGCCGCTACTGAATACTTCACCAAGTGGGTAGAAGCCATACCACTCACTCAAATCACTAGTGTTCAGATCTCTAAGTTCATCCTCTACCATATCCTCTGCAGGTGCGGTATCCCCTCCACCTTGATCACCGACAACGGAAATCCATTCAAGAATAAGTGTATGAAGCTTCTTTGTGACACGTATCATATCCAACATTGTTGGTCCACCCCCTATTACCCCCAGGGTAATGGACAAGTAGAAGCAACAAACAAAACATTGATCAAAATCATTAAGAAGATGGTCAATAACACTGGTCAAGACTGGAACCTCCATATCCATCCCACTATTCGGGCCTACCATACATCCATCTGCACCCCCATCGGCGCTGCTCCATACTCTCTTGTCTACGACACTGAAGCCATCTTGCCAATCGAAGTTGAAATTCCTTCACTCTGAATCTCCCTCAAGAATCTCATTACTGACGAAGACACCCGAGTGGCACGCCTGGCACAATTGGAATTGTTGGACGAAAAATGGGTCAAGGCTTATAACCATCTGCAAGCCTATCAACACCAAATCAAAAGGAGCTACAATAAGAAATTCTGCCCTCGCTAATTCAATGTTGGTGATTTGGTCCTTAAAGAGAATCAGCGAAATCAACAAGATCGAGAGAAAAAGGGTAAGTTTGAAGCAAATTGGTTGGGCCCTTATGTCATCACCACAACATATGGTTTGGGCACTTACAAGCTCTCTACCCCTGAAGGGGAGCCCTTAGAAGAACCCATCAACATCATGTATTTGAAGAAGTTCTATACTTAGGTTAGTTGGGGTATCCTTCCTGGTAAAAGTCAAAAAATACAAAAAAATCCAAAAATCCAAACAATAGCAAAAATAAATAATTCATCCTATGGTGAAAACCTGGCAATAGGCGCCTCTCGTATAGGGCTTAATCATTATCTACCTCGCGTCCTGATTACTTTATGGCTTATCCGTCGATTCCTCAATCCCCCTATCCTCCCATCCGCTTGCATCACCTCGTCGCTTGGTATATTCGGGTTGAGCATTGGACGACCCTCATCCGCTATTCAAAATCTTGAGCTTGTTATCCTACTCTGAGCTTGTGTCCTCTCATTGTCGTGTGTGTCTCCATCTAGGCTCACTCCTCATGTCGGTCCCCATCTAGGTCTCATCATGTCTTCTCTTGAACTACAATGCCTCTGTGCTTGCACGTAGGCAAGGTTAATCTTTGGATCAGCCCCCGAGGCATTTTTTTCCTTCATCATCTATCCTCATGGTCCACTTTTCGATCTTGTCCATCCTCGATCTTTTCTCTTGTCCGAACTACATTGCCCCTATGCTTTCACGTAGGCAAGGTTGATCTTTTGATTTGCCCCCAGGGCTTGTGTTTGTCTTGGTCATCCATCAATTTCCATCAGTCCACTTTCCATTCTTTTACCGTGGTCTTCTCTTGAACTACGAGGGGTTTGCACTTTCACGTAGGCAAGGTTGATCTTTGATCAACCCCCGAGCCCCTAGGTCTTTAGGTTGTGTCTTGTACTCTCGTTGTCTTGTTGTCAAGTATGTCTCTATCATCATTGATTCTTCACAAACAAGATCTTCTCATATCAAGAAATCTACCCAATGGCAATCATCCTGCATCATCTAGGTCACTTTAGCTTAGTATCCATCATTGGTCTTAACAGGATGCATCCTTCCTAACATACCACATCAACCCCATCCATCCTTGATATCTTATGCCAAAAGATGCTTGTAATTGATCGTGATCTTTTGGTACTTTTGGCTTTTGTTTATTATTTGAGCTCCCCCTTTTAAACTAGTCAAGATCACCATAATCCATCATATTAAGGTGTGTTTTTCCTAGTCAACATAGGTGCATCTCTTGACTATTTTATCATTGTTGTCTGTTGGGATACTCCACATAGTACCCACAAGGATTCCTCTCGGATCCTACATTATGTGGGGGAATCCCTTTGTGCTTGTGGTTATTCCAATACTTGGCCCGACCAAGGTCATCACGACTTTGGGGTATTGGGATAACCTTCTTGTTTGTTGTGTTTGTCTTATGCATTAGACATTAATCTATCTTGGTTTACATACCCTGATGACTGATGTCTTATGCTATAGAAAAAATCAATGCTCTAAAGGATGAAAAATTGCATTCATGTTGCATTTCATCTCATTGCATATTCCCCTTTCATCCAATCTTAGTCCTACATCTATGATTCCTAATTTGGGTTGTGCAAACTCTCATTCACTCTTACTAAATTTCTTTCTTAGGATCCCTACGATTCTTGATAGGTACCATGCCCCACACACCCTATGCCTATCACCTACCCATTGATACTTATGTCTACATTAAATTTAACGTGTCAGTTCATCATTTATCCATTTGCATCAATTCATTTAAGTTCATCATTTATCCATTTGCATCAATTCATTAGGTTCATTTATCTATTTGCATCAATTCATTTAGGTTCATCATTTATCCATTTGCATCAATTCATTTAAGTTCATCATTCATCCATTTGCATCAATTCACTTAAGTTCATCATTTATATATTTGCATCAATTCATTAGGTTCATTTATCCATTTGCATCAATTCATTTAGGTTTATCATTTATCCATTTGCATCAATTCATTTAAGTTCATCATTTATCCATTTGCATCAATTCATTAGGTTCATTTATCCATTTGCATCAATTCATTTAGGTTCATCAGTTATCCATTTGCATCAATCCATTTAGGTTCATCATTTATCCATTTGCATCAATTCATTTAAGTTCATCATTTATCCATTTGCATTAATTCATTAGGTTCATTTATCCATTTGCATCAATTTATTAGATTCATTCATCCATACATTTCCATATATTTTCATACCCATATATGCATCATTATTAGGTCCATATTAATTACATCATAGATACAATTGTTCATAAATCATTAACATCATCCATAATCACATCATCCAAACATGCATAAATAAATCATTAACATCATACATTGACATAGCATCCATATCAACACAACTCATCATATATACATGTGCATAACATACATCATTTGTCATAAAAACATAAATATATAACCATCTGCATAACATAAATCATCTGTCACAAAAATGTTCAGCATAATATCAATGGGAACAATCACATATCATCATCAAAATAATACAATGACCATCTCATATCCAAAATACAGTCATATCATAATCACATATATCCCATCCTCAAAATAAGGTGCATCATCTAAGAATATGTGTTACACCTCCATCCGGTACCTATCATAGCACCTGTATCCTATCACCTGTCCTCTGCCTGCCCTGAGTTGCCCACCCCTGACCTCTAAGGAGACTTAGCAACTGGTCCCTTGTATGTTGGAGTCCCCTTAGACTCACGAGCTGGAGTCCCAAATCGAGAAGGAGTCGGCTGAAAATCATTGTACCCTCTGGTCTGTGTCCCTAATGACTGGGATGATATCGACATCTGTGGTACTTGCCTAACATATCATGTTGCCCGCTGCGTTGGATTTGGAACTACCTGCTCATATGCACATCTCCAATAGCTACTCATCTTGTTGTCCAGCTTGGAACCTGACAGCATTCCACTCATACCTATATCTATCCTGCTCTCTGGTGATGGCTCGTCGATCCTGCTCCCATGGCTCTTGTGCCACTGTCAGCAACCATACCTCCTCTGCGGTCCTACTCCTCTCTGCTTGCAAGCCCTATACAACTAACTATGGCCCATCACCCTGCACTCGCTGTGCCTGCCTTTGTGCTATATCCCTCTCGGTATTCTCTGCTCAGCTCACTGCTGCATCTCTCTAAAATTGCAGAATCTAGACCTGTCTCTGTGCATCATCCCTCTCTCCATGTAGCACCTACACCTGTCCCTATGCACTCTCTCTCTTTGAACTACCTCTAACCCAGCCTTTGTAGCCTCAGTCCTCGCTCTCATCTCCTCCAAGGATGTCTCTGTAGTAGATATCCTCTCCAAAAGGTATGCCCGCTATCCCTGCAGTCCTGCTACTTGTCCTCTATGTGTCTCCATCTCCTCTCCCCCTACTGGCTCCAGTTGACCCCACATTTGAGCCACTATCATCGTTGCCTCTAATTTGTCTTGATCCCAAGTCACCTGAGCCAGATCACCCTGTACTCTCTCCATCTCTGCTCATATCTCCTCTCTCTCCCTCTTCGTCGCCAGTATATTTGTCATGAAACAACCCACAACACGCTCAAACTCTATCAACTTTGACTCCTTCACCCTCTGTACCTTTGCCTCCACCCTCCTCAACTCTTCCTCTAACACCCATATCCTTGCCTGGGCCCCTCTTAGTAACACCATTGGATCGTCCACTAGAGCCACCGATAGTACTGCTAATTGCTCCACCATCTGCACATCCATGTCCATCACCTCCATCTCTACCTCCTCTCAAACTGACCCGTCACTCGGATCCTCCACGATTTTCCTCTCCTCCCCACCCTCATTAATCTCCTTGACTGTCCTCTAGTCTGCCCCTCCCCCTCTACCTCTTCCTGCTCGACTCTCACCTGCACTCGCCTCCGCCGTACTCCCACCAATCCTTGTCTGAGTAGCCCTCACCTCCACCACCCCCAACACGTCCACCTTTGGCTCACTCCCTCCTGCCTCCCTCTCTTCCCCCCCATCACCTCGCCCTCCTACCTCCATATCCCCACCCATCACCTAACCCTCCTGCCTCCATCTCCTCCCACCCATCACCTCACCCTCCTGCCTCCATCTCCTCCCCCACATCTCTCTTGGCCCTCCTCCGAGGACGCCTCCTCCTAACCCTCCTCCTCCTCTCAGGCTGATCTCCAACACCACCCTCATTCGCCCCGCTACTCTGATGTCCCGTATCCTCCTGTCCCCCCTCCTCTTGTCCCCCCTCCTCCTACTCATCCCCTGGCCCCCCCTCCACGGCTCCCCCGATCGACTCCTCTGGTGTGACCCTCTCCCACCGGTGGTTGTGAAACCACCAAGTGTACCGATCTATAACTCCTACATCCTCTAGACCCAACCCCCTCCCTGGATAGGGCACCCCACTTGCCATCACCCATGCCTCCCTCGTTGCCCTCGCTGACAACCCGCTCCCTATGGTACCTCTCTGGTAAGCTGACGAAACATAGTCGGTGCTGCTGGAATATCCTGCATGAATCCAAACTGCCTCATCACCCTATCTGGACGATGCGCCTCCACTGTACGTCCCTAAATCCCAATCAGAAAACATCTACATCTAAAGAAACCCTGATGTCTCTCCTCCTCGGCCCTCCATCCCCTAAACCACTGATACATGTATGGCCACCATACGATGTCCTCCTCCCGTAAATCATCAAACGCTCTCCACTGATCCATCTCCCCCTACATCTCATACCATAAGATGCAGCCCCTAACTGCCCCAAACTCCCAAGCCACTGACTCTTTATCATCCAAATCTCCCCTCCTCACCACTATGGGTCTCGTCACTGCTATATATTCCCACCCCCACACCTGCAATAGCATCTTGTGCATCACGCTTTGCATCCTCCGATAACAAATCACATGCATATCTCGATATAATAGGGCCAATACACATGACTCCCAAGAAAACTGTCCCTCCCGCCACTTGACAATATGTCAAATCACCTTCATATACCGTAAGCTGTAGAATCATTTGCTCTGATCTGATAGTAGTATCCTACTAATCAGATAGCACAAAAACAATGGTAATGCTAGCAACCCCAAGGTCAGGCATCTGTCCATGTCTATTTGCCCCCTCTGTATTGACAAGTCATCTCACCTGAATAGCACCAAGACCATCTCATCTAACTACGCTCCTCCCAATACCACCTCACTCACTAACCGATCTGCTATCAACAACCTCAAAATCTGCCACACATCCTCCAATGTCACAGTCATCTCCCCTGTCGGAAGATGGAAAGTCAATGTCGCTGAGCTCCATCTCTCTATCAAGGCTGTCAGCATCGCCCGATGCGCTCTCATCTACAAAAACTGCACTAAGTGCAGTAACCCCACTTGCTCTGGTGTTGCGTGGTCTGCCCCACTCATGGCCTCTATCATCACCGCCAATGCCTCTTGCCTCCGCTCATGGGTTTGTAATCGACCAAAATCCTGCAATCATAACATTCACCTTGTCAACCCTCATTAATCTTTTCTTGGTCCCGAGACTTTCTCTTTCTTATTTTTTCTTTGTCTCTCTTTGTCTCTCTTTGTCTCTCTCTTCTCCCCCCCTCCTTTCTCAGACTGGGGCAGATCCGTCCGCTAGAGGGCGTATTTTCCCTCCTAGAGACGATTTTTTTCTTCAAAATATTGTTTTTTTCCAACAATTTATTTTTTATTTTTTCCAACTACCCATTTTTCTTCCCTAACCCACCCACAAAACCCATATCTTACATTTTTCAAACAAAATTTAAAATGCATTAAAATCACAAAAATAATGCATATGGGTTTTTGACGCTAACCTGATGGGGCCCACCCTGCTGACTGTACTTGTCCTTCATCCACCTCATGTACTTCTCTTCCACCTCATTTCCACATCACCCCACCCTAGGCCATCTCACATTCCACATGTCAAGATGTGAGGGTTTGTGAGTCGTCAACTCACCATAGCCCTTCATCTTGGCTTTGTTGGATCAATCTCAACCGTTGAATTCTCTAGAGAAGTCAAATTATCTTATAAATACTCTCTCATTTCTCTCATTTTAGGAATCAATATTTTTCTATCAAAACTCTTGCAAAATTGTCATTTGAGCTCTCATCTTCCATAAGATTTTAGCATCACACCATTACCATATCTCCATTCATCTTGCATATCATTTTGCATGTTAAATTTAGCTTTCCATCCAAGGAGCACACAAATCTTCAAAGATCAAGGACCAACCAAGGAAGGAGCAACATGAAGGTATAATCAATCAATTTATCTCATCTTGCTTCCATGTTTACCATTTCTTAGGCTAATCATTGAGGTGTCCTCTTTTGTGTTATTCATTTTTATTGCATCATTATTTTTTTAGCGTCTCACATTAGGAACATAGCATTTTAGGAGATCACACTTCTAAACCTCCATCCATTCCTAATTCATCATCATAATTTTCACCCTCATCTAAAATAAATCCTAAACTTTCCCCTTCTAATCAATACCCAACCATGTCTAACCACCTAATTTATCCTCCATCCAACCTAATATATTATAATCCACCTTCATCCTTTCTAACCCAATCTAATATAATGAATCCATATCCTAACCCAACAAGCCCAAAAATCAAAATCAAAGCCAACCGTAATCATATTGATGATGATGAGGATAGCCTTGTGGACCAACCTGAATATGTTCTCTATGATGATAGTGAGAGTATTGTGGATCATATTGAATCCATGATCATGAGACAAAATTATCCAAGCCTTCACCAATGACCCATCCAAATTTCCCCTCAAATCCCACCCACATCCTTACCACCCATGTCATCACCATGAACCTCTATTACCAATACTTTCCTCACCCACTACTTCAATAATGATATGAATTCCATGCCTAGATATCTCCTTGGAATTGGTTCTAAACTTCCATCCTCCCCACCTTCATCCAATACCAATCCATCCCCTCTGGCTTATCCATCCCCTTCCTTTGACAAGGGAAACCAAGCCTTTAGCGAAAATTCCCTTCCAAACTCATCCACATCCCAAATCCCTAGCTCCACATCCTTTTCAAGATCCTCATCCTCATCCTTAATTTATCAATCCATGAAAGCTTCCACCTTTTATTTCACTTGTTCATCTCCCACATCCTTACAATCCACATCGCCCCAATCTTACCTATGAAATTCATCTCATGTCTCTCATAATAATTGGCTCCAAGGACTATTAGAAAAGGTTCTTAATTCCCCATGCAAAAACAAATTTGTGCAATCTTCCCATGTCATGCATCCACCAGTCATCACCTCCACACCAAGATAAATCCCAATCCCCTAAATCTCATGAATCCTCTACTACTCCATCCATCCAAGTTGAAGATTCTATCCAACCTTCCTCTCCCATCACACCATCCACACCAAATGAAATATGTTCATCTCCTAATCCAAAGCATGCTAACATAGATTCCCTTCCGTATAAAGATCAAGGAACCCCTTCTCCTCCATCACATGATCCCCTTCCATCTCATGATCCCATTTAAAATCAAGAATAACATATCCCTCCCATCTCATCTAATGATACCTTTCCATCTCAAGATCCAAATACCTCTTCCACTCCATTACATGATACCTCTCTAAGTCAAGATCAAAGTACACCTTCCACTCCATCTAATGATCCTCTACCCTCTCATGATCAAAACACCCTTACCACTCCATGTCATGATCCCCTTTCATCTCATATCCATTGGCACACTATACCATCCACCCCATCCCATGATCCTACCCTAATTCAAGATCAAAGAATCCCTTCATCTTCATGCAATCATCCTAATCCTCCACAAGATCCCATCACCCCTATCCAAGTTACCCATGAACCCCATACTTATCAAATGGATTCCTCCACCTTCACCTAAGCTGGTTTACTCCAAAAGCCTATCATTACTTCCATAACATATCCTCCTCAAAATGGACTTGCATATTTCTTCCAAAACAACAAGTATCCCATTGGCAAAAATATTTGTCAAACTATTTATTATTAAGGCAAAGGGTTAGGCCTTCATGTGCAAGGCATCTTAGAACCCCTTAATATGAAAGAAAATTCAAAATATCATGGCCTTGGATACCAAGCTCTAGATGATGACACTCCTTCCACCCATCCTAAATCCAAAATCCATCTATCTAAATCCAAACATCCACATTCCCCATCCTCAAAATCTATCTTGGGCCCTTATGTTCCAAATCCAAATCCCTCATCCCTTCCATCCATTTGGGGTCCCTATGTCCCAAAACAGAGTCCTTCATCCTCTCCATCCATCTTGGGTCCTTTCATTCCACCGCCTATTACTCTTATTATAAAATCTCTCTATCTTATTTATACATCACCTCATATACCAAATCAAGATCAACCAATGCACACATCTTTGAAATCCTTCCAGCATACTGCTTACACCAACCCATCTGTAATATATCCCCATCATTCATATCCACCCACCAATCCCATTTCTCTTGGAAGTAATTTGAATGCCAAATCTCAAATGCATAAGACCAAAAATCCATAAAAATCAAAGGATCAACATGTTCCCTCAAAAAGACATGAAAAAACAAAGAAAAATATGATCCAAAATCCAAAATCTAAAATCTAAATCCCAAAGGCCACAAAGGCCCATGAAGAAAAAATAAAAAACCATGTGGATTTCAAAAATACTCATTGAATCAATGCATCCAAAAGAAAAATTAAAATTGGTATCCAAACTTGCTTATCCAAAATTTTCATCCAATTATGTTTCATCCAATTCTAAGTCCTCCATCCCATCTAATAATCCTTCATCACCTTCATCTATTTTGGGCCCTTATGCCCCAAAATCTACATCCAATCCTCCATTTAAATCTCTAAATCCAAAATCCACTTCACTTCCATAATTCCACCACCCTTCAAGGTGTGTGCCAATGTTGATCTTGCCAACATTTCCATCCACTCATCCACAAGTCTTCCACCAACCCATCCATTATCCAACATACATCTTCCATCCTTTCATACCTCTTATCCAATCCTTTGCATAAATCAATATTCCTCTCTATCTTTTGATCCATTTTATCCCCCTCACCATCATTCTACCAACGTCTATGAGAATACTAGAAAATAATCAAGGGATACCGTCTATGGAACTAGATTCTTGAGTCCTTCCTCCCCATCCCCTTACACTATACACTTGGAGCAATCTTCATCCATACATATTATCCACATCTTCCACTATCCTTCATCATCTATCCATCATCCTATCTAATCCATCCACCCATTTCCCTCCTTTGATCTTGAAAAGCTTAAGTATCTACATGAGCATCACACATCCTACCTCCCTTATGTTATCCATATCATTCATCATATATCCCTCATCCTAGCTAAATCAATATTCCCTTTCCACCTTTGATCTTGATGAAGAGCCTAAGGGTCAAATATCCATGCATCCATATTTTATCCACTTGATCTTGATCATCCTAGATCCATATCCTTCATCCCACATCCCTTATCCTATCTCCATCCCCCCATCCTATCCAATTCACCCCCTCTTTTCACCCTTGATCTTTAAAGCTAGATAAAAAATATCCCTGCATGCTTTGGACAATGCAACCTTCATTCCTCTTCCATTCATAGCCCATATGCACTATCCTTCCATCTCATGTAACTATTCTTTCATCCAAGATTGCACTATCTCTAGTATGGGGAATCTTAGTCCTTGGACCTCTATCCTCCTATCCTTCATCCACCATCCTCTTATCTCCCATCACCTATCTTTCATATACTAAATCTATTTATCTCCTATCCACACAATCCATTTATCCATCCATCCTTTTCCTAAGACTTGGTTCTCCCTTGTCATTGGATCCCATCCATTCCTCTATCTTAATCATCCTATCCTCCATCCAATCATATCTTATACAATCCAACCATCCCCATCCAATCCTATCCAATGCAATCAATCCTAATCCATGCAGTCCAATCTTGCAATCTAGCCCATCATCAAAAGTTTGTTGGATGTTGTGGTTGTGTTGCTAATATGTGGTTGTCATTGATTCCAACACTATTAGCATTGGTTATTCTGAAGACTGTATATGTTGAGGATATTGAGAAAATTAGAATAAATATGTTGCAGGCAGTTTGTGAAGCCGTGAAGATCAAAGCGGTGGAAAATTTAGTAAGCTGGTACTCAGAAGGCGCACATTAATGGTTTTGTTGCTGAGCCTATCTAGTATGTTCTCTGAAATTTTCAGGGGTGCGCATCAAGATTCGTGGAAGCTATGAGTTTCTGAGTTCCTACAATTATTATATTACCGTAGTAGATGTTTATGGAAGAAGTGAATGCAATTTTATTGAATTGAATTATTGTGTACATTCCTGAGATGTTCGTAGATGTTTCTAGATCGTGCTTTATCATTGTGGTATGTTCGTGTTGATCGGTGTGATCGTGATCAAAGATTTTTCCTTGTGTGTTCAATTTTTCATGTTCTTGGCCGACATGATGGTGGTAGCATGTTGTAGATCCTTATGGAAGATTAAAAAGAATGCATACACTATTCCTCAGAATGGTCCCTCTACTAAGGATGAGATCAAAAAGGTTGAAGCCAATACCAGGGCTATTGAAGCAATATTGAGTGCTTTGATAGATTCAAAGATGAAAAATGTGATAGGTCTGAAAATAGCTCATGAGATCTAGAAGAAGCTGGAAACATTGTATGCAGGAGATGCTCAAGTGAAAGTTGCTAAGCTACAAAATATGAAAGGCATGTGGGAAAATATGAAGATGAGTGAAGATGAAAACATTATTGCCTTCATGCAGAAAGTAAATGAACTAGTAATGGGTATTAGATGTGTTGGTGGAACTTTGGAAGAAGATGAGATTGTGGCTAAAGTGCTTAGATCAGTGCCTACTTCTTACAAAGCAAAATCTCATGCTATTGAAGAGCTCAGGACAATAACAAATGTGACAAGAGACATGTTGATTAGTAAACTTACTGCCTTTGAGTTGAGTGAATTTGGTGAGTCTACTCCTAAGAAAGAATTTGCATTCAAAGATACTGTATCCAAAAGAAGCCAAAAAGGATATGATCTAGGAGAAAGTTACAGAAAGACATTCAAGTATGAAGATGAGATGAAACAAATTGAAGATGAAGAAAGAGAGCTAGAAGAACTGGAAGCATTGATTGTGAAAAGAGAAGCCAGCGGACATGGTAAGTACAAAGGAAAGTTGCCTATTAAATGTTTCTCTTGTAGTAAGATAGGACATTTTGCATCAAGGTGTCCGGAAAGAGTTTCTAAGTACAAGACTGACAATACTAGATTTCAAAAGAAATGTTATTATGTTGAAGAAGGTGTTACTGATGATGAATCTAATAAAGAAAATAGAAATGAAGATGGATGGGTATTCATTGCTATCAAGGAGAATGGTTCGGTGTCCACTGAATCTACTGGAAACCAAAATGTAGAGAAAGCTCTTATAGCCAGAATTGATGAAAAGGATGAGTGGGTGATTGACAGTGAATGCTCACATCATATGAATGGTGAGAAAATAAAGTTCATAAGCTTGGAGAATTATGATGGTGGTTTTGTAAGATTTGGAGATAACAATGCTGACATGATTTGTGGCAAAGGCACTATTTCTCTTGGTGGTAAAAATAATACTGATGATGTCTTATATGTTGAAGGATTGAAGCATAATGTTTTTGAGTGGTGGACAGATGGCCGACAAGGGATACAATATTTAGTTCAGAGATGGAAAGTGTAGGATACTGGGAAGTTATGGAAATGTAATTGCTTCAAGTACAAAGACAAGAGGTAACATTTTTCACCTGAGTATTTCTAGTGAAAGTTGTTTAATTGCTTAAGTTGATGTAAGTTGGTTATGGCAGAAAAGGTCATGTCATGTGAATTTTGATAACATTGTTAAAGTAAGATCCACACAAGCAGTCAGATATCTACCTAAGTTAGTAAAGCCTACTAACACCATATGCAAGGAATGTCAGATGGGAAAGCAGACAAGAATTTCCTTTTGGATCAAAACAACATCATTCTAATGGAGTGCTAGAGTTGGTACATACTGATCTATGTGGTCCATCCAAAATTAGAAGTCTACAAGAAGAAAGGTACTTTATGTTGCTTATTGATGATTATTATGGGATGATATGGGTTGCTTTCTTGAGAGAAAAACATGAAGCAATAGAGAAGTTCAAATGTTTCAAAGCTATGGTAGAGAATGAGACAGGTCTGAAGATCAAATGATTAAGATCAAACAGAGGTGGTGAATTAATTTCCCAAGAGTTTAATTTATTTTGTGAAGAACATGGAATCAGAAGACAATTATCTACTCCTTAGACTCCTCAATAGAACAAAGTTGTTGAGAGAAAGAACATAACAATTTTAGATTCTGCTAGAACTATGATGTTGGGAAGGTAATGTTCCTCATATCTATTGGAGAGAAGCTACAAGTACTGTTGTATATACCATCAATCGGGTAAATGTCAATGGTAATTCTGGTAAGACTCCTTTTGAGCTGTGGTTTGGTCATAAGCCTACTGTTAAATATTTCAAAATATTTGGAAGTAGATGTTATATCAAATGAGATAAAGATATTGACAAGTTTGATGCTAGAAGCGATGAAGGAATCTTTCTGGGTTACTCTACTAAGAGAAAAGCTTACTGGTGCTACAATAGAAGATTGAAGAAAATGGTTGAAAGTGCAAATGTCAAAGTTGATGAGGTTACTGACAGATCATGCATATATTGTGGATATAACTCAGATGATCAATGAGATAGTACTAACAAAGCAAAGAATACTCAGACATAGAGTCAAGTTCAAAATATTTCGGTGAATCAAGAGAATCATGAAGGAGAAGCTAGTGGAAGTGCAGAAGAGAGAACAAAAAGACCATAAATTCAAGAGAACTACAAAGTCCCTAGGTATGTAAAGCAAAGTCATTCTGAAAGTCAGATTATAGGAGGCAAGAACAAAGGTGTGCAAACTAGAAAAAGAATTACAGAAGAGTATTGCCTAGTTTCCAAGACTGAACCTAGCAATGTCAATGAAGCATATAAAGATGAATATTGGATGGAAGCAATGAAGGAAGAACTGTTGCAGATAGAGAAAAATGATACATCGATTCTTGTTCCCAGACCTCAGAATAAAAATGTGATTGGAACCAAATGGTCTTCTGGAGTAAGCTAAATGAACAAGGTGAAGTGATCAGAAATAAAGAAAGACTGGTATGCAAAGGATACTCACAAATGGAAGGTATTGATTTTGAAGAAACTTTTGCACCTGTTGCTAGATTTAAAGTTGTAAGGTCTTTTATTGCTTATGTTGATTTCAATAATTACAAAGTCTATTAAATGGATGTAAAGTCAACATTTTTGAATGGAGAATTAGAAGAAGTTTATGTTGAGCAACCAGATGGATTTCAACTGATTGATGAAAAAGACATTGTGTTTCAGTTGAAGAAAGCATTGTATGGAATAAAGCGAGCCCCCAGAGCCTGGTATGCTAGATTGGATAAATATTTGTTGAAGCTTGGATTCAATAAAGGTACTACTGACAATAATCTATATTTCAAGATGGATCAGGATAAAGAGTTGATTATTGAAGTCTTTGTTGATTACATTATTTTTGAAGGTGATGATGAATTATGTATGAAGTTTGTCGATGAAATGAAAAGTGAGTTTGAGATGTCAATAATAGGAGAGCTGAAATTGTTTCTAGGATTGCAAATTACTCAGCTAAATTATGGAATCTTTATATCTCAATCCAAATATGTGAGAGAGTTATTGAAAAAGTTTGGCATGGAAGATTCAAATCCTGTACATACACCCATGGTGATTGGATGCAATTTAACATGAAATGATGATTCTCCTAAGGCTAATCAAACAAGGTACAGGTCAATGATTGGTGGATTGCTATATTTGACTTAGACCAGACCAAACATCATGAATGTTGTATGCATGGTTGTCAGATATCAAGCTGATCCAAAGGAATCACATGTGACTGCAATAAAGAGAATTTTTAGATACTTGAAAGGGACAATTGATTTTGGCTTATGGTATCCTAAGGATGATGATCTTACTTTGAATGCCTTTACAAATGCAGATTGGGCAAGAGATGTGAACGACGGGAAAAGTAAAAGTGGTGGTGCATTTTCCTTGGGGAAGAAGTTGGTGTCTTGGCTAAGTAAAAAGTAGAATTCTATTTCCTTATCTACTGCTGAGGCATGATATATTGCTGCTGCAAACAATTATACTCAAGTGTTGTGGATGAAGTAGATGCTGAGATATCAGAGTTGAGTATGATGAGCCTATTTCTATATTATGTGATAATTCAAGTGCCATAAAAATTTCTAAGAAGCCTGTGCTACATTCTAAAACAAAGAATATATCTATCAACTATCACTTTTTGAGAGACAAAGTGAATGATAAGGAAGTCAGACTAGAGTATGTGCCTACCAAGGAACAGATTGCAAATATCTTCACTAAACCGTTGCCTAAGGATAATTTTGAGTATCTCAGAGGAAATTTAGGGGCGATTTCCCCTCCTAATCTGAACTAAGATGCAATTCTTTGCATCAATCCGTGCACTTACAGTCATATCTTGTTTCAGATTGATGTTATAATGGCTGATACTCAGGGGGAGTAGTCACATGATTCAAATATGTGGTTCAAAGCTTGTATACCTTTTCCATTGATGTCAAAGGGGGATAAGAGTAATGTGAAAAACCCTTGAGGAAGAAAAGGGGAGAAGATTCATGAGAGAAGAGTAATGCAAGAGGAAGAAGAACAGTATGAGAAAGAGGAGATTGTTGGAGAAGAGCTAGTTGTGTTGATGGTATTTTTCACATCATGTGTTGCCATCAATGCCAAAGGGGGAGATTGTTGGATGTTGTGGTTGTGTTGTTGATATGTGGTTGTCATTGATGTCAACACTATTAGCATTGGTGATTCTGAAGGTTGTATAGGTTGAGGATATTGAGAAAATTAGAATAAAATATGTTGCAGACAATATGTGAAGTTGTGAAGATCAAAGTGGTGGAAAGTTCAATAAGTTGGTACTCAGAAGGTGCACATTAATGGGTTTTTTGTTGAGCCTATCTAGTATGTTCTTTAAAAGTTTCAGGGGTGCACATCAAGATTCATAGAAGTTATGAGTTTCTGAGTTCTTATAGTTATTCTATTACTGTAGCAGATGTTTCTGGAAGAAGTGAATGCAATTCTATTGAATTGAGTTATTGTGTACATTCCTAGATGTTTGTAGATCATGCTTTATCATTGTGGTATGTTCATGTTGATCGGTGTGATCGTGATAGAAGATTTTTCCTTGTGTGTTCAAGTTTTCATGTTCTTGGCCGACATGATGGTGTTAGTGTGTTGCAGATCCTTATGGATTAATTTTTGAATGCTTGGCATGTTCGAGGATGTTGATTTAGGTCTTCATTATGTTGTGATCAACTTAGGTTGGTGCACATTAATATTTGTTCATGTATTGAGGTTGACAATTTGTAATTCATTTATTCCTTATTTGTGGCCGACAAAGTTGTTGATGTAAATTCATGTAGCGGATATATAAGAGTGATTGTTTCCTCATTTTGAAGTATGCTCAGTGTATGCGAGATATGTGTGAAAAAATATTAAATCATCCGATTGCAGAGTAGAGTGCGAAGAAGTTTGAGCGAAGTGTGAAGAATTATTTTTGTGCCTAACCAGAAATGTCATCAAGCTTTTGAAGAAGCTAATTTCTCAGTTCAACCTCATCAAATGGATTTAATCTGATTGTTTTTGTAAGGAAGTGAGCCTTCCCTTCTGAGCAGTGAGCTCTAGGAAGTGTGCCTGAATGCGTGTGCATTCCTTATTCATTTTCTATTATACTTTTAATAGGGTATAATTATGGATTAACCTCTACCGTGGTTTTTTCCCTTAACAAGGTTTCCACACAAAAATCTTGGTGTTGTGTGTTTTTGTTGTGTTCATGCTTTCACTGTTAATTATCATATATGAGATTAAAATTTGATTAAGGTTGAATAATTTTAAATTTTATAACTAATTCACCCCCCCTCTCAGTTGTCTATCCTTATTTTTTCAACAAAATCAATCCATGATCTTAATCTAGATTAAGCTAAAATCCATTGATCCACTATCAAGTTATTATCATAAGGATGTATCATTCCCAATCCAACTATTTTTCTTATCGTTAACAACACAATCCTTGGGGTATGCATTCTTCTTATCATCAAATTTTCTATCCTTATCATCATCATCATCGCTAATCCATCAATCCATCCACCAATTGATTTTTAGCCTGACTTTGAGTATAGTCCTTGTTTTCTTTTGGTTTTTTGTGTACGTTTGCTTGTTTCTTGTGTGTATTATCATTGTTTGCATTTATCATGGTCTTTTGCACTTTATTTCCATAGGGGCATCATGGTCTTCCATATTATGGTATTATGAGGCATATGTTTGCACTTGACCCTTTGATCACGTACTTGGCACATTGTCATCCTAGTTCCTTATACCTTGGCGCATAATGTCAAGTACAATATCAAATTTAGGTTGCTCATATCATTGTAGCATGATGATCATCCATTTCCCCCCTCCATCCACATCTTCATCATCCTTATATTCTCCCCTTCATCCTTAGCTAACTTACTCTATCCTTTTATCCTTCATCCTTTAGTCTTCCCATCCATTTCAAGAGCACACCCGTGTTCACATAACCCACATGTCCTCTTGAGGGGGCATACCACTACCCCTTTTTCATCTTTTCTCATTCTCACTAGTGATTAGGGCATCATGCCACTAGTCTTTATCACTTTCCTAGCCAATATGTTTTATTCTTCTTTGAAATGATGTTACTTTTCTCAGTCGCAACATCATCTCAAAGAGGGGTATAATGTAAACACCCAAAGTAATATATAATTAAATAAATACTTGTTATTTATTTAATCTAACCTACTTCCTTCATCCTAATAATTAATTAATTAAATACTCATTATTTATTTAATTAATTTCTCCAAATACTTTTACCCACACCATTAATTAAATAAATCAATTATTTAATTAATCCAACCGTTACCCTTATTCCTCTAAATCCCCTAATCCCACTCATGTTAATTAATCCTTGATTAATTAACCTTATCCACTTCTTAACCCTTATTAACTCATTCTCCAACATTTAAATTCATCCAAGTTAATAAAACCTTGGTTTATTAACTCAACTCATCCTCATTAAATCAATTAATCTTTAATTAATTGATCTAACCATCATCCCTAATCCTCATTACCATTATTTCTTAATTTTAAATTCCTACATCTCACCTACCCCCACTAACCTCTTACACAAGCCACCCTATGAGCCACCCTACCTCTTACACACACTCCTCCCCATCACACCTCCTCCCTCTTGTGATACTTGTCACAAGGCTAATCCTTCTTCATTCCTTGATCCAAACCCTATCTTTCTTTTTGTGAACCCCTAAACCTGCAAATGCACAAAGACGACAAACATTGTTAGTGTTAGATCAAAATGCATGCAAATATGAAAGATTCCTCATGAAACCCATCTATTTAAGCTAAAATTAGGAAAAATTAAGAACATAAAACAAGAAACTTAAACTAAATCCTAATTAAGCCAATAGATTGATGATCTTATGGGGGAATTGGTGCCAATGAGGTGTTGCAATTGGCCCTTTCCCAATTCCTATGATTGCAATGTAGATTGATGGAGAAATGGTCAAATCTCCAAAGAGATTTGAGCATAACCTTGGTGCAAATATGAAAATGTGAGGTATGCTTGGATGAAATGGGCAAAATTAGTTCTCAATTTAAAAGAGTAACTTTGCATGTGAATTGTGGATGATGATGGATTTGAGTATAGTAAGTCTACTCAAATTGTGGATGTTGAATGAGAGGAAGAGTCTCTCATTTATAGATTTCCAAAATGGAAGATAGAGTGAAAATAAGCAATGTGGGATCATTCAACATCCAATGGTCAAGTTCCACTTGTCAAGATGTGAATGGTTGAGGAATGAGCACATTTTGGTCAATGTGCATGATAAATGCCATTGGATTCAAATTTGAATTTTAAATGTGACATGTGAGAGGGAAAGAGAAATGGAGTTAATGTCACTTGGCTCAATGCACAAGGACATGTAAAAGGCATTGAATGCTTTGTTGGAAAGATCAAACCCACTTGGCAAATGAGGGAATATTCCCTTTTGATGCTTTGTGAGGGAAAATAGAATAATTAATAATTCAAAGTATTTGATTTATTGTGCAACTTGCATTCTCTAGAGGATTTTAGTGAGAAGGATTAGCTTAATCAATGTTTTGATTAATTTAATGAAGAATTAGGTGATGTGACAATTTAGACTTAAATAGATGAATTAATTAGAAATGGTTTATTAAATAAATGATTTGATTTATTTAACTGAGGAGGGAAGTATTAGATTAAATCAAATAAGGTTTAATTTATCAAGAAGACTTTAGAGATTTTAATTAAATAAACTGATTTATTTAATTAAACAGGGATGTAAGGTTAATTAAATTAAACTGATTAATTTAATCATAGGAGGTGATAGACTTAATTAGATGAATAATGATTAAGAGACAAAATGTATGATTCGGAAAGAAATGATGTTAGTAATCAGGATCAAGTGTGTTGAATGACATTTGTACATTTTCCATGTCTACATTTTGCCCCTCTTTGAAGCAATGTACTTGTTGCATTGTTTCAAAGAATAAACTGTTATGATCAAAGTTCAAAATTTCTCAATTTTTCAGATGCCCCACTGTTGCCCCAACGGAAGGATTACGCTGGTATATTGCCCCTTCGAGAGATTGAGCGGAAATGTATGATTTTTCGATTGAGATCATGATAAAATGTGAGAGGAATGGTTCCATTGATCAGAGGACGAAAGATAATTCTTTTTTTGATGTAGACAATTCTAATGATGTATAGACAGTCAATGGCCATGGGTAGCCTCGTGTATATTTTGATACAACACACTGATTTTAGATAAAAATGTTAGTAGAGATAGAAGAATAAGAAGAATAAGATGGATAGAAGGAGGATCCACACAAGTTCACATTATTATCGATGATGATGATCTGCATTGCTAGGAGTTGGGATTTTCAAAGGGTCAATTGCTTTATGTTTGATAACACACATAGGTACGATGCATCAAGGTATAAAGGACCAGGATGGCATTGTACCTAATGTGATGGACTTTGACTTGACAATCAGATAGGAGCGCCCTTGTTCACACTTGACATACAGAAACCTTGCTAGGATGGACCCAACAAAACAAGTATTCACCAAATTATTTTACAAGAGTAACCAACAAGCACAAACAGATAAAAAATATAATGATCGTTGCCCCATTCCTTTCTATCTAAACCTGTTTTGTTTAGGCATCATTGAGAGGTCCTTGGAATGAGCGCAAAATAAGATAAGTCAAAAAGATCAAATAAAGTAAACAAACAAGCTAATGTTCTTCATACCGCTAGCCAAGACTAACTACTGTGGGGTACCTGATGCTTATGTCCATCACAGGAAAGCTTCATCCCAGGACATGTAGTGATCAGGGTTTTGGTGGGACTGACTAGGTGATAAGCTATTGATACTCCGAGTTGACCAACTTGCTTGCTTACTAACTTAGATTTTTAAGACTTTGACAATTGGGTGTTCACTTTAGAACCTGCTAAACTTGCTTCTCACTGACTCACCAAAGGGTGAAAACGACGATTGACTTTATTATGAGTGAGACGGTCATGGGTGAAAGCGAGATGAAATGGATGCAACATTTTGGGTTTTCTGATATTTTGAGGCTATTTTTGGTATTTTCACATTTTTCAATGTTTTTGGTATTTTGTGTCTTGGGGGCCGATCAAGGATGGCCTTGCCTACGTTTACGCTCAGAGACAATGTAGTTCAGACTCCAATTGACTTGATTGCTAATGAGATAGATGGGCAAATGGATTGCCATTGCGACAGACGCCTAAAATCCTAAAATGTGAAAGAGATGGACAAATGAATGCCCCTGCGACGGATGCCTAACTAGATGGGCAGACGGATGTCATTGCGACAGACGCCTAAGGACTAACCCTAACTGTCTCAGGGGATGATCAAAGATCAACCTTGCCTACGTTCAAGCTCAGAGACGACGTAGTTCGACACTGGTCAAAAACTGACAAGACTCAATGATGAAATTTTGAAGATTTTCTAATATTTCGACATGCTTTTGGATTTTTTGAATGATTTGGATGTTTTTGGATTTTTGATGATTTTGATGTTTTTGGCTTTTCGCATAATTTTGACGATTTAGATATGATATGAATGATGATATCAGTGCTTTTTTTGGGGATTTTGTTGAAAACCAAGCCTAATATTGATCAATCGGATTGATGGATTGATAGTTTGACTGAGTGTGTTAAGTCAAACAAAAGTGATAATGCACTTGTAAACTCTAGGAAGTTGTGTTATCCTAGAATAAATTCATACAAAAAGGATAATTTGGCTAGGTGTGTTAAGCCAAACAAGGTGATTATGGATTTGATAATTTGGCTAAGTGTGTTAAGCCAAATAGAGTGATGATAATGAACTTGTAAACCCAAGGAAGTTGTGTTATCCTAGAGTAAACTCATGCACAAGATGATAGTTTGACTAAGTGTGTTAACTCAAACAAGGTGATAATTGATTGGATTCGATTGATCAAGATTGATGAAGCTTGATTTGGAACAAAATTATTTTGATGGTTTGATGTGACGTTGACGCACAAGTTAGATGCGACTAATATGAATTATTGGATTGATGTTCGATGAAAGATAAAGCTTGATGGGGAACGTCTTCCCATCAAAATATGCCATGGGCTAGTGATTTGGATTGATGCTCATAAATGCTTTTACAAATTTTCTTTCATGTTTGCCAATGTTCGGATCGCGACATAAGTTGGAGGATATAGATCAAGATTTATTCTCAAAGCAAGATGCAAATATTTTCCCAAAGTGTCTAGCAATGTTTGAAAGGCCATGGGTGGATTCTTGGATAGGTGTGTGGATGGATGGATATGGTAAGCATGCAAAGGATGCAAAGGATTATCTTGTGAAAAGATAAGGTGTTCAAAAAGCGGATGTGCCTTTGGATAGTGGTTCAAGGTTCAGATAGCGTTGGGTAGGACGGGATCAATGAAAATGACCCATGTCAAGATGTCTACCATAAACAAGTGTAAAGTGTGCCCCAAAATTTTATCAAGATAATGCAGATAGATGGTAATGGGTTGGATAAACAATTCATGGATGAACGGATGATATGGCTGAAATGTTGGCTTTACTATGGATGTGATAAGATGCTTTCTCCTGAACTGGCACACGTAGATGCTCAATTCTACACATGACACCTATTTTCCAGGTTTTCATCATGGTACTTGTCCAAAGCACCACCGAAATGGTTTTCGCTAGAGGACGATTTTTTTCTTTACTGTTTTCAATCCTTTTTTTTTTTTTGGATTTTTATATTTTTTGATTTTTTTATATTTTCTGAGAGATTTTAAGCTAATGTTGAACCACCTGGTGGTGCTGATGTAGATGCTTCTATCATAATGTGTCATTGGTATCCTGCTTGAAGAAGTTGTTTTGCCAAGATACATGCATTTGAAAACAACTTTTGAGATCCTTGATTTGCTTTGTTGATACCGGAGTTAGCTTTGTCTTTGTGCGTACATCGTGATAGAGTGCCTTTTGAATCCTTATGACGAAGGGTCACTGCCAATACATGGTCAATGTGAGACTTGGATATCATGTGTAGAGGCATAGATAGAGTGTGTTTAGGAATAACAGATGGATTGGTCGATAGTTTGGAACCTTTGACTCTCCAAACTTGGGAAGATGAGCAATGATGGATGGATACAGAAGTGTGCATGGAATTGGGACCAACTGCTTGATACACTTTTTATGTTGCTTGAGATGCCTGCTTTTGCCTTTGTGGACATCTTGGATGGATACTTTTCCCTTTTTTATTTTGCCCCATAGTTTCTTTGACTGATGGAGTTTGATAGGGATAATATTTCTTTGTATTCTTTGGTATCCATATGTATTTGATTTGTCCATAATGCTTCTCAACTTCTTTCTCTTTGATAATGTTCTTCATGCTTCGATTCAAGTCTTTCATTTGACGTTGGTCCCAATTTGTGGATGGGGTGATGGGTGGATGAAGATTCATGACGTGGTGGGTTGTAGTATTGGCATTGGTTTTGTCATAAGGATTCTTCATGCTCCCTATGTTGAAGATTGCTCGAGACGAAGTTGCCCCCAGTTTTATAGAGGTATCACTGATATGTTGAAATCCCTTGATTGTTGAATAACCAAGGCCTTGACGCTTAGGATTACCGATAATTTGCACTAGTTCTAGGATACCCTGTTCATGTAGGCCTAATCCTTTGCCCTGATAATTCATTTGTAGAAACATTTTATTTGCAAAAGGATATGATTTTTCTCGGAAACAAGGTGCTACTTCTTCTGTGCTCTGTTGTGGACCTTCAAAAGTGTCAGCTTCTTTAGTGATTTGATAGCTCTCCCTAAGAAAGGTAAGTGATCCAAGTTTATAACTGATGGGATCCTCCATATGTGGGATGAATGCCTTATTGATATCTTTGTCTTGATCTTGTGAGATATCAGATTGTAGTGCTTTTTCAAGAGGTATTGATGATTCAATGTCCTTGCAAAAGTCTTCCTCGTGATTTATTCTTGGTATGATTTCACATGATGTTTCTAATTCACAACTTCTCATGAATTTCTCTATATCTTGATCATGTGTACAAATGTTAAGAGTAGGAGACTCTTGTTCATTGGTAATGATTTCAAGAGTATGAGACTCTTGTTTTGAATGAAGATCATCCACGTGTCCATCCAAAGAAAGCATCTCATGGGTAGATGGATGAGTATGTCCTATGTGGATGTGGTCATCTTGTATGGATAGGAGAGTGTCCATTATATCATTGTAGTAGCTTGGAGATGCAAATTCTTGATCTTGAATGATTTCATAATTGCTTTCGACATGCTTTGGATCAAGTTCTTGACATGGGTCAATTTCAAAGAATGGATTGCTTTCTTGGATATCTGCAATAGGCATAGGAAGTTTCTCAAATGTTATGAGGTCAAAAGATGTCCATATGTTTTGGAAAGGATCATTGCTAGACCTTGATGAAAGATGTTCATCATGCTTTGGAGTGAATTCTTGAGATATGTCCTCTAACTCATTAGGTGATGTAGAGACATTTTCAACATTATCATTGGTCAAAGGATCTTGATATCATTTTGAATGATTGTGGTGGGAATCAGTTGCAAGATTTGTTTTGGGAGTAAGGCCTGCATTTTCTGTTGAGCCAACAACGCTTGTTGTTAGTCGTGTTGTTGTTGTGCCAACAATGCTTGTTGTTGGGCTTGCTATTGAGCTTCTTGTTGATAGATTGCTTGCAATAGTGCCTTGAATTGTGTTTGCTCCTATTGAGCCTAGTGCTGGGCTTGAGCTTGAGCCTGTGCTTGTTGGGCTACTTGAGCCGCTTGCACAACTTGTGCGACTTGTTGGGCTTGGAGTGCCTTTTGGCGAGAAGCTTCTTGAGAGGCCTGCAACATGGAGAATGAATTTTTCATGTTGTGTTTTGGTGGTGGTGGTGGTGGATTGGGAATGGTGTTGATTGTTGGGGTGACTTGGATGGTTTCCACCCGTTGTTGCGATACCGATGGCAAAATGGGATGATTTGGTATGATGTTTTGATTCGGCATTATAGGTTGACTTTGAAAATTTTTGTGATTGAGAATCATATTGCCTTGATTTAGGTAACTTTGATTTTGCATGGTGTTACCTTGACTTGAATCAACATATGGAGTTGTCAACATATTGCTTGGATTTTGAACAACATTGGTTTGATTTTCAATTGTGTCTATCCCAAAATTCACCAAGTATGGATTTGAAATGGTCATGTTTGGTAAATTTTCACTTGGAATGTATGGATTTGATGGGATAAAGTTGTTTGGAAAACTCATGCATTGAGCATTTGGTTGATAGATTTACAGATTTGGACTTGGATTTAAATCTATCATTGGGAAAGGTGTTCCAAAATTCAGATTGGGCATACTCACATTCGTTGTACCATTGAGGTTTGGAGGCGATAATGATGCCATGTTTGAATTGAATAAATGTGAGTTTCGATAATCAATTGTGAGACTTGGATAGTTTGGATGATTTGGATTGCTCAAGATGGATGAATCAAGCTTAAATTCCATGTTCCTCTTGTGTTTTGACCTTGTTGCGAGAGTGAAACTCTAAGGTGTTTAGGACCAATGATGAGATGAAAGATGAAAGGGTGAGTGATACAGGTGTTTAAGATTTTAAGAACTTTGGATCAATGCTAGACTTTAGGAGTTGGTTTGATTCAATTTTGAGGATAGTTTGACTAGGTGTGTTAAGCCAAACAAAGATGATGGTGAATTTGTAAACCCTAGGAAGTTGTGTTATCCTAGGGAAAACTCGCATAAGAGAATGAATTGGCTAAGTGTGTTAAGCCAAATGAAAGTGATCATGAACTAGTAGACCTTAGGAAGTTGTCTTATCCTAGAGGAAAATTTGTTCAAGAAGATTGATAATTTGACTAGGTGCATTAAGTCAAACAAGGTAATTTTGATTTTCCTAAAGGCTAGCATAAGTGATGTTGCAAAGTTCCAAAAGTTGTTGGTGAGATGGAAATTTGATTGATGTTTGGATGGATGAAGTGATGATTTTGATCCTAGATGACCCTATGAGGACTTACTTACAATACTAAGGTGATGAAGAACATGCTTTTCCCTAGAAGTAATTCAAACCAAAAGACCAATGTCTGCATGAAAACCAAATGACCCAAAAGAGAACAAACACATGTGTGGTTCAATTTGTCTTTTATCTTGCTTAAGTTCGATTCCTTTTACCACACACACTTTCTTGATTATGCTTTTTAAACTATGTGTCTAATGTCCCACTTTCGTTCTCATCCCTCAAGGTCCCTTGTGTGGAAATCGAGGAAAATAGGGAAAAAGTTGCTTATGTTTAACCTTGTTGAAAACAAATGATGGTAGAATTTGTGCACTTACAAACCTCTAGAAATATGATCCCTAGGGAAAGCGAGAGTGCCTAAATTCATCAAGAGTATTTGTTTCTCACAAGGGGTTTGAAATTTGAAGGTCTTGTGAATGTTTGTTTTCAAATGTTTTGAGGACCAAGCAATGTGTTATTTCCAAGCACTTTCACACTCCTAGGATGATGAGGCAATATCTTGTTGGGTTCCCACTTGGATAAATCTAGCTGTGCATATCTTGTGCGAATGGCTAAATGCTTGACCACACTAGCTCCCCTCCACAACACTCACTTATTTGGGTCAGCCAAGCATTAGTACCCATGAATCTCCCATGGTATACTTTCTATTTCTACAACAAGACCACATGTATAATGTGGGGCGACTTCAAAGGATATGACCTTTTGCACCAACAAGATAGACAAGGTTTTGGCCTTTTCTAAACAAGGGGTTCTAATTCAGGCATTCCGTTCATAGGGGATTATCCAACATTGGCGAGAGTCCATTGTTGTCCATCTCGTCGGAATAATCCTCGTGATTCTTGAACTTTCCTCAAGAATCCACACTTATATACTGGTTGGAAGTCGCTTGGCTTTAGCGTGTTCCCGGTTGGATCGTTGCCTTGGGTGATTAATTTTTTCCACAAGACAGGCCCTCTAAGATAAACAATAGCGAACAAACATTATTCATAGTTTGATTGAATTTTGTTTAGAAACAAAAAGAGAACACTCGCAATAAGTTTTATTCACACTTGCATGTTTTGTTCATTTTTAAGTGACCAAATTGAAATGTGGAGGCTGTTAGGTTTTCAAAGGCAGATATCTAAAAGCTTAATGCAAATTTTATCAAATAAACCAGAAATAAAACACATAGAAAAATAACACAGAGAATTTAACGTGATTCACCCAATGTGGGCTACATCCACCAAACCGTAGCCATCTAATGATTTCATTAACCAGTGTAAAACCCTATTACAATATCGTGAATAATCACATTTTCTTATGCTACTGTAACTCTATTACAAACCCCTTATAACCAGCTTTTTAGAAGCTTTCGGATTAGGGTTATACAAAGTTGGGGTTTTCCCCTTTTCGGTGATTTTTCCCTTTTTCGGTAATTTCGCAAAAAAGCAGGACAAAAAAATTTCTCTGGCGAGGATACATGAAGAGTGTATAGTATACAATGATCAGTCGCCACATACCAACAATCTCCCACTTGGAGACTGATCAGGCTCCACACCAAAACAATCTCCCACTTGGAGACTGAACCTGGACGACACCGCTACACTTACAGCTCCCACTGGAAATAAGCACCTTGGACCTTGTTGCTTTGTTATACTTTAATTCAACCTTGAAGGGCAACCGAAGCTGAAGAGGAGCTCAACTTCTCCCTTATCACCGCCTTAGTAAACATATCCACTGGATTTACATCTGTATGTATCTTTTCTAGCTTTACCTGGCCATCCTCCATCACTGACCGAATAAAATGATACCTCAACTGTATGTGTTTGGTTTTAGAGTGCAAGGCATAATTCTTTGCAAGATGTATAGCACTTTGGTTGTCTGTGAACAAGTAATTTTTAGCTTGTTGTTTTCCCAACTCTTCCATGAAAATTTGCATCCATATCATCTCCTTTGTTGCCTCTGTGGCAACCACATACTCTGCCTCTGTGGTGGATAAAGCAACCACCTTTTACAACCGAGAAATCCAACTTACTATTGTCCCACCAATGGTAAATATATAACCTGTGGTACTCCGCTTGGTATCAATATCCCCTGCCAAATCTGAGTCAACATAGCCTTTTAAATCTATATTGGATCCCTCAAAACATAAATATTTATCCGATGTACCTGTCAAATACCTGAGGATCCATTTCACGGCATTCCAATGCTCAATTCCTGGATTACTCATATACCTGCTAACAACTCCTACAACATGTGCAATATTTGGTCTCGTGCATACCATGGCATACATTAAACTACCTGCAGCTGAAGCATATGGTACCTTGGACATTTTTTCTTCCTCCTCTTGTGTCTTTGGACACATATCCTTAGTCAATTTTATATGACTGGGCAAAGGTGTGTTGACAGCTTTTGCATTCTCCATATGAAATCTTTGCAACACCTTTTTAACATAATCAGCCTGAGATAAAAACAATTTCCTATTTTTCCTATCTCTTGTAATCTTCATACCAAGGATTTGTTTTGTTGCCCCCAAATCCTTCATAGCAAATGAATTTGCTAACTGTTGTTTTAACTCCTTTATGTGATCCATGTTAGACCCCGCTACAAGCATATCATCAACATATAAACATAAAATAATGTAGCTATCTTCACCTAGCATCTTAAAATAAACACAATGGTCTGAATTACACCTGTTGTAACCTTGCTCAGCCATAAAACTATCAAATTTAAGATACCATTGTCGAGGTGCTTGCTTCAAGCCATATAAGCTTTTCTTCAATCTGCACAGTAGTTTCTCCTTACATTTGACCTGAAATCCTTGTGGTTGTTCCATATAAATTTCCTCTTCCAAATCACCATCGAGAAAGGCAGTTTTAACATCAAGCTGTTCTAAATGCAAATCTTCAACAACCACAATACTTAACACAGTACAAATAGAAGTCATTTTAACAACTGGAGAAAATATTTCATCAAAATCAATACCCTGTTTCTGTGCAAATCCCTTTACAACTAATCTGGATTTAAATCTTTTCTTAACTCTATCCTCCTCTTTCATCCTATAAACCCATTTGTTTGCTAAAGCCTTTTTACCTGTAGGCAACTTGCATAATTCCCAAGTCTGATTTTTCAGCAAGGAGTCCATTTCTTCTTCCATTCCATGCTCCCGCTGAACCTTGGTATCCACCTGCATAGCTTCATGATAACATTCTGGTTCACTAACATCAGTTAATAAGATAGAGTACAAAGAGGGAGAAAATCTATTTGGAGGTCTACTTAACCTTGAATATCGTCTAACATTCACTAGAGTTTGTGGTATTTCTTGTTGTTGTTGTTGCGGAGCATGAGGATCCACTAGAACTTCATTGTTTGGAGTATCATCCAGCACCGCATAATCATTTTCTTTCTTCTCATGCTGCTACAACCAATCTTTGTACAACACTTTCTCATTGAATATGACATCCATGCTTCTCACAATTTTCTTATTTTCAAAATCCCAAAGCCTATAACCAAATTCATCAATTCCATATCCAACAAATATATATTTCCTTGATTTTGTATCAAGCTTGGTTCTATTTTCAGAATCTACATGTGCAAATGCTTCACAACCAAATGTTTTCAGAAAAGAATAACTCACCTTCTTACCTATCCATGCTTCCTCTAGAATACCACAACCCAAAGGATTAGATGGACCTCTATTAATTAAATAAACAATAGTGTTTACAGCCTCTTCCCACATGTTTAAAGGCAACCCAACATGCAATCTCATAGTTTGTGCATGCTCCATTATTGTTCTATTCATATGCTCAGCCACTCCATTTTCTTGTGGAGTCCTTGGAACCGTTTTCTGCCTACGAATACCATTAAAAGAACAATAATCTTCAAACTCTTTACTGCAATACTCACCACCATTATCAGATCTGAGACATTTCAACTTTTTACCTGTCTCATTCTCAACCAAGCTTCTCCATTTTTTAAAAGTTTCAAATACATCAGATTTCTGCCTAAGGAAATAAATCCATACCTTCCTAGTTGCATCGTCAATGAATGTGACATAATAATGAGAGCCACCGAGAGAAGATATCTGAGCTGGTCCCCATACATCCATATGCACAAGCTCCAATTTTTCATCTTTCTTTTGTTTCCCATCCTTGAGAAAACTAACTCTCTTTTGTTTTCCATAAACACAACTTTCATAGAAATCCATATTAACACATTTTAGATCTGGTAAAAAATTCTTTGAATGAAGTACTTTCATACCTTTTGCACTCATATGCCCAAGTCTGTTATGCCATAGTGCTGATTCATAATTCACAACAACTATCTGGTTTTCTTCTTGCTGAACTACAACAACTGTTCCTGAACATTGATTTTTATCTGCAATAGCTAAAGTAGAAGGAACAGTATGACCTGTACAAAGATATAAGGTGCCTAATTTCACACCTTTTGCTACCACTAAGGCACCTTTTGTAACCTTCCAATTTTTATCACTAAATGTAACAGCACAACCTTCATCATCTAGTTGCCCTGCTGAAATTAAATTTCTTCTTAGCTTTGGAACGTGCCTTACCTCATGTAGTAGCCAATGATTCTCATTCTGCAACTTAATCTTGATTCTTCCCTTTCCAACAATCTGTCAGGGTTCATTATCTCCCAAATAAACCAGCCCAAAATCCCCTTGGACATAATCAAGAAAATAATTTCTATGGGGCGTAGCATGACATGAAGCCCCTGAATCTAACACCTAAGAATCATCAGCATTGTCAAGAAAAAGAATCAAAGCATCCTCATCAGATTTATTACTTACCACATTTGCCTCTTTATTTCCTTCTTGTTTGTCTCCTTTATTTTTTCGAGACCAACAATCTTTCTTTACATGACCTGGCTTACCATAGTACCATCAATCCCTCTTGTCTCTAAATTGGGACCTTCTGTCCCTTGATTTTCCTCGTGACTTCCCACGACTCCCAAAATTGTTTCGTCTCTCATTTGTTCTGCCCCTGCTTTCTGCATTCAAAACATTGCCTGATGTGGATGTTCCACTTGAGCTTTTCCTACGAATTTCCTCACTCAAAATAACACCAACAACATCATCAAATTTTAATGTATTTGAACTAGAAATAGAATTGCTAACAACCATTACCAAGCTATTCCAGCTTTCAGGCAAAGAACACAGAATCAAAAGAGCCCTAACTTCTTCATCAAAGTTAACTTTTACAAAAGTTAATTGATTGGTAACCGTATTAAACTCATTCAAATGATCAGTAACTGATCCACCTTCTACCATTTTCATATTAAATAAACGCTTCATAAGAAATACCTTATTCAAAGCGGAAGGCTTTTCATATAACTTTGCTAGGATTTCCATCAACTCTAGAGTTGTCTTTGCTGTTGTAATATTGAATGCCACCGATTGTGCCAGGCATAGGAGAATACTGCCAAGTGCCTTTCTATCCAAAATATCCCAGTCCTCATCCGACATTATTGTAGGTTTCTTGGTTTTCCCTTCCAATGGCCGCCATAAATCCTTCTGATAGAGATAATCCCCCATCTGCATCTTCCATAACTGATAATTTTGCCCATCGAACTTATCAACCTTCAACTTACCCTCGTCTGCCATTTCTCCCACTTAACCGTGAGACTCCCACTCAACCGTGAGACTTTCCTACAGACGATAATCGAAAACAACCCGCTCTGATACCACTTGTAGGTTTTCAAAGGCAGATATCTAAAAGCTAAATGTAGATTTTATCAAATAAACCAGAAATAAAACACACAAAAAAATAACACAGAGAATTTAACGTGGTTCACCAATGTGGGCTACATCCACCAAACCGCAGCTGCCATCCAATGATTTCATTAACCAGTGTAAAACCCTATTACAATATCATGAATAATCACATTTTCTTATGCTACTGTAACTCTATTACAAACCCCTTATAACTAGCTTTTTAGAAGCTTCCGGATTAGGGTTATACAAAGTTGGGGTTTTCCCCTTTTCGATGATTTTTCCCTTTTTCGGTAATTCTGCAAAAAAGCGGGACAAAAAAAATTTCTCCGGCGAGAATACATGAAGAGTGTATAATATACAATGATCAGTCGCCACATACCAACAGAGGCAATCCTTTTAACAACCTAATATTACCAAAATGTTTTTGATTCTCAAGATCGCAATGAAGCGCGAGAGAAGCGCATACACATTTTAGATAATATTAATTTGTAAAAAAGATTGCAAAACATTGAAAACACTTGTTCATTTTAGCCCTCAAAGCAATGATGAATTATTTTTAAGCACCAAATGAAGTGTGAGTTTGTCTTGTTCAATTTTTTAATCCTTTAAACAAAATCTAGTGTGTTTGTCTAAAGTTCTTTTTAGCCTCTTGGCGACTTTTGAAAAGAAATTTGACTTGTTTATTTTAGAACCCAAAAGAAGTTTAGTGTCCTAAGAGTGTGAAAGTAAACAAATTCCTTAGAAAGGGATTATAAGTTCTCCCAAAGTGTTTAAAAACACTTGATACAATGATATGATAAATTCATAAAAAAAACTTTTGGCCTTCGTTTTCCTTCCTTCACTTTAGAGCAAAAAATTTCCTTTCTAGGCCAATTTCAACAATTTTTAGGTTTTTCCATTTTTGGTAATTTTGCATCTATGACTTTGAGAGTCCTATTTTTTTCCAAAAACTTTGTAAAACTAAAGTAAGATGAATTGCCAACTAACATTCGAAATTGGAAATATGGATTTTGAGTTATTAATAGAAACAACTTTCAAAAAACTAGGAAAAAACTTTAAAATATCATTTTGAGGGCCAAGATCAAAGTTTGAAGCCCCGGAAATGTGCCAAGATGGCATCCAACCCATGTAGATCGATTGCCAAATCACTTGCCCCCTCCTAAGGAAACCACCTGTAAAATTTCAGCCAAAGCCCACATCTGAGTCAAAAGTTATGACCTCGGGAAGTTCCTGCATCACAAAAAAATTAAAAATAAAACCAGAAAACTGCAAGTGCGGTGCAGTTTGGAATAGATGTGGTGCTATATAGCATCGCGTGGCTAACTTTGGAACATATGCGGTGTTATATAGCGTCGCGCGGCTGACTGGGTGCGGTGCTCTGCATAAACAAAGACCGCGGGTGTGGCGTAGTTTGGCACGCGGTGGAGTTTGGAAAATTTTCAAATTTTAAACTCGGGAAGCAATTGCGGTGTTGTTTGGTGCCATGGTCTTCGGGGGGTGCGGTGCAATATAGCGCCGCATCTGAGTCCGCGGTGCAATACAGGACTGCGTGCCTGATCCGCGGTGCAGTTTCCTGTGTGTGATAAAAAAACGTGAAAATGACAAAATTTTTCACCAAAAAAACATGATGAGATGGTTCAAGCCCTCCTTCTAGCGCCAAAATGTGAACCCCTAAACCTGCAAGTGCACAAAGACGACAAACATTGTTAGTGTTAGATCAAAATGCATGCAAATATGAAAGATTCCCCATGAAATTCATCTATTTAAGCTAAAATTAGGAAAAATGAAGAACATAAAACAAGAAACTTAAACTAAATCCTAATTAAGCCAATAGATTGATGATCTTATGGGGGAATTGGTGCCAATGAGGTGTTGCAATTGGCCCTTTCCCAATTCCTATGATTGCAATGTAGATTGATGGAGAAATGGTCAAATCTCCAAAGAGATTTGAGCATAACCTTGGTGCAAATATGAAAATGTGAGGTATGCTTGGATGAAATGGGAAAAATTAGTTCTCAATTGAAAGAGTAATTTTGCATGTGAATTTTGGATGATGATGGATGTGAGTATAGTAAGTCTACTCAAATTGTGGATGTTGAATGAGAGGAAGAGTCTCTCATTTATAGATTTCCAAAATGGAAGATAGAATGAAAATAAGCAATGTGGGATCATTCAACATCCCATAGCCAAGTGCCACTTGTAAAGATGTGAATGGTTGAGGAATGAACACATTTTGGTCAATGTGCATGATAAATGCCATTGGATTCAAATTTGAATTTTGAATGTGACATGTGAGAGGGAAAGAGAAATGGAGTTAATGTCACTTGGCTCAATGCACAAGGACATGTAAGAGGCATTGAATGCCTTGTTGGAAGGACCAAACCCACTTGACCTTTTTGAATTCAAATGAAGGAATATTCCCTTTTGATGCTTTGTGAGGGAAAATAGAAGAATTAATAAATCAAAGTATTTGATTTATTGTGCAACTTGCATTCTCTAGAGGATTGTAGTGAGAAGGATTAACTTAATCAATGTTTTGATTAATTTAATGAAGAATTAGGTGATGTGACAATTTAGACTTAAATAGATGAATTAATTTAAATTAGAATTGAGAGGAAATGGTTTATTAAATAAATGATTTGATTTATTTAACTGAGGAGGGAAGTATTAGATTAAATCAAATAAGGTTTAATTTATTTAATTTATCAAGAAGACTTTAGAGATTTTAATTAAATAAACTGATTTATTTAATTAAACAGGGATGTAAGGTTAATTAAATTAAACTGATTAATTTAATCATAGGAGGTGATAGACTTAATTAGATGAATAATGATTAAGAGACAAAATGTATGATTCAGAAAGAAATGATGTTAGTAATTAGGATCAAGTGTGTTGAACAACATTTGTACATTTTCCATGTCTACACTTTTAATATCAACCCTCCATCAACTAATCAATCTTATCCCTTGGTTCATCTCACCAAATTTCTATATAATGAGGCCTTGGCTCTCATTCTTCACATTCACATTCACCATAGCCTCATGTTGTCCAAATACCCATTGAATCCATTCTATCCTACCATCACGTTGTCGAAATATTGAGCAAACACATCTATTATCATCACTTGAGAAAACCTGCAAGACATGGGTGCATCTTGTTAGCTCAATCCATGAGGAGGAGAGCAATGTAGGTATAATCTTATTTGTGCATTTCCTTTATGTATTTTTATCTATTTTTCTTCATCATCATCTTTCTCCTTCTTCAAGAAGGTTAGTAGAAATATCAAGAACATGAAGAACATCCTCAATGAAATCGTATTGCAATTTAATGTTGCCTATTCACAAAACTAGAATTTACATAGAGTTACCTATTAACTATAAAAAAGAGACTCAAGTAGATTATGTGAATTAGTCATGTGATGTGAAGAACTTGAATCAAGTATTTAAGTATATATAGATGAATGCAAACCTCATGCAAAAAGAGCTTTCTGTTTCTTTGTGGAAGAGTGCTTGGAGATAAAACTATTGTTCCATATCATGGCCTCCTCTAATTAATCTAACCTCTTGAAGAAATGAGCCTCATCATGAATAGGCATGCCATAAAAAGTGCAAGTGTTACATGTTTTCTTCTTCATCTTGGAGGTAGACTCAACAGACTTGGAAGAAGTGGAAGGAGTTAACTTTGAGATTTTATTTTTCTTTAATTTCAAAACTTGAAGGGTATTCTATCTTAATATTATTCTTATTCTTTCCTCTACCCTTGGAAGATGTTTCTTAGAGTGAGGATGTGCATCCATCTAAATTAATTTGGCCTACTCCTTAGTAATACACTCATAAAATAACTCAAAGCTAGGCATCTTAAATTCATTTCCCAAGGCATCCATAACAAAATGGAAGGTAGATGAAAACCCCTGAAATGGACCCTTCAATTTTGATAGAATCAATAAGATATATTCCTTACAAATTTATCATGTCTACATCCTTTTAAATGTGCCAAATTCAATTTAAACTTTGTAAAAAAATCCTAAATGGTAGGAAATTCATTTGGAGAGACTAATGTCAATTTTGCCTTTTGTTGCAAGATTTAAAACTTGTTAGTTGTACCATACAATTCATCAAGTGTGTTCTATACTTGCTTAGATGTTGTGCACCCTCTAATATGAAACACAAAATTATTAGATATATACAAAATCCCATGAGATCCATGATTCTATCTAATTTATTCTCAGTTGTCTCATTTTTAATTTCTAAGTGTGATAGTTGTGTGGAGTGGGGAGCTCAATAGTCTTATGTTCCACAATGACTAGCAAAAAAACAACAAGAGAGCAAAGGTAAAATTTTACTTTAATCCTACCATACACCACCTAAAATTTATTATATGATTGCAACTCCCAATAAATCACAATGATCATTTTTTACAATTTGAACAATCAACAGGCTTGAATGAACTATTTATATCACACACTGATTTTTATAATTTAAAGATAAAATATTGTGAAGAGGTAAAATAGAGGTTACTATGAGATTCCTTGTAATTTCGTAAGCGATTCTAAAAAATGTCAAAATTTGACTTTGTATGCAAAATCTATGTCTATCAGAAAAAAAGGAATACAAGTGTACCTTCAAGCTAAAAATTGGGCAATTGGAGAAAAATCAAGAAAAATCACTTGCATCACTATGAAGTATGCAAAACCAACTTTCCAATGTCTATTTGAATGTGAAAAAAACCTATGTAGGTGAAAGTTACACTTTATTAAAAAAATCCTCCTTAGGGGAAAAAATACACTTGGCCATTATTGGGGTGGAATATTGGCGACACCACCAAGCTGAGTGGTATACAACATTCTTGAGTGACAAATCTATAGTGAGTGACGATGGCCTAATTTAGGCAATGTGATGGTGGTCACTTGAGGGAAAAGGTGACTTGAGTAGGTAGAATAGAGGGTGTTGGTAACTTTCTTCTATTTTTTTCTATCTCCTCATAGATGCATGCAATGTAAAGAAGCATATTGAATTGGGTTTAAAGGAAATATTAAGGCTACACTAATTCATCTTAAGGATATACAATACTAAGGGATCCTACTAGGTGGTTAAGTGTTTAGCTAATTTGACCATAAATATGCCTAATATGCTTGTGCCTAATTATTCCATAAGTATATGTCATAATGATATTCTATGGGAAGTGCAATGAAGAGATAAGGTGGAGGTAGAGCTATGTGAGGGTGATACATCATTGTTTTTTATTATAGAGTAAAGGTAGGTTTTAGAAAGGGCCCAAACCCTTTTACAAATACTAGTTTAGATATGACATTGAAGCTCCACAAAAAATCAAAAATATAACAACAAAGATCAACAACACAAAGCTTGAAAACTGATTTGAAGACAATAATCTAATTGCACCACAAAATTAAAGAACTAGACCAATAGAAGAAATCACTAAAATAGATACAAAGGACAACCCACATGTCATACAAAAGCATGTAGCTAATAAAGAAGTCACAAAACAATAAATCATGGTGGCTTAAATCCTAATGACTCCAATGAGCATTGCTTTCCATCCATAGATTTGTCCACAAGACCATATCTAGAGCCCTTATTATCCTTTTTTGTTGAAAACATTATCAAACTAGGAACATCTACAATCATGGAATCTCTAGAAGCACTATCACAAGCTCTAGAGTAATTAATGCAAGAAGTATGGAATACCAAAGCACAATCATTAGGGGTCATCAACTCCTAATTTCTTGATACATTGTTAGGTGAAGGAATAACAAGGGCATAGTTCCTCAACTGTAAAATTGTAATTTAGTGCACCATCATTATCTTTAGAGTACCTAGTCTCAACAAACATTCTTTGAGATGAAACTATGATTTCTTGAAACAAAAAAGACATCTTTTTCTAAACCTTTTGAGCCAATTTTGGACTACAAGTTACAAAAGAGTGATTTTTCCACTTTATAGAATGTGAAACGAATAATCGTAGAATCTTCAACTATAATTTGTTACTCCCAAAAATTGAATTTTGAAGATAATATAATCAAAGACAAGAATGGTTTATCCATATCAATGTAGACACAAAGATCTAACATAGAGCACATGAGATGAAAATTTAGTAACCACATTAATGGTCACAATTTGACCAATACAATTTGCAATACTAATCAACACCACCTTCTCCCAAAAATTCAAAGGTAACTCTAAAAGTTCGATCTAAATAATGACCCTAAAAATAAATACTAATACCCAATCAAAACTTATATCTATTTACAAAGATAGAACCCATTTTTACCTGAGAACCACTATCCATCACTAAGAATCCAAACACAATCCTCGTGAGATGAAAAAAAAAGAAAGGAAGAACCCATTCTGCATAACTAAAACCTTTGACAACAAGGATTCGACTTCCTCAAAACCCATTCATGACCACATGAATACTAAGCCTCGAGCTCAAAAAATTACCAATAAGAGAAATTTCAAACCTTAGAGTCGATCATTCCAAAACTGAATCAAATACCTTAAGGTGTCATCCATCTATCAGCCAAAGGGAGAGAATAAAGCAAGGATAGGGCAACTCTTACCTAGGAGAATATTAGTAAAGTCCTATCCTTAATACGAGACCGTGTAGTGATGGAAGAGTTGAAGACCCCTCTAGAGAACCACTTGAGTCGCGATCATTGGACAGCACAAGGGACCCAGGGGAGTCACTTAACGACCTCCAATTAGCCAGGGGAGCCCACCATTTTTGGCAAGGAAAAACCAGCGAACCTTGTTTGAATTCGCACCATCACACAGCACTCCTGAACTATAGCCGCTGGCCGCACCATAACCGACCCTCTTAACTATATCCCGATCCTCTTTAGACCGTCTTTCAGTATTCCTCACAAGGAAGCCTCTGCTAAGTCTGCGTTGCAGAGTAAAAGTGGACTCCTCCCAAACCTTTTCAACAACATGGCTCGATGGAGCTTTTGGGGCTGCTGAAGAATCACACCAAGTGCTGGCAATCTGTTGGTCTATCATATTGATCTGTGAGATTTTGATCAATTTCCTTTTTCTAACATTTTTTATAGGTTTCTCACTGGTTTGTACTGAGGGTAGGAGTAAGTCATGTACATGTGTGTGTCATTGAATTGACACAACCTAGCTTCTTTTTCTACCCTCTAGTTTGTGATTCGTCTTGGTTCTCCATGGTAACGATGGTTGGAGTTAAGTTGTATTCTGTCGTGCGAGAGATGGTCTTCTCGGACCACATCACTAGTTCAAGGAAGGGTAAGATTTTTATCTTCAATGCTAGGGATATCTTAAAAACTTTTGCCACTATGATGGCCGATGATTTCATGGTAGGAGGGGGAATGTGAATTTAGATATTGGCACACATTTTGTCTTCCAACTCCAATTTTTCATCAGGATTATCGATATCTTTTGTACACTAGCGACGGCTCGTATCAAAGACAAATATATTAGGGATTGATGAGTTTCATCAGGTGGCAGAACTAAGGGCAAAGGGTGTTCGACATGACGGTTGTGTTCGGGCGTCGGTCCATCAAGAGCCTTCTGGACAGTTTTTTGCTCTTGTAAGTCCAACGTATAGAGCATTTGAAAGTCTAAATTTGTGTTTTTTACAGTGAACCCATCTAGGAAATTTAATAATGTCATGAGCTCTGATAGTGTAATTTAATCCAACAAGCTTTTCATGCTGTTGATAAGCACCTTGAATGATGAGTTTTTATTACTCAGCTTTCGAAGATTTTTCTTTTTTTTAAAAAACTATAGTAATGACTGTTAAGCCTCGGGGAAGATTACAATTGAGCTGTTGAAGCTGTAAAACACATTATTATAATAGTCAGCCATCGGAACTTTAAAACACTGATCACAATTTTGGGTTGTCTTGTTAGAGAGTGTAACAAGGTTTCATTTTGGAAAGAGATTTGTTTCTGTAAAGTTATATCAATGTTACCATACGGTTGTCTGACATGACTCTTGCTAAAAGAGCTAACATATATCAATGTTACCATACGGTTGTCTGACATGACTCTTGCTAAAAGAGCTAACATATGTAATATATGTTACAGTAGGGTTGTCTGAGATGTTTCTTGTACCTGATATATTTGAAGAAATGGGTTTTCCCCATTGAGGATTGTATATATATGTATGTAAACGTTATCTTAGTATCTTCTTTTGACTCAATTTATTCTCCCCATCGATATTTGAAAGTGTGTATGAGTTGTCTGATGGACTTGGTGCTTTGCACCTTATATTGTACCTGCTCTATTAGTTTTATTGGTAATAGATCTCAAATTTAAAAAAAAAAGCGTATATGAGTTAATCTTACTGTCTTTTGCGTAAAGGCTAAATCTCCAATTCAATTCTTTTACAATTCTCTCCTTTCTTTCCAAACATTTGGAGATTAAATTTGCAGGTTACAGGCCGAATCTTTGATTTTTTTTACAAAAGCTATTGTTTTTCTTAAATTTTTTGGAGAAAAACATCATTTTTGATGTTTTAGATTTTAGTTTTTATAAAATATTATTTGTTTTTTCTTTTCAAAATAGGACCACTGTTTACCGTTTTTGATGGTAAATGAAATGGTAATAAGATTGGTAGAACTTCGCTTTTTAATAAAGCACTACTTTTGACATAAATTATTGAAACATCTTTGTTTAGTAGTCTTCTAGAATTTAAGACAATGTGTGAGACAGTTAATTGCCTGGAATATCTCGAATTTTGTCTTTAGAAACATTTAATTGTCTGAAAGGTGTTTTTTCTGCACTAAAGCCTGTGGAAGGAACTGGAAATAAAACCAATTGCCATATATTTTAGGGACTTCCATGAACAGAATTTTTTTGATACTTTAAGCACGTATGCAAAGATTCTTACTAATATTGAAGAAAAGTCTTCTGAAACTTCATGGCAATTAGTCTGACAGACTTAGTCAAAATATCTGTGTTACTGTTTTTGGAATGGGTTTAGAAAAGATTTATCGTTATTAATGCTTTGTTGAACCTTTTAGTTGAATCTATACTAAAGGTCAGTTATTTTTTAGAAACCTTGTACATGAATTTCTAAAAGTTTCAACAAAATGTATTAGAGTGTAAGTATTCAGAGCAATTTTATCATTTTCTTTGAACGATTGAAAATTATTATCCATTAAGAGTATTTTAGGTGTTCTACCAAAGTGTATGATTGTTTTCAAGTGTTTTTTTGAAAATGCCAAGAATGATCAAAATTTCAGTTAATTTGGCACTGTTAGTAATTTTTTTTGTAATCATACCAAACAGATGTGGTCCCAGGAGGTTTTATTTAAGTGTTTGATCAAATTTATCAGGAATTTAAAGCAAAAAAATGCACTAACAGGAAATGGTCTCTCCAAATGGTATCAATAAATATGCGTTAAATTACTTTCACAGCTTACACATTATTCCTGAAGTTGTGTCCTTGACATGTTCAAGAGCTAGGTTTTATTTGAACCTTAATATTAAATCACATCTCAACTATTGAAGAAAAATAAATCTACATCACAAAACCCACACATAGATTAAAAGAAATGGGACGAAGCTGGTGAACAACTATAAATTTCAAAGATATTTAAATATGAAACTTTTATGAGGGTGTGAACTTTTGTATAGGCTACTTTGTACTAGTACAGATTTGAGCTGACTGTTTGTGTGATTAGATTTGTCAATGCTGCCAAATTTGTTGCACTGTGAGTATTTTGTCTCATTAATATGCATTGATGAAAAAGAGGGAGTTTGTTTCTGTTTCTTTTTTAGTTGGTGTCCTTATTGGCTTTAGTTCTCTATATATGCGCTTCTAAGAAATATTCTCAATGTATTTCTGGAAAATTTGGATCAGGGTAGTGGAAAAAATGTTGCTGAGAAGTAAATCAAAGTGGGCCAAGAGTGCAAACGATAACTCAGATAATTCAGCTTCCCCATTGCTTGACCTCCCTGAGTTTGTGCTTGAAAGCATTCTAAGGCGGCTTTCCCCCTATCATCAATGCCAATTAGCACAAACATCCAAAGATCTCAGAAAAAAGTGCCGAAGTGATGAAATATGGGAGCCTCTGTATAATGAACGTTGGGGGAAGATTGCTGGTATGAATGCATTTGCTCTTTTGAGATGCTTGCTTATTCAGATAAATTCAAGGATTTTGGAAAGCAAGTTGATTACAGCTGTGCCAGTGATTAGACCCAATGAAGTCTTTGTAAATTTGTATTGGCAATTGGAATGTGGTGACTTTTGGTTTCCTGGACAGGTTTTCAACCGTATGGTGAGAGTAATGTTCCTGAATAGACTGTAATTGTTTTCAGAAAATCTCAATTTATAGTCCTAGATTTGTGAAACTTACTTTGGTTTTCCTCACCATTGAATTTCTCTCAATTGTCTGATTTGGAATATATGCTTCTTAATGATGCAGACAGTTTCAACTGGTGCAGATTAGCTCCTCTGTTCCTGCAGGTTAAAAATCTAGAAAATACCCAAAATGAACAGTTTCAAAATAGACTGAAAAACAAAGAGGGATATTCACATTCATATAAACATCCAAGGAAGCTGCAGCAAGATCTTTTGTTAGTTTCTGAGCAGTCGGATAAGACAACTTAAATACAATCATAAAATATCATTAACACGGTCAGAAAAAGCATACATCGTTTTCCTTCTTCCATTTAGCCTCTGCCTAGAATATATCTCAGATCTTCATTTTTCCTCTGAAAACTATCTCTAATTAACCGCCAATTGACATCGAACTTCCTATCACCTACAACAACACAGAATCTTAAGCCTAAATTAACTTCCGAGCAGTTGAATGAACTGCTATTTTTAGTAAAACTAAATTATAAAAATTCCGAGCAGAAAATTAAACCAATGGAGCATGGAAGAAGTCTTTAATGAAGATGTTCTTCATCCTCCTCCTCCCTCTTAGAAATTCTGAACCTCCTGGTTCAAGGTCATAGGGTGGAGTTGTTTGGCTTTATTTAAGCAAGTCAGCCTCTGTGATCCAAGTATTGTAGGAAGCTGGCAAGCCTTCCTGCTTAACAAAATACAGTTTATATGTCTCGGACTGTGTAGCAGCTAATTTGGTAGCTAACACTTGTTCAACTTGCTCTCTTTTTTTCTCTGGCAAGTGCTTGGTCCCATTGTTGTTTTCCTTCTCATTCTGCTAATTATTCATCTGATGATCATTTGTCTCAGCTAAGCGTGAATGAAGGTAAGTGACACTAAAACAGGACTGCTATCCAAGTCCTCAGGCAGATCAGTCAGGTAAGCATTCTCATTTATCTTCTTCATAGTTTTGTAAGGGCTGATTTTCTTGGGCTTTAACTTGTTGAAGGCACTTTGGGGATACCTCTCCTTGTGCAAATGTACCATGACACTTTCTCCTATTGAAGACTTCTTTTATCCTATGCAAGTCAGCGTTTTTCTTATATTGTTCATACTTCATTCATTGATTACAATTTCTGTCTAACCTATTGATGTGCCTCTCAAATATTCTCTACAAAATCTGCAGCATCTTGGCTGATATGTGGGTTTCTGGGAAAATGAACTAATTCTACAACTCCTTTAGGATTTGAACCATACATAATTTGAAATGCAGACTTACTTCTAGACCTATTTGTACCAGAATTACAGGCAAATTCAGTTTGGGGTATTGCCAAATCCCTTGTTGAGGATTGTCACCCACTGGGCACCTCAATAGATTGCTTTAATTCATCACCTTGGTTTAGGAGTGATACATTGAACTGAATTGCAACCTGCTGTCCAACTTTTTCCCCTAGACTCTCCAAAAGCGTCTTAAGAATTTGGTGTCCTTGTCACTAGTGATTTCTGGAATACCATGTAATTGCAGTACTTCCCTCAAGGACAAATGTGCCACTTGATTTGCATCATTCATCTTCTTATGGGGTATGAAATGGGCCATTTTAGAAATTTTGTCCACCATTACAAACACTGAATCATGACACCTCTTTGGGTTCGTGGCAGCCCCAAGACAAAATCCATGGAAATATCAGTCCATGGTTCCTTTGGCACAGGTAAGGGCATATAAGGGCTTCTATTTTGTTGTCCTCCTGTTGCTGTTTGGCACACCCTACAAGTAACAAAAAAACCTATTCACATCTCTTCTCATATTATGCCAAAATAATTTTTCACTTACTAATCCAAAAGTCTTGTACCTTCCAAATTGTCTGCCCAACACATTTGAGTGCATCTCTCTCATATGCTTTTCTCTGCTCAATCCAAGGGGAATGCAAAGTTGAGATCCCTTAAACAAGAAGCCATGTACTAATAAAAAGTCTTCAAATGAATGCATACCTACATGGTCTTGACCAATTAGAATTGCATAACTGTTGCTAAACAATGAATCATTTGCAATTTTGTATATTCACCCTTTGTTTCTTCCAATCCAATCAGCTTATTACTCATTAGAACCAACAAATGATGCCGTCTACCTAAGGCATCAGTCACTACATTGGTTTTATTACTCCTATGCTACACAACAAATCTATATACCTACAAAATTAAAGCCAATTTGGCGTGTTTGTAGGACAGCTTACCTTAGAAACTTAGGTACTTCAAGGCTTGAGTGTAAGTCATCAAAATGAATTCCCTATATAGAAGATAATGCCTCCAATATATTAAGGCTTGTATCACAACAACATAGAATTCCTTATCATAAGTGGTATAGTTCTACTTAGTTTCATTTGATTTCTTTCTGAAAAAGGCCATAGGTTTACCTTCTTGGCCTAATACTCCTCTAATAGCTACCCTTGAAGCATCATATTTAACTGTAAAAAGTTTCTCAAAGTTTGGTATAGCAAGAATTGGAGCTTCTATAACTTTTCTTTTGAGCTGTTCAAAACTCACATCAGCTGCCTTTGTCCAAGTAAAAGCTTTACCTCTTGTGCAATAAATCAAGGGTGCACTTATACCATTGAGATTCCTAATGAATCTCTTATAAAGTTCACCAACCCATTGTCCCATACCTCATAAGGCCAACCCTAGCGCATCATTTATTAAAGGGTTTTTAATCGCTCCCTATGTATATATATTAATTAATACATATTAAAATATAAAATAAATATATTAAAATCAAAATTTTAAATTTCAAATTTAGGCGTCTTTGCTGGGCCCATGCGCCCTATCCTAGAAGCACCTCTTTACAGACATTTGGAGATCTTTTGGCGCGCATGAAGAGGTTTGAACAAATTTTCTAGTTGGTAGCACATCTAGGATGAAAACCCTGGGGTGTAAGGAGGTTGGATGAAAACCCTAACCATCCCTTAATATCATTTAGCATTCTGCAACTTAATAATCTATTCATCCTATATCATGTGTAGGGCTGGAGCGACTGCAATGAAACTTTGCAGCTGGAGAATTAGGTGAAGGTAGTTTCAAATCCTGATCATCACATTTTCCCTTCACCAGGGCATTGTCATGTTCCTGATTGTAGATGTTCAGTAGGGTTGGTGTTTGTGAGTAGATTTTACGTAGGCAGGAGAAGCTGTTGGATACAACAATTAGGTCTCGCAAGGTGGCATCATTGTCTAATTGCTACAACCATACCTATTGTTGGATTGTGTTGGAACTCTTGGGCATCCTGACCACTGATTCACTAGTTTGAACTATATTCGAGGAAGGCATGACATGCAAGCTCCCCCATCTTAGGACGTCGCAAGTTTGGAAGCCCTGGTCAGGCAGTAAACTTTCATATACTGGCAAACAACACCTAATTAGAACATCTATAGAGTCATATTGGGTATGCACACAAATTTTAGGTCTAAACCCAAGACTGAAAGGGGAATCACAACTAAGTTTACCCTAGGAGGTGCGATAGTAGAGATTTCATTCCTTGCACAAGATATCTGCAATCTGGTTGGCAACAACTGAGGGTTTCATGTCTCAATTTCTCACTGTAGAGTGTGTTGGTGAAGGAAAATCTAGATCTCATTGGGTGACAACATCCTTGGGTGTCCAGACATCCTCCAACAAGTGAGTGTAGCTAAAATCTAAGGGATTATTTCAGATTAGGTCGCTGGATATACCCCATCATTGTAACTTCATCATCAACAATTAATTCCATGTACTCATGTCAGACCCTACTTTATTGTTTAAGAATCAGATTTGAAACTGTTATCTATTCATTATTTGCCGGTTGAGTGTGGTATCTCTGAGTTGTAGTTTATAACTATCTTGATTGTGAAAGTTGAAGTGAACTGTCAATATGTTGTTATATCACTGTTAGTGTAGTTTGCAGATCTAAATTTTAAAAACATCCTATTGAGACTGATAAGAGCAGTAGGGAAAACCCTCGGGATAGAACACCCATGGGAGCTTTTCACCTTTTCTGACACTTTGAGGAGTAGGCCATTTAAGAATCACCTTAATATTTTTTGGATCCATGCTAAATCCATCTGCTGAAATAACACTACTCAAGAATGCCAACCTATCCTTGCAAAATTCACTCTCTTTAGGAATAATAAACAACCTTTCTGCTCTAAGTATGTCAAATGCCACTCTCAAATGTTCTACATGCTCCTTCATATTTTATACTAAAAGTCAAGATATCATCAAGATAAACAATGATAAATTTTCCAATGTGCAATTTAAATATCTAATTCATTGTTCACATGAAGGTAGTTGGAGCATTGGACAAATCGAATGGCATCACCACTCAAATAAACCATCTTTAGATTTGATGGTAGAGGTCTTTGTCTCATCACCTTAATGAACTTGAGTCTAATGGTCTCCACTTTTGACGTAAATCTAGGAGAAGATCTTGGCTCCTTGTAAGCAATCCTGCAAGTCATCCATTCTTGGTAGTGGATATCGGTACTTCATAGTGATTTTACTAATGGCTCTAGAATTTATATATAATCTCCATTTCCCTCCTTTCTTGGGAGAGAGTAGAGTAGGTTTGACATAGGCTCATTCTTTGCCTACCAAATTTCTTTTCCAATAATTTAGTAAATTGTCTCCTAATTTCCTCATTTTCTAGAGGATTCAACCTATAAGCAACCTGATTTGGAAGTTTGGCACCTAGAATTAGATGAATTGGATGAGTAATGCCATTTTGAAGGAGGCAAAACAGCTGGTAGGTCAAATGGTGTCAAATCTGAATATTGTTGTAACAATTTTAGCACCTTTAATGGGATTGTTCTCCGGGGTGTATCAGATAGCAAATCTCACCATTTGACTCTTTAAAAGTTCTTTCCAACCCATCATAAACAATGATAGAGCTGCTATTTTGGTTGATTCTTCTCTTTTAAAAGGCTTCAAGATATGGAGTTATTCCTCATGCTATGTCTCATAAGTGTTTTCTCTACCATAGTGAGCTACATTCTTGTCATATTGTCAAGATCTATCTAATAGTAAATGACAAGAATTGATTGGCACTACATCATATAACACCGTGTCTTCCTAAGGACCATTTTTTAAGTCCACAAGACAAGATCGATTTATAGGCCCATTAAATCCTTGTTCAACCGAGAAATCTTATAAGGATTTAATTTTGAAATGCAAGCAAGCCAAAATTTTCACACAATTTTAGTGCTTATTAGGTTATTAGAAGATCCTCCATCTCTAGTCCCCGTGCACACTTCGTCTTTACATTTTGTCTGAAACACGCTTTTCCTCTTCCAATCAACTTTAGGGGTTCTTTGTCTTCAAATATCAAGGTTCTCCATAGCAAGTTCTCTCCTATCTGTGCATCAACTTCATTTGTTATGGGTTCTTCGTCTTCTTCTTCTTGGGCCACCATCACCCTTTTGGGCTCTTAGGGAAGTCTATGTCATGTCTCTTTTTTAGGTAACTCATGCAATGGACTGAAATGCCCAATTCTTGATTCTCACACTTTCTATGGTCCTATTTTGCATGCGATCCTTCTCCTTCATCTCCCAATTGCTAGCCTAAGTCAAGCATGAATTTTGAGTGTGACGACATGGGAAAGCTCATTAGCTTTTGTAAGTGGTTGAAGTGGCGAAGTGACCCATTCTAGCATGCCTCCCTTCTCAAGTCCACTTTTCTCTCTATCCCCATCAAGATGTTAGACTTCCCTTTACTTCCACGCCTTCAACTATCTTGCTCTTCAACTTCTCCCCATATTGGAACTTCTGAGTTTTGCCAACAACCATCTCCCATTGCCAACCTCGACTTTCAAACGTAAGTGTTCTTGCCATTTTTATCACTCATCTGTACGTACCACCCTGCATATTAAGAATACCATTAATGCACATAAGACTGATGCAGCTTCCCATGGGATTCCACTTGCTATTGACATTAATCTCAATATAATTAAAACCAAATTGTGTGGACATCTAGTAGGGCACGCTACAAGCGAGCCAACGATTGCCATTAATGCAATCGATAGGCTTTCAAACCCAAAGGGGCTCTTCGCCATGCTTGCTAAGGACAGTTGTAGGTTGTAGGGACTCTCATCCAAACCTTCCAAGCACATTTCTGCACAGTAGGATACCATGGTTGACCCAAAGCGATTAAAAACAATGATCTAGGAGTACAGGAAGCCATTCTTGTGTATCAAATCCAAAATGGAGACTGTTGTGTGATTTTTAGCGCTGAATCTAGATATCTCAAGATTGGAGAGATAGATAGAGGAGGGCATCTTTGAACAAACCAACACAAACCCTAATTTGAGATCATTGTGAGCACTTGTTCTAGCATCCAAATTTGCAGACATAAACCCATTGATCTGAGGTGGTCGAGGGATGAAAACTCCATGGATCTTGTGTTGTAGGATGAATTCCTTAAGTTGATAGGGTAGACTTACATAGAGGTTGCATCGAGATTTCATGGTGAGATGGTGATTTTGCATTATATTTTTAGTTGTCATGAATGTAAGCTTGTACACATTATAATATCATACAATTTATTTTGAGAGGTAGTCTATAACTAGAGCTTCATTGTACTTAGTATTTGCTATTGTTGTAAATGTCATCTGTAATATGTTTTAGTTGTGATAACAGTGTTTTGTAAGGGAATCTTAGGTTTGGTTAATAGAAATCATATTCTTTGTTTATCTTCCATTGTGGGTCTAGTTTGCGATCTGAGTTTTTTTTATAATTGCAATAAGGGAGAGGAAACTTGTAGGTTTATTGGTATTCATGTGAATGTAATGCAAAACTTTTGGTTTCACTAGAGCTGAACATATTAGGTTGTTGTTTCCTACTTTAGGGTTAAATAATGAATGTCAAATCTTAATAACAAGTAATGAGATTTGCTAGGAAAGCTTAATATATTTTAGGGATTGTAATGTTTGTTCCTTTCCTTACATATTTCCAAGTTAATATTGCAGGTTGATATTGAAGCAGTTTAGGGTTTGTATGTTTCTCATTTAAATATTTTAAAGTCTATTAAATTATTTGCCCTAAATTTAGCATGGGACATTACAATCTATAGTCCTATGGTATTCACTACATATAAAACACCTCAAAGGTTTCCAACTTCTAGAAAATTGTCACCCTCATCCTTTACCTTTGATGCCTTCCCTTGAAATCTTGGCTTAACATTACTCTTTTCCTATTCTTCATTGGTAGGTTTGAGGAACTTCCGCTTCCTCTACTCAAGTTGTTGCCACCCCCTTTGGTTGCCATGTCATGTCCTCGATTGGGACCTATCTCTTTCTGGGTAGGAAAAAGCATTTTTTAATGCTAATTTAAAATAATATTAATATAATAATTAAATATTAAATATTAAATAATAAATTTAAATTATTAATAATAACTTTTAAATTATTAATAATAACATTTAAATTTAATTTCTTCTCGTTGACGTGTTTCCTATTAGCGCTAAAGGTTAATGTTTGTCATTTAATTTGTTGGTCGACATGTTGGTTGGCAATGGTATTTATGCTTGGTCATCCACCTTGGAGGATCATCACAAACAAAGAAAAGTCTAGTCATCTTGTAGAGACGAAAACCTCTACAAGGGTACGATTTGGTCAGGTTTGAGGCATACGAAATTAGGCGATATCCAGAGGAGTGATATCAATGATCCTTGTGGTTGAGCTCAGGCTCTAGCCGCAACTATTCTTATAGTTCCTTATTCTTCAGGTTGCCAAATTCCACAAAATAGCGATGGTCCTTGATCAAGAATTGCACAGATCTTGGTAAGACTTCCAGCACGAGCATAACAACTAACCATTCATAGATTTGTGGGACAGTTTCCAGACATGCGACTTCATTTTTGGGAGCACCTTCAAGTCATCAATCATCCCACACACTTTGGATGCCATTAGACAACATTTTCCATACCTATTGAGTGTCAAGAGCAACGCAGGGGTGTTCTCAGGCCAGCAGCATGATAGGTTGGACATATGGAGCATTCACATCGGATTCCGGGCAGATGGTATGAAGTCATGTTTATCGATGAATATTCATATGAAATACTGAGCCGACTGTCATTCTGGAAGTTGGCATCACTATCAAAAATTTCCATGTAATCAACTTAATAATTGGCATATTTTGATTGTTCTCAGCATTACCAGTGCTTGGTTTATTACAGTTGAGTTATAGGTTTGGTTGCTTGAACTGAGTCGAATACTTCACATTAGTTTAATTACTATTTATGTTTCTTAGTGCAAAATTTCTGATATGGTGTTCTAGGTCCTTGTGCTGTACAAATTGTTGAAGGTGTGATTTGTTGTCTTAAAGTGAATTTTATGCTTTCAGTTTTACTTTCCTGAGCAAGCATCTTACAGTGGTATCAGAGCCTCAATCCTACTAGCATGTGTGTCTATCTTGCACATACAGATCAACATTGGATCAGAGTAAAGGAGTATGGATTGGCGACCTAAATTCTTACCCAAGATAGAGGACATAGACCCTGTTCAAGTGCTCTCGCTAAAGCCACGAAAAAAGCTAGAAGAGTATGCGTCTAAAGCCCCCAAAATTCTGGACCAATACCAAAGTTTGTCAGATCATCAAATGACTTGTGTTCCCCTTGATGTGTACTTGAAGGTGTAAGAATCCCAACTAGATCCTGACCCAAATTGAACTATTTTTTGGTTTGATTTATGAATGTTTTGTTGCCTAGATTTGTATAAAACATTAAGATAACAAATATGCAAGATATACAACGATTTTGGAATAGAAACAACCTTCGATTTTGCAATAACAAGTCTGATACAATTATTTGCAGGTCTGACTTTTATTTTCGGACTTACACAATACTCAGAAAATGATTATAAATGATACCAATGACAACCACAAAACATACTCGTTGATAGCTCCTTATATTAGATGAAATAGATTGATACAATAATGCCAAAATAAGAATGATAGGAGCAGTTGCTGCTACAGTCTCCATCTATGACTGAGCTGCAGAAAGGGCTCTAATAGCTCATCAAAATGGACGCCCAAGGCTGAAGATGTGAAGTACAACTGAAGATGCAATTTCCAGCCACTAAACTAGGAACCCTAGTCGCCCAAACTCTTCAAACTTCACGAAAAAATGTCCCTAATCCAAATTGCCCAAGGTAGATTTTCTCAGAGAAATCTGTAGATCTCCAAATCTGATTTTTTAGTAGGAACTTGTCTTCAAACCCTAGCTGTAAAAATGCACCAAGATTGCACAATTTTGCCATATGATGAAACTTGAGTGATTTCACCTCTCAAACAAGGTTAAGGGAGCATCACCAAACCCAACTCAAGGGAGCATCACCTTGAAGAAATTCTGAAAACTTATTTCAGACAAGAGAAAGTAAGTATGAATGCAACATAATGATCTCACAACCCTCTAAGCCTTTAAATAAGACTTCTAATCCAAACCGCCCTTTGAAGAAGAATCTGATTTGTTTTCAATAAAATATTCAATGACTTCATGGCTAAGGCACTTAAACGACCTTTAGGGAAGATTTGATTTGATTTTATTAAAATATTTTTTGCCTTCTTTTCCAAGGTACCTAAGCCACCCTTATCCTAGGATTTGATTTTATTCATTAAAATATTCTTTGCCTTCTTCACCAAGGCACCTAAGCTGTCGTTATCCAAGGATACGATTTTATTTATTAAAACATTCTTTGCCTTCTTCACCAAGGCACCTAAGCTATCCTTATCCAAGGATCTGATTTTATTTGTTAAAATACTGGTTGCCTTCTCCCTTAAGTCTCCTAAACCGCCTTAGGAGAGAGAATTGACCTTCTAGAAGCAAAGAGAAAATCAGATCTGATTTGATGTGGGTCGACCAACCAAGGAGGATAGTAATATTTTATCTATTTTAAAACTCACCTCCTTGTTTGCTTTGACTTGTAAGTAGACCTCTTTGTTTTCTTTGACTTGCAAGTGGACCTCCTTGTTTGCTTTCACTTGCAAGTGGACCATGAGATATTAATAAAATATGATCAACATAATGCTTTATTTTGTCAAGGATAATTCCTCACTTAATTCACTAAAAACATCCTACCAAAATTATGATTCACATGGCCAATATCATTCCCTCACTAGGTTGATTAGCTCACGGGAATGGTGAATGGGCTAAAACTCATCTCCAAGCAGTTACTCTGAGAATGGGGACATTACAGTCCCCCCTTCTTGGGATTGCTTGCCCTCAAGCAATTCGCTATCGCAATATCTCTCAATTGCCACAACATTTGATATTTGAATAACAAACCATATGTGTCTGACCGCCAACCACTGGATCCCAAATGATCCTAGAAAGAACTCCAACCCACATCCTTTGTATACAGTTGATCCTCCTGTCACTGTCAAGCCTTGTCAAGATGTGAAGCCAATTTTCCAACAAATAAACTCCTGGATCCTAGTTCTGAAAATCATCTCTATATAAATTGTGCATAGGGGTCTCTACCATTTGTTGATTAGTGAGCTTTGCCATCCAAGAACTGCGGAGATGAACCTCACACGTCCACACGATCCATAAGAAAACCCCCTTGGATCCCATGAATAAATTGAAAAGCCAACACCTTTTGCTTTCCGTTGTGCCACTTTGGTAACCTCTATACTGCCATCATTAGGAAAAGACACACAACTCACAACAGGATGAGTTGGTCTTGTAACAACATCATCATTATCCCTTGTAGCTGTGTCCACAAGACCTCTATCAGATAGTAACTGCAAGTATTTTAACTTACTTCCAGGAGTAAGAAGAGTACCATCATGAACACCATCTATCTCTTGAAAAGAGGCTGGAACAACGTTAGGGTTCAACATGCAAAACTTAGAAGAAATCATCTTCTTCTGATAAGATTGTCCAAAGTCAGTCTCAAAAGTATCAATGTAGAGCTTGGTGCTCAAATCTCCCGTGCATACATAGGTCGACTCACGAGGCCACCGAATTCCACTATTGTAACTCAAACTAGCATTAAGAATGATGTCAATGGTGTCATCATACCCATGTATAAGAAGGAAATTCACCTCATATGCCATGCCCATCAAGTAGACATGTTTCCACACACTCCCATGCAACTCAATAGTTGTTATAGACCATGCTAAATTTGAAAGTGAAATGGAAATCCAAACAAGACAACAACTTACCAATAAAGAATCCATGAAGATTATGCTACCATCAAACCAATGAACAATTGTCACATCATAGGGAATAGGTGATGAATCCAAAGATATATCGTAGATGCCTTCATCACTATCAGATTCACTAGTCACAACATAGTATGGTTCACCCTGTTTAGCTCTATATTGCTGCCCAACAAGTGTGAAGGTATGATCTCTATCTGGAAGTAACTATAAGAAATCTGCTTTAACCCTTCCTAGTGCATGCCTAATGGTTTGTAAGCTTGTTGGTGAAATTCCATCCTTAGGCCTGTGTTGTATGAGATACTCAATGAATTTGCCAATCCTATCAAATTGGCTCAAGGCTTGAGCAACCACCTCCCCCTTAGGGTACATACTCTCAAGAACTACACCAAGAGGTGCAATTTACTGAAACTGATTTGCATTACCAAAGGGTGTGCCCCCTTGTCTTCCAATGCTGATTCGAGGTCAGCAACACACTCCTTAGCTAATTCGGATGGGGTGTTTATCTCATGGTAGCTATCACCAACTTCACATGAGCATGTCTCCTTATGCATTTGTTGTTCATCTGTAAGGGCTGCTACAAGAGGCAGATTTCCTGATTGTGCTAATGTAGAATGAACTAGATTCAACTACTCGCAATGCTCCTTTGATTTTTAGCTTCTTGAAGTACTACTTGAGTGACTTCTAATTCTTCCCTAGTCTTCATAAGCTCGGAAAAGAGATTATCCACTTCTTCCTCCTTTCTTTTCAATGCTTCAGAATAGATTGCAACAAGGTCAAAGAGGTGGTCATGATTTGAAAGTAGATTTAAGTAATTTGATTTCATTTCTTCCATTGCTGTTTTGATCACCTAAAAATATGGATGAGAAGATTCTTCGACTCCCTTATGTCTCCTCTCAAGTTGATCCTTCCATGGATGATTTTCTATCAATTTGTGAGTGTTATCAAAATGAAAAAGTGCTGCAACAATCTTATCTTCGCTCACTTTCAATTGATTTTCCAAATTTGACTTGTGAACCACATTGGATTTAACGGATGAGGTGGGTGATTGACATTGAAGAACTTTGACTCTCTCCAAGGTCTTCCTCTATAATTTATTTTTTTCCCTCTTGCTGATTTGGAGCTAGGGCAGCGTTTATTCCAATCATAAAATCATCCTCTCCACCTTCCAAATCATCCAACACATGAGATGATAGCATACTATCCTCAAGTAGTAGAAGAGGGACACCGTTCTGAGCAACCATAGAACTATCAACAGAATCCATCCCCTCACAAGGCTCATCAATGATGACCTCTAGGTTACCCACTAAGAGACTCTTGCTCTCATTACCTTCATCCGCAATTGGTTCTTCAATTTCTTGAACATCATGGTATTCATCTTCATCTTCAGATTGATAATCAACATTATGCAACTCTGAATCTGTATTAGGGATCTCCTCATCATCAGATATGTCCTCTATAAGATGTGCCTTACCTTTCCCAAGGTGTGTGCCATACTGGAATTTATGTGCTCTTCTAGCTGCCATAGTTGTCACCAAACTGATCCATACCCTCGCCTCCTTAGCTGATATGATTTTTGCTTCTATTCAACTCCATGGTGTGGTATCCATGACATACCAAACATTATCAAATTGTAGGATCTTCTTGGTAAGAAACCTCCAAGTCTTCCTGAACAACTCTCCAAAACAAAATGATTGATATGATCTTAGCAATCATCCTTCCATTGTAGATGATGCATGACTAACCAAAATGAAACCAATAATGTTCCATTCCACACAAATGGACATAACACTTGTGGCCAATCCATCAAGTGTGTGACCAACTACTTCACCTAACTCTATAACTTGAGCCTTTAATGGATTCTCAACTAGAGGTAACTCATGAGTTTCAAGATGTAAATTAGGTACACAAATAGGATTTTCTGAATCATGCTTCTTCTCTTGTTCACACTCATCTACACATTTTTCTTATTTTCTTACCTCAAGACGTTCCTCCTCTGCATGCTCAACTTCTACACATTCTTCCCTTGGAAGAAATAATGATTTGAGATAGGCTTCTCTTCGTTGTCTTGCTTGATCTATGTGATTGACTTGTTCCTTGAAGGCGCTGTCTTGCTTGAGCAGCCAACAACTTTGCCTTCTTAGCTCTTTGTAACCAACCATCACACAAGACTTGAGTTCTCTTGACATCTTCCATGGTATGATGTATAAAATCAGAACCTTTGTGGCTTGAATCCGCAATACATTCCTCATGTTTAACACACAAAGCTTTAGTGCTAACGTTGGAAGACTCTATAACATTATTATCTTCACATGATTGTTCTATAACCTCATGATTATGTGACGATAATGGATTGTTGTTTGTAATCAGAAAATCATAATTATCATCAAACCTATTTGTGGTGTCTTCATGTGCATTAACAATACCATCTTCAAGGTCACCCAACTCACAATTTGATTCCTTGCAATTACTATGTAGAGTTGGTGAGATAATGCTTTGCTCAAATAATGGATCATCAAAAGAATCCATACCTTTATGCGGCTGATCAAGAACAATCTCTACATCACCAATGTAGAAATTTGTGTATAATTCACTTGTAGAAGAGGCAAGTAATTCTCCTTCTTTTGTAGATGCTTCATGTCTTTCTTCTTGTAAGGATAATGGGGCCACATTAGAAACATTACAAGATTCTATCATTTTATCCTCATGTACTGAATCAGTATGTTTCTCAAACTCCTCATGAAGATTTTTGCAAACCTCACTAGTAGTTTTTCTATCCTCTTTTTGTGCGAATAGATCAAGAGCTATCCTGTGGTATTGTTTCTTTGCAAAATCAATTTTGTAGTGTAGCAGGGGATGCAAGTCCATGAAATCAATGAAAGGTAAATATTTCTCAACAGATTGATGGAGAGTATCATATTCCTTAAAACATGCTAAGTATTTCTTCCCTTCTATCCAATTGTGTTGAATCTTTACTTGTAGATGTAGATGAGTTATTAGAGTGCCTGAATTGTCTCGAAAGAGAATCTATATAACGCTGCAAATTATGAGCTAACATTTGTTGAGTTTGGACAAGGTCCTTGATGATCTTTCCCATAATTAACTAACTCGCTGCCCACAACTTACAATCGATCCAAATTGAAATGCAATCAACTGATTTTACCCAACAAGCTGGCAAGATCCAAGCTTTGATACCACTATAAGAATCCCAACTAGATCTTGACCCAAATTGAACTGTTTTTTGGTTTGGTTTATGAATGTTTTGTTGCTTAGATTTGCATAAAACATTAAGATAACACATATGCAAGATATAAAATGATTTTTGGAATTGAAACAACCTTCTATTCTGCAATAACAAGTCTGATACAATTATTTGCAGGTCTGACTTTTATTTTCAGACTTACACAATACTCAGAAAATGATTATAAATGATACCAATGACAACCACAAAACATACTTGTTGATAGCTCCTTATATTAGATGAAATAGATTGATACAATAATGCCAAAATAAGAATGATAGGAGCAACTGTTGCTACAGTCTCCAACTATGATGAGTTGCAGAAAGGGCTCTAATAGCTCCTCAAAATGGACGCACAAGACTGAAGATGTGAAGTACAACTGAAGATGCAATTTCCAGCCACCAAATTCAAAACCCTAGTCACTCAAAATCTTCAAACTTCATGAAAAAATGTCCCTAATCCAAATTGCCCAAGGTAGATTTGCTCAGAGAAATCTGTAGACCTCCAAATCTTATTTTTGACCAGGAATTTGTCTTCAAACCCTAGCTATAAAAATGCACCAAGCTTGGACAATTCTGCCCTATGATGAAACTTGAGCGATTTCACCTCTCAAACAAGGTTAAGGGAGCATCACCAAACCCAACTCAAGGGAGCATCACCTTGAAGAAATTCAGAAAACTTATTTCAGACAAGAGAAAGTAAATATCAATGCAACATAATGATCTCCCAACCCTCTATGCCTTTGAATAAGGCTTCTAGTCCAAACCGCCCTTTTAAGAAGAATCTGATTTGTTTTCAATAAAATATTCAATGATTTCATGGCTAAGGCACTTAAATTTCCTTTAGAGAAGATATGATTTTATTTTATTAAAATATTCTTTGCCTTCTTCTCCAAGGTACCTAAGCCACCCTTATCCTAGGATCTGATTTTATTCATTAAAATATTCTTTGCCTTCTTCACCAAGGCACCTAAGTTGTCCTTATCCAAGGATATGATTTTATTCATTAAAATATTCGTTGCCTTCTTCACCAAGGCACCTAAACTGTCCTTATCCAAGGATCTGATTTTATTTATTAAAAAATTGGTTGCCTTCTCCCTTAAGTCTCCTAAACCGCCCTAGGAGAGAGAATTGACCTTCTAGAAGCAAAGAGAAAATCAGATCTGATTTGATGTGGGTCGACCAACCAAGGAGGATAGTAATATTTTATCTATTTTAAAACTCACCTCCTTGTTTGCTTTGACTTGTAAGTAGACCTCTTTGTTTGCTTTGACTTGCAAGTGGACCTCCTTGTTTGCTTTTACTTGCAAGTGGACCATAAGATATTAATACAATATGATCAACATAATACTTTATTTTGTTAAGGATAATTTCTCACTTAATTCTCTAAAAACATCTTACCAAAATTTTGATTCTCATGGCCAATATCATTCCCTCACTAGGTTGACTAGCTCACGGGAATAGTGAATGAGCTAGAACTCATCTCCAAGTAGTTACTTTGAGAATGGGGACATTACAGAAGGCACTTGAGTGCCACTACCCCTACAAAAGAGGACTATATGACTAGACATAAGGTGAAAGAAGAAAGAAGAAGTTTCAAAAAATGCCAAGGAAGAGATTAAAGGGCTGGAGCCAGAAGAATCATTCTTGAAATAAGGATATACAAGAATTGTTGAGGAGGAAGTCATAGAATAGGAAGAAAAAACGAAACCACAAGTCGTCACAAAACAAGAACAAGAGGACCCGTGTAAGAAAGTTGAAGATGGAAGACTTCCTGTTGACTCCTAATGATGGGGTGTACCAATCGAAAACCAAGGAAGCAAAGGTAGAAGAGTCTCCATTTGTTGAAGCATCACTAGTTTCAAGTGATATCCAAGAAGAAACTAGTCAAGCTTCAGGTATGGAAGTAATTGAGCCATGTGATGATGTTAGTGGTTCCACTAGTGTGAAGAACAATGCATTCAAGATTGACCCTCATGAGGAGAAATTGCATGTTTATCATGAAAGCACTAATGACATGGGGATGATGAAGATTGTAATTGAAATAAGAGAAGGAAACTCCATAAAGGTTAATCAAGAAACATTTGAGTTCCTTTGCTCCAAGATTTACGAGTTCATTGAGAAGGAAATTCCTGGTTTGCATATGATGAGTCTAGGAGAGTTGATTGAGGAAGACACTGCACTTAAGCATGAAGCAATGAGGAAGAAGTTGGAGGTGGTTAAAGGCACTAAGGAGATGCTCAATAGCTATTTTGATTTTTTGATTTGGAATAATAGTCTTTGGATTTTGCTTAGCCTTACGTGGAACATCCATAAGTGATACATCCATCACCTAGTGTCTGTGGAACATTATAGTGCAATGACATGGGATCCAGGAATTGACATGTTTGCTACATTGTTCCTATGGGATCATGGCACAAGTATTGGCTTGCTGATATTCACATTGGAGATGTGCAACATAGGTTTGGGATATAGATGCCATATCCTTCATTAATTGTTGGTCATCTTGACATTCATGGACACGAGCTTGCAATTGCTTGAGGGCATGCAATTTCTGGGATACGAGGATTGTCATGTCCCTAATTGGGACCTATCTCCTGTTGGGCGAGAGAAAGCATTTTTTTAATGCTAATTTAAAATAATATTAATATAATAATTAAATATTTAATATTAAATAATAAATTTGAATTATTAATAATAACATTTAAATTTAATTTCTTTTTGGCCGACGTCTTTCCTATTGGCACTAGAGGTTAATATTTGCAATTTAATTGATTGGCAAACATGTTGGTTGGCAATGGTATTTATGTTGGGTCTTCCACGTTGGACAATCATCACGAATGAAGACACAGTCCAGTCATTTTGTAGAGACGAAAACCTCTATAGGGGCATGATATCTAGAGAAGTGATATCAACGATCCTCGTGACCGAGCTCAGGGTTTGGCCACAAATGTTCCTATAATGCCTTATTCTTCAAGTCATCGAATTCCAAAAAATAGTGATGGTCCTTGATCAATAATTGTGCAGACCTTGGTAAGACTTCCAGCATGAGCATAACAGCTAATCATTCATAGATCTGTGGGCAGTTTCCAGACATGCAACATCATTTTCAGGAGTGCCTTCAGGTGATCAATTGTCCCACACAATTTGGATGCCATCAGACAACATTCTCCAGACCTATCGAGTGTGGCAAGAGTGATGTGAGGGTGTTTTCAAGCTAGTAGCGTGACATGTTGGACATATAGAGCACTTGCATCGGATTCTAGGTAGATGGTATGAAGCTGTGTTTATTGATGAATATTCATATGAAATACTGAGTTGACTGTCATTTTTGAAGTTGGCATCACTATTGAATTTTTTTGTGTAATCGACTCAATAATTGGCATATTTTGATTGTTCTCGGCATTACCAGTGCTTGGTTTATTACAATTGAATTATGGGTTTGGTTGCTTGAACTGAGTCTAACACATCGTGTTAGTTTTAATTACTATTTCTATTTCTTAGTGCGATGTTTCTGATTTGGTGTTCTACCTCCTTATGCTATGCAAATTGTTGATGGTGTGATTTGTTGTCTTAAAGTGAATTTTATGTTTTTGGTTTTACTCTCTCGAGCAAGCATCTTATAGTGGTATCAGAGACTCAATCTTGCCAGCTACGGGTCTATCTTGTGCATATTGATCAACATTGAATCAGATTAAAGGAGGATGGATTGGCGACCTAAATTCTTACCCAGGTAGAGGACACAGATCCTATTCAAGAGCTATTGCTAAAGGAACAAAAAAAGCTAGAAGAGTATGCGTCTGAAGCCCCCAAAATTTTGGACCAATACCAAAGTTTGTCAGATCATGCAAAGACTTGTGTTCCCCTTGATGTGTACTCGAAGGCACCTGAGTGCCACTAGCCCCACAAAAGAGGACTATATGACTACATAAGGCAAAAGAAGAAAGAAGAAGTTTTAGAAACTGCCAACGAAGAGATTAGAGGGCTGGAGCCAGAAGAATCGTTCTTGAAACAAGGAGATCTAGGAATTGCTGAGGAGGAAGTAATAGAATATGAAGAAAAACCGAAACCACAAGTCATCACAAAACAAGAACAAGAGGAACCCTATAAGCAAGTCGAAGATGAAGACTGCCTATTGATTCCTAATGATGGGGTGTACCAACTGAAAACCGAGGAAGCAAAGGTAGAAAAGACTCCATTTGTTGAGGCGTCACTAGTTTCAGGTGATATCCAAGAAGCATCTAGTCAAGCTTTAGGTATGGAAGTAATTTAACCATTTTATGATGTTATTGGTTCCACTAGTGTGAAGAATGATGCATTCAAGATTGAACCTCATTAGGTGAAATTGCATGTTTATCCTGAAAGAACTAATGACATGGGGATGATGAAGATTGTAATTGAAATAAGAGAAGAAAAATCCATAAAGGTTGATCATGAAACATTTGAGTTCCTTTGCTCCAAGATTAAAGAGTTTGTTGAGAAGGAAATTCCCGGTTTGCACATGATGAGTCTAGGAGAGTTGATTGAGGAAGACGTTGCACTTAAGCATGAAGCAATGAGGAAGGAGAAGTTGGAGGTGGTTGAAGGCACTAAGGAGATGCTCGATAGCTGTTCTTATTTTTTGATTTGGAACAAAAGTGTTTGGATTTTTCTTAGCCTTATGTGGAACATCCATAAGTGATACATCCATCCCCTAGTGTCCGCGGAACATGATAGTACGATGACATGGGATCTAGGAATTAACATGTTTTTTGCATTGTTCCTGTTGTAGTCGGCCGTACTTGGCCAAGTTATTATATTTCAATAAACTATAGTCTTAGTAAGAATAATTATTGGCATGAACATTCAGGTAATTAAGTTCCGATTAGTTGTAGCGGGTTGTTATGGAATGTGACGACGATTGGTTGCTCAACCACCGCCGAACATTATATATACTCACTTTTGTAGTCGGGAGGCGGCAAGATGATTATGAGTCCATGATTGATAGTACGAGAATACTTTGTGATTATACATGGTGATATTTACTAGAAATGAATACAAGAATCTCATGATTCAAGCATATTATATTGTTCTATTCTATGTACTTTATATAGTTCCGTTTACTTCCTGTGTATGTAGTACGTTGATATAAACACTTCGTAAGGCAAAAATTTGGTGCCGTTGCCTAAGCGAATCCGTAACCACCCAGATAGGAGAATGGCGTTGTGATGGGGTAGTCGATCGAAGGGCCGGTACAAGCAAACGAGGATCGTCAAGATGCTCTGACGGAAGAGCTCTGCAGTTTGTGGGAAATCTCATTAAAGGACCATGTACAGAGGGAGGCTCTCAGGCAAGAGATCCCTCAGGTGGTCGTTTGGGATGGATTGTGCATCAACGAAGAGGTCGACCATCTTCTTACTAGACTGCCAAGACTGATAGCACACCACTACATTATCTTATAGGATCTTCGAACGAAAGAGGATCAAGAATGTTGAAGGTAGCAAATCTTGCAGCGGTACGAAGAACGAACCAAATGGGAAGAGGAGGAATGAGATAGTAGCCAGAGATGTACCCTGGCAACCAACAATGATGGCGTGAAAGACTTGTAATGCCTGTACGACCGAACAAGGACAAGAATCGAATACCATTCAAGCATGAAGCAGAGGAGGAAAAAATTCGACGATCATTGAGAGTACAAGAGCAAGAAAACCGGTGGCAAAGATTAAGTAGAGCACATTAGAGTTTTGTGGAAGGGAGGGACGAGGAACCCTTCATCACCCGGTACGTAGAAAAATATAAAAACCGAGAAAATGAAGATAAATTGAATTGAGAACTTGAGAATAGCATCCAACGCATTCGGGAGTTGTCCATATAGGACGACGACGAAGGGCTGTGGACAGGGAGATATGAGCCCAAGACCCCTTGGCAAAGGGAGCGCCTGAGTGGGACCCAGGAAACTCAAGGTGTAGAGGACGCTGACGAAGGACGAGAAAGTGAATCGTACGTGGTCGAGAGTGCAAGTGACGCATCGGAACGTAACGGGGAAACTGGTCCAGTCGGGTCCAATATACAAAGAGGACATCGGGGAAGGATGGTGACTCCAAAATGGCAAACGCTGCCGAAGTTTACGAGGAATGGGCTAGAGGATCCAGTTCAACATTGCAAAACATGCGAGACAATCTGGATAGCAAGTGGAGAAGATGACCTAGATCATTGGTTGAAAGCCTTTCCGGTGACACTCAGAGATAGTGCCATTGAATGGCACTCAAAGTTGGACTAAGCACAAAAAGCTACATGGAGATTACTCAAGAAGGCCTTTCAGGACGAATTCAAATTCCTGAGGGACGACAGTGAGATTGTAGCATAAATCTATAGTACGAAGCAGGGAAAACATGAGAATGTGCACACATACAATCGGCGACTGAAAGACTTGTTGGGAAAATTGGAGTTTCAACCAGCCGATGGGCTAAAGAAGTGATGGTTCATTGAAGGCTTGCTTCCGTCGCTAAGGAAGAAGATGAAATTCGTGCCTCCGTCGTCATACGTTGAAGCATACAATCGGGTGATGGATATAGAAAGTGAAAAAAAAATCCTCCCGAGGGAAAAAGAAGACAGACGAGGAGGAGAGTGCAAACGACAATGACGGTGAATCCAAGGCTGTACAAGCACTTAGGAAAGATATGATGCGAATGATGAAAAAATTGAAGGCCAAAAAAGAGAGTATGAGGGAAGCACGAGAACTTTGGTGTACAAAATACAATAGGGAAGGTCACACGAAGGCGAACTGTCCAAAGAAGTTATTCTGCGATATCTGCCAAGTGATGGGACATTCCGTCAAGGAATGCCCATACAATTTAAAAGCCAAAAGTGCACAAGTACTCTTCGCTCAAGGAGAACCGTCGACACCGCCAAACACACCAGTGAAGCCCCAGTACAATAGTAATGCATCCCTTGGAGCTTACCAGAGCAACATGAGTCTGAGGAACAAAATACAGTACGACGGTAAAGGACGACTCATGATCCAATGCCAAAAGTGCAACGAATGGGGTCACTTCGCCAAGGATTGTCAGAACGACCAAGGTTCGAGAGGAAGATTGTGTAAGTGGTGTGGACTAGGGGACCATGAAGATAGTGAATGCCCTAAGAAAAAGGGTATCCATATGCTGGAAGTAGAAGAACAAGAGGTACTAGCGATCACCAGAGCGCAAGAAAATAAGGCAACCTACCCAGATCCACGTACAGAAAAACAAAGGATGAAGGAAGCAAAAGCTGAAGTGGAATTGGCGATGGCGAAGGAGAAAAAAATATCTCTGGAGAAGCTAGAGACCTCTCGACGGTCGGAGGCGGAAACCAACATTGTACGACAGGTACTGCAGACCACCATACCGATCAAAGTAACTGACCTTCTCCAGATGTTGCCGTAGTTGGGACTGGCAATGACAAATGTCCTCTAGGATGTCAAACAATCGCAAGTAGAGGACCGAAGGAAAGAATTGGTACCAGATTCACCACCCATTGGTGAACAAACCATTGATCCCACACTACTCATGGGGAACGTTAGGAAGATGCCAATGGTTGTGCAGATGGAGATCAAAGGGAATATCTTGACAAATACTATCGTTGACGGAGGATCAGGAGTCAACGTATTGCCCGAAGACACATGGAAGAGCCTGAGGAAGCCTATACTCTGGCCACCGACATTCCAACTCGTCGGTGTCGATCAACATGGTATCAAGCTATTGGGGACATTGATGGCACAGAAGGTGATGGTTGGGACATAACAGTTTTTGCTAAATTTTGTCGTCATCCCATTACAGAGGAAAGCGTATGATGCACTACTCAGGAGAGGATGGTTGATAGCTTTTAAGGCAAATCATAATTGGAAGAGAAACACACTCTCGATCGAGAACAATGCGCGAAATTATGCCATCGACTTGAAGAACCAGGCCGTGAGCGAAGAATTGGCTTCCTTCGGATCATAATCAGACAGAGGGAAATCAGATGTGGATGAAGGAAGGAAGACAATGGAACCGACCGCCGAGGGCGTACTGGAACTTGAGATTTGTTCGGAGGACGAGAAAAGCTCATTGAATGGCTTATTCCATTGGTAGATGGAAGACTATGAAGTGTTCCACCAAGAGTGTAACATGCTACAGATTGGGGAAATCAAGGAAGAAGAGAATGACACATTTAGCCATACACTTTCGGCCGAGTATGAAGAGTACAAAGGAAGAATATTAGAACCGGACGATATGCCAGCCCACAAATCCGAACAGGTACGAGATAGAAAAACTGTGTTGGAGCCAAAAAGTGAAAAAAATAAAGTAGAGGAACTAGAAAATGTAAAAAATGAAGAGAGAGAAAAAAGAGATAGAGGAGAGAGAAAAGAGACAGAGAGAAAAAAAGAGATGGAGAAGCACGTACGAGGAAGAGACCACAACATACGACTTGGCGAAGGGAAAGAAAGTTACACCGTACGGATTAACAACAAGACAGGAGGATACACCGTATGACTTGGTAGGAAGATAGCAGAGCAAGGCGTACGACTTGAGGAAGGAGCAGGAATGCCCGTACAATCGAACAAGGTACAGATTGAGAGAGGGGATCACGTTGTACGATCAAGCAACATCAAGGAGTTCGTACAACCTGGCACAAGGAAGGAAACTGTACGACCTGGAACAAGGAAAGGAACCGTACGACCTGGCACAAGGAAGGAAAACGTACGACCTGACAATAAGGTAGAAAATAGAATCATACAACCTGGCAGTGTAGGAAACATCATCGTATAGCTTGGTAGAGGCTCCATTGTATGGTCAGGAAAAAGCACTAGAAGCCACATCGTACGGCTTGGCAGAGGCTCCATCGTACGACTAGGCAAAATCATAAGAAGCCACATCGTACGACTTGGCAGTAACACGAAATATTGCATCGTATGGCCAGAGAAAAGTATAGAAAGTCACACCGTACAGACTAGCAAGAGACAAAAACTCAGAAAATCTTCACCAGAGCAAATCGTACGACTTGCATCCATTCCTAAGTTCGTACGACCTGAGAAAGGCATAGGAGAGCACACACGGCCTCACAAAGAAAAAGATCATGTCATATGGATTGGCAAGGGAGATCACGCCGTACGACTTGGCAGAAGGGAGAAATCCGTACGATGTGGCAGGAGACAATCCGTACGACATTGTGGGAAGGAGGTCGTACAACAAAACAAGCAGCCCGTATGCTATGAGAAAAATTCCGTACGAAGAAGGAAAGAAGGCCCCGTACGCTAGGAGACAAAGTATGTACGACATCTAGCAGAGAACTCAGAACGAAAGTCTGTATGGGCTAATTCATACATTGTACGTTGGAAGTTGTAGGAACCCGTACACCGTGAGAAGGAGACCATATGATAGAACAAGGAGTCTGTACACTGTGCAACCAAGAAGTCCGTACGTTGGGCAAGCAGGAAGTCCGTACAATTGAAACAAAAGAAGTCTGTGCGAGTGAATGTGAAGAAGGTCGTACAACTGAAACAAAAGACATCCGTATGAGTGAAGGTAAAGAAGGTCGTACGACTGAAACAAAATAAATCTGTACGAGTGAAGATGAAGGGTGTATGAGAGAACCTCACAGAGAGTACGAAAAAGAACATCACCCATCAATTAAACAGTGCAAAATCTCTAATTTTTGGTTGTATCAGCATTGGCTGGTGTCTCTTGGAAACTCATGAAAATGAGGCACTGAATGGACCCCGCGAGGGGCGTTCCCCCTTGACCCCGTTGGGGGTGCTGCCCCAAGACCCCCGCAAGGGGCGTTGCCCCTTCACCCCGTTGGGGGCATTGCCTCTAGACCCCCATCAGATTTATTGGAATTGCCAAATTGTAGTGCCACCAGCCATCATAGTATAGGAGCAATTGGCTGCTGAGAAGATGAGAGTTGCAGCTCTTAAGGAGAAATTGGCAGAGAGAGTTGGAGTATCGGGTGAGAGTGACAATCAGTTGGCAAAGAAGGATCAGTTGGCATTCTTTGTTTTCAATCGTCTGGAAGATGACTACTTTGTGGGGGGGATGATGTAGTCGGCCGTAGTCGGCTAATTTATTGTATTTCAATAAACTTTAGTCTTAGTAAGAATAATCATTGGCATGTACATTCGGGTAATTAAGTCCCGATTAGTTGTAGCGTGTTGTTATGGAACGTCACGACGGTTGGTTGCTCAACCATTGTCGAATGTTATATATACTCAGTTTTGTAGTCAGGAGGGGGCATGATGATTATGAGTCCATGATTGATAGTACGAGAATACTTTGTGATTGTACATGGTGATATTTACTGGAAATGAATACGAGCATCTCATGATTCAAGCATATTATATTGTTCTATTCTATGTACTGCATATAGTTCCGTTTACTTCCTATGTACGTAGTACGTTGATATAAACACTCCGCGAGGCAAACACCTGTGGGATCATGACACAAGTATTGGATTACTGATACTCACATTAGAGATGAGTAGTAGAGATTTGTGATACAGATGCCATATCCTTCATCAATTTTTGGTTGTCTCAACATTCATGGACACAAGCTTACAACATTCATGGACACGAGCTTACAATTGCTCGAGGGCAAGAAATTTCCGGGATGAGAGCACTGTCATTTCCCCACTTGGGACCTATCTCTTGCTGGGCGGGAAAAAGCATTTTTTAATGCTAATTTATAATATTATTAATATAATAATTTAATATTTAATATTAAATAATAACATTTAAATTTAATTTCTTTCTGGCCGACGTCTTTCTTGTTGGTGCTATAGGTTAATATTTGCAGTTTAATCTATTGGTCAACGTGTTGGTTGGTAATGGTATTTATGTAGGGTCTTCCACCTTGGAGGATCATCACAAATGAAGATACAATCCAATCATCTTGTAGGGTTGAAAACCTCTACAAGGGCGTGATTTGGTCAGGTTTGAGGCATATGAAATTAGGTGATATCCAGAGGAGTGATATCAACGATCCTCATGGCCAAGCTCAAGCTCTAGCAACAACTGTTCCTACACTGCCTTATTCTTCAGGTCGCCAGTTTCCATGAAATAGCGATTGTACTTGATCAATAATTGTGGAGATCTTTGTAAGACTTCCAACAAGAGCATAACAGCTAATCATACTTAGATTTGTGTGCAATTTCCAAACACACATCATTTTCAGGAGCGCCTTAAGGTTATCAATCGTCCCACACACTTTGGATTCCATTAGACAACATTCTCCACACCTATTGAGTGTGGCAAGAGTGTTGGGGGGTGTTCTTAGGCTAGTAGCATGATAGGCTGGACATACAGAGCATTTGCAATGGATTTTGGGCAAATGATATGCAACCGTGGTTATTGATGAATATTCATATCAAATCCCGAGTCAACTGTCATTCTGGAAGTTGACATCACTATTGGAAATTTCTATGTAATCGACCCAATAATAAGCATATTGTATACATCTAAAAATGGTCACAGTTAATCAAGCTTGTTAATTAATTAAATATTTTAAATATTTAATTAATCTTCTAAAGTCATCTACATATAAATAAATTTAATTATTTATTTATATCGTTCACTTCTCTAATTCCTCTAATCTAATTAAATAAATAAATTTATTTAATTATTACCATCTTCCTCTTAATTAAATTAAATAAATTTCATAATTTATTTATATTAATTATCATATTATTCTAAGTTTGAATTTTTAAATTCAAATAATGGAATATTCTTCTAAACTCATTCTTCATCCCACATTTAAATTAAATATTATAAATATTTAATTTAACACTTTCCTCACTTCACACATAATAAAATATTAATTATCTAATTATGGAAGCTTCTAAAATCCTTGTCACATATAATTAAATAAATAAATAATTTAATTAAGGATTTATCCTCAACTACCAACTAACTCCTAATAATTGAATTGCACAAATGACAAATTTCCTTCAATTTTGAATGGAGAAGGTTGTGTAGGAGGAAACATTTCCCATTATTCTCTCAACCTTCCATCTTTCTCTCAACCTCCAAAATCTCTCACCGTTCATCTTGACAGGTTTGATTTCGACTGTTGATCTTTGCCAACTAGACTTTTGCTTCCAAAAATATATAAATACAACCTCTTTGTGCTTTGAAAAGGATCCTAGATTTGGTGAATTTAGCGTGATTACTATAGTTGCATTTTATCCAGCATTTAGCAATCTTGTTTTATTAAGCTTAGCACAACATTTAGCTTCATCGTTTAGCATAATAATCATGATAGAATAATCTTGCACAAGTTGTTTTGGTCTCATATCTTAGCTTAATCATATCACATCATTTAGCAATAGACATGCATGTTGTATAATCTCGTTCTCTAAGTTGTCATTCTACCAAGCTGTTGCTTACACACCAACTGAGAGCCAACAACTTACATCGAATCCTTGGAGATAGAGGACAATGGGATGTCTTTGAAGAAACTGCTGTTATTTGGAGTTTGCTTTTATATTTCAATTAGATTTCTTCAATATAATGTTGCATTGGTGTGTTTGTTTATCTTTTGATTAGTACACATATTCACACACACACATTTTGATTGTTCTCAACATCACCAGTGTTTGGTTTATTACAGTTGAATTTTAGTTTTGGCTATTTGAATCGAGTCTAATACTTCATGTTAGTTTAATTACTATTTTTGTTTCTCAGTGTGAAAATTTTGATCTAGTGTTCTATGTCCTTATACGGTGCAAATTGATGAAGGTGTGATCTATTGTCTTAAAGTGAATTTTATGCTTTCTATTTTACTTTCCTGAGCAAGCATCTTACAATGGTATCAGAGCCTCGATCTTGCCAGCTTGCGGGTCTATCTCGCGCATACAAATTGACATTGGATCAGTGTAAAGGAAGATGGATTGTCGACCAAAATTCTTACCCAGGGTAGAGGACATAGACCCTATTCAAGAGCTATTGCTGAAGGCATGAAAATATCTAGAAGAATATGCGTTTAAAGCCCCCAAAATTTTGGACCAATACCAAAGTTTGTCAGATCATGCAAAGGTTTGTGTTCCCCTCGATGTGTACTTGAAGGAAATTGAGTGCCACTACCCCTACAAAAGAGGAATATATGACTACATAAGGTGAAAGAAGAAAGAACAAGAAGTTTCATAAACTGCTAAGGAAGAGATTAAAGGGTTGGAGCCGGAAGAATCATTCTTGAAACAAGGAGATACAAGAATTGCTAAGGAGGAAGTCATAGAACAGGAAGAAAATCTGAAACCACAAGTTGTCATAGAACAAGAACAACATGAAACCTATAAGCAAGTCGAAGTTGAAGACTGCCTATTGACTCCTAATGATGGGGTGTATCAAGCAAAAATTGAGGAAGCAAAGGTAGAAAAGACTCCATTTGTTGAGGCGTCACGAGTTTCAAGTGATATCCAAGAAGCAGCTAGTCAAGCTTCAGGTATGGAAGTAATTGAACCATGTGATGATGTTATTGGTTCCACTAGGGTGAAGAATGATGCATTCAAGATTTACCCTCATGAGGAGAAATTGCATGTTTATCATGAAAGCACTAATGACATGGGGATGATGAAGATTGCGATTGAAATAAGAGAAGGAAACTCCAAAATGGTTAATCAAGAAACATTTGAGTTCCTTTGCTCCAAGATTAACGAGTTTGTTGAGAAGGAAATTCTTGGTTTGCACATGATGAGTCTAGGAGAGTTGATTGAAGAAGACGTTGCACTTAAGCATGAAGCAATGAGGAAGGAGAAGTTGGAGGTGGTTGAAGGCACTAAGGAGATGCTTGATAGCTGTTCTGATTCTCTGATTTAGAACATCAATCTTTGGATTTTTCTTAGCCTTGCATGGAACATCCACAAGAGATACATCCATCCCCTAGTGTTTGTGGAACGTGATAGTGCGATGACATGGGATCCATGAATTTACATGTTTTCTACACTGTTCGTGGGATCATGACACAAGTATTGGCTTGCTGATATTCACATAAGAGATGAGCAGTTAAGGTTTGGGATACAAATGCCATATCCTTCATTGATTGTTGGTTGTCTTGACATTCATGGACATGAGCTTGCAATTTCTTGAGGGCAAGGAATTTTTGGGACAAGAGGACTGTCATGTCCTCGATTGGGACCTATCTCTTGCTGTATGGGAAAAAGTATTTTTTAATGCTAATTTAAAATAATATTAATATAATAATTAAATATTGAATATAAAATAATAAATTTAAATTATTTATAATAACATTTAATTTAATTTATTTATGGTTGACGTCTTTCTTGTTGGTGCTAAAGATTAATATTTGCAATTTAATCTGTTGGCCAACATGTTGGTTGGCAATGGTATTTATGTTGGGTCTTCCACCTTGGAGGATCATCACAGATGAAGGCATAGTCCAGTCATCTTGTAGGGAGGAAAACCTCTATAGGGGCACAATTTGGTCAGGTTTGAGGCGTACGGAATTAGGTGATATCCAGAGGAGTGATATCGATGATCCTCGTGGTCAAGATTAGGCTTTGGCCGCGACTGTTCCTACAATGCCTTATTCTTCAGGTCACCAGATTCTATGAGACAGCGATGGTCCTTGATCAATAATTGCTTAGATCTTGGTAAGACTTCCAGAATGAGCATGGAAGCTAATCATTCTCAGATTTGTGGGTAGTTTCTAGAGACATGACATCATTTTCGGGAGCGCCTTAAAGTCATCAATCATCCCACACACTTTGGATGCCATCAGACAACATTCTCCAGACCTTGTGAGTTTGATAGGAGCGACACAGGGGTGTTCTCAGGCTAGTAGCATGCTAGGTTGGACATACAGAGGATTCACATTGGATTATGGGTAGATGATATGAAGTCGTGTTTATCGATGAATATTAATATGAAACCTTAGTCGATTGTCATTCTTGAAGTTGGCATCACTGTTGGAAATTTCTGTGTACTTGACTCAATAATTGGTATATTCTAATTTGCTCTCAACATTACCAGTGCTTGGTTTATTACAGTTGAATTCTGGGTTTGGTTGCTTGAACTGAGTCTAATACTTTGCATTAGCTTAATTACTATTCATGTTTCTCAGTATGAAATTTCTAATCTAGTGTTATACATCCTTATGCTGTGCAAATTGTTGAAGGTGTGATTTGTTTTCTCAAAGTGAATTTTACGCTTTCAGTTTTATTTTCCTGAGCAAGCATCTTACAATGGTATCAGAGCCTCCATCCTGCCAGCTTGCAGGTCTATTGTGTATATAGATCGACATTGGATCGGAGTAAAGGAGGATGGATTGGCAACCTAAATTATTACCTAGGGTAGAGGACATAGACCTTGTTCAAGAGCTATTGTTAAAGGCACAAAAAAAGGTAAAAGAGCACGCATCTGAAGCCCACAAAATTTTGGACCAATACCAAAGATTTTGAAAATCCCTAAAAAATTTTTGCTAATAATCTAATGGAATTAACTTACCTTTCAATTTTTTTAGCATCTTTGGCCACATTCTTATTTTCTCTTTTTGCTTGTCTTCTCTTAACATTTTGGAGATTCTCCCACCATAGAGCAGCATGGGACTTTATTTTTGGCGCTGCAATTTTGACCCTTCGCAAATCAGTTTCCTCAATTCCTTCCATCTCATAGTATTTCTCTAACTCTTGAATCCAACCCATGAACACATGGATTTAATTCACCTTTAAAATCAAGGACTTTAACCTTTACTCTAGTTCTTTGTTTGGCTATAGCTTCAATAAGCCTTTCCATGGGATCCTGTTCTTCCTTAGAACCTCAAGGGCTTTCAACTTAGCCTCAAGGGCTTTCAACCTTCTAAGTGGTTCATCCTCTATATTTCCTCTCCATCTTGCATTCCTCCCGCCTCTCCTTCCCCAGTTCACATGGGCTCCCTTTTTGGCCATTGTGGTTTTCTCTAATACCAAACTGATTTAGATTAGTTCCTCTGAACATGCAGGTTAAAAATCTAGAAATACCCTGTTTTTGCAATTTAGCCTTAGAAAATGAATAGTTTCAAAATAGTTTTATAGACTAAAAAACAAGAAGGGACATTCACACTCAAATAAACACTCAAGGAAGCTACAACAAGATCTTTTGTTAATTTCTGAGCAGTTAGATAAGACAACTTAAACACAGTGATAAAATATCATTAACATGGTAAAAAACACTGTTTTTTCCTTATTCCATTTAGCTTCCTCTTGGAATAATTCTCAGATCTTCCTTAAACCACTAAAAACTATCTTGAACTAACTACCAAAAGACATTGAATCCCCTATTGCCTAAAGCAAGACATAGTAAGATTTCTCGCTTTCCACTAAAAGATATCTCTAACTAGCCACCAAAAGACATCCAATTCCCTATCACCCATGGCAACACAAAGTCTTAAACCTAAACTAACTCTTTAAATAAAAAATAGAAAATAGTTACATGCAGTTCCCTTATTTCCCACAAAAAACAAAGCAGTTGAACAAACTACTTTTTTAAATCAAACAAAATCCTAAAAATGCTGAGCAAAAATCTAACCAATGGAGCATGGAAGAAGTGTTTGTTAGAAATTTGAAAAATATGAGCCACATGATCAAACAATGAACAAAGAAACTTTCCATGCAAGAAATCTGCAAACAATATATGCAATATTACACAACAAGAAAAAGCTCCAACAATGAATCTCAAGAATCTTCAAGGAAAACAAAAGTCCTCAAAGGTTGAGAGTTCGAGAGTAAATCTCCAGATTGATAATACAATGAGGGTTGAGTGCTTATAAGAAAAAAACCCTAAATGAGAAAGGCATTAGATCATGACACGTGTCAACATCTCATGCAATGAGACATAATGATCTAATAATAGTTCAACTAATAAAAGCATAAAAGAACTCCTAAGTTTAGCTTAAGTGCATAAGAATAAATTAATTATTAGCTAATGCTTGATTACTCTAATACCCTCCCTTAAGATGAACTAAGGGAGTAGCTAAAAACCCTAAAAGGAGAATGCATGATAGGTCTTGACAAACAAGGTCACATTAAGTACCCATGTACAAACAAAAGATCTCTCACAACTGAAGAAAAGCAGAAAACCACATCCTCTCCAAAAGAGAGAAAGGCGAATGAAGGACTGGAAAGCCTCCAAATCAAGGTGAGGGACTAAGAAGCTTTCAACTGAAACAGTCCCAAAAAAGAGAGTAACATGTAGAATATCACCAAAGCATGAAGAAGCTGTAGACAACTATTGAACAATGATTGATATGGTGCTGAAATGAAGAATCTCCTATGACACAAATGATGATTAGGATCAAGATAACAAGAATATGGATGAGTGCCCCCAATGAGACTACTCAAATCAGATTGCAAACAAAGGCAAGACATTTGGAACTTGAAGATACAAATGTCAAGATTAAGAAGAGAGTAATCTGCATGAGCTCCCCCAACGACATTACTCGATTCAAATGACAAACATTTGGAACTCGAAGATACAAACGGTACATGAAACTAAATGAGTGACCACAATGACACTACTCAACACAAGATGCAAGTACCAACAGTCTATGATCAAGTGAAAATAGAAGGTCGCCTCCGAAAAATAGGAATGCAAGTGTCTATATGGTAAATAATCCATCTCATTGAAATGCATGTAACCAGCCGCTGATGTGCACATAGGAACAAGAACTAGATATGTAGATCACTCCAAACCACTAAACCAAAGAAGCATTAACACCAACAATAGAAACTCCCCATAATTTTGAAAAGGGAGAGCCAAGAAAAGTACACTGAAATTGTGTGAAACCAAGAAGTGTATGTAGAAGAAAAAACCTACAAATAAAAGGATGTGCAAACTAAGGACACATGCATGAAGCAAGAATCACTGGGATTCATTGTTGTCATGGAAGGGACACTCTTGATTGACAAAGGTGTGATGGAAAAGCAAAGGCAAACATCAACTCCCCATGACACTTTATATCATAGTGTGAATGCAAAAGGCACGACTGGATGTGCAAAATCCCCAAAAAGTATACATGAGAATGACACTTTATCTTAGTGCATCTATAAAAGAGAATGTACATGAAAAAAATGTCTACAATGCCCAAATAGGACATAATGCTGGAAATACATGTAGAATAGCCAAAAATAAGTCATCCCATGCAAACAATAAGATTCCAGGAGCTAAGACGTCCAAGTAATTTACCAAAGTGTGAAAACACAAAAAAATGAATAAAATGTACCTGGAGAGAAATCTAAAATAAGTGCATGGATGGTTGTGAAGAGCTTTGAGAGACCATCCCAACGCCATTGGAATCGTGAAAAATGAAGAAACATGTCAAAAATTATGAGCTCCGGACTAAAAACAACACTTTTGACTTCAATAGGCTATATAATGCACCGACAATAAAAATAGGCGATGAGACCTACAACACTAGAAATTTGGTGGAACTAGCTTTTTGATGATATCTGGTTTGCCAAAATTTGACATCATATGCCCAAGTTATAGCCAAAAGAAAAATAAGACCCCTTTAAGAGCACAAAGGGGTTTTGAAGGGGCCATGTCCAATAGTCCGTAGCGTTGATGTTAGTAGAATATTCTTTGTCGCCGAAAAAAATTCAGCCCTCTAGATGTAAAAAAACGACGACAAAATATTTTAGGTTTTCTCGAAATATGCTGTGAATCTTAGAATATTTTGGAATATTCCTACAAGATTCTCTTGGTCTAGAAAATTGTTGATAGTCGGAAAAAAAACACAGGAGCCAAAAAAGTTATTGAGGTCATCGAACTGATTTTTTTGAAAGCGACCAAAAAAGAAAGTAAGGCATGTAAGGCTGCCAGGGGTTTTTGTTTTGCGGTGGGTAGTGGTGGGGCCTATAGAGCCCGTCGTAGTAGGTACCTTGCGGGTTCCATAAATGTGCCACCCCAAACAAAAAATTTAAATGCGCCCCCCCCTAAAACAATTCATACCTACAATTTTTTTAAAATTGACTTTTATGAAATTTCGATTTAAAAAAAAAAAAACCGACCATTTTTTTAATTTGCCTTTTTTGGAAACTCATGCCTAAAAATTCTGTATAGGGGTTGTATGGGCCTTGTATAATTTTTTTTTGCTTCAAAAGCTCTTGATTCCAAAATAGGGCAAATTTATAGTCAAAATTTATGGAATGGACCACCTGAATCCAATGGCGAGGTCATTTTTGTGTCAAAATGCACCGAAAATGCATCTACCCTTCGGATTAAGAAAAAAACGACTGCTTCAAACCCTTGTAGATTTGACCTCACAAGTCCAAATCAGGCCAAAAAAAAGCCTAATCTAACTTTCTTGACAACTCTGAATCCAACGATGAGGTTCTTTTTGCACCAAAATGCACATAAAAACACCCAACTCCAAAAATTGCAAAAAAAGCGAAGGGGATTCCAGATTTGAAGCTTGTAACACTTGTTGAAGAAAAAATCCTCATAAATCAAGAAAGGGTTTGCTGAATCCATGCTCTGATACCATGTTAGAATTATGAAAAACACGAGCCACATGACTAAACAATGAACAAAGACACCTTCCATGCAAGAGATTTGCAAACAATATATGCAATTTTCCTCAACAAGAAAAAACTACAACAATGAACCTCAAGAATCTTCAAGGAAAACGAAAGTCCTCAAAGGTTGAGAGTTTGAGAGTAAATCTCCAAATTGATAATACAATGAGGGTTGAGTGTTTATAAGAGCAAAACCCTAAATAAAGAAGGCATTAGATCATGACAAGTGTCAGCATCTCATGCAATGAGACATAATGATCTTATAATAGCTCAATTGATGAAAGCATAAAGCACTCCTAAATTTAACTTAAGTGCATGACAATAAATTAGACTAATAATTAATTAAAGAGTAATTAATTATTAGCTTATGCATGATTACTTTACGATGAAGATGCTCCGCATCATTTAAAATTTAAAAGCTTGCTGATTGATCTCATTCAATGCGTGCTTTGACTCATTAATAGAGTAAATTAGGTCTGCTTGCATTCTTTTCTTAGAAATCTTCTTGAAAGTAGTCCCTTGGCTGATGTACAACTTGCTAGAGTTTTGTCGTGATGAACATTAGGCCCTTTGAAATATGTAAAAAGGAAATTTCATGCGACTGTATGTTTGTTAAAGTGATATATTACATTCTTCTAGATTTTTAAAGGGGATGAGACTTGTTTTTAGATGCACTAAAGAATTGTTATTTGTACTAATCCTAACATAACTTAGATGGCATTATAAATGTCTTTCTTTTGCCACACTTTCCTAGGACTTGCACCTGGCCTCGTCTCTTATATTCACCTGCCATTGAGGCACATGTCAGCGTGGTGGACAGATCCCACTTTGATTGGAATCTTGTTGGACTGTATGAAAACCTGTTGAACTCACCAATGAACAACTCACCTGAAGATCAGATTTATCTTCTATTTCTCATGATTTGTCTTCATAGTCATAGCTCATGGACCCATTTTATTATGCTTTAATTTGGTATGAAACCATTCTCAAGCTCCATTTTGCTCTGGCTGAAGGTTGTCTAATACATATTAAAATGCATTTTGGTCAGAGATATTCATCTGATATGTTTGTAATATTAAATCTCTGTAATGATTGCCTTCTGCTCTCCAGTCAGAAGCTAGCCCTCCACATGGAAGCAGATTCTTCTGCCATAACCATCATCCACAGGATTTTGAACCTAGATAGTTCCTGATTAGTGCTTCATCCCACTTCTAGATCACAGCCAGATGGACTTCATGAAGCAATTTGATTTTCTACATTAGTTTTTCTGTTTTCTAAAGTTTTCAAGTGTTTTAATTTCTTAATTTCATACCATTCATCTAAGTCATACATATCTTGTACTTCCTGTGTGCTTTTCTTGTTGTGATCCTTTTGTACGTGTTTTCTTGACCTTTGTTGATCAAATGCATTTCAGATTCACCATCAAGTGTGTCATGGTAATCTGTGTTTCAGACTTTACAGAAGTGTTTAGCTTTTTATGGAATGGTAATCTGTGTTTCAAATATACTGATTTTCTAGATGCTTTAAAGGTGACCTTGCTTTGCACTAATGACATTTCCTTGTCTTCCAGCAAGGTCATCCTGATTTTATGATCTCATGCTATGATGCAGATCTAAATTATGACCGGAATTCTGACACCTTCCATGCCAGGTAAAAGATGCAAGCTTATTGCTCTTATATCTAGCTTCCAAATTGACTCAATTTTATGCTCTGTGTTGTTTCTTCTGTTTTAATGTCAACAGGAAACTCAGATACAGTGACAGACCCCATCCCCATATATGTACCCTCATTGTCTGTTGAATTCACATACACACACATATGCACATGCTAATGTGTTTGTGTGGGGTTGTGTACATCTTTGTGTGTGTAGACTTACCATTATTCATGTACTCCCAAGCATGATTCAGAATGACATATCTGCTCCACTATCTGTACCCCGAAGCTCCAAACTCCTCCTGACTGTCTTTTAATCAATTTTCTGAGATTGATATGGTGTTTCAAGAGTATCAGTTTTTTTTCCTTTCATTTGTCTCTGATTTAGTTCTAATCCAATTCCAGTCAAAGTCAAAGTGTCTATCCATTCAAGAAATTAGTCTTTCAATTTGAAGCTCCAGACAGTTTTAGATTTCTTACCAATTGAAATTGGGTTCAGTTAAGTGGCTAGTGATGGGGATATAGGTGCTTAATTGTCAAGTGCATAACACACAGTGGCAACTATAATTTTTAACAAAAGGATGCAGGCATGAACTATTAACAATCTTGATATCTGCATTTTGCATTTTGTATTGAATACTTAAAGGTTGTTAATTCAATGAACATGAAAAAGATCATTAACCATTTTATATCTCACTTTCTTGCATTGATTTCTTTGAATTTCTCAAGCTTCTACTCAGGGGTGAAGATTGGGGAACAGTTAGTGTCAAATCCACCTCACTTTGTACTCTTAATCCAATGGAAGCTCTATACGCATAGTTGTAGTGTTTGGACTTCTATGAATGGGATTTTTAAGCTCACAATACTTGTAGTTTGCTAAAATATTTCACTTCCCATAGCAGGTCTAGCATTTGTACTTTCAGACAGACATTTCATTGATTTCTTGATAATGGACTACAGGTTTTCGCCCGGTTCATCACCGGTCATTGAGGATGGGATATCATGGGAGCGCATTAGGAAGCCACCTATTATGACAGGTCCCAGTGAGCTATATATTCCAGATGTTTCAGAGGAACTGAGGCCTGGAGATCATATAGAAGTCCAATGGAGAATGAGTCCAAGCGCTGCTTATGGTATTTTACCCACTCTTAAACAAATGAAGAGTCATACCAAAGTTTTCTTTTGTCTGGAAGTAGGTGGTAATATATATTAGAAATGGACTAGTAACCAGTACAAATGTCCATGAATTAAATTTGAATTTAGAACAAAACCTTTCGAATGACATCTGATATTTAAGCAACTAGTAGAAGCAAACCCTTTTAGTGCTCTCGTAATCTGTACAAGATTGATCTGAGTTGGTTTGCTGTCTTATTAAAACATCCCCATTAGTGTCTTGTTAGAAGTAGATGCTTTGATGTATTTTTCTGAGCCAGAATATTTATGTAATGTGCAGGGTGGTGGTATGGAATAGTTGGCCATGCAGATAATTGTAGAAGTGAAAATCAGAACTGCAGTTGCCATCATGATGGTACTCTTCTCTATTTCATGGCATCATAAACTAACATTTTACATGATTTATCTGACCATGACATTTATATACTTTCCAGACGCTCGAGTACTTATAGTCAATCATTGTATTTCGATCCAGTGAAAAACCATTCAAGGATAGTTGTGTTCAGTTATCTGACTTCTTATTGGGCTATGATGCAGAAAAGTTCTGGCTTGAATTCAGGCAGTATGCCATGGGTTCAGGGTGGAGGCGATTTCAAATGAGAAGAAATAGGGCTCCCGAAGTTGGCAGCGAGTTCGATGGTTTCTATGGAGGCATCCGAAAATTGACAAATATGGAGGATATCTCTGCTTGGTTGCGATTATGGCCCAAAGACGCTCCTTAATAGTCAAACGTTATATGATTTGTAAGAATTTTGTGTTGGCTCTTTTATTGATCTGAAGCTTACGACCATAACAATGTAATATGTGTATGGACATTTTCTACAATCTAGATTCAGGATAAACATTCCCACATTGGAAGAAACTATACAAAGGTTTATTTAAAATGGAATTCAAAGATTTCTGGACTTGTAGAATTCTTGGGCCAAGAATTCTCTAAAGTGGACCTTCAACAATCTAACAATGCGTTTTGTTGACGTAGTTGTAATTAATGAGGTTTTAAAAAGCCAAACTTCTGAATGGAAGACAAACACAAAAAACTTAAACGCAAGAGAGATGAAAATATAGTAATAAGATATCTTTATTTTATTATATTGCCAAGCAACTTGATGTCTCACAAAATATGAATTGTATAAGACTTGTCTGTCTCTTTTTTTTTAGTTTCTGTGTCATTGTATCACAAAATTTTCACATTCTGACATCTTCTAACAAAGAACATTTTGCACAACATAACAATGGAAAATCATATATATCCAAGCATTTCTACAGAACATATTTTAACCATCAACTATATCACATGGGAAGCTACTAGTGTAAGCATTTTGGTAACAAAGAGATCTCTTGAGTTGGTAATGAGATGAACAATCCCATTTGAGATGGTGATGGTAGCAACAATTGTTGAAAATTGCCTCAAGGCTCATATAAGCTTGTTACCTTGACTATAGCTGTTGATTTAAGATAGCTTCGGTCAGATATAAATGATGATTGCATTCATGCATCATCATCATTTATATTTAACCAAATTGTTCTTAAAATATAAAACCATCAAATAAGTTATTCGAATTTCAGATGATGATGATCGAAATTTGCAAATGGATAAAATCGGAATTCATAATTTAGATGATTGTTGTTTGTTAAATACACGCATCTTAGTCTATGGATAACACCGAATGGTTTCGGTTGTTAAGGGAACCCGCACGCCCAAGGGACACGTCCCATGAGCGGACGTGTCTCCACCTTGTGGAGACACGTCCTCTCATGAGACACGTCCTCTCATGAGACACGTCTCTCCTTGAGACGTGTCTCCCTCATATAAATGGAACTTCATTCCCTTATTTGCAAGACATCGAAATTGATAAATGTTCTACAATCAACACATTTAAATATAAAAGAAATAAATCTAACTTAGAATTCTTGAACATAATTTCACACTTAGAATTTCCATAGGTCTTTTAGGCTCCAAGTTTGATAAGATTTGATTAACATTTACATGGTATCAGAGCCAAGTTGAGTGAATCAAAATCAAATCTAGATATCAGATTACTTAGGAAAAATTTGCATTTTTGAAAAATCGAATTTACATCACATTCTTCATAATGTCAAGTGTGATCAGATTTGAAGATCGCCTTGAAGGAGCAAACAACTTTACATAATGGAAATTCAAAATCATGATGATTCTTAAAGAAAATAAGTTAGACTCATTTGTGAGAGAAAACAAGAGGGAACTTGAGGATGATCTTGAGAAAACTCAATGGATTGAGAACAATGAAAAGGCCACGAAAATCTTAGTAGATGCAGTTAGGGATCATATAGTACCCATCTTAGCAAAACATGAAATTGCATATCTAATGTTCAAATCCCTTGAGAGCACCTATGAGATAAACAACACCAGTAGGACTCTTGCATTAAAAAAGCAAATCAACAATGTCCAAATAAACAAAGGAGAAACCATTAATGCATACTTTACGAGGACCATTGAACTAAGGGATCAATTATTTACAATTGTATATCAAATTGATAGCAAAGAGTTAACTCTAATTGCACTGGGAGGCCTACCAAACTCATGGGAGTCATTTGTTCAAGGAATAAGTGTGAGATCTAATCTCCCCAAGTTTGATAGGCTAAGAACAGACTGCCTACAAGAGGAAACAAGACTCTCAACAAAAGAAAACAAACAAAAGAACATAGATGAAGACATTCATGTGCTCAACACAACATCTAATAAAAGGAGTAAGAAAAACTCCTACGGGAAAGGATCATTTAAAAGAAAGAGAAATTGGACTATGGAAAAGGATCTTCCAAGAAGAGGAAAGACATCTCTCAAGTACAATGTTTTAGATGTGATCAATATGGCCACTATGCAATGAAGTGCCCTGACATATCAAAACAACAAGCATCCTTTGCTAAAGTAGGAAAGTCAAATTCAGACCATGAATCTGAGAAATTTGTATTCTATTCAGCCTTATCTAGTCAAGTATCTAACAACACCAACAACTGGGTAATTAATAGTGTTTTTTCAAGGCATATCACAGGGTTCAGAGAACACTTAGACACTATGACTGGAGAGACTGATGAAGAAGTAACCATTGGGGATGATTCTGCACACCTTGTAAAGGGAGTTGGAACTTGCTCCATCAAATTGAAATCTGGTCTCTCCCTTCAACTCACTGGAGTTTTATTTTTACCTGGAATAAAAAGGAATCTAATATCCATCTCTGCTCTTGAAGACAATGTATATAGAGTTATCTTTATGGATGGGAAAGTTCTGGCATGGCCTAAGAACTCAACTATAAAGAAAACCCAAACCATAGGTATAAGACAAGGTTATCTTTATAAACTATGCATTGAAGTCAAGCAAGCCCTTACCCTTGATACTTCTGATTCAAATGAAATTTGGCATAGAAGATTAGGACACCTTCATTTCCGTGCCCTACCTTCTGTAGAAAAACTTGTAACATGATTACCTAAGTTAAAACCAACTTATGAAGGAGCTTGTAAAGGTTATGCCCTAGGAAAGAATAGGATCCTTTCACAATAGCTTGACTAAAACCCAAAATGTATTAGAACTAGTTCACTCTGATTTATGCGGACCCATGTCTATACCTTCCAAGGCAGGCTTCCTATACTATGTCATATTTATAGATGACTTCTCTAGGAAGACCTAGATTTATTTCCTTAAGTGTAAAGAGTCAATAGAAATCCTTAAAAGGTTCAAGGAGTTCAAAGCTCTTACTGAAAACTTCTTTGGGAAGAAAATAAAAATCTTAAGGACAAACAATGGGAAAGAATACACCTATGAAAATTTTAAGGAATACTGCATGAATGTCGGGATTAAGAGGGAGTTTATAGTAGCATACAACCCTCAACAAAATGGGGTTGCTGAAAGGAAAAATAAAACCATTATAGAAGCTACAAAATAAATGTTGCTTGACCAGAACATATAAACCTCCTTCTAGGAAGAAGCCTATAGAACTGCTGTCTACATTCAAAATAGATGTCCACATTCTCATCTAGATAACAAAACTCCTGAAGAAGCTTTTACCAGCATAAAACCCGATATTAGTCATTTTAGGATTTTTGGTTGCCCTGTCTATATTCATGTGCCCAAAGAGAAGAGATTCAAACTAGAACCTTGCAGAAAGAAAGGGGTATTTGTGGGATATAGTGAAACCTCCAAGGCCTATAGGATATTCATACTCGGGCATAAACACATTGAATTGAGCAAAGATGTTATATTTGAAGAAGACATTGCATTCAAAAGGGGATGAAGTTCTCGTGAGACAAAAAATGATTCCCCTAGAGTATTAGAAGTGGAACCTGTTCCTGAGATTCAGAGGGAGTATCCTGAGGAAATGCCAAATGAACTTCAGATGAGAATCCAAATGACAACGGTAGAAAGAGGCCACTTTGGGCTAGAAATATGATCAAAGAAGACGAGAATCATGCAACACTCAAAGGAACGTTTAGGGAAAGTAAAAGACCCAAATGGTTCTCAAGCTATGTTGCTTTAATGAATAACATCATAAATTCAGAACCTGACAGTGTTACAGAAGCCTTTAGACATCAAGTATGGAATGACACAATGATGGAAGAATATCAGTCCATTCTAAAGAATGATGTATGGGATATAGTGCCTAGACCAAAATAGAAATCTGTTGTCTCTTCTAAATGGCTCTTCAAAATCAAACATGTTGCTGATGGCAGTATAGAAAAACATTTAAGGCACGTTTTGTGGCAAAAGTTTTTTCACAAAAGGAAGGCATTGATTATGAAGAAACATTTGCACCTGTTGTCCGTTACACATCTGTGAGAGCAGTGATAGCCATTGCAGCAGCTAAAGGCTGGAAGATCCACCAAATGGATGTGAAAACTACCTTCCTAAATGGAACCATTGAAGAGGAAGTCTATCTAGAACTGTCTGAAGGTTTTGTTATACATAAACCTGACTCACATGTATGCAAACTAAAGAAAGCACTCTATGGACTTAAACAGGCTCCTAGGGCCTGGTATGAAAGAATTGACAGCTACCTCTTGCGACTAGGATTTTTCAAGAATGATGTAGACCCAAATCTTTACTTTAAGGTAATCAAAGGTGATATGTTAATAATTATTTTATATGTTGATGACTTGCTGATAATAGGAGAAGATCACCTCATTGCTCAAGGAAAGAAGGATCTAACTTCGGAGTTTGACATGAAAGACTTGGGCATCTTACACTACTTCCTAGGTTTAGAAGTATGGCAAAAATCAGATGGCATCATACTAAACCAAGGGAATTATATTATTGATATTTTGAAGAGATTTGGAAGGTTGGATTGTAGACCCATGTCTACACCTATGGAAACTAACCTTCATAAACTAAAAGAAGCAACAACAGAATCTAAGTGTGCAGATTCCACTCTATATAGACAAATGATTGGATCTTTGATGTACTTGGTTAACACCAGACCTGATATTTGCTATGTAGTGAATGCTCTAATCCAGTTCATGTGTGAGCCAAAGGAAATTCACCTTATGGCTGTGAAACATTTATTGAGATATCTTCAAGGCACTATTGGATATGGCCTTCTTTACAAAAATAATCAACTAGATCTACATGGATACTCTAATTCAGATTGGGTTGGAAGTGTAACCGATCGGAAAAGCACATTAGGATGTTGCTTTAGTTTGGGATCAACTATGATCTCTTGGATCTATAGAAAACAGTCTTCAATAGCTCAAAGCTCGACAAAAGATGAATACATTGCAACCTCTATGGGGGCAAGAGAAGCAATATGGCTCCAGAAATTGCTTGTGGGACTCTTTGGTGAGCCCTTGAATCCTACTATCATTCATTGTGATAATCAGAGTTGCATCAAAATATCTGTAAATCCAGTATTCCATGATAGATCTAAGCACATTGAGATCCCCTACCATTATGTAAGAGGCATGGTAGAAAGGAATGTGATCCAGTTGGAGTATATTAGTACAAATGATCAAACAACAAAAATTCTCACCAAACCTTTCTCCAAAATCAAGGTAGAACACTTTAGGAAGAAGCTTGGTATGGTTGAAATGTAATTTGATATTATGTTTGAAATTCAAAATTGTTTAGAAGTGCTAATATATTTAAAGATGTTAATGTGTAAACTCTTTTGTCATGTGTGTGACTCCATGACCTTATGGGCCTGCTCCCCCTGTGTACATTATTGAAAGGTGACGATCTTTCTAATAATTAACACTTGTATGTGACATTGTAAAGTGACAACTCTACAATGATGAGTTGAACTATCATGATAGATATCATGTGACTTGATATCTGTGGACATGTCATGATAGTATCTCTTGGACACTTTGATGGATATCATGGGACTTGATGTCATTTGAAGATCATTGTGATCCTTAAGAGATAATCATGGTGGATAATTATATATCCATGGATATGCCATGAATTATTATGGTAGACATCATGTGACTTGATGTTAGTGCACATACCATAATGAAGATGTGATTATGAAGAATGTCATGTGACTTGACAATATTGATAAAACATATCATATCTTCAATATCACGTGTGAAGATGATATCTCCACTTATTTGATTTGGAATATCTTCCCTAGCTAAGAGGGAGTGTTGATTTAAGATAGCTTTGGTCAGATATAAATGATGATTGCATTCATGCATCATCATCATTTATATTTAACCAAACTATTTTTAAAATATAAAACCATCAAATAAGTTATTTGAATTTCAGATAATGATGATCGAAATGTGCAAATGGATAAAATCGGAATTCATATTAGATGATTGTTGTTTGTTAAATACACACATCTTAGTCTATGGATAACACCAAATGGTTTCAGTTGTTAATGGAACCCGCACGCCCAAGGGAAACGTCCCATGAGTAGACGTGTCTCCACCTTGTGGAGACACATCCTCTCATGAGACGCGTCTCTCCTTGAGGCCTGTCTCCCTCATATAAATAGGACTTCATTCCCTTATTTGCAAGACATCGAAATTGATAAATGTTCTGCAATCAACACATTTAAATATAAAAGAAATAAATCTGACTTAGAATTCTTGAACAAAATTTCACACTTAGAATTTCCATAGGTCTTTTAGGCTCCAAGTTTGATAAGATTTGATTAACATTTACAATAGCAATTAGTATTTCTGTCCCAAAAACTTGATCATGAAAGAATAATGTCCATTCTATAGTTTGCATCTATTATAAGTTTATATTGTATGTACTGTAGCATAGTTAGTCAATATTTCACATGTAGATTGCATTTTATTCTAACTCAGTTTACTCTCGTATTTTAGTTCTGTTTGTTCTTTTGTAATTTTCTATATAATAAATAGTTTCCTCTCTCATAATATGCATAGAAGTTGTGGCTTTGCATATTGTATTGTCTATGATTCATAGATCATTACTCTTTATTATTTGTATTGTTGTTCTGTTTCTTTTATTTGGTAGAACACTATATTAACAAATCAAAGGTGGTAACAAGAGTAGAAGAGTGCAGTTGGCCATTTGAATTTCTGGATTGGTTCGCGTGTTTATGTTCCCCTTGGTTGTATCAAGAAGTTCAATGGAGGTCTTCAGCCTGCCTCACATGCCTTGATCCTTTGTTCGTATTTGGGCGACTCATTTTTAGTCGGGATTTGGTTCACATGCTTTGTCTTCCTCTTTTTGAACTCCTCTAAGACTCATTTTGGTGGGCTTTAGTCAATGGACCCTTTGGCGGGGGGCCCTAGTGGGGTCCTCATCACTCCCACTAAACTTGGTCCTAGCCCTATTGTGGGTGTTTAAGCCTCCTTTTTTGAGTGGGAAGAACTTTTTTCTTTTTTGGAAAAACTGATCGGTTCGAGTTCTCTTCTTGGTTCGTGCTTTGACCCTTAGGTCTTTAGATCAGATGAGGGTCTTGTTGGCATGCCATACAACCTTAATGAGATGCTAGTGGAGATGGAAAATTGCTTGATTAGTAAGTTCCTTGCCTTTAGGCCTAATGTCGACCAAGCTAGGAAATAGGCTCCAATATTTTGGAAACTTAAAGGTAGTATTACCATAAGTGCTATGGTTGATCACTTGTTCTTGTTTAAATTTGTGAACAAGGAAGATTTGGTGAAAGTCCTGACTGGGGCCCTTGGGCCCTAGACAGTTTTTTTTAAACTCTCTCTTCATGTAAATAGAAATCAGGTTTCAAACCAACAAAGGATTTGGGCTCTGTTGCTCCTACTTGGGTCTATTTTCTAGGATTACCTTTGGAATTTTGGAAATACAAAATATTTCAAAGAATTGCCAATTCTTTTGGTCACTTGCTGGCAGTTGACAAGATTACCTACCAAATTCTTGGTTGATGTTTGCTAGAATGCGTGTCAACACTGCAACAAACACAATCCTCCCTTCTAAGATTACTTTGAAATCAAGAGATGGTAGTTAGGTGTAGTCTATTGTCTATGAGAATGCTCAAATTTTTTGTTAGAAATGCAATCATTTTGGACACTTGAGTAATAGATGTAAAAAACAAGATAATTAAAAAGTATGGCCATTGCTACTCCCTCAATGGATCTAGTTGTGGAACATGCTAAGGAAATTCTTGAAAGTGATCTCCAAATTAAGTTTGTTCCCCTTCCCTACTCCTCTAAACCATTGGGTGAGTTGGGAAAATTTGATACCCTTCCCTCTCATCTTCATGCAACCTTATCCTTGAAACAAGCAAAACCAAATGTTCTCTCTCAAAGGCTCTTGTGAAGGTCTTGGAAAAAAAAAAACCCTAGATGCTCCTCTATATGCATCCCTTGAAGAAAGGAGTTGCAAAGAAATTGCTATTTCTCCAATGGATGAACTTGAAGTGGAGGAAGGGGAAGTGGTGGAGGAAGTAGAGAATAAGAAGACAAAAATGAATATATACAAAGAGTTCTCTAAGGACAACCTTAACCTTGCTTTAGAAGATGCAAATACTCAAATGAATGGAAGTGATAGTGGAAAGATTTTGCAAAAGTTTGAAGGTAAGGGATCCAATAGGAGCATTGAGGACTTTGTCTCTTCTAGGCTTCTATGTTGTTTCTTTTCCTTCCCCCTTTGGCACAACCCTCAATTCCTCCCTAGAGGAGAAAAGAACCCCAATCAATGGAAAGTAAAAAAGGAAGAAAAAACTTGATGTGGAGGGAGATCTCAAACAAGGTAGGCCTTCCCAAAGAGAAAAAAGATCTAGAGAAGCGGCCAAAGAAGCAGCTTTGGGAAAACAAAGAACCTTGGAAAACCCTTCAGGGTAAAAAACTTAGAAGAAATGAGTGAGAAGTCCTTCAAAGGGAATGTTCCACTTCGACCGCCATAGTTAGAGTACTTAACTAAGGTTTTCTCCTTTTCATACTTGTAATGAAGATAGTCTCTTGGAATATTAGGGGCTTAACAACCTGTACAAACAACATTTGATCAAAAGTTGTATTATAGAGTATAAAGTTGATATTATGTTCATTCAAGAAGTAAAAATATTAGAACTTTCCTTCTCTCAGATTGTCAAGAATATTTGGCCCTTTGCTAATTTCTTTGTTAGTTCTACGAAGGGGGCTTCGGGGGGCATCACCACTCTTTGGAGCCCAATAACATTGAAGGGAAGGTAATTAGATTAGTGTAAGAACAAATTTTGGATAGAATTGGGGTAGATAAAACTAAAATTCAATCAGTTGATTTGCCTATTCATGGTTTCAATAATGTGGGAAAACAACTACTTGGTGTGATAACATTACTTGTTAAAGTTGGCAAGGTTACATTACAAACTCCTATCCATGTCATACCCCATGATCTCTCATATAAAATTATCTTGGGTAGAAAATGGATTCATGAAATGAATGGAGTGCCATCAACCCTACATCGTCTAGTGAAATACATTTACAAAAACAAGGTTTACACGATAAAAGTTGATCATAAATCTGAAAATTGTTTACAAACTAAGAAGGAAATGCAAAACCCTTTGACAACATTCACACCATCTATGAAAGTCAAAAATTTACAAATTGATCATGATCTTGATTGTTTTTCATCTATGACAAAGTTGTTTGATGATGATTGGAGTTCATTAGATTTCACACCAACGACCATGGGAGAATACAAGATTACACTTTTAAGGTTCAAGAAGATCAAAGCAATAAACATTAATAATTATATGCAAATTAAATAATCCAAAAATAACAATGAAGAATAACACAAAAGAGATCAACATAGAATTTTAATGTGGTTCACCCAATATGGGCTACATCCACAAAAAATGAGGCATCCAATGATTTTATTATCCGATGTAAAATAGAGTACAATCTTGTGAATACAATACTGCAACATACATCCCAACCACTTATAACAAGATTTTTGGAAGATTCTAGAATTAAGGTTTTACAAAGTCATTTTTCATTTGTTGGTGCAAAAAAGGGGATTTTTTTTTTCTCAAGGGTTGTGGCCCTGAACCCCTGCTATTGGGGATTGTTGCCCCTAAACCCCCACTATTGGGGGCTGCTGCCCCCGAACCCCCACTTGGGGCCCAATGTGGCCCAAAATCCCAACAAAGATACGTAAAGAGTGTACAGTATTTGCATGATTAGTTGCTACATACCAACAATCTCCCACTTGGAGACTGATTAGGCTCCACACCATACATACACAACGAAAATCAGGAAAATAAAAAGAAGTTGCTATGATATCAACATAACTCGAGTCATCAAAAACATTTGAGTCTACAACTTTTACTAAAGAAGAGGAAAACATAACTTATACATGCACATATAATGATCATGCAAAGCCACCTTCGAAAGAATTGAAAACAATTTATGGAAAAGGGTATCAACTTTTGAAACAATGTGGCTATAATGGAAAAGGATGTGGGGTAAGAGAGAAAGGTATATGTGTCCCTATAGAACCTAACACACAAGAAACAACAAGAGGCCTTGGTTATTTTCATTCAAAAAAATAAAAAAGATCTTCACTTACAATAGTATTAGTTGCCACTCCTTGCTATGTGGTAGTTGTATATCATAACATATTCACTACCATGCATGGGGGTATAAACTTGGCTTTATGCAATCATATTTTATTTTTCAAGCAACATATCATCCTCCATTAGGCTCATCTTTGTCTCTACACTTTGGGCTAAGGGGTTGTAGCCTTGTATTATGTGTATTCCTTCTAGCAAGGGATCCCTCTTTATCTTCTTAAAATGTTAGTGTAGCAAGTATACTAATATTTTAAGGGGGGGCCATAGAGTCCCCTGCTCATTGTTTGCATGTATAATGGTCCCTTCTTAGTGATAATAGTATACATCTCCTAGGAAGTGTGATCTTTTTAATCCATGTGACAAGTTTCCTTTGTGGTGATATTAGGCTTGATGTCTTATAAGAGCGTGACCTTTCTTAGCATACGATGTTCTTCTTGGTGGTAACACTATGGCTAGTGTTCCCTAAGGTGTGATCTTTTATTCTTTGATTCATCATCTCTTGGTGGTGATATCATGTGTGATGTTCCCTAAGGTGTGACCTTTCATGCATTAAGCAATGGACCTTTGATTATCTTGATTATTTACCTTTTAGCTTTCGTTCCCCGAGATGTTAAAATTTTCCATATTAATGGTTTCCCAACATAATACAACTTGTTTGGGGCCATGTGTTTCATGAGTGTTTAGAATAATACAACTTTCTAGCCTTATGGAACTTGTTATATTGCATGGAACCTAACATAATACAGCTTGCTAGCCTTTTTATTTCATGGAATCTGACATAATACAAATTACCAACCATATTTGGCATTTTTTCTTCACTTTGTTCATAGGAGTTGAACTTAACATAGCATTGATTATTTTGTCGCACCTTATCAGAGGTATAAAGGAATATAACTCTTGGCATGGTTGGCTTGGGTACATATTTGTAGACCTAGTGTGTTCTTCCCATTTTGCTACCTTGTTATGGGTACACACTTGTAGACCTAGTGTGTTTCTCATTTTTCCTATTTTATCATGAGTACACACCTTGTAGGCCTAGTGTATGTTTCTCATCCTTATCTTGGGGGCTCACCTAGTGAATATCATACTTCACTAGCTTGAGTGTTTAAAATATTATTTTAGCAAAATATTGCAAGTTATAAATATCCTAAAATACAAAATACCAAAGCTTAGGAAAATCAAAATAAAATGCCCTCTTTTTGCTTGATGAGGATTGCCCTTCACCATGGATGCTCCTACATTAGACACCCACGGTAATTTGAAATATTTTTTATAATATTTATAAGTATTATTTATATTTTGATTTTAATTAATGTTTATTTTAAATGTTTTTATGTATTTTATATCTTTACTTCATATTTTTTCTTTTTTAACTTTGTTTCTCTTTTTTATTTGGTTTCTCTTCCATTGGTTTCATTATTGTTTTTCTCCTAATTTCTCTTATTTACCTAAATTCTAATTCTCTTAACCCCCTTTTTCCTCATGTCCTTTTCCCTTCTCGAATCTTGTGCATCCTATTCTCCTCTTTATATCTAGGATTGATTTGCATTCACCCATTTTTCTCCTACAACTCTCTTTACCCTGATGATGGATCACAGAGTGTAATCCAAAATTTTGATGCAAATAAAATTTACACAGTAAAATCTAGAAAAAAACACTCATTGAACATGAACTATGTAAATCTAATGTCTCTTATAGAAATGGAATTGCTCCACATTTCTCCACGTTGAAGTTTCTTGTCTTTCAGATTTGGTAATGTTCTAATATTGCTTGTACCTACTTTCCCTTGGAGTATTGCGTGTTCAGTTGCTCTGCAAGCTTGGTTTGTTTGTTGTATCTTGATGACAGTGTGATTGGTTGTACATGATAGTATTCTTAGTTTCATGTGCTTGCACTAATGAGTTTGAATATTATATTGGTGTTGGAATATTCTAGTATGTTATGTGATGTTAGTATGTGGTCCACAGGATGTTTCTGAACCTAGTGAAGTGTGAATTTGCTTGATTGTTAGCGTTAATATTGGTTTGGCCAACCTGGCATGCAAGCATTATTTACGAATGTGCTTCATGGTTTGTGGAAGCATGGTGTGGTGTGTCGGTGTAGATTTGGGTCTTGGTTAACCCTTTGTGTGGTCCACCTTCACTTCTTTCCAACATAGAAGTGTTTGGTGTCGACCTATTTGGTGGTTGCATGTTTAAGGTGCATAAATTTTTTTGAGGCCAACTTGGAGAATATTATTTGTGGTTGCCGATGATGTATATGCAAGGTTAAGTGTGTGGTGTGAAGTGCAGCATGTGATGTTGTGAATGTGATAGTGTGTTGTGATTTGAGTGCGAGCATGAACAACTAACTCTATCAAAAGAAGTGAGAAGAAGGTGGCTACATTTTAGTGTACCTAAAGTTACTAGAGGCAGTGAGCCAAAGGTTGCAGATGGCATAGAGTGTTTTTGGTGGATTCTCCCATTTCTATGAGGTAGTGAACCTCACGTTGTAACATATTTTAAAAAAATTCTTTTATCTTGGCAGTGCACCCTTGATAGTGAGCCTTTCTCTTTTGGACAGTGAGTCATCCGAGTAGTGAGCCCTTGAAAATAAGCATTCCATAATGAGTGTTTCTATTCATAGAGTGAGTTAATCATCACCGTGATTTTTCCCTTATTAGGTTTTCCATATAAATTTGATGTTCTATTGTGTATTCTTATGGATGTGTTGTTGTTTCATTTGTTTACATTCATGTTAATGCTTAATAAGGGTTTGGAGGTTAATGAGTGTTTGAATGTTTTAATGCACAACTGATTCACCCCCCCTCTTAGTTTTCCCATGTGTCCAAAAATTGGTATCAAAGGCAAGGTCCCTTGGAAGAAGCTTAACTGCTTGAGGTAGATCCAGATGGCATACATTAATAGTGTCAAGGTCCCTATGTTTTATGCAACAAATTATTCTTTTGGAAAGCCAGGATGAGATCCTTTCTAGTTTAATTAGGATTTGGTGTATGAAAATTAGTTAAAAATGGAAAAGTGAGGAATGCTACTAGTACTCCTCCAACAAGTGATGATGAGATCAAGGATTATGAAAATAATGGAAAAGTGAGGGATTCTATCTTGTATGGGCTTTCTGATTTAGAACTTGTGAAAGTGATAAGATACAAAACTACTAAAGAGGTCTAGGATAAGTTGAGGAGAATTTATGAAGGATATGATAAGGTCAAGCAAACAAAGATGTAAAATTTTGAAGCCAAATTTGAAACCCTAAGGATGTCAGAGGATGAAAATATTGGAGGCTACATGCTTAGGGTGGATGAAATTGTGAATGTAATCATCTTGGTGGGAAATTGGAGGAAAGTAAAGTTGTGAAAAAGGTATTGAGAAATTTTCCTAAATATTATAGTGCTAAAGTTTAATCTATTGAGGAAGCTCATAATTTGGATCAATATACTAGATATCAAATGTTTGGTGCTTTAACTACTTTTGAATTAAGAGAGTTTGACAAAGACACTTCAAGGAAAGGAACCAATTTTAAAGTAAGCAAGAAAGAGAAGAATGATGAATTTGATCTAGATGATCTTGATGAGGTGGAAGAAATTTTTATAAGAAGTCTGAAAAAGGACATTGGAAAATACAAAGGTAAGTTACTCTTCAAGTGTTTCAATTGTGGAAAGATAGGTCATTATGCTTCAAAATGTCTAATCAAACTTTCGAATGACAAACATAAAGATCATAAAGGTAAATCATTTAAGAAGAGTTATTATGTTAAAGAAGATAATGGTACATATGATGATGAGGAATTAGACTATCCAGATGATAGAAGTGATGAATGCTTGTTCATGGCTTTGAAAGTTGGAACTAATTCTACTAAGCCTGAAAGATGTGTGAAGGAAATTTCTCCAGAAATAGGTCATTGTATTGAAGGAACTATGTTGATTACTTTTAATGTTAGAGAAGAGAGAAACTATTAGACAATTGACAAAGGATGCTAAAATCATATGACAAGTGATAAGAATAAGTTTGTTAAGATTATGAAGTATGATGGTGGTTTTGCTAAGTTTGGTGACGGTACATCTGCTAAGATCTATGGAAAAGGTTCAATTAGTTTTGATGGAAACAATAAGATAGATGATGTTCTGTATGTCAAGGGTCTCCGAAATAATCTTCTTAGTGTAGGAAAAATGTGTAGTAGAGGATACAATTTGGTGTTTCAAGATGATGGTTATAAAATCAAAAAAGGAAGCTTCAGAACCTTGGTTGCAACAGGAACAAGGACAAAAGGAAATTTTTATCAACTCAAAAGTGCCGATGGTAATTTATTTATGACTCAATTAAATGAAAGTTGGCTATGACATAGAAGAATGTGTCACATAAATTTTGATAGCCTAGTGAAGATCAGTTCTACTAATGTTGTGAGAGATCTACCAAGAATCACAAAGCCTATCAATGCAATTTTCAAGGAGTGTCAATTTGGAAAGTAGAGAAATAATAGGTTCAAAACTAAAGAATATTCTACCATGGGACCTTTGAAGTTGGTGCATAGAGACCTATGTGGACCTACCAGAACAAGAAGTTCTCAAGGTGACATGTATTTTATGTTGCTGATAGATTATTACTCTAGAATGACTTGGGTGACCTTTCTCAAAGAAAAATTAGAAGCTCTATATAAGTTCAAATCATTTAAATCTATGGTTGAGAATTAAATGGATTTGAAAATAAAATGTTTGAGGTCTGAAAGAGGTGGTGAGCTCAAATCCAATGAGTTTAATAATTTTTATGGAGAGCATGAGCTAAAAATACATTTATTAGCTTCTAGGACTCTGTAGCAAAATGGAGTTGTGGAAAGGAAGAACATGACAATTCAAGAGGCAACAAGAACCATGATGAAGGAAGAAAAATCTATTGGATGTCTATTGAAGAGAAGAAATTCATACCATAGTGTACATACTCAACAAAGGACTTGAGAAAGTAAATAGTTCAAAGAGCCCTTATGAGCTATGGTATGGAAAACCTCTTAGTGTGAAATATTTTAGAGTGTTTGGAAGTAAATGTCATATCATGAGGGATCAAGAAAAATTAGAAAAGTTTGATGCAAGATCATATGAAGGAAATTTCCTTGGATATTCTACAAAGAGAAAGGCATACAAGTGCTACAATAAAAAGGTTAAAGAAGATAGTTGAAAGTGCAAGTGCCAAAGTGGATGAAGAACAACATCAAAGCTCTGAGTTGATAAAAGGATATGAATTTGATGAGCCCCCTTGCACTAAAGAAGAAAAAGAAGAGAAAGAGAAATATATTCTAGTGGAAGAAGAAGCTCTGGAAAGGAATCCTAAGACTCCTAAGTATGTGCAGAAAAATAATTTTGAGGATCAAAACATTGGAGACAAGAGAAAAGGTGTGATGATAAGAAGAAGAGATGCTATGACGAATGAACATGTCAAATTTTATTTTCTTTATGAAATAGAACCTAAAATAGTTATTGAAGCATGCAAGGATGAGAACTAGATCAAAGCTATGGAAGAAGAGCTTAGGTATATTGAGAAGAATCAGACATGGGAGCTGGTCCCAAGATCAACAAACAAGAATGTGATATTAACTAAATGGGTTTTCAGGAACAAATTGAAAGAGAATGGAGAAGTTATCAGTAACAAGGCTAGGCTTGTGTGTAAAGGCTACTCACAAGTGTAAGGAATAGATTTTGAAGAGACTTTTTCTTCAGTAGCAAGGATGGAGGCCATTAAGATGTTTTTAGATTTTTTAGCATACAAAGACTTCAAGGAATATGAGATGGATTTCAAGTCTGCATTCTTGAATGGTGAGTTAGAAGAAGTGTACATTGAACAATCATAAGGTTTTTAGTTATCAAAAGATGTTTATATGGTTTTCAAAGTTGAAAATGACATTGTATGGGCTCAAATAGGCTCCTAGAGCATGGTATGCAATATTAGACAATTACCTATTGCAGCAGGGATTCGAAAAGGGTACCATAGATAGCAACCTTAACTTCAAAGTTGAGAGAGAAAAAATCCTAATTGTGGTTGTGTATGTTGATGACATAATCTTTGGAGGAAATAAGGTAATGTGTAAGAGGTTTGTAGAGGTGATTCATTTGAAATGTCAATGTTTGGGGAGATTAATTTCTTCCTTGGGCTACAAATCAATCAATAAAAAAAAAATGTATTCATTTCACAATAAAAATATGTTAAGGGAATGTTAAAGAAGTTTGGAATGGAAGATTCTAAATCAGTATGTACTCCCATGGTTATTGGTTGTAAGTTGAGAAACAATGATGAATCTCCTAAGGCATATCAAACCAAGTATAAATCAATGATTGGTGGATTGCTATATCTAACTGCAAGTAGACTTGGTATTATTCATGCAATATGTCTTGTGACAATATTTTAAGAGGATCCTAGAGAAACACATGTGATAACATTCAAAAGGATATTCATATATTTGAAGAGCAGTCTAGACTATGGTTTATGGTATTTTAAGGATACTAACTTCTCTTTGAGTGATTATACAGATGTAGATTGGGTAGGTTGTGCAGATGATAGAATAAGTACAAGTGGAGGTGCTTTCTTCCTTGGAAAAAGACCAGTTTCTTGGTTAAGTAAGAACCGGGATTCAATATCATTATCTACTGTAGAGGATAAATATATTACTGCAACATCTTGCTGCACACAAGTGTTGTGGATAAAGAAAAAATTGAAAGATATCAAAGTATCATATGGTGAACCTATTTCTATATTGTGTGATACTACAAGTGCTATCAACATTTCAAAAAATTTGGTAATGCATTCAAGGAAAAATCATATCTCTATTTGATATCACTTTATAAGAGAGAAAGTTGCTAAGAATGAAGTAAAGTTGGAGTATGTGCCTACAAAGGATCAAGTAGCAAACATTTTCACAACAAGATCTTCCAAAAGATACATTTGAGTATCTCAAACATAAGCTAAGGGTTATTGCCCCTCCTTTCAACTAAATGCATAAGTTGGTGGATCTATTCAAGGGAGAAATTGAAGATATATTCTTGGTCCTAGAATGATGAAGGCTACCTCTCAGGGGGAATAGGTAGTGTTTTTTTAATCAGTGCATTCAAGGGGAACATATTTGAAATGGGGAGAGAAAGTGAGAGAGAGAAGTGGAGAGAGTAGTTTGTAGGTATTTCCTAAAGTGAAGTTTGCAAGTGTTTCCCTTTTCCATTGATCTGAAAGGAGGAGAGTGGTGTTTGAAAAACATAGGGAAATAAATGTAAGAAATGTCCAAGTAAGGGGGAGAGCTGCTTGAGAGTTGGAGATACAAATTTTCTTTTGTTGATAGTTTTTTAGTAGGTGTTGCCATCAATGACAAAGGGGGATATTGTTGCACTATGTTGTTATTAGTGTTATCATTGATTTCAACCTCTAGTATGGTCATGATGAGAAGGTGTTGCTGATGCAAAAAGTTCTCTTGGTTTCCAAGTGATTTTGAGAAAAAATGCATAAACATTGTACAAGGTGACAAGGGTGTGTTTTGTATTATGTTCTACATTTCTTCATTGTTGAAGATGTGCTTGTGTATTTTGGATATGTTGTTTAGAAGTGTTCAAAGGTGTTATATCCAGAGTTTCAAGTTTTGGATCGTGTGAGAGTAGAAGATGTGTTTAATAGTGTTTGGCTTGTTAAGTGGGTCATCTAGGAGAAATGGAATTGCTCCACATTTATCACGCTAAAGTTTCTTGTCTTGTAGATTTGGGAACATGCTAATATTTCCTGTAACTAATCCCTTAAAGTGTTGAGTGTTCATTTTTTTCACAATATTGGTTCATGTGTTGTATCTTGATGGTACTGTGACTAGTTGTATAGGATGATAGTATTCTTAGTTTCATGTGCTTGTGCACAAGTGAGTTTGAATATTCTATTGGTGTTGGGATATTCCAAGATGTGTGATGTTGGTACGTGGTTCATAGGATGTTTTCACACTTGGTGAAGTGTGAATTTAGTTGATTGTTAGCATTAATGTTGGTTTGGCCAACTTGGCATGTTAGCGCTATTTACAGATGTGATTTGTGGTTTGTGGAAGCATGGTGTAGCATATCAATGCAGATCCAGGTCTTGGTTAACCCTTTGTGTGGTCTACATTCACTTATTTCCACCACAAGTTTTTGGTGCTGACCTATTTGGTGGTTGCACATTTGAGGTGAATACATTTTATTGAAGCTGACTTGGAGAAGATTATTTGTGGTTGTAGATGATACACATGTAAGGTTAAGTGTGTGGTGTGAAGTGTGGCATGTGATGGTGCAAATATGATAGTGTGTTGTGATCTGAGTACGAGTATGAATTCCTAATTCTACTTGAAGGAGTGAGTAGAAGGTGGCTACATTTTAATGTACCTGAAGTTGTTGGAGGAAATGAGTCAAAGGTTACATATGGTGTAGAGTGTTTGTGGTGGATTCTCCTGTTGCTCTGAAGTAGTAAACCTCCTTGTAAAAAAAATTTGTAAACTCTTTTATTCGGGCAGTGAGCCCTTAGCAGTGAGCCTTTCTCTTTTGGATAGTGATTCCTCCAAGAATTGAGCCCTTGGAAGTGAGCCTTTTGTTATCAGTGTTGTTATTCATATAGTGAGTTAATCTTCATAGTGGTTTTTCCCTTATTGGGTTTTCCTTGTAAATTTGATGTTCTATTATGCATGCTTGTGGATGTGTTGTTATTTTTTTTTTTTACATTTATGCTAATGCTTAATAAGGTTTTGAAGGTTAATGAGGGTTTAAGTGTTTTGATGCATAACTAATTCAACCCCCCCTCTTAGGTGTCCTATGTTTCTAACACATTTGACAAGTATTTGAGAGTAATGACTAGACTATATTTTTTATTCAACAGTCAAGAGAATTCAAAAAGCAATTGTAGCCTAAAATTGAGGAGGCTTATGAAGACCAAATTATGCAACTAAAATAAAGTAAATTTCCAAAAGGTTAATCACCTTAGAGAATTTGTTCACTCTTGATGATTCAAAAGGAGATAAAATAGAATTCACTATAGATAAGGGAAATTATATTGAAATAGATTTAATTCTAAGTAAAAAGTAAAAATTAAGAAATGTACATACTGAAAATGAGGTGGACATGATGATTCATATTCACATAAAATATGATAAGGTCATGGTATAGAATTATGAAGAATTGAAAGGGTAAAACAAAAATATAGCTCAACATACTATTGAATTATTTGTGGACTCAAAAAAAATCAAGAAAAAATGATTGATCAATCAAAAGATCAAACCCTTGATGAAATAAGATTTCAATAGTTTGATCAAGTTGAAGATCATCTTTCTTATCAAGAACTCTACTTGGGTATCAAATTTGGTACCAGTTAAAAGAAAAATAAAGAAATTATGCTCTATGTACATTTTAGGGATCTAAATAAGACATCAATAGAATATCATTCTTCCCTTCCTTCAATGGAACACATATTGTAGACAATCATTGGATTTGAATGGTTTTCTTTACTAGATAATTTTTTTGGTTAAAACCAAATATGGGTTAAAGAGGAGGATTAACAGAAGACAATATTCACTATATGCATATGCCAAGATGCCATTCAATTTTTCAAACACAAGTGCCACATTTGAAAGGGACATGGATATTTACTTCAATAAGATAATAAAAATATCATCATAATATACCTATATGATCTCACAATATTTTAAACAAAGTAGATAATGAGACTAAGACAAATGGCAAAAGACTATAAGAAAAACAAATAGTTTCATAATATGAACAATAATAACAAATACATACAAAGAAAAAATGGTTAAGAAACCACATAACTAACCAACTACCTAACTACTATGTCAGTTAGTATAATGCAATAAGGATATGATAAATTCTAAAAGTCCCCACTTACTACATCATATTCCCAAGAGAACAAATCAAGAAAGTTTAAAAAAGCTTTAAACTTCACCATTGCGAGAGATTTGGTGAATATTTCAGCACGTTGCTCTTGAGTCAACCAATATTGGAGCTGAATATTCTATTGTTGAACATGCTCACAAATATAGTGACATTGAACCTCAATATGCTTGGTATGGTCATGAAAATAGGATTAAAAACAAGCTTCAACACATTCTAATTGTCATGACAAAAAGTGGTAGGACTTGTCTTAGGAGCATCCATACTTGTCAAAATATGATGTAACCATATCACCTCATAGATAGCTCCACCTATGATGTGCCATTTTTATTTTGTGGAAGAATGAGAAATAGTGGTCTAATTTTTGCAAGTCCCAAAAAGAAAATGAAGCTTGAAATAGACTTCTTGTCATCCACTAACCTACATAGTCCACATATGTGTATCTGCACAAGGAAAAAATTGCATTCTTCTTGTATTCTAGGCCATATTCCACTATACCATGAATGTATCTCAAAACACACTATGTTATTTTCCAATGAACAACTTTAGGTTCTTGCACAAACCTATAAATATAGCTAGCATCATAGGTTATATTTGGCCTAGTACAAGTTAGGTAAATGAGATCTCAATCAATTGACGATAAAGAGTAATATTCACTTGACGTGATGGATTATGGTGGTAAATTTGTAAACTTATATCCGTAGGCATCGACATGTGTTTACAATCCTCCATTTTTAATTTCTTGAGCAATGTCTTAGAATTTTTCATTTGAGAGATATGATGCTTATGCTTGCATACTTCAAGACCAAGAGAATAATGCAGGAGCTCGAGATATATCATGTGAAATGATCATTTATGATCATTCTTTATAGCATCTACTGGCTAATAGATTGGGCACCTTGAGAAATATTGATTCTTTTTCTTAAAAGGTGAAATTGTTAATGACAACTCTGGAAAGTTCATAATTTTATTTGTGACTTTCCTTTGAATTTTTGGGGTACAAATCCCTTGTATGATATGCAATGAATTATAACTAAAACTAAACAAACACATGCATGCTTTTAACCTGAAAGCAGGAAAGGAAAAACCCAATACAAGGAAGGATCCTAATATCAAGTGCAAAAGAAAAGTTATAAAGATACTGGCATATAGACTAGTTCGCAATTAATAGATTATAAAGATACTGGCACAAAGACTAGTGTACATGAAATAGATTATGAAATTACTAGCACAAAGACTAGCTTGCTTAAAATGAAGTAATAGAAATATAAGCCCAATATTACTTGTAAAATTAAATCTGCTACAAAGATAGATGCATACACCCACACACAAGAAAGTATAAACACCAAGATATACCCAAACACACAGATTTAAGAATACCCAATATCTCCACAACTAGATGCACACAAACAACTAGAGATTTCAATTCACAACAAAATTGTATTCAAAATAGTAGTATAATATCAAGTTCTTTCAATGATGTCTAGAGAGAGACAATTTAAAAATAAAAACATGTAAAGTAGATGAGTAACTGCTTTCTTTTCCCATAATTGATTAGAATTAAAAGTCTTTTCAAGAAATAAACACAACTGAAAATCAAGATGGTGGCGCTTTGCTTCCGGATTTTGTAGACATGGAAAGTCATTATGACAAGGCTTGGAAAGCCTTTGTGACAGGTAGAAGCTCCTTATGGTGTAGATTGGTTATGTTTGTCATTCATAACCTCCATTCCAACTAGCTATCTTGAATGACTTCAATTCTTTGGTCGTAAGTCTTCATGAGCTTCATTGCCTGAGATAGGATAAGGTCCAACTCACTGAATTTCCTTAGGTGCTCGATGTTGAAAGACTAGGAGCTGAAAATCCCATCAACTATCTTCTGCAATTCATTCTCCAAGGCTTTAGTATTCACATTGTTCCCATTTCCTCCCTTGTAAATTTGCAATCCAAGGGCACCAAGATTCTCATGAATCTCATCTAGGATTACATTACATTCAATTCGGTCTTCTCGAAGATTTTGTAAACCTTGCCTTGTAACCTGTAATTCCTATTCCACACTTTTATTCTAGATAGTGCAGTGTGCATCTGCATCGTTGAGAATGATTTACTCTATGGCTCATTTTTCCATTCGAAAGCCTATCATCACTTTGATTTCATTTGCATACTAGTTCCATACCCTTTCCTCCTTCTCAGTTGTGATGATCTCCTCTTGGACATATGATCTTAAAGCATTTGTCTTTTGGATACATTTAAGAGATTCAAAAATAATTTAATTACCTCTTCTAACTAACTTGCTACTCCACTCCTCCATAGCTTTACTGAAGTTTTTGTAGCTCTTCATTTTACTTATTGCCTCCTTTATTATTAGGTCCAGTGGATCAGAGGATGACTCGACTTGAGATATTGGTTGAGGAGGAAGATCAAAAACTGATTTCAAACATTCAGTCAAGACTTGGATTTTCCTCTTTAGCTCATCTTTACTTTATTTATCCTTCTTGGACCTCTCAACAATTCTTGCTTTTAACACTTGGAATTTGTGCACATATTTATCCCTTGTAGGGGTTCCCAGGTTGATTATGTCAATGTCAAAGCCACTTTTTGTTGCTTGAGTGACCTCCTTTTGTGTAGTGGGACATGCAACTTCCAAACATAAATTTCTTGACCCAACATCATCAATTATCTGAACAATATTTTTCAATTTCTTAGGATTTGGGGTCCTTTGAAGCAATTGTCCCACCATATCTTGCTTTGGGAGATCTAGCTACAATGCTTCCTCTTTCTTGACAGGGTATCCTCTAGCCAAATAGGATTAACAAGAACATTGGTTGCCTTGGAACTGGAGGAGTTGAATAGTATCCTATTCGTAGGAGGAGTATTTTTTTGAATATACTATGATGGGAGTAGAAAAGACCTCTATTTTGGAGGCTCATTTACCTCCTTGACAGGTCACGACTGATGAGATGAAGATGAAGAGCTAATATCAATGTTGCCTAAGTCATCTTCTTCTCCTTAACCTCCTTTACCCTGATCCAAACGGGGTAAGTCTAGGATGTCTTCTCCACAAGTCAGTTGAAACACATTTTTGTTAGGAGGTTCTTCATCACCATCACCTTTAGTTCTAGATGGCATTGAATGTGAAGCAACCCTAGAGGTTCTCACAGTCACAGAAGGTTGACTATTGCCTCTTGCTGGTTAGGTGTTCTACGATCTGGTATTGGGGTGGGATTTCTCAAATTTCTTCTTAGTAACCCACTTTTGAGTCCTTACCGGAACATATGTTCTTGCTTCAATTTTTTCTCTTTCTTTACTACTCAAGTCCATAATAGGAATAGGATGATTTTCTATTAAGTTAGTAAAAAATAGGTCCACTAGGTCTGAATCATCATCTTCAATTCCTTGTACATCCAAGCTCAAATTATAGAGGATTATTTTTCTTAATGAAAATCTCATCCAATAACTTCCCATCACTTTGAATTCATCAAAACAATCCACCCAATAGTCCTCCAAAGTGGGAAAATGGAAGAAACCAAGACCTAGCTTCAAATTATCCTTCACATAATCCTTAAGGTCAAAAGGAAAATGTTCATCATAGGTCTGAAAGTTAACCCAGTTATTTCTCTTTCTATTTTGAGGGCGTTTGACATGGATTCACAAGTGTATGGATCAAAACCAACTGAAAATTGTAATTTCACCCTTCTCCACTCTTGACGTCTCTTGTTGACATTTTCCAATTGCTTACAGACCTTGATCATCACAAACTTGTCTTTTGGGTGCCTTGGGATTTTGATGGGAAAACTAGTGAAACCACCAACCCTAATATAGGAGAACCTTTGAAATTGGATGAAATGACTGCCATAAAAATAAAAAAACTACATCGCTTTAGGTGAAAGCCGCATCTCAATCTTTCCTTGTAATTCTCCAACCACTCTGATAGTCAAAGTGTCCGATATCCTCCTATGGTGGAGAAAACTCTTGTTTAGCTGCAACTTATCAAGGTAATAAAAAATTGGTACTTGACCATAAGGGAGATCACTTGGGCTCAATCTTGGCCATGGTATAGTACTTGCAATGACGTAAACTAAATAAGAAGACATGTAAAATGCTTTGTCAACAACAATGTAAACTAGAAGACTATGTAACGTGTCACTGATAAGTGTCGCCCAATCTACAAATTGGGTCCCTCCGAGTATAATCTGGACGAAGAAGTACATCCATTCTTGAAAACCAAAGGAATCTCCATTTCCCCAAAATCTGTGGAGTAACATGATTATATTGGATATCTCCTCCAAGAAATGGTTTTTGTGTAAATTTCGAAGCAATTCAGATTTACCCCATCAAGGATTTTCCAACCAATACTTTGCCATTATTTTCTAGTAGTACCCCTTTTTGAGTGAGGACTCAATTTGGGCGTTGGTGAAATCCATGGGTGAGTAGGGCTCTTTTTTAGAAATTCTCAAGCATGAGGCAAAGGTGGCTCTTTGAATTATAACCACCAACCAGTTGTCCTCAATTCTTATTTCCCGAGTTTGAGTCTTCTAGTGCCTTATACATTCAAGAATTAACTTTGGGCATTTGACAACTATAGGGAATGTGGTTGCCTCTACCAATCCACTTTCAATTACTCTCTGTGTGATAGGTGGTGGATTGGGAGCATTGAATTTTTCTCTAAGCTCATTCATATTTACTTGCCTGAGCTTAGTGTCTCCTACCCCAAGCATGCCAAAATTTAACCTTGAGATGTACTCATAACCCTGATACTTAATTCTTTCCATTTTTGGACTGCTAGGGTTCGAATGGATTTTCACCAAGTAATCTAAAATGTAGGGAAAAACAAGCTTGAAAACAATATGCTCACAAGGGAAAGATAAATATGCAAATACCTCAGAATGACCTTGGATTCTAAGGGAAAAAATCTACATTGGTGTGCTCTTTTTCATCACGTCTTCCAGTGTGAGTATCACAACTGAAGGATGTCTATTCTTTGCATGAATTTACTTTTAATTCCCCACAATAAATGTGCAAGTAGATAGGCAATAAATGAAATTCCCTCGCCATGTAGGCACATGTCAAATTTCAAATCAACATTCTATCACAACTACTTTTCAAAAAATTGAAAAGGAATGGCTAAATGGACAAAGAAGTGGATAGTTTGCATAACCTTGCAAATCACCACCAAGGTTCATCCTTAGTTGCAAAATACTGCACGCCTTCTAACATGTATTGATAAGTTAGTTGCCTCTTTGAGTAGTAAATGGGAGAGTTCGATGAACTTAACAACACACCGCACACACTGCCTTGGCTTAGAAATAGACCAAAGTGGGGAATTCAAAAGTTCATATAACAGGTGAAAACACTGCCAGTGCTTTCAAATCAAGCAGGATGAGTTACAAGGCAGGCAAAGGGAGAGTTAGATTAACTTCATAAAACAATGCTTGAGTTATACTACTTACTCAAAACACTATCGACACATAACTTAGCCAAAATTTGAAATACGCATATTTTTCAGGGGGACCAAAAACTGAGTAACAACATCAATAATCTATGGTGAAATCCTTGTGATGACCAAATCATCAATATATACAATCAAAATTAAAATATCCCCCCTTTCCCCTCTTGCTCTTTGAGGTAGTGATTGAGATCATAAGGATTCCTAATGAATCCATGATTAAAGGAGATGCTTATTGATCTCAAGATGTACCAAGTTCAAGGTACATATTTAAGACTATAGAGAGATTTGACAAATCTAAAAACTTTGTATTGCTGGCTAGGTGCAACATATCCCTCTGTTTGAGTCATGTAGACCTCCTCCTTGAGATCTCTATTAAGAAAGACACTGTTGACATCCATATGATGAACCTTCCAAAAAAATTGTGTTGCCATCACTAAGACCATGTGAATAATCTAGTTTTTTGTTGTGGGGTCAAAGGTTTCATCATAAATACCTTCCTTTTGTGCATATCCCTTAGCCACAAGTATGGCCTTGTACTTATCAATGCTACTTTATGCTTTATACTTGATTCTAAAAATCCATTTGAAGCCAATAGCCTTCTTCCCTGATGAAAGATCAACAAGTTCCCAAGTATTATTCCTCATTAAGGCCTAATATTCTCCATCCATTGAATGCTTCCAAGGTAGTGACTTAAGAGCTTGCTAAACTATTTCTGGTTATGAACTTTGAATAACTATACACATGAGAGCAAGATTTACCTCTTTATGAGACTTGCTACAATTTTGGGGCCTAGTGAGATATATATCTCTAACTGCGTCATCTTTAGCATCCTTTAATGTTCCTTGGTACCAATTACTAAGTTTTTTATCCATAGCAGATGAGGATAGATGTGGTGAAAGAGGGGGGAACTAATCTAGTGGAAATAAAGCCTCTTCTTGTGCTTCTTCATCAAGATCCTCATCATCAAGTTCAATAATCTTTAGTGTTTGAGAACTAGTAGGGGATGGTGATGAAGATGTGTTGCATCCCGATTTCTCATAAAAAAACATCCCTAGTAATGTACACTTTCCTTATTAATGCATCCATAAGTTGATATCCTTTCGAATTTGAACTATATCCAAGGAAAATGCTTTTCAAAGAGGGTGATCCCACAAAACTAGTTTACAATTCCATTTAGGAAGGAAAATTATAAAAAACGCTCCCATGAAGAAAATTTTGGGTTTTGTGGGGTTCAAACGACCTTAGGGTCTGTGCGAACCCAAAGGGGGTTCGCTCGAACCCCCCCTTTGAGTGAACCCTTTTAAATGATGGGTCCCATATTTTGCACGTTGCCCAAATTGAAAAAAAAGGAAAATTTTGAAAAAAGGGGGGTTCACTCAGGCATAGATTCGAAAGGTCAAAGGGCTTGGCGAACCCCCTTCCCCCCCTTCCCCCCTTCTCCCCCTTTTGCACCAAACTTCTACCAAATTTTTCCCTTCAAAGCTCGAGTTGAGGATGAAAATGGAGGAGACTTCATAGACCCAACTAGATGATGGTAGTCCTTAGAACGAGCTATCCATCGAATATAATTTTAATATGTTTTGGTTTTATTATGTATTTGTTTTTTTAGTTTGATCAAACATAGGTTTTTCACCAAAAATCAAGCTCTTTGTTCTGCACATATGGAGAAATAGTAAATTATCAAAATAAAATTATGAAAAATATGTTCGGGCTAGGTATTGATGTCCTTGATCCAGTAAAAATAATAATTGAATTTCGATACATATAAATTTTTTTATGTTGTACAGTTCGCCTATGTCTGAATTGTAATTGGTTTGACTTCAAAACTTAATTAAGGAAAAAATATTCAATAAAACATAATAAAACCGAGTGAGGGTATGTGCAGGATCATGATGGGCCAAAAAGTGGCGATATGTAAGTGATATGATGGCCCATGTGGCTGACGACTTTTTTTATTATCCAAAATTGATGAAACGAAAAGGATTTTTAAAAGAGATTCTTAGCTTTCCACCAATATAAATTATGCTTTAATTTGAATTTAATAAATTATTATTGTTCATCTTCTATTTGAATTACAACTAAAGTCTTGATTGAAAAACATTTATAGCTTTCAAAGGTTATTACATTTTTTGAATCTAAAACATGAGTCACATTCTATGCTTGACATACTATAGAATTAAAAAAAATAAAATTGAATTTTACGAAGTTTTGACCAAGTTAAGGTGGTCAGACGTACGAGTTTTTATATTTTTAAAAAATTGTAATAAAAACATCATAATTAATTATTTACTTTGAAAAAAATTACAAAAAAATATGCATCACATCAGGACATGAGTCTTCTACTTATATCTAAAATATTATACAAAAATATTATCATTTTATTATTGTTAGGGTGGTCAGACAGACACCTACTTCTTATTTTTTCCCTGAAATTTAAGTACTACTCCATTGAAATTTCAAATATTCACCAAATAGATTTTTTAAAAATAAACCTAGTAGTTTAGAAACTACATTCAATTGGCAGTAGATTCTATTCTTACATATTTTTGAAATAATATATTTAACTTATTCAAATTTTTATGTCAAGTTGCCTAACTCTGATTTTTTTTGAATTTTATTGCCACTAAAGGGCCTATTTTTTCCATGATGATCCTACACATGACCATGAAATTATTAGATATCATAGTTACAAATCTAAATTAAAAAAAAATAGAATTTATCCTTCATAGAAAATAAGTTATGTTGTATACGGTGAGCATCACTCCTTAAAAATGGTGTTTATAGATAAAAACTAGTTTTCGAAGGAGATAGAAAAAGAAATACAATCTGATTCAAAAAAAATAATTTTTTTAATTTAGAATCTATAGATTTTTTTTTTCACAAATCACTAGTTTGCATCATCTTCAAATTCTTCACGGTTTAGCTGATATAGGTGCCAAAAAGTGAAGATTTAGTTTAAAAAAATTCAGTTCAGTGTCCAGTTTGGCCAGAAATTGTAAACTAGTATTGTGGGATCACCCAAGACTTACCATCCAATTTTATCATTTGAACCTTGGAAACATGCATGGAAGTTGTACATCTAAATACTCTGAACTAGGATATAGAGGGATTCTTACTAGTCAAAGTTTCTTTAGGTGTGATATTTTCAAGAATTTCTATGGGTGCTCAATTCATCAAATACATTTCTCTGTGAAATGCTTTAGCCTAGAATACAGGAGCAGGATCTACATCTTTCAACATACATCATACTATTTTAAAAATAGTATGATTATGTCTCTCTGTAACACTATTCTATTGAGGCATATAAATAGTGGTCAACTATTTGTGGATCCCATGTTCTTAAAGGTAGTTTTAAAACTCCATATTTGTAAATTCCCCCTCAATCTAAGTGAAGGGCTCTGAGAGAATGACCAAATGACCTTTCTACAAGGGCTCAAAATTATTTAAATTCTCAAGTGCTTGATTTTTGTGAGCCAAATAATAGACCCAAATTTTTCTTGAAAAATCATCCACAAAGAGTAGAAAATACTTGGCATTCTTATGAATTGGTAGCATCGGCATGCATAGATCAGTGCGAACCAATTCTAAGGGACTTGAGGCTCTATTGTTTGTAGCAATAAAATGAGCTTGATGTTGCTTTCTAGCAAGACTATATGAACAAAGAACTTCTAATTTTTGCATGGGGGGAATTCCTCGCACCATATCTCTCTTACTTAATGCAAGAAGATAGCCAAAACTAAGATGACCAAATCTCCAATGCCAAAATGTTGTGGGTGCACTAGTTTTCATTGCAAGGACTTATCTTCATGTTTGACATTAAAAAGTTGAAACATCTTTTCGACCCTTGAAGCACAAGAAACAAATTCACCTTTTTTGAATTTCTCTAATGAGACAGTTTTTCACCATTATAACAATCAAATTCAACTTTCAAGTTGTGCTCAAGTAGTTGATTGAGTGATTGAAAGAAGGTTCTTTGTGAGCCTCAAAACATAAAGAACCTTTGTAATTTTGCATTTGTGGTTTTTGAGGCAAAGATATATCTCTAATTACCTTAACTTTATATGTTGAGTCATCGCCAAGGGATACTTGCCCATAGGAGGTGGATGAAGTGAGATCACAAAACTACTTCTGCTCACTAGTCATATGTCTAGATGCACCAAAATCAACAAACCAAATTGAACTATTTGAAGTGGAGGCCTTTGTTTTAGCAACATACAAGAAATTCTCTTCATTTGAATCTTGTAGTGCCCCTCCATATTGGCCTTTCTAGGCGTTTGAGTAAGTGTTTGTTTGTGATTTAGTTGTTTGACGATGTTATTCGTTAGTATTCTATTTTGTTTGGTATCATTTTGTTTTATGCCATTCATTTTAAGTGTTGATTTTTAATGTTTAATTGTTTGATTCTAATGCATTATAATTATTGTTAATTAGTTAATTTAATTTAATGATGGTTATTATTATTGTGAAAATTAATTTAATTAAGCATTGAATTTAATTAGCAAAGTGATTTGGGAAATTACAAAGAATTTAATTAAATATTAAATTAGTTGCAAATTTTTAACATTTGTAGATTTAAATAAATATTATTTTAATTGTTGATATTAAATATTTTAAATAGAATAATATTTTAATCATAATATTGCTTTATTTAATTATGGATTTATTCAAAAATAATAAATAAATATTTTGTTAATTACTATAAATGAAAAGGGGTAAATATATATATATTTAATTTAAATAAAATGACATTAGATAAAATATTAAAAAAGGGGTGAAAGTTTATACAGATGGAAAGAATTAATAAATTAAAGCTTAGTGGAGTTAGGTGGAGGATTTTTCTAGATGAAAAGATTTCTCAACAGGTGGTTAAACGGGGTAAATGCATTTTTGTCGGGTGTACTTTGGGAATGAGAAACATTTTAGAATTTTACTACCTATCTCTTTTGGATATTGAGGAAAAAAAATCTCTAAAATGCTCTTTATTTTATTTTGGAATAAGAAGAAAGGATTCATTCGGATTTTTTCACAAAACATGATACGAAGAAATTCAACAAGAGTTTTTACCGAAGTACAAAGCTTTAGTTAAAAAGTTAAAATTGGTTTTATAGCTGAGAGAATTTGGGGAATTGTGGCTTATTGTTTTCACCTTCGGTTGCAAAATTCCATGGGAAAACAACTATTTCAATAATTTTTGAATAGTATTTGCAATTTAAAAAAAAAAATAGAAAACATTTAGCTTTCCTGTTGTAATGCCCCACCACGCAACCTTAGAGGAAGTTGCAAAAAACTACTTAAACAGACTATTTTTTTTTTGTTTAAGTACAAATAATTAAGCAAGCTCACTAACTAATTGCCAACAACCTCTAAGGTTACGAGACAGAGGTTATATAGAACCCCAACAAAAAACATGATTTAAACCATGTCATTTAATTAATTAATAATTAAAGCACATGCATTCCAAAAGATAATTACATTAAGCATAAAGATAACTTTCCATTGCAATAAACCATTCAATAAGTAATAAGGTTACAACTCTCATTCTCTGAATGATGCAAGATCAATAATCATGATTACAATTACAAATTCCACCTCGATAACAATTGAGGGGTAAAATAATAAGAACAACTGAAATGAAATAAAGCAAGGACTGATACAGAAACCAACGAGCTCTCCAACTGGAAGTCTCATCCAAAAGAACATAAAGAAAGCACCCAACGGATTTAGGTGCACGCCACCCAACCAAGTGGAACCCAAAGGCCCACCCCCCGTGCTAGGAGATAGTAACCAGGAATCCTAGCCAAGACCATCTACCTCTAGACATAGGCTAACATAAACTGAACCAAACTGTAACAACCAATCACATGAACCTCACAAGTACATCTCCTATACCATGCAAGTACAACACAAGTACAACTCTACATGGTCACAGTGCTTCTAGAAATAAAGCAGATCAAGTATGTTATGATAACCACACACACAGAATCAAACACTAACCAAGGTCACACAAAGTATGTTAAAGAAACCATACCCACAAGTACCAACTATGGTCACGCAAAGTGCCATCACACATCACATCATGAGTTACCCACTGCGGATCATCAAGATGGTGGCCTCAACCGATCCTCGACCCTCATACTTACTAAAGAAAAAACAAAAACTAATTGTTGTCCTAGACAGAGTGTCATCGCATAGCTCGTCATGAGTTATCCTCTGGGATTCTTCCTAGGCCCCGACCCCCACTAAGGGTTATCCTGGTGGCCTCTACCGAATCCTGGCCCCCATACTCACTCATGCAGAATCAAATACCTCTCGTATATACAAGATAGATGACCTTGCCATTCTAGGCCTTCCCACTCATCCCAAGTCTGAATGAGCCCTTGTGTCTATGAGTGAGGCATAATTATCTTGATTAGTGAGAAGTTAGTCCTAAGCTTTTAAGTATTGTTTTAGTTATCACTTGATTAAACCACTTCCAAAGGTTACCCAATCTTACCTCTTCCGGGTGCTGGCCCCTATGGAAGCCACTCTTCTACATGACAACACACACACCAACCAATCACTAAGGATACAAAGGTGCAATAAACAAGATACCATGACCTCTCCTTTTCCAGAAGGCAACATAAGTTCAAACCCTCTCCAAAACACTTGGAGGTAACAAAGTAACAACCACCCAGGTATTACAATCACTCCAAATCTAGGATGAAACTTAAAAGAGACTCACTCCAACACTGGAGGTAACCAAGCACATAACAAGGTCACTCCTTACAAGGAGACATGGATCCCATAATCCACTCCTTTCTCAGGAGACACAAGACGTCCCCGTTCGTGAAAACTGGGTACAAACAAATACATAACCTCCTGCACTACCCAAGAGAATTCACAACAGGTTGACAAACACAAAATGACAACCCAGAGAATTGAAAATCCAATTTGGAAGACTTACGAATAAAACACCCTTTAATCCATTTCCCAAACAAGAGCACGAAGGGAATATTCATTGAAGGCACAAAAAATAAACTACCTTTGGATATTCTAAATCCATTCCTCATTACATTACGTAATTCATTACCTCGATAAAACTGAATTAAGAATTCATCTTTTCAGATAAGGGAGAAATTAACACTAATATTCAATTCCCTAATTGCCCTTAATAAAATAAGCATTTTCAACTACAACTCAGAACATTTCGCTTTTACAATAGATAACCGTTTGTCCTTGCAAACTAAATCATTATAAAATAAATCGATGAATTTCGTTATTAACACATTAATTACAAATCCAATATTTGCCCGATTCAAGATTATTGTTTTAAAATAAATCAATAATTTGACTATAAGCCCAATATTTTAAATTTTTCAATTATAATTAAATCAAATCAATAATTGGGCTTTGCACATCAATTTAAATTCTCAATTACATTTAAATCATGCATTATCTAAACCAAGAATATAATTCCCTCAATTAAACTTAAAAAAACATGCCTTAATGAAAACACCCTTTTGATATAATTATACCCATAAAATATAACCCATTTTAAATATCTACACCATTATATATATATAATATTATAATATTATATCCTATTATATTAATTATTAATATATACTATATTATCTATAATATATATTAATAAACTAATATAATAAAATATATTACAATATTTATATATATAATTTTATTTAATTATAATTTATTTTTATTAAAGGCCAGTCGTGCCTCAGTTCACGTGCGTGCCCTAATCTCATGGGCGGCTGGCTTTTTCCTTGGGCCACGGTTTTAACCCAGGCGGTGACATTTTTACCAGGGCCGCACATTTTTTGATGACAGAGGCGACGGAATGGAGGGTGGCCGCGGGTTTCTCATCGGGCGACGGCGGTTAACCAACCGGCCACCACCGTTGGTGGCGCGACTGTGCTTAGCACAACCGGCCACCACCGACGACTGTGTTAACAGCAGCCGCGGGTGGAAGGAGGTGGCGGCAGGCGGAGGAGGTGGGGAGCGCGCAGGGCGCGGCTCCCCACAACACCTCCCATGGGCGACTATGGATTGAGCCCCCAGCCCCCACAACCCACATTTAATTTAATTTAATTTTTTTATTCAAAGAAAAAAAATCCGAAACCCCTGCACTACGGATTTCAAAAAAATCCGAAAATCAACTTTTGTTCCCTTTTTTTTTCTTTTTAATAAAAAAAAAAGAGAGCCTTTTGCTTCTCAATTCAAACCATAAGGAAAATATATTCAAAAGAATCTACAATTAATTGAGGAACTAATTAAAAAGCAAAGAGAACATTTCCAGCCAAGAACACAATTTTCCCAAGAACACAATTTTCTTGAGGAACTTTATTTATAAAATAGAGGTTTTTTCTTAATTTAAAGACAAGATTTAAACTGGGTTTGTTTTGCAATCAAACAGAGGATTGAAATATTTTTCAACAAGATTTCTCAACAGCAAAACACATTTAAATATATGTATTTCAAAACAATTAAAACCAAAGACATGAACCTGGTATTTTTGCATTTGAGAAGATCCAGATGATGCCCACTTCCAACCTTGATTCCAAATCCAATTCCACAAATTTTCACAACTTCAATCCAAAACCCACAAAAATGCAACAATCTTTCTCCCTCCATTTTCAATTTCTCCCAAAACTTCATAATCCTCCAAAAAATTGTGAAGCAAAATTCAAACATAAGGATAAAACCCTAAAAATCCTACAACCACCCTCATAAATTCTCCAAAACAGAAAAATGCAAAATATCTCAATTTCTTCAACTTTTTTGAATTCAAACTTCTTATTTGACTTTTAAAATATTTTCTTTAATTTTTTCAATTTCAACAAATATCCAATAATTTCCAAAATGAATTTGCTTAATTCAAAGTAATTAATTTAATTAATTCAATAAAATAAATCTAATCCAAGATTAAATTATTTTATTAATTAAATTAAATTAATTTAATAACTTTAAATAACATTTTCCACATAATAACCAAATTAATTCAATCAACAACTTAAATACAAAAAACCCATTTAATTCCTTTTTCCAACTTGCAATTAAATAATGAAGAGAGGGAACAATAATCAAAGCAACACAATCCGACAAACACCTGACGACATACTAGGACTAGGGTGACGACTTGACACAAAAACCTAGCTACTATCTCCCAATCGAATACCGTTGGGCATTAGACACGCTCAAACCTGTGCAACTGGGTGGAGTCAATGTCCTGTACCTGCCAACCTGAAAATCAAGTAAACAACAACATATAATATGAACAGCATAAAATGCACACCGCGAAGAGGAAATCACGGGATCGCAGGGCGCTCGCAAGCGAGTGATACGATACCGTCCCCTTCACCAATACAATGTAGCTAATTGACAAATCTAACATATTAATATACTCCAAAGCATAACATCATTAATTCAAATATCCGTAATGCTAATCCAAAACGTGGAATAAGATAACATTTGAATACAGTATCATCACATCAAAATACATCACCAAAACATGATAAAGATAGAGATCAAGCAGTAATCGAGTACCATAGTCAAGGTACTAACAGAAAGCACACAAATAAGGCATTTGAATAACCAGAACACATCAAAGCAACATACCCACACAAGGACACACTGTCCAACCAGAAGGCAAAACAAAGGGGTATTACACCTGTTGCAGCGCACCTTGGTGTATATGCTATATAATGTCTGATTTATAATATGCTATATAATGTTTGATTTATAATATGCATTTGTATGGCCATGTAATTTATGATTTTTATTATGTGTGTATATATAGATAGCTATGTTTTGCTGCTGTGGGTTTTGATTTTTATAAAAAAAAAATTAATTTGAAATAAATATGGTTTTGTGTTGTTATATTTAAATGTATGTGTGGTCAAACATGTTATCAAATATATATATATATATATCGTAAATAAATAAATGTCTGTATGTATGCTATGAGTTCAGTTTGTTGTGTGAATTGAAGAATTAAAAAATATATATATATATATACTGAAGTTTGTTAGTATATATATATTTGGATATTTATATCTAGATGAAAAATTAGAAATACAATTGATGCATTAAATGCATTGTAAGAAACATAAAATTTGTTTCTCTGAATTGTGGACATAGGTTTATAATCATATATAAATAATTATGAGAAAATATTACCCTTTTTCTATAGAATTACAAAATAAATATAAATATAAATATAATTATATATGTGTGTATTTATATTTAAGTATTTATTTACACTTGTGTAGGTAATTATTAGAAAAGGGTAATTTATATTTTAATTGTTATTAGAAGTGGGTAATTAATATTTTAAGTATTTGTTTTTAGTCGCATGGATAATTATTGGAAGTGGGTAATTTTATGTTTTAAGTACTTGTTTATACTTCTGATAATTGTTATTAGAAGTGGACAATTTATATTTGAAGTATTTGTTGATACGTGCATGGGTCATTTTATTACAAATTGGTTAGGACTTTCTAGTAAAGTTTTATTTAATTAATTGATTTATGATTATTTCGGAAAATAAATTTATTAACATTAGAATGATTAAATTACATAATTATGAGCAATAGCAATCCATTTGTAGGCACAATTCCGTTTGTAAGCATAATTTGACATGTATCAGGAATTGTGTAATCCCTTAGTGAACTTAATAATGTTAAGTGGATGTATAATCCGTTTTATATTTTAAATTTTAATTGAGCATGAAATTTTAGAGAAAACTAACTTGTACTAAAAGTAGTTGAGTTGGGTAGTTTTATTGTGATAGATAAATAAATTGGGTAAAGAGAATTTAATTTTTACCTACATAGTTGTGTGTATTGTTTCAATAATTGAAAGTTAAAATTTAGTTTTATTTTCAAGTGTATTTAAAATTAGATTTATTTTCAAGTATATTTAAAATTAGAATTAGATCTAATTACAAGTTTATTTAAAATTAAATTTTATTTACAAATTTTTAATGCTAGATCTGTGATATGCTATTTTTTTTTAATTAAATTTATTTAGTAGAAGTAAACAAATGTATATGCTATATTTTAATTAAATTTATTATTTGAAAATAACAAATGTATAGATTATATTTTAATTTGAATTATTTTGAGGTAAATGAAATAAAAGCTTGTGATTTTTGATTATTTAATAATCTAAAAGTTACTAGGTGAGATTTTATATAATTGAGCTTTATATTTAAAGAAGTGGAATTAAATAAAAAGTTTGTTGGTGTTTAGGGAATATTTAGTCATTTACAAAATATGTATATATGTAGTTTCTTTAATTGTTTTAAATGATTTTAAAAATATTTTAAATAGTTTGATTGGAATATGCGTTCTTTAATTATTTTATATATTTTCATAATGAGCAAATGAATTAAATGTAAACTGATTGTTTTTGAAAGTGCCTTGAAATAGATACTTGAATGTGTTTTGGTAGGTTAATTTAAATTTATATATATAGTTATACTATTTTGTATTGTTTTCCTGAAAAGATGAAAAGATTAAATTAAGTGTTATTTATATATAACCGTATAAATATAGATGTTCAAATTAGGCTTACAATTAAAAGAAATCAGTTTGTAAATTGTTAAAGTTAAATATTCTTGATGGTGTTCAATTAAATTTATTTATTGCTATAAAGACATAATTTAAGAGAATTAGTTTATGAAAATGAATAATTAGGTATTGATAGATTATCCTTTTAAAAGTGGTTTTGTTTATAATCATGTATTGGATGATCTGTTGATTTCATGAAAATGTTGGTTACTTGCGTGCTTGTTATAAATTAGTTGAGTAAGTGATCATGTTAGTGTTCCTTGAATATGTTAGTGGGAGTTAAGTATGTTTTGATGGTTCCAAATTGATGGGTTTCCTCTTGAGTTGATTTGTCTTGAGGGGATTTTATAAGTCAAAGTTTTGTGTTGGAACCGTGTTGCTTCATTTTACCCTCATTTGTGGGTTTTTGGTTAGTCGTTCTTCTTGGGCTTCTAGAGGAGGGGAAAGAATATGCTGCTTCTTAGTTGGTTTTCGTTTTAGTTTTGTGAACAGTTGCTCTTACACTCGTTTTGATTTTGGTGGGTTTAGTCTTGCACTTGGAAGTTGGAATTCTAGCATGAGATTGTGCATGCCTTACTTGATGTATTTACTTTCTAGCCTGGTTATTTTATATAAGTTGGCTTGCCCCCATTTTGATTACGATTCTTTTGTTGTTAGTAGGGGGGTCGTTAACCTATGAAGATATGCATTGGGTAATCCATGTTGAGCTTATGTGATGACACTCCACCCTCTAGCAACCTTGTGTGTTTGTTGTTTTCCCCTCGTTGTACTTGTACCTCTAGAAGTAGATGTTCTTATGTTTGTTGTTGTTTTTCGTCATGAAGTCTTGTTAGCCATTGTTCATTTGATTGTTTTTGGTTGAGGGTCTTTCTTGTCAACTCCTAGCATGGGGGGTGGGCCTTCGGGTCCACATGGTCAGGTGGAATGTGCTATGCACCCCATTGGGTCCCCAACTGAGGATCGAGATGTGGAGATTTGTGCCACTTGTGGTGACTTCAAAGTTATGTCGTAGATGGATCTAGTCTTAATAATTGTATTCTTCTTTTTAGCTGTATTACCCTATCATATTGTATTGTTCCCGTTCATGTTGGGGATCACTTTTGTATTATTGTAATTCTTAAACGATGTAATAAAATGAAATGGATGTAATGTATTATGCACTTTGTAAACCTTATGTGGTTGATGATTTTCTCTAGCTATTATTCGATGTGTTGTATGTATGGAATTATGCTCCATTGAGTTCTCAGGATAATAGTATGATATGGTTATCGGAATTAAGTTAGTCGTGCTACATTGAAATATCATATGTGGTTGTTTCTTATTGATGGTGGATAATATAATCTTGGTTCATTCATTATTGAAATGATATGATTATAGGTTTCGTAATGTCATCGCGTGTACCCTAGGGGACATACTTGATAGTGTAATTGCTTAATTTCTTTACATGTAATATGTGAATCTAGTGTAATGTTATCCTTTAAAAATACATAAATTTGTGTAGAAATTTGTTAGTTTAGGTTGTCCTTTGTGGTTAGCACGGCAGGGCATTACACCATTGGTATCAGAGCATAGGTTCATACACTGGGCACTTTGGTTTCATCTAAGCCCATTATGCTGTCCTTGTGAATTTGTTAAGTGAAGTTGTTAAGTGATCATGATGATCAAGACATTGATATTTAGCATCATGTGATCTATGGAAAAGAGTAGAATGAAAGAAGAATTGTTAAAGGGATTATGGAAAGGATGTATTTATTTGAATCACATCATTGTTGGAAATAAGTGTACTTATGGAATTGTGTATGTAATTGTTTTTCCCTTGTAAATGTGAGAAACCGGTAACTGTGCATTGGTTGAGTGTTGTGAATACCCCACACTTGTTTTGTGGGCCCATAGCCCACAGGGTCCATGGGATGGTGATACAGTGTACTCATCCATTCAAAATATATTGTATTTGGTGTGGGATTAACCATACCATTATGTGTGTTGTATTTTTGTTACCTGATTGAGGGCCAACCCACGTGTGGTTGAAAATATATATATATAAGAGTAGCCAAAAGATAGTTTCATAGATTCTTTTCTTTTGGTTCTCTAGGTCCTCAATTTGTGAAGGGGTAGTAGTTGTCACAAAGTTACTTGGGCGGAGTGCCCAACGTACACACTTTGCAACGCAGAGCGGTCTTAGCTCAACCAATCCCAAGGAAACCTACTCACTACTTCCCCTTATGATGGATCAGGGTACTTGATCCATATGTGCTAGCCTAAACCCCATAGTTTTGAGTATAGCGGCATTGGTTGTTAGTTTATGCCTGGCCGTCCATAGGGACGTTGAGCTGGCATTGGCGAGTCAACCTCATTTATATGAGAGGTGAAGCTCGAGTAGCCCCATATTGATATATTATATACATCGTATCCGCACATGTTCCGATATGATGCAATGGATACGATGCCACACTCCACTGATGTTCCGACACAGTGATTGGCGATGATGTCGTGTTGTTGATGGTAGTGAGCTGGGCTCGAGGACACGATGCCACGTGCATAGACACGTGAAGGTGCACTATGAAATTGTGTTATGATAGCTTACTTGTGTGATGAGCATAATGGGGCCTCACACACTTGTAGAGGAATACTCATGTTTTCTTTCAACAGTGTTTGGGCCGGTTAGCATATGGGTATGTCCTGGCCATGTATACCTTTGGCGACGACAAGTACCTACGTGTGCCTTCTCCACAAGGTATCGATATGCATGGTGTGTTTGCGCGTGCCTCCTTCCGCGGAGCCACAAAAAATTGCCATGTGGCATACGTCTAGTGCGTGCCTTCTCTGACTGGCGTATGACCATGCCGCGTGATGACACGAAGTAGGGTGTAGCCGAGGAGCACACTCTAGGTCATGTGGTTGGCGTGCTCACTCCACACCACATGAGGGCTACTATTATAGCCGGACGATGTTCCCTCCTTCCTCATTTGGTGGCTAGTATCTAGTCACGCAGTGTTGTATTGTGTAATTTTGAAGATTGAGGTCTTCCTATATGATTGTTGATGATTTTAGATTGACTTTGATGGCCGACATTTTGTTTATGTTTGGTTGTAATTGGTTTGGCCATAGTTTGTTATCTTATTCTCTCGTATCCCTCATGGTTACATTTGATTTAGTGTTGACATTGAGCACATTTCTTGCTTTATTATTGAAATTGAATCTTATTTGATCTTTATTTTATGAATATGGTGGCTAAACTAGTTTGCCTTTATTGTTTTTGAGCTTGGCCATGTGTCGTATTGTGATTCCTCTCCAAGGACGTATAAGGCGGACTTGGTGAGTGTATACGAGGAAGCAAACACAAGGAATCTTGAGGATGTGGGTATGTGAGGTTGTTTTACAGCTAGGACCCACTACCCACCTATGTGTGATGACTATCTCTTGGAGGCTAACCACCTTATACAACCAGGGATAGGTCATTGTGGTCTTGCTTGGATGGTCTCACCATGTGTGTGTGGCCTAACACCATCAAGCCACTAAGTGTGAGATATGGATAATGTGAGATGGATATTGGCTCTTGGCTCATGGATTTTGTATCATGGATTAGTATGCTACTTTCTGGCGTCTAGATGGACCCTTGTATAGCCTTGTGATGTGATTCTTGGTGATGTGAATTCGTGTGTGTTAAACATGGGATTTTGTGCCTTGGGGAGTGATACATCATGTTTTGTTGATTCTGAAGAGGTTTTATTTGAGGGTCTTTGCCGAGTATGTGGTGAAATTTTGTGTTGAATAATGAATTAAGTGGAATGCCTTGTGTGTAAATGATGATATTAATGAAAATATGTACTCCTTGTGTGTGAGTATGTTGCATTTTTATGGAGGTGTAGTATTTCAAGATAATGAATGGGCTTGAATGATTGGTACTAATGTGTTATGTTTCCACCCTAGTTTGTGATTTTCAGGTTGTCAGATTCAAATCTCAGTGATGAAGGTAAATTAATTGGTTATGCTTATCTTATGGACTTAGTGTTATGCATTGGTTAGTGATTTTTATGAGATGATTGGTTGTGATGCAATTAGTGTCATAAATGATATAATTGATGTTACGAGGTGAGAGGGACGGTGTAGCATCACTCGCTTGTGAACGCCCTACTACACTGTGACTTCCTCTCACAATGTGGATATTTTGGATATATATACATTGTTTCGACACTTGGTTTTATGTAGGATTGCAGGTACCCAAGCCTCGACTCCACCTGCACTGTCAGGACTGGGCGAGCCTCATAAATCCCAATGGGTATGACGTGGAAAAATGAAGTTGACAAGAAGGGTTCTCAACCTTGTCATCATCCTCGATGAGGATGAGTAACCCCCCCCACCTTGCAACCCTTCAGTATGGTTTTTATGTTTTGATAATTGTTTTGTTTGGCGTCTCCCGTTATTTGAGTATGTCATGATATTATTGTTTGAGATGATGTGTATGTTTTATTTTGTTTTGTGACTTCCAAGAGTAAGTCGAAGCCTAGGGGGGAGGATGTAGTGCCCCTCCGTATTGGCCTTTCTAGGCGTTTGAGTAAGTGTTTGTTTGTGATTTCGTTGTTTGATGATGTTGTTCGTTAGTATTCTATTTTTTTTGGTATCATTTTGTTTTATGCCATTCATTTTAAGTGTTGATTTTTAATGTTTAATTGTTTGATTCTAATGCATTATCATTATTGTTAATTAGTAAATTTAATTTAATGATTGCTATTGTTATTGTGAAAATTAATTTAATTAAGCATTAAATTTAATTAGCAAAGTGATTTGGGAAATTACAAAGAATTTAATTAAATATTAAATTAGTTGCAAATTTTTAACATTTGTAGATTTAAATAAATATTATTTTAATTGTTGATATTAAATATTTTAAATAGAATAATATTTTAATCATAATATTGCTTTATTTAATTATGAATTTATTCAAAAATAATAAATAAATATTTTTTTAATTACTATAAATGAAAAGGGGTAAATATATATATAATTTAAATAAAATGAAATTAGATAAAATATTAAAAAAGGGGTGAAAGTTAATACGGATGGAAATAATTAATAAATTAAAGCTTAGTGGAGTTAGGTGGAGGATTTTTCTAGATGAAAAGATTTCTCAACAGGTGGTTAAACGGGGTAAATGCATTTTCGTTGGGTGTACTTTGGGAATGAGAAACATTGGATATCAAGGAAAAAAAAACTCTAAAATGCTCTTTATTTTATTTTGGAATGAGAAGAAAGGATTCATTCAGAATTTTTCACAAAACATGATACGAAGAAATTCAACAAGAATTTTTACGGAAGTAGAGAGCTCTACTTAAAAAGTTAAAATTGGTTTTACAGCTAAGAGAATTTGGGGAATTATGGCTTATTGTTTTCACCTCCGGTTGCAAGATTCCAAGTATGGGAAAACAACTGTTTCAATAATTTTTGAATAGTATTTGCAAATAAATTTTTAAAATAGAAAACATTTAACTTTCCCGTTGCAGCGGCACCCTATGATTTTTATTATGTGTGTATATATAGATAACTATGTTGATGGCTATGCTTTGTTGCTGTGGGTTTTGATTTTTATAATTTTTTTTTTTTGAAATAAATATGGTTTTGTATTGTTATATTTAAATGTATGTGTGGTCAAAATGTTATAAAAAAAAAATAAAAAATAAATATATATATATATATATATATATATATCATAAATAAATAAATGTCTGTATGTTTGCTATGAGTTCAGTTTGTTGTGTGAAACAAAGAATTAAAAATAAATAAATAAATATATATATACATATATATATATATAGTGAAGTTTGTAAGTATATATATATTTGGATATTTATATTTAGATGAGAAATTAGAAATACAATTGATGCATTAAGTGCTGGAATGTGATTGTAAGAAACATAAAATTTGTTTCTCTGAATTGTGGACATAGGTTTATAATCATATATAAATAACTATGAGTTAGATTATATTTTCCTAAATGCAATACATTGGTTGTCTGTCTTACAAACAAAAAAATATTAGCGTTTTTCTATAGAATTACAAAATAAAAATAAATATAAATATAATTATATATGTATGTGTATTTATATTTTAAGTATTTATTTACACTTGCGTGGGTAATATTAGAAAAGGGTAATTTATATTTACGCGGAAGGCGTGTCCTATTTGAGAATAGGGGGCTGAGTTTGTCAATTGATGATGTGTGCTGCTCGAGAGGGGAGGGAATACAGTTGAACCATGCATAGTCGTTGATGATGATTAACTGTGAAAAACATAGAAATTTGGTTATAATGAAATGAATATTAAAAAAATTAACAAAATTAAAATATTATAATTAACAAAATTTATATTAAAAAATTGAAAATAGTTAATATTTGTTTACCCCACTTCCGAATTGTCTACTTTCTTGGATCTTTGGATGCTCCACTTGACAACTGTCTACTCTTGCTCCATATCAACATAACTATCTACCAGAAACCGTGTGCTATAGTTCCTCTTTGGGCTTTGATGGCAGTTTAGTTAGGTTCAAATAATTTGATCCTGGTGTTTTTGGAGGACTATGGTATTATATACTTGATTTGTAATTGTAATTTGTGTTATGTAGGCTTTAACAAATGCATGGAATGCAGCCTGTACGGGGCAAAGGCAGTTTTGCTGGTGCCGGGTACCAAGATATTTCTAGCATTATTTGAAAATTGTAATTGCAGGTTGAAGGAACGATAGTTGCCCCTCAAGATCCAGCAAAATGGAACAGAACAGATATATGGTTGACATTTCAGTAACTTGAGAACTTTCACTTAAATGGTGTTGGCACCATTAATGGAGATGGAACTACGTGGTGGGAGGGTTGTAGGCAGGCAATAGATACAGATTTTGTATATAATAGCTAATTCCCTTTTTCCTAATTCTAAGGCATTTGGGTACTTGAGGAAAACAATTGGATATTTGAGGATTCTCATGTTTATGTATTTTTTTCTGTAGGATTCTTGTAAATTTCATCAAAAACCAGTGGTGATTATCCTATTTTTTTGTTCTCTGCTCTGCTATTGATTGCTTAAGTTTAAAGAAAAACCTGATACAATTCTGACCATGTTTATGCTTCTGCATAGGCCATCCATTTTGGTAATAGCAGTAGGGTAACTGTCACCGGATTGACAATAACAAATAGCCCAAACTTCCATTTAACTTTCAATGATTGCGAAGCTGTGAAAATCTGGGCCCTTAAAATTTTCTCATCGGAATACAGTCCGAACACTGATGGAATTGATATCGGAACTTCTAAACACTTTGATGTACGCGACTGCGTTGTAGGTACATATGAGATTACCTCTTCCCGGGTTGCGAATAGGAACAAGTATATATAATTTCCATTTTTTTTTGTAAGTTCAATCTTTGATTTTCTTAAGGAGGGTTATATATCAAATTGACAGAGTTTTTTAAGTTATTTTATATGAGAAAATATGAGAGTAGGAGTTTTAGGCTGATTTTGTTTTTTTTTTTTTTTAATTAGAAACATTCTTTCAACAAATTTGTTTAAGACATGATTTTGATCTCATTTCTTATAATATGAAAGCCTTCGAATTAACAAATTTAATTTATGATAACCTATTCAAAATCTTTAATTCTTTATTATTAAATATTTGATAAAAACGAGTGCAAATTCTTTATTATTAAATATTTGATAAAAATGAGTGCAGTGATGATTGCATAGCTCTTGGCAATGGGTATATTTTGATCAAGAACTCCACATGCGGTCCAGGTCATGGAATAAGGTATCTGACATTGCTTCTGCTGTTCTTTGATGGTTAATTAATTAATTAATTAATTTTTTATTTCTCTTTGTTTGGTAATGTCATAGCATACCTTCTATTTACCTTTAGCATTGGAAGCCTGGGGAAATTTAACTCATCAGCTAGGGTATCCACTATTCACATAGACGGCGCCAGGATGACAGGAACCCAAAATGGAGTAAGAATCAAAACATGGCAGGTACCCTTACTTTAGTTCATCAATTTTTTAATTTTAACCATCCTTAAATAAAACATTTTAAACTGCAGTAAAACACATTGTTCCACAATTCCAGTTTTATGATAATCCTATACCCAACCTAAAGATTTACATTTCAACACAGAAAAATCCAATCCTCATCACTTCACCATTTGCGATTTAGGGTTGGTGGTGGTGTGAATTTTTTCAAAATAAATTGTTAATGATGAATTTTCTGACAGTAAATTGATGATGGTGAATTTGCCGAAAAAATTGTCAATAGTATTTATTGTGTTATATAATAATATGTATAATATTATGCAATACAGATCTTCCATAACCGTTGATTTGTTCATCTCCTTGATTTTAGTAGGATCTTGTGACATGAAAATAGGAATACATTTAGTTTAACTATAAAAATACCTATAATATAGTATAATATAATAAAAATATAATATAATATAATATAATAATAATATAACATAATATAATAATAATACAATATAATATAATATTAATATAATATAATATAATATAATATAATATAATATAATATAATAAAAATGTAATATAATATAATATAATAATAATATAATATACATAATATAATAATAATAAATATATAATAAAATTAATATAATATAACATAATAACATTAGTATAATAATAAAACAATAATTTAATACTACAATTAATCATATTTTATTAATAATATAATATTAAAGATAAATATAATTTACTAAGTATAATATTTCAAAAATCATATAATAAGAATAATAATATATATTAAGAATAATAGAATATAAATTTTTTAGTTTTATTTTCAAGTGTATTTAAAATTAGATTTATTTTCAAGTATATTTAAAATTAAAATTAGATCTAATTACAAGTTTATTTAAAATTAAATTTATTTACAAATTTTTAATGCTAGATCTTGTGATATGCTATTTTTTTTAATTAAATTTATTTAGTAGAAGTAAACAAATGTATATGCTATATTTTAATTAAATTTATTATTTGAAAGTAACAAATGTATAGATTATATTTTAATTTGAATTATTTTGAGGTAAACGAAATAAAAGCTTGTGATTTTTGATTATTTAATAATCTAAAAGTTACTAGGTGAGATTTTATATAATTGAGCTTTATATTTAAAGAAGAGTAATTAAAAAAAAATGTTTGTTAGTGTTTAGGGAATATTTAGTCATGTACAAAATATGTATATATATAATTTCTTTAATTGTTTTAATTGTTTTAAATGATTTTAAAATATATTGTAAATAGTTTGATTGGAATATGCGTTCTTTAATTATTTCATATATTTTCATAATGAGCAAATGAATTAAATGTAAACTGATTGTTTTTGAAAGTGCCTTGAAATAGATACTTGAATGTGTTTTGGCAGGTTAATTTAAATTTATATATATAGTTATGCTGTTGTGTATCTTTTTCCTGAAAAGATGAAAAGATTAAATTAAGTGTTATTTATATATAACCGTAAAAATATAGATGTTCAAATCAGGCTTCCAATTTAAAGAAATCAGTTTGTAAATTGTTAAAGTTAAATATTCTTGATGGTGTTCAATTAAATTTATTTATTGCTACAAAGATATAATTTAAGAGAATTAGTTTATGAAAATGGATAATTAGATATTGATAGATTATCCTTTTAAAAGTGGTTTTGTTTATAATCATGTATTGGATGATCTGTTGATTTCATGAAAATGTTGGTTACTTGAGTGCTTGTTATAAATTAGTCGAGTAAGTGATCATGTTAGTGTTCCTTGATAGCTAGTACCTTGAATATGTTAGTGAGAGTTAAGTATGTTTTGATGGTTCCAAATTGATGGGTTTCCTCTTGAGTTGATTTGTCTTGAGGGGATTTTATATGTCGAAGTTTTGTGTTGGAACCGTGTTGCTTCATTTTACCCTCATTTGTGGGTTTTTGGTTAGTCGTTCTTCTTGGGCTTCCAGAGGAGGGGAAAAAATATGTTGCTTCTTAGTTGGTTTCCATTTTGGTTTTGTGAACAATTGCTCTTACACTCATTTTGATTTTGGTGGGTTTAGTCTTGCACTTGGAAGTTGGAATTCTACCATGAGATTGTGCATGCCTCACTTGATGTATTTACTTTCTAGCTTGGTTATTCTATACAAGTTGGCTTGCCCCCATTTTGATTACGATTCTTTTGTTGTTAGTAGGGGGGGTCATTAACCTATGAAGATTTGCATTGGGTAATCCATGTCGAGCTTATGTGATGACACTCCACCCTCTAGCAACCTTGTGTGTTTGTTGTTTACCCCTCGTTGTACTTGTACCTCTGGAAGTAGATGTTCTTATGTTTGTTGTTGTTTTTTGTCATGAAGTCTTGTTAGCCATTGTTCATTTGATTGTTTTTGGTTGAGGGTCTTTCTTGTCAACTCCTAGCATGGGGGGTGGGCCTTCGGGTCCACACGGTCGAGTGGAACGTTCTATGCACCCCATTGGGTCCCCAGCCAAGGATCGAGATGTGGAGATTTGTGCCACTTGCAGTGACTTCAGAGTTGTGTCGTAGATGGATCTAGTCTTAATAATTGTATTCTTCTTTTTAGTTGTATTACCCTATCATATTGTATTGTTCCTGTTCATGTTGGGGATCACTTTTGTATTATTGCAATTCTTAAACAATGTAATAAAATGAAATGGATGTAATGTATTATGCACTTTGTAAACCTTATGTGGTTGATGATTTGCTCTAGCTGTTATTTGATGTGTTGTATCTATGGAATTATGCTCCATTGAGTTCTTAGGATAATAGTATGATATGGTTATCAGAATTAAGTTAATTGTGTTACGTTGAAATATCATATGTGGTTGTTTCTTATTGATGGTGGATAATGTAATCTTGGTTCATTCATTATTGAAATGATATGATTATAGGTTTCGTAATGTCATCGCGTGTACCCTAGGGGACATACTTGATAGTGTAATTGCTTAATTTCTTTACATGTAATATGTGAATCTAGTGTAATGTTCTCCTTTTTAAAAAAAAAAATTGTGCAAAAATTTGTTAGTTCAGGTTGTCCTTTGGGGTTAGCACGATGGGGCACTACAAATCTCATATAGATGCAACATTTCCATGTTGTCTATTTGGATTATTTTGCCAATGAGAATTATTCTTCTTGTCCCCCTAAGAAGGCTTCTATGGATTTTTATGAATGAAGTCACTATTGGCATAGGAATTGTACCAATAGTCTTTGAGATCATGTCCCTTTCTTCCACAAATTAGAAATTTCTTTTTCTTGGAAGAGTTTTCTTGATTTGGTTTTGATGATCTTGATGGGCCACTCCGATGTTCATGTTGTTTACCCTTCTGCTTTGCTGTGAGGGCCTAGTGTCTTGGGAGCTTGATGTCTCACCATGGATTGATTCCTCTTGTTGAAGCAAGTTAACCAACTTTTCAAAGGATATAGTTTCTAAAAGTTCAGAGTCGAGAAGCATGATTTGGGTTGCATTAATAGCCATTTCTAGAGTTTTGAGGATTCTTATCACTCATATAACTCTTATAGCTCCATAATGTTTAGTTTTAAAAAAGTTTTACAAAAATTTCTAATGACTTTCTTAAAAAAATATGTAAATTTTTCTCCCAAATTCATTTTTTTTTATAGTTTTAAATTGTTTATAACTATACTTACAATGTATAAACCAAAAGAAATTGTAATGAAAAATGCACCTTTTTCACCCATTATTTTTATCTAAGCAACATCTCTAAGGCCTACAACTTCTCCAATCTTAATCAATTGTTTTTATTCATCTCTACTTCAGATGTTACTTCAAAATGAGAGGCAGATTTTTGAACGTCCATCAAAATTTTATTGACCTAGCAAATGGGTTTTGCAGTGCTACATTTATATCTTCTTCTTCAAATGGTAGCATCTCCTTGATATGAGCATTGTTGCTCTCTCATATGGAGTATTCTCATGTTGGTTTCTTAATGGTTTACTTGCCATGATAACAGTTCCATCACCAAATTTTTTATCTTCGGATGCCTCCTTTTATCCTGGTTTCATGCCTTTATTAATGCTTCATTTCATTGCAGTCTTATTGCCTTCTACTGTCCAACAAAATGTACGCCTATCACCAGTTCTAGTGTGCCTTTATACAACATCTTCTCCTTGTGCAAATTCTTCAATCAAATTCCCAAGCACATAGAAATATATTTCTCTTTCTCAACATCTATACCCATCCAAAATTTCTTTGAATTGCGTAGCGAATTACCCAACATGTTTGCAACGCCATGATTTTAAAGCATCTTCTTAGCATCGAGTCAGCTCTCTTCCACACTCTTACTACTTCATATCACAGGCTGTAAATCTCTTTCCGCTCTGATACCATAATGAGACTAAGGAGAATAGTAGAAGACAATATGAAAAAAATAGGAGATTTCATAATATGAACAATAGCAACAAATAAATACATAGGTTAAGAAATCACATAGCCAACCAACTACTTAAAATTCACTGTCAACAATTCACCATCCAACATTATCTAACAATTTATTGTTGTGACAAATTCATCTCGTGGAAAATTCACCACCAACATTCATCATCATGGATAATTCATCGTATATACAATTAAAAAATTTGATTTATGATAATAAAAGTGATTTTTTTTTTCAATATATTTTATTTTATCCTAGTATACCAGTTATTCAACAATATTAGTCATCTCTATTATTAATGTAGTGGAAATTATTTTTTTGCAAAAGAAATCTCAAGATCTTGGAAATATATATTAAAAAATGTTAATGCGAAGAATGGTGGCAGTGAATTTTCCACGAGATGAATTTGTCATGGAGATGATGAATTTTCTGCCAGTGAATTTGCTTGAAGCCCTAACTACAAGGTCGGTTAGTATAATCTAATAAACATAAGATAAATGCTAAGAGGAGAACCATTTTGAATATTTGGAACAAATTTTCATAAATGTTAAGAGTTTGGTATCTCTTTGAACCTAAAGAAATATATGTTTTAGAAGGCCCTTAAGGAAAACTCCTCAGTATCGAAATGGATTTGTATTTCTCTAGATAGAGTGCAAGCTATTACGGATCTATCATTATTGATAATCAAGAAAGAGGTTTAGTCTTTCCTTGGAAAGATTAATTTTTTGGGGATATTTATTTCTATTTTTTTATTTAGTAAGATTTATATACTTATGCTTAAGAAGGATAAAGAGTTCAATTGGATTGTTGAAGGCAGGGAGGCTTTTGAGTAAATCAAACATGAAATACTAATGAATTTGACCTTGGTAGACTCTAACTTTTGAAATATTTATAATGTATGTTTTTGGTGGTGACCATAACACAATAACATTGACATTGAAAGATGATAAGGGGAATGGAGAGCACCGTATTGCCTTTAGCTCGAGAACATTGAAGGAATATGAAATAAAGTATAACTTTTGTTTAGAAACAAACATACACTTTAGTTAAAGGACTAATTTTTTTTGATGTGATATAAAGAAATAGAGTTACAACATTTGTTGTACATGCCATCATTAGGGAATATATCATGGAAGGAGAAAATAGTGAAAATTTTAAAAATTAGATCACTAAGATCATGGAATATAATATTGAAATCAAATTGAGTAGCTGGTAAAAGGTAGGGTATTGTGCTAAAATATCATTGAATATACTAAATCATAAAGCAGTGAGGGCGCAAGAACAAAAAGAGTTGTGATAAATAAAGAGAAGGAATAAAAAATATGGGTTGAAGAGAGGATTCAATTTATGAAAACAAGAAAATATCCATAGAATATGTCTTCTTAAAAGAGATCCTATAGGCTACAAGGAGTTTAATATTTATTAATTGATGATATTTTATTCAAGAAAAGTTTCTTGATGGGATCCTATTAAGATGTGTTTTAAGAAGTACAACTAAGAAATGAAATACCATGAGGACATTTCTATGCTTCAACAATTTCTTCTAAGACAACCCACATGAGGTACTATTTGGACCTCCATGTTCATAGATTGTCACAAATAGGTTTGAAAATGACCACAATGTCAACCATACAATAGAAAAAGAAGAAAAATATAATTCCTCTAAGACCTATATTTGTAGAAGATCCATTTGCCTAATGGGGTTTAGACTTTATTGGGATTATTAACCCAATTTGAAATGTAGGTCATGAGTGAATTATCATAGTTCTGCACTACTTCATTAGGTTCCCAAACCATAATATCTGATAACAAAAAAGCATTCCTAGTCACTATACTTTAGAATTTTTGTAAAGTATGTGATTCATCTAAAAAGATCCTTTAACTATTATCTACAAGGAAATGATTTGGTCAAATCAATGAAAAAGAATATGATCAAAATAACCAAATGGATCATTTTATAATATAAATGACACCAAAATTTAAAATTATCCCTATGGGTTGATCAAATCACTCTAAAGAATATAATTAAGAAATATCCATACACTTTAGTGTTTGGTAAGGAGGAAGTTCTTCCATTATCAATAGAGATCCCAACTTTATAATTGGTTAAATAGTTGGTGATAGAGGAAGATGGAATCATGAAGGTGAGAATATAATAGCTTCTTGAATTAGAATAAAGGAGAATCCATGAGGGATTCAATAGCATGACACAATTAAATTGTTAAGTGTTGGTTTAAGAGTTCATGTGAGCAAAATTAGGGACTCAATCTTCAAATGGGAAGACAAAGAAGAAAAGATTGAGTAATAATCTAAATTGATTCTTTCTAGAGAGGTCCTTATATTATAATGACTTGTAAGGAATATAATTCATTTGATCTCATGAATAACTTTGTTGAAATTCTTGATATCACCATCAATAGGATATATGCCAAGCATCACAAGTAAGATACAAATTTATTTTCATTATATATATGTATCATAGTTTTTCATTATGTTCATGTAAATTTTTTCCTTCTCCAAAATTTTCAATTGTTTTCTTTTCAAGGCCTTTTGACCTTTTATTCATTTCTATAGTTTTCAACTTTTCTTGCAAAAAAATGAACTTTTGATTATGATTGTGATCAATGAACAGGTGTCTAGCAAGATCTCCCCAAGTTCTATGAAATTTATTGTAGTTCCTTGTGCATTAGAAATTATGCCACCAACTGCCCATCTAGCCATCTTGGCATGTTTTAAATGTTGAAGATTTATAAGTTTGGAAAGATCCTCTAAAAAATAGGGAACTGATATAACTAAGGGAATTTAGTAAGGTTAATATGCTTATTTTTTTCCATATCTATGCAATTGGTAATATTATTGCAATATAATTTTATCATTAGGATCTTGTATCTTCAAGGATATAAAGTAAAGGTTTGATATCACTAAGTGCCTATATGAGTGAGTGAAATAAATTGCAAACAATATTTTAATAAACCTCTAGTGATACATCATGCAATGATAAGCATATTTTCTCACGAAATTCCTATAAAAGGGAATTAGCCACTTCATTTGAAACTTATTAAAATATTGAGATCAAGAACTCCTACATCCATCACTTTCATTTCTACTCTATTTAATTTAATACTTTGTATAGTGCTAAGAGGAAGTGTTAAGTTTAGAAATATCTGAAAGAAACTATGCCAAAGAGAAAGAGAGACCCTTGACCTCTCTAATAATTAAAAATCCATACCAAAATTTAGGGAAGTAAATCTTATGCTTTCGCCTTGACACATATGCAAGAATCTGAATTAATTGGGAATATCAAAGTGGCAAAGAAAGGACAATATTCTGACCCTACACTAGTATTTGACATCACTAACAATGCTTCTAATCTCATTATTTCAAAAAATACAAATAATATTTTTGAAGGAGCTCATGGATGCATGCTAAAGAGGCTCTAGTTGGGTGAAAATCAAAATTTTGGCACACAGGCATGGGGTTCAACTTTGGCATAGTACATGGTCCCACAAGTTTACCCTTACCTTGGAAGATGATAAGAGTGTGCATGATTTCCAACTAGGGCTCTGCACAAGCTTAGAACCATCATGTAGTACCAATTATTTCTATTTGACTTCATGAAGGCCCTTATTGACACGTTGCATTATCACCTAGGGAAATTTGACACACAACATATTTTTAGGTATTCTTCCTTCTTGGCCTACCTTGTCTTATATCAGAATTCCCACTTCTTTCAGGCATTTAAGCACCTATCCATCATGGATGATCGCCTCAAATCTAAGAAAGTTATCTCAATGTTCACTTGGATAAATGTGCTCTCAAAAACCTTAGATGAATATAGGTTCATAGAAAATTTCATTGATCCCATTATTATATAGGTATGAGTTGTGATGATATTACCTAACTAAGCCTTGATGGTGTAAATAGGTGTTTTACCTATCTAGGTCCTATTTATACGTTAAGTTTACTTAATTCCTAGAGAATCTTTCTATGTCTTATGTGTCATGTGAACTTATCTTATCTTATCATGTCATTTAATACTTTTTTCCTAGGTCATTTAATAATGTTGAGGTAGTTGTCTCATTGTACAAGATTAAGACACATGCCAAGATCTTGTCTAATCCTATCTCACAACCTTTCCTTTATAAGAAAGTCGTCATATGTACATTTCATTCAATTCAATAGCATTTAAATCTTGAGCATTACATATTGGTCATATGATCTTGCATCCATTATTATAAATTTATTCTCTTGTTTTTCACTCTTGTAGAAGGTTATTTTTGGTTTTGCAGTTGATTCTTGAGGTTTGAGTGACCCTTGAGTGACACTAGTTCATGGTATTAGAGCTTCAAATTTATATTAAACCCCCTTCTTATATTTGAGGGTGATTTAGGCTTGTGGTTTTGCTAGGTTTACATTAGGGATAAATGGACCTCACCATTGAGTCTAGAAGGCCCAAAAACCCCTTTTTTCATATAAAACACTTGATATTTGGGAAAACAAATTAGGCCATTTTAAGGGTTCACAATTTTAGGCTAGAAAATAATTTATATAGGCATATGAAACCCACACAATATGGATCCGTACGGTTTATATATAGAGTCATACAATTGTAGTAATAATCAGTTGTACATTCGACATTGATAGATCTTATTGACATATTCGTAGAATATACTCTATGTAGTCTGGCACACTGTTCTACGTAATCACTTTGTCACTTGGGTACAATTGGCATCAACACATCAAATCAAAGGGTATGAAGGCTATTTTTAATTTTTGAATTTTATTTTTAATATATATTTTTTAATTTGTTGATTAAAAAAATGGCTAAGTGTTTGGTTCCTTCCACAATCATGTGGGGAGATCTAGGGATTTAGGTTTGTTGGGGGGGGGGGGTGGGTGGGGGTGTTGGGCACATGGGAGATACCATCCTACCTCCAACCAAAAAACCACTTCGTGGGTGGGGCTCCGCCAACCCACCTCTATCAGAGGCAATTCCTTTTTTTGATACAATTTAAAGCACTATGGTCATGTGGAGGACCATGGCTAAGCACCTAAGTGTTAATATTTTTCCCCCTCATGCCCTAATAGGGTATTTTTTCTCAAAAAAACATAACTTTATGCTAGGGTGTCGAAGCTTTGCAAACGAGATATTGACGAAAGGTTGGTTTCAAGCACTTCATAATGGTCCAAGCCATTTTTTCATATTTTTCCCCAAGTGAATTTTATTTCTAGTTGAAGTCATATTTTCCTTTTTGGACCTCCAAACTCATAATTTTTTACCAGATTATCCAATTTTCATTATTTTTGTGGTGTTGTAAAGGTATTGAGGAGCTCTACAGTTCTATCCATGCACTATTTTTAGATTCAACCCCAGGTATCTTTTATTCAAATTTGTGTAAAATTTTATTTTGGTTGATTATTTGGACAAATTGACACCTAGAGAAGATTTTTCCTTTTAGGAAGGATTTATTTTTAGTCTAGATCATATTGGGAAAGTACACTTTCAATTTGGTGATCTTATTTTGAGATATTGGTGTAATTTTCCATCTTGGCATTGTGTACTTTGGAAAGCAATTCTAGCATTGTAATCATGCTACATATAAAGTGCCAAATCATATTTTTATGTGGATTCTTGATTGATTGATTTGGGGTTGGGGGGTATCTCAGTGCATTATTTGATACATTTTATTAAAAACTCTTCTTTTTACCATGAATCATTCTAAGGTTCCTTTGGTAACACCATACAACAATTCAACTTATCATCAAAATTCATGGAGTGTTCCAATAAATCAAGGCCACTCTCTCTATATGTTGAAAATAAGGTACTTGAACCTACTAATGATAAGAAAAAAATGGATGATTGAACATACTAAATCTCTTAGATGTCTTCGTATATTAATTTATCAAGATCTATTTTTTCAAATTGAATCATGTAAGGATTCTCATGATGCTTGGGACAAATTGAAAATATTGTATGACACTACAAATGAAGTAAAAGTAGATATCAAATTGATAATGAACTGATGATCCTTGATCCTAAGAAATTTGACAACATTCAAGACTACATGACTAAGATCAATGATCTAATGGAACAATGTAAAGAATGTGTAATTGATAAGAAGTAAATTCAGTTGGTCTATAATGCATTGGACAAACTTGGTCCTAATTATGAAACTTTTGTTTCTAGCTTTCATACTCATAGGTTGACTATGGGGTTTGCATATACTACACCTTCATTTACAACTTTTTTTGAGATTTTAATTCAGGAGCAAAAAAATATTATTTCTATGGATCCTATAAAGTCACCTAAATCTCAAACATTATTGGTTAGTTAGGTGAAAGAGTCAAAAAATTCTCACAAGAAAGAAAATAAATCAAAGAATAATCCAAATTTATATTGATGTAGAGAGGGTCCTCCCCTCTTCCAAATACAAACACAAAATCTCACTCATAGGCAACACTATGCCTTATTACAATATTCAACAAATCTTGATTGCAAAAAAACTTGATTTTTTATTTATTCAATTCACAAGATTTTTTATTTATTCAATTCACAACCTTCTTGGTACAAAACCTATTTTGATTTAATTAACTTCACAATTGAAACAAATTGAAAACTCAAACAAACAATTGTACTTCTGCAAATTACATACATAACACTCCCTCATTGAATTGTTTTTAATTTTCTTCCCACCTCCTTCCATTTAGCGCATATCCATCTACCTTTAAATCTGTAATCATGTTTAAGATCTTATTTCCTTAACTTGTCTTCCTCTATGGCTATCAATTTACTCTCATTACACCTGTGATGCATCTTAGCTAGCATTAATTCCCTTTCTTACTTTTCCTTGTTGCTATGCAGCCCTTGGAACTTCTCTTTATTCATTTGTATGTGATTTTTTCTTTGCTCAAAGATTCTTACACTCTTTTTCAACCTCCTTACCCACTCTCACAGCTCTTTTAGTCGATACCTCTTGCTCACGAGTTTTTTTTTCTTTCTATCATTCTATCGGCCAACCCCCCTCTTTCACTTGGTGTCCCCTTAATCTTATATGCAACCTTCACTACAAATTGCCAGACCGCCCCTTCACTAAAACATCCACTTACCACCCAATTCTTGGCATTGGTTTGTCTCTTCATTATCCAAAAAATCTCTTCATTCACCCATGCAGCTCCCCTGTGGCATTTCTCTTTCCCTAAATCAGTGTTTTGTGCACTTTTCACAACTACATATTTTGTTCAATGCCTCCTTCTTAGTCTTATTTTACAATCTGCAACTTTAGCCATCTCTTCACATTATTTTGAGCTCATCTACTTTATAATTTTTATCTTTTTGCATCAAGCTCTCTCCCTTTGCTTCTTTTAACACCTTAGACAATTTTTATATGATGGAGCTGAAAATGAATGCCACTTTTCAAATATTAATTTTAAGATTTAAGAAGTTTCATTCTATGCTTCCACATTTGCATATATGTTGACTATTATAGTTGTAGATACATAATTTGATAAAATTCAATAGATGGATGGCAAATAATGGAATTTAAATTTGTGCATGCTGTTATTTAAAATTAATCAAAATTTAAACTTTCCCTTTCACCTTTCGCTATCGTCTGATTCATCATTAGAACAAGGTTGAACATGGAGGGAGAATGAACTCAACAAAGATGAAGAAGAGAGATGATAAACCAAAACCAAAGCTGGGGAAAATAAAACCACAAAATATTTTTGGGTGGTTCTGATTGCTCATTCACCCATGTGCTCCTGCACTAGACACGTCGGGTAGGAAGGTTGTGAGAATAGGCTCACAATGCTGGAGTTGAGTAGTTGTACTACTCTTCTAGGTTGTCGTCAACCGTTAGCAAACTCCTTCACTATGTAAGTGTTCATAATTAGTCCTTTTTCTTTTTCCAGCATCATGTCGGAATACACATCACCATCCTCCAACAACACTCCACTTTCTTCCTTCTCCCTCTCATGGAATCATGTCCACCAAAGCCCAACCTCCTCTACCAAATGCTTTCCACACTTCCCTCCTCTTATGTGGGTTTTAACTCACCTCTAACCATCCACCTCCACCAAAACCCTGTGAAATCCTCCATAATTTCTACTAACAAATATGCAACATCTACATCACGTTCTTGCCTTATATTCAACTCACTTTTTATCATCTCATTTGAAACCAAAATAGCATCACTAAATTGATTTACCTCATCTTCATTCGTAGCTACAACTTCAAACTTTACTACAAAATCTTCCACTTTCTTGCTAGCTGCAACTTCTTTCTCTTCTCTTTTCACTACAACATTGAGCTTCATCATCCATCCTTCATCAATCGCCAACAAACATGCCAAAAAATCCTCTTCACCATCCACTACAGCCTCTTCACTTCTCGTTGCCTTCTTTTATTCCTCTCTCGTCATGCCTTTCTCACAACATTTATCTACTACAACTTTTTCATCAGTAGGGGCTGCTCTATCTTCTTCCTCTTTCCATCTTGGGTTGCTATCCTTATTCTTCTTCTTGCTCCTCTTTACCACTTTCCTCTCACTTTTCCCAACACTCTTCTCCAATTTATCGAGCCTCAACTCGATCTTTCCTACTTCTTCAGAAACTATTTGTCCCATCTTTTCATTCATCTCATCCTCCACTTTATCCCAGTACTGCTCCCAAAACAGTATCCGCATGGGTCTCCTCACGACTCAACCCATCTTTCCTGCTGCAATCACTCACTCTGCAAAAAAATTCTATCACAACTTCAATCTCTCTCTCTTACTGCCAAGATTCCTCACACACCTACACCATCTCTCACGAGCTTCTTCACTACTGCTTCACACACTTTCTTCTCGTGTGAATTGCCTCCTCATCGATGATCTGTTCTCACAACACTCATAGGTCCTGATGGATCCTATCCACTCTCAGGACTACATGCTTTGATACTAATTGAGGCAAGATGGTCCTCCCCTCTTCCAAATATAAACAAAAAATATCACTCATAGGCAACACTATGCCTTATTACTATAGACACATAAAAATGACCTAGACCTACATGCTCCATTTTCGCTATATTCTTCCTGACTTAGTTAAAATATTTAATTATATCCTTTGTCCACTTTCAACTATTGATTAAATAATTCATAATTATTTAATTAATTCATGTCTTTTATTCCTCTTGATTATTTAAATAAATTTTATTTATTTATTTATTTAAATGTGTCACTAATTCTTTAATGTCTTGAACCATAATTTTAATTATCTTGGTCCATAATTCTTCCTAATTATTTAAATAAATAAATTTTACTTATTTATTTAAATACGTCATTAATTCCCAAATGTCTTCTCATAATTAAATAAATTATTTGATTTATTTAATTATTGTCCACCTTGACATTTTCCCCATTTTAAATAAAGACATTCATTTAAGATTGTCCCACTTTCTAATTTTCTCTCTTTTAGTAAATAATTCAAATTAGTTATTTACTATCATATGACCCCACCTTTTTGAATTAAATTAATTTTTAATTCAAAATAGTATTTTCCTCCATAAATCAAGTAATTTCTAATATTATTTGATTTTCCAACTCCTCCTTTTCTGTGCCAATCTTATCTCCTTGTCACATGCATTCTTGTCCACTCATTTTAAATTCACCCTAACGTTTCCCTAACCCTAATTGTGGGTTGTCATATTGAATCTTGTCCATTGATTTCTAGGGCATTTGTCAATCTTCAATCTTGGCCATTCATCCAAAATTGCATTTTCTATAAAAAAGAAATTTTGCTCTCATTTTGTCACCTTATGCAATTTCGTTCTAGGCACTCTTGACATCTTAGCATTTGGACATCTTGGAATTTTGGCATACTTTAGGCATACTTTAGTCTTTGCTTACTAGTTGCATAGTGTAACATTTTGATTCAAATCCTTCAACATTTGCTTTGGTCTTGGCATAGTCATAGATTGCTCACACAAAATTTGAGGGAAAACTATATATTACAGCAAATAGAGAAGGTAACATGGAGGTTAATCATGGAGGTTGAAGAATTTTGGTAAACTCTTTCCTTTTTTTTTCATTTTTTTCTCCTATGTGTTTCATTATTTACTTTGGGTTGGGTTTATTATGTTCTAATCTGCTAACCTAAAATTTTACCCTTAGTTACAATTACAATATTCAACAAATCTTGATTGTAAACAAACTTGGTTTTTTTTTTAATTTATTCAATTCACAACCTTGGTATAAAACCCATTTTGATTTCATTAACTTCACAATTGAAACAAATTGAAAACTCAAATAAACAATTTTGCTTCTACAAATTACATACATGACACTCCCTCATTGAAAATGTTTTAATTTTCTTCCCACCTCCTTCCATTTAGCGCATATCCATCTACCTTTAAATCTGCAATCATTTTTAAGATATCATTTCCTTAACTTGGCTTCCTCCATGCCTATCAATTTAATCTCATTACACCTGTGATGCATCTCAACCAACATTAATTCCCTTTCTTACTTTTCCCTGTTGCTATGTAGCCCTTGGAACTTCTCTTTATTCATTTGTATGAGATTTCTTCTTCACTTGAATCTTCTTACACTCTTTTAAAACCTACTCACTCACTCTCACGACTCTTTTAGCCGATACCTCTTGCTCACAAGTTTTTTTTATTTCTGTCATTCTATCGGTTGCCCCCCCCTCTTTCACTTGGCACCCCCTTAATCTTATACGCAACCTTCACTACAAATTTCCAGACCGCCCCTTCACTAAAACATCCACTTACCACCCAATTCTTGGCACTGGTTTGTCTCTTCATTGTCCAAACAATCTCTTTGTTCATCCACTAAACTCCCCTATGGCATTTCTCTTTCCCTAAATCGATGATTTGTGCACTTTTCATAGTTGCATATTTTGTTCAATGCCTCCAAGTCTTAGTATTATTTTACAATCTACAGCTTTAGCCATCTCTTCACATTCTTTTGAGCTCATCTACTTTATATTTTTTTATCTTTTTGCATCGAAATCTCTCCCTTTGCTTCTTTTAATGCCTTAGAATTTTATTTGCTGGAGCTGACAATGAATGCCACTTTTCAAATATTAATTTCAAGATTTAAGAAGTGTCGTTCTATGCTTCCACATTTACATATATATGTGGAAGCATAAAACGTTGCAAATACATCATCTGATAAAATTCAATATATGGATGGAAAATAATAGAATTTAAATTTGTGTCTACTGTTATTTAAAATTAATCAGCATTTAAACTTTCCCTTTTACCATTCACTATTGTTTGATTCATCATTAAAATGAGGTTAAACATGCAAGGAGAATGAACTCAACAAAGCTGAAGAAGAGAGGTGATAAACCAAAACCAAAGCTGGAGAAAAAAAACCACAATATTTTTGGGTGGTGTCAATTGCTCATTCACTCGTGTGCTCTTGCATGATATATCAACCACAAAATAAATCCTCTTCCAAAGAGAAATCATCTAGGAAGGAGAAGCCTACTTGTTCATATTGTAATAATCTTGGACATGATGAACATTCTTGTTTTAAAAAGGATATTGATTAATTGAAACATCTTCTGAAAAATAATCACATTGATCTACCTTCTAGAATGTCTAAGTCAATTTATTCTTCTTAAAAATAGTCTAAAAAGGAAAAAGGTCATGTTGGTCTTATTACTACATTAGGTAAAGATATTTGTGATTTTATAGGTCTTGGATCAAGGAGATGGCTTCTAGATTCAAGAGCATTTCACCATATGATATTTTCATAGTCTATATTCTCTTCTTTTGTGCCTTGTACTATGTCACCTATTTTGATGCAAAATAATACATATATGAATGTAATTAGGAAGGGATATATTTGTATTGGGGAGGGAATGTTCAATTATTATTTTTGTGTACCTCATTTTTCAAACAATCTTCTTTCCATCTATTAGATCACCGATGGTGGAGTAGGGAGGACTGTGAAATTCAACCCTGATTCAATTATCATAGAGACTTGGAGAGTAGAGAGATTATTGCTACTAGGATGGTTGATTATGCATCTCAGTTGTAGAACTTTTCAAATTTCTCTTTTGATGATGATTTTGTCATGTATGAAATTTACGCTTATCTATTTAAATGCAGACTTTACTTTATATGTCGAATTAGATTATTTAATGATTATTTTAAAAATAATTTAATTGAAATTCGAAATGAAATGAAGATGAAATTGAAATGAAAATTATTGTATTTACGTTTATTTCGGGGTTTGTCATTACTGATGATAAATCGAGTGCAAGTGAACGTAGGAAATAGGGGAACGAGGTTGAAGGCGAGAACAACGATCAGGTAGAGTTGTTTAGCCGATTGACGTGTGCGAATAGATGGGATCTCACACACTCACGTAGATTGATATTTTAAATGTCTCGTGCGTATATTATGCTTGCAAATCGAAAAATCTAGTTTTAGTTTGATTTCTTAGAAAATTGTAAAAAAAATGTGTTTTTGAAGATAATTTCGTTAAATTATGAAATTTAATGCAATTTAAATAAAATAGATGGTGAATTTAATATTTTATTCTTATTTTTGAAATATGAAATTAAAAATTTGAAAATTTAATGTAATTGAGTTTTAAACTTGATTTTTATTAAATATTAGTTTAATAAAGCTATTTTTAAATTTAAATGATATTTAAATTGGAAATAGTGAAAATAAATGAATTTTATATTTTGAAATAGATTCATTTTGTAAATTTAATTAAATTATGAAATGGGAATTGAAATACATTCAAAAATTCAAAATTGGAAATTGCAAGCAAATTTGAACTCAGCAAAAGTGGAAGATTTAAAATATCTTAAAAATATCTTAAACAGAGAGTTTAAATTTGATTTGAAGATCAAATTGAGAGATTTATGGATCTAAGATATGCATGAATGCATGAGGAAAAACAAATATATCTAAGGGAAAATCCGAATTGGACACACAGAGAATTTATACACCAAATTTTCGAAATTGGAAGAAGCAGAAAATATTCCCTTTTCCTTGGATCTGGAGCAAATTAACCAAGAAAGAATTTTGTTATTGGAAAGCAGAGGATAGAGAAGGTTTTTTTTTTTTTTTAGTTTGTGAGCAACCTCCTCTCTTAGAACACACGCGACCAATCAAGCAACTCCTTCCCACCCACACAAGGCACATGATTCCAGTTTTTAAAGAGTGCTGAGAGGTGAGGGAGAAACTCACACCCACATCCCACTTTCCACGCAACAAACAGAAGGGAAAAGGTGGACTGTCAAAGTCTTCACAACCTCATGCCAACTCCCCTCTTCTCACACAGTCAAAAGGGAGAGGGATTCCCTTCATCCCACACACCAGCAACAACCTTCACTTTTCCCCCACGCACCAAGGAAGGGAAGTGTGCGGCCTGGGAGAGGCACACACTGCCTTCTACCTTCACACCACACCCTTGCACAAGCCATCAGCCAAGGTAGGTCCGAGTGGAGACAACAGCAGAGGAAAATCCAGGAAAGAGACTTGGGTGAAGACAAGAGGTGTGCAGGCTTCTTTTACCAGAAACACAGAGGCAACAACAATACAGAAAAAAAAATTCCCAGGTAGGAAATTTGTTATTTAAATTGCAAATTAGATCTCCAATTTGGTTTCCAATAAATTTGGTGAATGAATATCAAAATATATATATAGATGATCTTGACTGTTACAAGATAGGAAAACAAAGAATCAAAAAAAATGACTGTCACAACAATACTTACAAATGTTAGAACTAAAAACTGAGACAAAATGAATTGATTTCTAAGAATCATAGACAAAAAAATTAGATTCAGATTAAATAGAAAAAAAATAGATAAAATCTTTATGTTAGCAAGATTTCATCTGTGTATTTATTTTCCCAGAATTCAAGAAAGCTCATAAACTGAAATTTAATTTTATGTTGAGAAATTTTGATAAACTTCGTTTTAAATCATCCATAAAAGAATGAACTAAAAATTAGAAAACCAAATTCAACTTGGAAACAAAATGACCAAATTTAGTGAAATGAATTATGCTGATGCAGACTAGTTAAATTTCTTTGACTGAAATTATGAAATTGTTGATAGAAAACATCAAAGAAACATAATTTTAACTTGAAATTTCACTTTTTAGGAAAACTGTCAAAACTCAGAATATTAAATAGCTAGCTTTAAATTTGATAATGATGGACTTTTAAACGTTGAAAATAGAACGAATTTGAATCAAAACGTATAAACTTGAGATTTAGTCAATTTTTGAAAACAATTTGAACAAACTTTAAAACAACTTAAATTAAAGAAGAGTTTGAAACAACTAAATGTGTGCTCTTTTAATTTACGTTTCATATGTATTTTTGACATATTGGAGATACACCTTCATTTTTGAAATTTATTTGATTATTTAAATGACTAAATTAAAATGCTGATTTTATGTCTTTTTGTGAATTGGAACAATGAAAAGTGGTGTTTGATAAACTGTTTTCATTATAAATGTTATTTTCAGTTAAATGTTGAAAGATTGTGATTAACTGTTTGAACCATGCAAGAATGATAGATAATTCTACATGCGATGTTTTTGGGAAAGTTACCTTCCGGGACGAGTGCCGAATATGGGTGAATAGAGAGTGTAGTTTTGCTTTTTCCAAAACTACTTTTTATTGTCGTGCATGACATCTTACTTGGCCAAGTAATTATTTTGTACCATTGAAATAGATGGGTTATTTGAGCTCTCTACCATATGCTAGTACCGAACTTGCTTATTTCTTAATTGAATTAGAAAACTGAAAATGCTTGTGGATTACTAGTAGTACTAGGCTTGCACCAGATTCCATCTTGCTCGTAGACTGCTTTTTGCTAAGCAATTCATGCAGGGTCGGGTATTTCTTGATTGACTAAGAAATTCCGGGGAAGCGTAAGCTTCGAGGTTGGATGGAAAAGCGCTTGATCCTTGTTCTCGTCTTCTTTTGAAGATTTGCTTATGGATAGAAGATCAACTGACTGATTCTTCTTTTAAAATGCTTTATTATTCATGATGTATATATTGACAAGCTTATGGTGACTGACTGCCTAAGTCTTGAATTTGTAAACTGGATATGTATCATCCTTTGTATTTATTATTTGAAAGGTGTATTTCGACACTTGTAAGATTTAAACTGAAATGTAATGAAAGATATCTTTTCAACTTTTATGTCGTTGTATGTAATCGACTTGTTTTATGAATGAATGAATGAAAGAGATGACGACTTTATTTGGAATATAATGGAGTTTATTTTAAGTATTGTCGATTTGTTGTATGGAATTTTCTGCGCTTTATAGATTTTGTTGGACTTTGGCTATTGATCACACTTCTAGTATGGAGCATGATTTTGAGGAGACTTTTAGCTATTTGAACTTGGGTTTTCTCACATCAGATCTTGTTCTTGAGCCTTGCATTCCATATCCTCCATATTTTATTGCATTTGATGATGCTTGTGTTGTCATAGTTTTTGCCTCTTGTGATTCAATACAACAAGATATACATCATTTTCCAGATATGTCTACTTGGGATGAGTACTTGATATACATTGTTGATTTTTTTGTAGAGTCCCACATTTTATATTTGGGAGGCACCATTGATTGCATACATGTTCTCTTTAATGGAGATGATCCTTATTCAGTTGTGAGGGAAAAATTTGACCCTCTTATTCATTCTCTATATGATATTTCTTTACAATTTGACATGAGTGTGGATTCTTTCAGACAAAATTTGGAGGAAGATTCTATGTCTTTAGAGGAGGTATATTTTTTCTTTGGATTGTTTTTTACATACATTTCTAGGATATTTTGGATTGTCCTCTTCTATAGTGTGGCTTAGAACCCTTGTTTGGAGTGTGTTGACGTTGGACATTGACATGGAGACACTCGAGTGTAGTTCAGAGAAATCACACTTCATCCTTATGCCCACATCTTCCTTTCAGGAATGAGAAGACATCCTACATACCATCTTGGTTTTATTTCTTCCTAAGGGGAGGAATGTTGTTCATCGAGATAAGATAATCTTCAACATTCAATTTTGAGATTCTACCATCATTGTAGTAGACTCAACATTGAGGGGGGGCTGCATGGTATCTCCTTCTCTCTTATGGAGGGGTTCTTTTACCTTGTATGGATTTTTTCTTCTCATTCTTTAGTAAGATAATTTTGTTTTCATCTCTCTTTTGGAGATGAGTTTTATCCCAATGGTTTTTTTCCTTTCTTCGTTTGTGAGATATTTCATTTGTACATGGGTATCTAACATGACCTAATCATCGAGACCCATCTTTGCATCATTTTCATAATGATATAATCCTTAGAAGTTGCACTTAAGGGGGGTTGGTGACAATAGGTGTTTTACCTATCTAGGTCCTATTTACATGTTTACTTAGGTCCTAGGAAATATTTCTAGAAGTATTAGGTGTCATGTGATCTTATCTTATCTTATCTTATCATTTCATTTAATACTTGTTTCCTAGTTCATTTAATAATGTTGTGATAGTTATCTCTTTGTATAGATGTCAATATCTTGTCAAATCCTATCTCACAATATTGCTTTTATAAGCAAGGCATCATATGTACATCTCATTCAATTTAATACCATTACAATATTTAGCATTGCATATTGGCCATATTATTTTGCATAAATTATTACAAATCTATGCTCTTTATTTTCTCTCTTGTAGAAGGTTGTTTTTGGTTTTGTAGGTGATCCTGGAGGCTTGAGTCTTTGAGTGATTCTAACAAGCCCAAGGTAACACATGCTCATTGAAAATAATAAATTACCCTACAATTGGTACTTTGGGTAGTATTATACCATAATGAGACTACATGGAATATTAAGGAAATTATTTAAGCTTCTAAAGTTCATCACAACAAAGTGCTAGAAATTGAGTTCAACTACTAGTTGCATACTATTAATTCTAAGTGGGGTGTGTGTAAAAATAAAAATACTTACCATGGAATCCATTTATCCTTCAAGGAGATTACACTCAATAAAAGTGGCTCTCATGGCATCATCAAGTTCAAAATAGTGGACATGGGCCTTGAACTAATTGATGATTATTGGAGTTATGACCTAACCAATTCATGGAATATTCGGTGAAAACCATAAGGGTAAATATGCATTTGTTCATTAGATCTAACCTAACATAGAAAATGGGAAGTACCTATTCAATGATTCTCCCAACCTATATGTAGATATAAGCTCTCCAAAAAGATATTCCCTCTTGGACATATTTTTACACTTCTCTTTGTATCTTTGAATAAATAAATAAAATGATTTATGGTCTCTAGAAGGCATTGAGAACTAATTATTTAAGTGAGAATGAGATTGAGGCCTATTGGAAGTATAGGAAAGAAGTGGTTGAAATAGAGTGGGCATATGAAAAATTTCCTATTGACAAGCTTGAGAAAATAATGGGATGAAGAGAAAAACTCCTTAAACTCTAGCTATGACTACAATAATATCCCAAGAGGAGGAATTTTGGGAGTTGAATAAGTTTAAGGAGAGAAGGCGAAAATATCATAGGCCACTAAAAATAGTTGTGGTTTGTTTGAGGATATTCCCACATAGACATGCCACTATCTCTCATAGCTAACACCACTCCATCTGTACAAGGACATGCATCATAAGATCTTATCCATTTGGATTATCCACCTTTGGCATATGGGATCCTTAGGGTGAAATTGTAATAGGCCCATAAATCTACACAAGGAAATATCATAAGAGAAACAAATATAGTTTAGAAAGAAATGAGAAAAAATTGATTATCCACCCCTAAATAATTAAGAGAAAGCCAAATAAAAAATAGAGCCTAGATTGTAATGATTATGTAAACAAATTTTAGCCAAGGATCATAGCCTTCATCATCTTCGAGGATTGAAATGAGGAAGAAAATTTTGGTAATGTAGAAGAGTTTTGATTTTAAAGAGGGAATATATAGCTACCACCATAAGAACCACTATACTTGAATTAATGCTTCTAACCATCTTGAATATGTAGGTATGTATCTCTAACCCTTGTAATCATCCTCTATTCAATCTTCTCCCACTCTATTAGTCCCTTAAATTCAATATTTTCCTCATTTTGAACAAGTTGGTTAACCCCATTCATCCATTGGAGCACCTCTACTCTGGTGACTGGCGTTCCACCATCCATAATATTTGCCACTATCCATATCACAAAAAACAACACACTCTCTCTCTCTCCAATATCCTTCCATCTACTAGTTCAAAATCCAAAATATTCTCTAAATCCTAACTTTAGCCTTCTTGCATTCTCTACTTCTACTCTCATGGTCCATTCATCCCTACCTCCTAACAAAGTGATAGAACTAGCCAAAAAAATGGTCAAAATTCCCTACAATATTCCTCAAGGGTTTTCATTTGTAGGTGGGTTCATTCACTTACCCTTTGATCCAAATAATCAAATTCCAACAACTAAATAGGACGATGAGGCCAAGATGGATAGTTGGAGACAATGTGAAGACAAAGAATCCACATGCACTCAAATTAGGTTGTTATACAATCCTACCAAATAATCACTGATGATTACACATGAAACTTAATGGGGGTAAGCTACAAGGCTTGTTGAATCTAGAAGACTATTTTGTACACACAATGGGGGTGAGAATATTAGAATAATGACTAGATGACATGGTTTAATTGATGGAAGAAACACATAATTCAGTCACCATTGACTACCTAAAGAGAAAAATGAAGCTTTGGAACATACTAGATGTGATAGCAAGACATAGGGGAACTATGAAATAACTCAAAGGACAACTAAGGTGAAAGATATTAAATTTATAAAATTGAACAATGATCTATAGGGTTGGGTCCCAATTTTTAGATTATAGTTGGATCAATAAAGGTACAATGTAGTATAATTTAAGATAGATAACACATTGATAATTCTTGTAGGGGATTTCTAGAGATTACAAAATATAAAGGAGTTTAAGTATGAAAAAGTGGTAGAAACCAAAAAATTAAAAAAAAAACTAACTAAATTGATGGATGATAGTGCACCATAGGTACAAACAACTTAGTAAATTTATTGAAGGATTGGCAACATGCTTGATTCCATAGTGAAGGTAGATGAAATATCGAGTAGGAAAAAATCCTAGATCTAAATTATAAGGAAAAATCAACCACTTTAGAGTAGGTTATGTAGGGAATGAGGGACCACATAGCCTCACTAGTGAAAAAGGGGTTCCCTCCCCATTCCATGATGAAAACATATCTATAAGAAGAATATTTTTAACTATTTTTGACTGAAAAGAAAATGGGCCCTTGGTTTACTGGTGAAGTTGAAAGGTTTGAAATGAGCCCACTAGGGATCAAGTCTTGTTGAGTGCAAAGCCCTGACGCCTAAAAAAGGGATGAGGTCGGGATCATACCCCGGGTAGATTTTGGCGGAATGGATGCCCCTCAGACCTTGGATGCTAAGCTAAAGGAGACCCCCTTGGGGGTATCTCCAACAAAAAAAAGAAAAAAAAAGAAAATACACTATCCATCATTTAGGGGCTAGGTCCATTCACCAAGCATTAGAAAAATAGAAGCAACCCTCTATTCCTTAGTGTAGTTGTATTTTCAAGCCAAGGCCACTCTAGAAAATCTTAGTAAAATCTCCCATAAGGCTATGATTGAATTGGATAAGGAATTCCAAGATTTCAAAAGGAACCTCTACTCGATTGACATGAAATGGGTGTTGCTCCAAAATACCCTAGAAAGACTATAAGTACTATCTTCCAATTAGTACTCAAATTTTGAAGTTTTAACCCTTTTTGAATGAGATAAAAGTATCTAGAAGATAGAACCTGGATTCTTTCTCACATGTGAGGATCCCCTAAGACTTCTTGAGAACTATAAATATTAGCTCCCCATTCACCCTTTTAGGATGAAATTTGCATCAAAGTTTTTTCCCTCCTTCCCATTTTCTCTAGCCATCCATTTTTGTTTTCTCTTTGGCTTGGATGCTCATTTAATGGTTTTCATGTATTATATTTCAAATTTTATATCAATTGTAATATTTTCAAATTAGTTCATAAGGTTTTTTTTCTCATGACATGAGTAGTAGGCTCATATCATTGATCATCTCAAAGGTCAAGGATAAGCATAATAGTTAAATATTGTCACTTTGACACCTTTTTTCTATTGTACCATTGGTTGATAATTAAGACATTATCATGAGTGGGACCTACCATAGTGAAGTTCATAAGGGAAATATTTTGATGTAGTGATATCGTTGATCTCACCTAAAATATCAAACAGTTGGCACAAAATTACAAAGTTGTCAACCTAGCAACTTAGACCTGTTGCTCTATTGGATAAAACTCATGAGTTGAAAAATTTGGTGGGCCTATTTTTATTGATATCTTTTTTGGATTAAAAAATTAATCAATGAGAACTTGTACTATATGATATGTTTCACCTTGATGCTTCTTGGAAATATTATCAATTTTACAAGTTATTCTAGCTACATGATTGGCTAGAGATGACATGATGGATAAAGTGGACCCCCCATTTTGATAAGAATAGGAAATACAAGGTGGAGTTATGATACAAAAAACTATTTATCATCTCCAAGATCAACAATATGCATAGTGTTTTGAAGTTATTAGTATGAAAGCTTGAGAATGTTGTGCTATTGGTGAAAAACATGCATACCATCTAGTGGTGGAGCCTAGTTAAAAAATGATCTTCATAAAGCATAGAACACTATGGAAAGGATTAGTAGCACCTAAATTATCCTCAAAGATATGGTAATATTGACACATGCTTGTTGTTATGCTATTGGTGGAGGATACACGTAGTACAAGGAAAATGGACTACATGGATTTGTTTATTGTGATTAAAAATGGACTTATTTAATGGTAAAAATAAATAATTATTAAAGGAGAGGCATGAAAATTATTTCATAAAAAATACCATTTAGAGGGTTGACTTAATCTTCATTGAATGAGTTTATGGCATACAATTTTAAAATTTTAAAATTATTGTCATTCTTTTGGTCACAAAGTGTAATGCCCATAATTTTGCACGAAGGGCAAAAACACAACCATCAATTTTTTTTTTTAAAACTATTAATTAAACTAATTAACACTTGTTAAGTGTTTAATAAGTAACACCAAACATATGGATTGTGGAGATCTAATTACATTGAACACCAAACATGATAAGAGTTGTATGTCATGCTCAAAATGTTCAATAGAAAATGCAACATTTTTATTTTATTTTATAAAATCTATTAATTGTGCTAAAACTCCCTAAGATTTTAAGGTATAACACTAACCACCTCCAATATGTTGCTAAAACTATTATCTTTAAAAGAAACCACTAATCCTATCACCAATACTAGATTTATAATTGGAGGTAAGGTTCATATCAAAATTGGTCTCAATATTAAGGTAATATGATAATTATCATCATCATTAAGTGTCCAATATCACTCTTAATATTTATATTTAATACTATTTTTATTTAAGTAAAACTGAAGATAGTATTATTAATTTTACTCTTAATACTAGCTTAATTACATAATTATTAATATTACCAATTATATATTTATTTCTAATAACATCAAGATCATTATTCATGGGGTAATGTAAATTTACTATCATTAATAATAGTTTTACTATTAGTTTTACCATTTAATAATATTTTCTCCATTTACTATTACTAGTAATTTTACCAACTAATAATTAAGTAATAGTCAAACCTTTAAACATAATCCACTTTACCCATGGATACATGATAGTATTGTTTACGCACTTTAAAAATAAACCTTACTACTATTCACATAATTAAATGCTTTTACCATTAAATTTTACTCTCAATTTTAATATCTCACTAGTGTAATTAACCATAGGAATATTAATTCTTATTTTCATTTGACATTCTTTAAAATGCTAATATTGGTGTTAATTCTTTCTTAAACTTAAATTAAGATTTATTTCATTATAATAGATAACCTTAGTGATAGTATTGCATTCTGTTTAATGATAATAATAATTTGATACTCAATAATAATATTAATATATTAAGTTTAATCTTGGAATTATAATAATATTGATAATTTTGTCTTTGCCTTTATCATTATCATTATTGTATATTTACTTTAAAATTTATGAAAGCCTCATTGTAACAATATTGTTATTTACTATCATTAATAATAATATTTCTCGAAATGATTAATATCCATGTAGTAACTAATAATACTCTTCTTATTTATTTTACCAATACTATTTTACTAATAATCAAGTTAAGATTTTGCTGTTGTTTTTATATTAGTATATCAGTTACCCCCATTTGTAACTAATTATTCTATTTTTTAAATATAGAGGTAATTATTTTATTACCATTTAACCTATCAAAGTATCCCTTAGAAACATTAATGGTAAGATCTCAATATCTATATTATTTTACCAATCTTATTTAATTTGGCCAGTAAGATAGTAAACAAATGAAGACGATGCTTACCATTTAAATAGTATATGCATTGGTTTTGATAATAATAATTTTTTTTTTTTTTGTTGGCAGCCACCCGAGAACAGTGATTTAAATAGATATATAGTACCTAATTATAAACAGCAAAACAAAACTTAGATAATGCTTAAAACACTTTAGATCGAATTATTATACTCAGTTAAAATGTTAATCATAAACATTTTGGCTTTATTATTTATTTTATTTTATTTTGGTTGTTGTTTTCTTTAGTGAGTAGGCATGATGGCTGCATGGACAGAGGCAACTATTATTAACCATTACTATGCTGATTTTCCCACCTATAGACTTCAACACACAGCGTACTACATGAAGGCAGTGAATAATTAAAGCTCCTGACGTTAATGAAATTTACAGATAATGCTATTCCCTTCTAGGCGATGATATCTCTAATTAAAGCTCCTGATGTTAATGAAATTTACAGATAATGCTATTCCCTTCTAGGCGATGATATCTCTGATGATACTCAGCCAGCAAGCTACTAAAATTATTATTTTATTTTATTTCTTTGATGAATAAACAGATTTGCTCCGATTCCTTGAGCTAATATGACTATGTTAACACCCAACAGTATTATTATTACTCACTAATCAATCCCATTGTTACAATAATTTTATTATTATAATCTAATATTAATATTAACAACGGAATAAGCAACAGTGTTTGGGCAAGACGGTAATACTTTCTGTTTGTAACTTTACTTTAAATGCTCCACTTGAATTTAATCACTACTATGATGCCTGGGAATAAATAAAAGTACGACTGTACCTTTTATTGATTTGCCTAAGATTAATAGGGGAGAAGACTTAGAGTAAGTCAGGCGTTTACATAGTGGGGCAGGCAGCAGCGCCCCCACTTGAAATTATTTTCAAGTTACAGACAGAGTATTTCAGGAACATATTTATTTTGAATCCGATGTACTCTTGGAAATCACAAACGAGAGATAGGGTTGGTTAATAAATTCAACCTAATCTCTGACTAGCTAATGGGTTGAGTTACCAACTTATGCTGGGATTGCATTTATTCGGCATGGGCCATTATCCTTGAAAGGCCATACCTGACAGAGAGCGATGTCATTTTCAGACCCATATTTAACCATTACTGATGGCACTTGCCTCACGTTAGATATTACCTCACCAACGCCAGGCCACCAACCCTAACTTGCAATTAATATACCTATGGGAAGGATTGCGATTAATAAAATTTGAGCTCAAGAATCGGATAGATCTGGAGCCTAAAATATGTTTTCAAATCTAACTTAAGATTACATTGATGAGGCATGGAAGTGGCTATTGTAACATTTATTCTTCCAACTATTGCGTAGTCCTCTACAGCTGCAGAGGACAGACATCTCTTTGTAAATCATAATCTTGCTGCTGAATAGAGAATGATCATATATTTCGTTTGAATGAATCTTCCTACTTGCAAGGGTATACTTGAAATAGTGGAGGTAGCTTGACAGAAGGATGAGACGACGAGCTTGCTTCATCGTAAATGGTTGTTCTTACTAATCCCCTTGTATTTGTTGTGTTCAAACCCTTGTAGAAACCTTACTCCATCTCAACTGAGAGTAACAGCCCGAGTATTTTACTCTTGAGAACTTCTGCCATTTTGCAGGAATCAGATCTGCATTGCAACTAAATCTACTTACAGTAAATTAACACGAGGGTTTTTTTTTTGTTTGTTTGATTTCTTGTCACCAAATTTGAGATGCTCCAACACTCTAGGATTATTTCTGAGAATATCATATATATTGCGTTATGTGCTTAATGTCGAATTGCATAGGTATAGGAGTATATTATTTGCTTCTAACAGAGAGGATATGTATCTATGTAGATATATATTGAACCCTCTTTAGTATTTTTAGCTCTGACTTTAAGGAAGTCTTTTAGTTATGACTATTATAACAGCTGTTCAAATTTATCTCATACCCATTTTTATTTTATTTTTATGATTAGGGATTTAAATGTATTCAAATGTAAGGCAGATCAACGATTTATCATTTCTTATTGCAACTTTTAAGAAACGTATTTTTTTCCATGAGATATATTTTAAATAATGTATAATTATCAAGCAAAGGCCTTCTCCTATTTTAACATCTCCTTTGGATACACTCCCATCATTCCTATTTACAATGAGATAAAAGAAAAAGAAAACAAATGAAGAGATTGCATAAGAACCCCTTTCATATATCTTTCTCCCTTAAACAAATGGTATATCTTTTAAAGTCATATTTCCTTTTTGTACACAATTGAAATCACCAATTTTCCATATCACGAATAAATTTAAAGGAATACAATGGAGGACACACAACGGATTAAGGCTTGCTCTCCACCCTACCGTAATGGCGTCGTGGAGCCTCATGGGCTCTAGCCATACCCCCGAGCAAGAAATTTTCTTAGCTCCAAATGATGAATGGAGTCTTTTTATATTTTTTTTACAAGGGATAGAAAATACATAGCATCCAACTTCTACATCTAGGTCCTCTACTCTTTGTTTCAGCTATAATCCATACAACATATATCACATTCTTACAATAAATTAACAAAAGAGAAAATGGAAGTAAGAGAGAACTTATCTCTTTTTCTTTACATGAGGATTAAAATATTTTAGATCCTTCCTCTCCAAACCAAGCCATCTTGATCACTATCTTCCCAAGGATGTGGACTTCTCTCATCTTCTCATTCTTTCTACCATCTCCACTAAAGTTCTCCAAGGGGAGAAGTGGGTAACACCCCGCTCATTCTTCTCCTTCAAAATATATAGAAGTTTCAACTTGCAACTCTTGGATGGGGATGTGTGGGGTGTACTTTCCTTTATAAATGAGGGTCTTTTCCTTCTTAAATAAAATACATGCACTTGGACAACCCTTCCATCTTTTCACCCCATCTTCTTCTCAAAATTCGTCACTCTCCATTATGAGGGCTTTTTAGGGGTCAAATCATGTTGTAGGGGGCACTATTGTATGTCCACTTGACCCCTACCACTATGGTATAGGCCCTAGGGGGTTTATTTTTGCAACCTATCCCAAAATTTTGACCAAAAACTCTCATTAAAATGCCACTCAAGGTTCCATCCGAGTTTCAAACTTAGCTAGGGGTTTCTAAGACCTAATCCCCACTTACACCTCACATGAATCCCAACTAAATGCCCTCACACCCTTAGTCCTCCAATACATTAACTCCACTTATTTCTAGGCCCCGAATGGGGTAAAATTTATATCCTCATGAAGTAGTCTTTTGATTCACTCTTGATGGTTCTCCCTTCTCATACTAACATCGTTGCCTTCCTGCACATTACCAATGTGATCATAAGTATCAATTATGTATCACATTAATCTATTAGCTGAACATTCTAAGCTTTAACTATATAATAATCCATTTAGAATCTAATTTGCATTTCCACGGTATACGAGTGCAATCCACTTCCATCAGTAATTAAAATAAAACATAATGTCAAAATGATATGCAAGAATATTGCCAAAATATCACCTTATTTATTATCCACAATACATTAAATCATCAATTCAAGAAAGACATATAACAATTTATGGTTGTATTAAGTACATACAAAGTAGGGTCTTACACAAAGAATGGTATAAATATCTAAATAATATTCATTTAAAGGGAATTTTTGGTGGGGAGGAAAAAATAACCATGGATATTGAGGCCTTTAAGTTAGGAAATTGTATTTTATTATAATCAAATAATTAAGAAAAGTATGATTATGCAAGTATAGCCTTTCATTATTTGTGTAGGAATATATATATATGATCTTGTTATTCCTACCTATTCTTTTTCTCTACTATTAATCTATTTGTAAATTATTCAATTGTGATGTTATTCTAATCCTTAGTTCATTCACTTATATATTATAAGTGAAATAATCATGCATACTTGTGCTCTTTCCTATTTAATAAAATCTATCCGCTTAAAATAATATTAGCCCTATGTAAGTTTTTAAATGGTGGAAGTAAATATCTTATTAGATGCTTCACATGATAGTTTAGAATATTATTTTTAGAATTTTCTTTTATTTTCATTAAAATATGACTCAATATCCTTGAAGATCACATGAAGAACCAACTTTTGAATCTCGGAGGTCATGAGATATTGATTGTTTAAATTTTGTATTAGTAAACACCTAAAAATTACCCAGATCCCAACTTTCCTAATCCTGATAATTTTATTCCTAAACCATATTGGTATCATCTAATAGGTTCTAATTATTCCCTAAGGTCCTAGTTAATCCCTAAATATGATTAATTTATTATCAGGTCATAATCTCACCATGTATCCTAGTTATTCCTAATTTCCCTAAGTGCTAATCCATTTCCCTAGTCCTAGTCCCCTTTCCACATGATTTAATTAATTTAATTTATTAAATCCCCCACATAACCACCCATAAATGAATAAAATAAGTTAAAAATTCCTTTTATTCCTCACCACTCATCTTATAAGTATCTCCCATAAATTAATTTTAAATTAATTAATTCTCTATTATTCTCCACCCTCCATCCTTCAATTACCCAACCAACTTGATCTAAGCCATCCATTCAAGAACCATTTTTGAGATCTCAAGCATTCATATTATTATGTTGTTAGTATGAGTACCATATTTCATCTATTTTGAGAAAATTCTATTTCACAAGAACAACAAAAATGAAAAATTCAGGTAATTTTTATTCATTTATATTTTTGATTTATTTCTCTAATTGAAGTCACATTTAATATAGATTATTTTTTTTGTAATTAAAATATTTTTGGAATGCTTGGTGGGACAAAAATTGAATCCTTATTTCCAAAACTTATTGCCAAATCCAATCAAGCATCAAACTTTGAGAATATTAAAACATCCTTGCTAGAAGGTTGAAACCAATCCTAAGTCCATTATCTAAAACTAGAGTGTCATAATCCACCTTACCTTACATATTTCCAAGAATTTTCCAACCCATACTCATATCATCCTGGTTTCATCAATCTAAAATCAAAATTCAAATCAAGACCTTTATCCCATTATCATATCCTCATCATAGATTACTTAAGAACCCATCCTATCTTAACCCTAACTTATCAACCTTGTCTTTCTTAAGAAATTTCCTATCTTAAGTATATATATATATATATATCCTATATTATCCATTGAATTAACCAAAGTCTTGAAATCTAGTTTTAGTTTAATATTTAATAATACAAGTTAAACCTTTCCCCTTCCATTAGGTCACCTCATCTAATTCAATAAAACACATCTTTTAACCTTAGAATTCAACCAAGATGTTTTAATAATTCAGGTATTTTTAGGTTCAATATGGCCTACAACAATATCGTAAGAATAATTTGTCTTGTTTTACTGGACATTGTTGGCTTGATTATGTTGGGTTTGAATTTTTTGGATGTGGAATTTGATATTATCCATGTCTAGGGAAAGGATATTGGAAAATTCTTAATTTCTCATTTAGCGAATTAGACGAGTTACCTTCAATTTCAATATCTTCATGATCTATAAGATCTTGGATATAGTTTTTCAACTTCTCACACTTGCTTGTAGAATGAATCTTAATATCATGACACTCACATTGATTTTTATCTTTGTAGCATGTGCAAGTTTTATTTTCTTTTATTGAAAGGTTTGGCAGCAAGAAATGCGACCATGTTTTCTTGTACCAACTTGTGAAAGACAACCTCCATTGGTTCTCCTAAGGAGGTGTACTTGCATCTTGGAGTGGAGTTTTTATTTGGTTGTCTAGGTGAAGTAGTAACATGGGTAGGTTGTTGAAAGTTTTGAACAACTTTTGATTAAGAAGATGAAAGTATTATTTAAATGTTTTTGAGTCAATGACCCCATCACCAAATGCATTCATATTTTTGGCCTAGAACTTTGTTTTGTCATTAGATTGATTGTTGTACTCGGTATAGATGTTTAACTAGGCCTTTTAAAATAAGATCCTTTTCAATTGTGAATCATTTTTCTATGATCTCATTGAATGTGGAAACAACTTGAAGATGAAAATCCATTTCTTGGTTGATATTTTAACAAAGATGAACTTAATAAGTTGATTTTTAGGGATAGGCCAAAGTAAATATAATTACGAGTCTTCACCATAATTGCACATAGGAGGTAGAGATTTCACCATTTCATTGATTATCATTACATAAGTCTAGCATTGTAAGTTTATGTTTGACATTATAAGAGAAATGTGCCAAAAATTTCTTAGATAAGTTGGATAAAAAAGTGATGGAACTTAGAGGTAGGCATCAAGTTCCATAGTTGGCCAATAGTATCTCGTTTGCATGAGCTTTTTGGCTAGGGTGGGACTAGCAGAGTGAGCTCCACATATACCATCATGCACTTTGCATAAAGTTGTTTGTGCTTCCTCTGAATTGAGACATATAAGGAGGGTTCTATATAGGTTGCAACAATAAAGGGTATCAACGATGATGACATATTTGGATGATTATCAGATAAAGCTCTTACAATAGTTAGAGGAAAATTCAAGAGGGACAATATGGTCATGTAGGTAATTATAAAGTATTTATAATAGGGAGAATCAAGACCAACAATTTCACACACAAGATCAGATTCAGGGACATCAAACACAAGGATCAACAGTTGTTCCACCAAGAACTCATATTGCAACACATTGTCAAGTATATCCAAGAGAGATCCAATGGTGGCCATTGCATTGACTGCTTTGTTATGAATTATAGGAATCTACTTAAATATAATGAAATAAAATTACTACTTGAAACTATGAACCATGTTCTTGTAGGGTGTAAGTTTTTCATCTTTTGTGTCATAGTCATCATTAACCTGATAGATAACCAATAGGGAATCATTTCATAGACTTGAAGATTCTTGATTTTCCATTTGATAGCCATTCAAAGTCTTGTTAGTAACGCTTCATACTCAACCATGTTATTGGTGCAAGTAAATGCTATTCTATATAACTTAGGTATCAAGTCCCCTTGTGGTGTGATGAAGAGGATACCTACGCCTAAACCATGATTTATGTAATACATAAGGAAAATAAGATATTAATGGATGATCTGCTCTTGTTGGGGCATCTGCAAGTTGATCAACTATCACTTGTCCTTTCATTTCTTTACCCATTTTTCTAATTGTCTTATTATAGCTACTTTATTGAGTATATATTTCAAGGGACCTATCTTTGCAACCAGTTTTGTTGGATGATTCAACATGTAATGTCAAATATTTTGAGTAGAAAAGAAAAATACAAGGCATACTCATTCAATAGTACTATAATTAAGCTAATACCCTATGAGTGTGCGACTGATATAATAGATAGCTTGTTCTTTTCCATCATTATCATTTTGTGCTAACAAGGCTTCTAGTGTTGATGAGGTTGTTGATATCTATAGTATTCTAGGTATCTACCATCGATAGGAGGCATAAGAACTAGAGGAGATAACAAATAGTCCTTGATTTTTTGGAACACTTCTTGGAAGTGATCATTCCATATGAATGGGACTCCTTTATGAAGCAAGTGCTAAAATGGTTGACATTTATCTACTAATTGAGCTATGAACCTTTGAATGGATTACAATATTCCTTGTAGGGTACGTAGCTAATGTATGTGTTGGAAGAATGAAGAAGGAGACCTCTAGTTTGTTGTCTTTGTTGTCATTGATGCCAACATTGTTTTATAACTAATTATCTGCCCATCTAGTAAACTATGTTCGTGCTACTTTGATCCAGTAATTTGGTCTGGAATCACTCTGAAGTTTATTCCAACTCATATAATTTTGATATATTTTTCAAGAGTCTTAGATGCAGTCGTGATCAAGGAATCAACAATTTTAGTTGAATTGGTTGAAAGCTCTAAATAACAGAAGTCCAACTTTCAGTTTTGGTGTGCTTCTCTCTTGGCCGACTTATTCATACAATACACATTTCATGAAGGCTTATATTTTTGGTCCAAGCCAACCTAAATTGTGTCTTGCATTCTTGGTTTTGAGTGCTAAAGAAGTTTTGTTTTTTGGTCGACAAGATATTATGAGTTATGTATGCTACATCCAATTAGGCCAACTTAATTGATGTATGAACCATGTGTATAATGGAATATCCTTAAATTGAGCATACATATTTGAGATATACCCAGATACACATGAAGTGACATATAGTGAGATAGAGAAGGTGTGATAGTGTGAATGTATGTGACAAAATAATGTTGTGAAGCAGTTGACAGTTGTTGATAGTTGTTTCTACAAACTAGTGTAGAAATTTTCTTGAGCTTAATTGGAACTATACTCAACACTCAAAAGGTGTATTCCTTTTAGTTCAATTTTCTGGGAATGAGCCATCTCTTTCTATATTTTGGTAGTAAGCCATAAATTTTCTATTTCGGTTGCGAGCCTTTCAAGGACAGTGTGTCCTGGCAGTGAGCCATGTAATATTTTGTAATCGGTTATAATATATTGTGAGCTAATCCTCATCATGGTTTTTCCCACTTTGGGTTTTCCACTTAAAAATCCTAGTGTCTACGAGTTATGTGATCTTATGTTCATTTCCATGCTTTTACTTGTTGCTTCAACAAGATACATTGTATTAATTGGATGGATAACAATCAATCAGTTTAGTAGAATACTGATTCACCCCCTCTCTCATTATTTTGTGTGTTCAACATTATGTTTGTTGGTGGAGGCATATCCATGATTTCTTTTACTTTTGCAGGATCAGCCTCAATACCTCTATGAGATACAATGTATCCTAATAATTTGACGGATTGCACCCCAAAAACACAATTTTTTGAATTCAATCTGACTTTATACTCTTCTTTTCATTTGAAATTATTATCCAATACTACCAAGTGACTATCTCTTGTCAAGGATTTTTCTAACAAGTTGTCAACATAGTCCTCCATGAACATATGCATGTAGTCATGAAAAATTATGGTCATAGCTCTTTGATATGTTGCGCCAAAGTTCTTAAGACAAAACAACATGATGTTCCAACAATAAGTACCCCAAGTGCAAGTAAAATTTGTTTTATGTTGATCCTCACTTCCCATAAGACTTTGGGGATGCAGGAAATTTTCCAATGCAAAACAAGATCTCGATGTTGTGTTCACCACATCCTGTCATGGATTGGGACCTTAGGTTTGGAAGGAGTGGTGGATGAAATGGATGATTTAGTGAGTGAAGAGGGATCAATTTAATATGATGAGGCAAAGTAAGAAGCTTCCTGATTGATAGGAACTTGATGTTCAGTAGTCCCTTTCATATTTCTACAATATTAGAAGGGATTGGGATTGCCTGATATAGTGATTTTGGTGCCATTATATTGAAACTCAAGGCATTGGTGGTATGTGGAAGGAATGACCCTCATGGCATGAATCCATGGGTTACCAAGGAGAAGGTTATATGGTAGATCTAGATCCATGGAATATCGTATTTTGAATAACAAGCCCAACCCTCATGAGAAGTGTGATTATACCTTTGGATGATTTCTCAACATCATCATAAGCCTTGATGATGATTTTCTTAGACATATCTATACAAGCTTCAAATAATCCCAATGTTATGACCAATTTTAAGGTGCATATATTCAAACTTTCTCCACCTTCTACTGAGACTCATCTGATTTCGTGTTTATTAACATATACCTCAAGGTTTAATGGGTTATTATGATTTGGTTGTTGTACAAAAAGATCTTGCTTAGAAAATGTGGCATGATGGGTTGTAGCTAAGTATCCTACCATGGCTTGAAATTGGTTAACATTTAGGTCAGTGGAAAAAATGTTTCTTACAAAGCTTTATCTATAATGGATTTATGCTAAGGGGATATGCGAAACAACTCAAGAATAGATATTTGTGTGGTAGTCTAAATCCTAGATGGTCTAGAAGGTCATATTGAGTTTTTGTTTGTGGATTTGAAGCACCCCCTTGCAAGGTCACTTTAGCTCTTAGGGTGGTGACAACACATTCTAGACTTTTCTTGATGGTAATGGTAGAGACGTTGTCATCAAAGGGTTGAATATTATTAACAATATACTCATATGAGACACTAGTGTAATTGGAATTGCTATTTGTATTGTTCCCTAAACTGGAGTCTTTTTAGTTCTCATGGTCTTGTAGGGGATTCTTAAAAATAGTATGGTCAACATTTATCTTTCCTTGTGAATTATCTATTGATATGTCACCTTGTTCAATGAGGTCTTAGATAAGGTTCTTAAGTGTCCAACATGATGATGTTTTATGTCCCTTGGTGCTATGGTACTCACAAAAGTCATTTTCATTCTACCAAGTCGATTTGAAAATTGTTGGTTCATAAGGTTTAACATCTGGTAGTTTAATTCAACATTTTATTGCAATAGTTTCTTCAAGACTGATTCAATGGGTTCTCCTAAGGATGTGTATGTTTGTTTAGGAATGTTCACTCGTGGAGGACATCTACATTGTTGGTTGTTTTGGAATATGTTTGTAGTTTGATATTGGCTTGGTGTTGGATTGTTTTGTGTGGAAGAACATTTGAGGTCGCTGGTGGGGTGAACCTTGTTAACCCCTTTAGCATTAACTATCCCATCATTGCTAACATTTTTGTTTCTAGACAAAAATTTACCCTTGTCATTGGGATTGTTTTGGTTTTCTTTGAAGATCTTGACCAATTCTTTTGCAACAAGATATTTCTCAATGGAGACTCCCTTTTCAATGAAATCCTCAAATGTCTTGCAACAATGGATTTGAATTTTATGCATTAATTTTGTGTTGAGGTTCTCTACAAAGATGGGAACCAATTATTTTTATGGTATGTGACAAGGAGATTTGCTAGCCATACTCTGTCATCTTTGAAAGAATGAAGTAACTCTCCTTCTTTTTGTTTGGTCGTGCATAGTTTTGAAAGGGTCATGTAACTTTAAATGTTATAGGAAAAGTGTGTGATTAATTTTTCAGCTAGTTCATTTCATGTTCTTATCCTAGGAGGAAGATGTGTGAACCACTTTAGAACCTACCTTGAAAGGCTACATGAGAATAATCTCATTAATTACATAGATGAAAAAGTGATTCCATAAAAGTAGTATTAAAATCTCTCACGTGTTCCACTAGATCTCCTTTTCCCTTATATTTGTATAATTTTGGCACATTATGGTGTGGGGTAAAAGGTGGCATGTAGATGCTTCTATCAAAGGGATAAGGACATAGTTCCTCCATTGATTATGTTTTCTTTGTTGTGCTCACTTGCATGTTTTCCATTTGTTGTTGCATTACTTGAATTTGTTGCATCGCTTGCATTTGTTGCATCAAAGTTTCCATGGGTGATGGCGGTATGTTTGGTTGACTTTGCATCAGAAGGTTGGCATTGGTGTTAAGCGTGTTGAGGTAATTATGTGATAACAAATTTTGGTTTTGGAAGTTGGATGTAAACGTTGAGTTTGGGTTGATGTTTGGTTGAGAAGGATTCTAATTGCCTTGTTGGAAGTGGGATGTAAACATGGTGTTGGTATTGGTATTATGTTGTGGTGGAGTTTGATTGGTGTGTTGATGTTGTGATATCAAGTTGAGGTTTGGGTTGAAATTTTGTTGTGATGGGAGTTGGTTGTTGTTTAGGTTTGACCCAAAAGACATGTTGGTGAAATTGGTGTATTGTTAGTCATTTTGGTTTGCACTCTTGGTGGGGCAATATGAATCCTTCTTATTTTTCTTAGTGGTTTTGGATTTTGATTTGTGTTTGTGTTGGTTGGTGTAGTATTTTGGGTGGATGTAGTGGAAAATGGATTTGCATTGAGCTAGAGGATGATCCAGATAGATTGGAAAATGTGGGGCTTGGTCCTTGAGATGTTGCATGTGTCCTTTTGGTCCCAAATGTTGGAGTAGGGGGTATATTAACATGTATTATGTTATGTTTAGTTCCCCCAAGTGGCATATTAGTGTGCATTTTTTGTGAGGAGGAATGACCTTGTGAAAATGTGTTATGACCTTGGCTTTGAGTTTGTGTTTGCGTTGTTCCCTCTACAATTATGAAAGTGTTAAAACCAAAGGGAATCTTTGCACCATTTTGAGCAAGTGCTAGGAAGTACTTATTAGGATCTGCTTTAACCATCTCTTCTATGATACACACTATCTTATTGGGAATCTTGTTTAATATATTTGGATGTTAGATTTTGGTTAACCTCATTCAACGAAATATTGACAAATGGATTTGGGATTTCATCTTGTGATGTTTGAGGTTGGTTTGAGCATGACCCGAAGTTCATGTTTCTAGTTGGTTTAACATAGGGGTCATATGAGGAATCCATGTCTTTTCATTTCCTTTGCGACCTAGTGAAGACCATATAAGACTTGTGACCTTTGGATTTTGAGACTTTTGGAATGAATGCAACTAAAGGTGACTATGCGAACTAAGGATAAAAAATGGAAGATGATAATGACACTATGCTATGTTTTTGGAATTTTTTGGAATATAAGAATGAAAAAGGGGAATGGAACTATGAATAAGCTTGGTATTTCCAAGTGACAATAAGAATATGACTATGCTTATGCTTGGATGAGATGCAAGATGGTAATAGGACTATGATCATGACTGTTCTTAGACTTAGATATGCAATTTTGAACCTTAAAAGAGAATGCTAAGCCAACTATGATGGGCCAAAGTAACAACTCTAAATGTCAAGACCTCAATGTAAGGAAGCTAAGGTAGCAAAAAAACTTCCTACAATAACCTTGAGAGGAGAATAATGCAAAAATTTTACAAATCTTTAACAGTTACAAAAAATTTAACAAAATAAACACAAATATCATGCATACCACGACACAATGATTTACATGGGGAAAACTCTTTTGGGAGAAAAACTCCACACTCCAAAAGCCGCCCAATATATTATTCAAAAAACAAAATATTACAATATACTTGTCAAGAAAGATTCTCAGAGGACTATCACCACCAGAGATCAAGAGACAATCTGACTGCTATTAGACTTTGAGAATACACCACGGTCTACATACATCCCACCCGCTTATAACAAGATTTATGAAACCTTCTAGAATTAGGGTTTTACAAGGTCATTTTTCATTTGATGTGTTAGCGGGAAAAAACTTTGATGTGATAGTGGGAAAAAACCTTGACGTGTTAGCTGGAAAAAAACCTTGATGTGTCAACGAGAAAAAACCTTGACGTGTCAGCGATTTTCTTTTAGGTCGTTGCCCCAAACTCCACATCTTGTTACAAGTGTATAGTATTTGCATGATCTATCGCCACATACCAACACACATCCTATCAATAAATTGAATGTAATTGTAAGGTTGAGACATATTTTCCCAACAATTCCATCACCATGAGACCACATTTCTTTGAGGAATTTTTTGAAACAATTCTCTACCTTGTCTATGCTAGTGCTTACTATTATGATTTGATAGATTATTTCCAAGCATCCATATTTTGTTGGAAAACACTTATTTTAGGCTTTTAGCCATAACAACTAGAAAGTGAACTTTTGATACACATGTATGGAAAATGTGGTAGCATAGACAAGGTGGTGAGTTGTTTGAAAAAATGCCTCAAAGAAATTGGGTCTCATGGTGATGGACATCACCATGAGACCACATTTCTTTGAGTAATTTTTCAAACAATTCATTGCCTTGTCTATGCTATTGCTTACTATTATGCTTTCATATATTTTTTCCAATCATCCACAACATAGGCAAGGTAGTGAATTGTTTGAAAAATGCCTCAATAAAATGTGGTCACATGGAATGCCATGACACTTGAAAATGAAATTGGCAGCTGCTCCTAGTTATTACTTAGGCTATGTGAAGTAATTACATCACTACTTATATTGAGTTTCTAAAAAACTATATTGTAATTTAAATTTTGTCATCTATAAAAATCTAGTTATTAATTATGCAATGTGAAGTAATGCTTTGAGTTTGAAAGATGTGAAATGCAATGTAATCAATGATATGCAAATATAAACTACACAAATCTATTAAGTACAATTCATTAGTTAAAATCTTTATTCTATTACCTGCATGAAGGTTTGTACTCCATTGGCATTGGGAGGTGTTGCCATGAAACCTCCAATATTAACCTATTCAACATCCAAAATTAGATATCAGAATATTATTCATATAACAATGCTATTCACATGTAATTTTTATAATTATTTACTAGTTACATACCTCAACAGTAGACATGGAGTAAAAATAGGTGGAGGGCTAGTGTAAACATGATCAACACTATGACCCTGAAATTTTATTACAATCATTAAACTCAAAATTATAATCTTGCATTTCAAAAATGAAATTTAATAATTTAATTCATTAAACATGCTAACATTTACCCGAGTATCAAGGTCGAAAGCCTCATTCAACATGACATCTGCCATGGCTAGCTTCGCAGTTGCAGACATATCTTGTGCACCAGCCTCCTGACTATTTGTGGGGTCATATGTACAGGCTAAACCACAAACTTAACAAGAATGGGGTGGAACCCTACCCCTCGAACTCTCCCCTGGCCGACGCTATACTACAAGATTGGCATGTTGGATGATACTCTGAGCTAGAGAGCTAATAGATTGTAGAGTGTCCACCTCAACACTCTCCTTCATGAGATAAGGGATAAGAATAAGCTCATAAGCCAGAATAGTGAGTGTTCATCTCCCTTACCACTAAGGATCCTGACATGCACCTAGTCTATCCTATGCTGATCCACCACCTCTCCCTTGAAAGTCTCGAATATCAAAATAGTTGGGGATTTTGTTGAGGATGAACTTGTAGTCAAGTTTCCTCAAGAAATATTGGGGGACCTCATTATTGTTGCATGGTGGATGGTCAAAAACCATCCACCACCTCTTCCAAAAATTGTTCATAATCCCTTGTTAGTTGCACCAATAGATAGGAAACCTCTTGCTATTAAGGTCAAGAGTTTGATTTTTACGTGGGTTAGTGAATAGTGAGCACAAATCATATTTTGTAATTTTTTATCTTTTACTTATTTGTATGATAATTTATCTGCATTAAAATTCCTACACTCTTACCTCTTATCTGCCTAACCACTTAATTTATTGCTAATTGCATTTACATGTATTAACATGGCTTGAAGTGAATTTTAAAGCGTGGTTCTTTCCAAGGTTGAACTTACAAGATCAATCAACCTCATGATTAACTCCTCAATTTATTTTTTGTTGTTTTCAATTTGCCCCATTAAATTTTATTGAGTTCTAGGAGGATGTTGAGGAATTGTTGGAGGAGTTTGTTGTTGTGGTTGTTTAACATTCTGTTCATGTTCTTGTTCACGAGGAGGACTTTGAGGAGGATTTTCAGGTTGATTTTCAACTCTTATAAATTAAAGAAATGAACATAAAAAAAAATCTAAATTTACCTATTTAACAACAAATTCACAAAAAAACAAACAATCCTTACTCCTTTGACTTCCCTGTTGACGTTGCAGCATCCTGGAGAAGAAATTGCAAAGATTTGATGAAGAAATTATAGGATTTGATCTCTCTAGAGTGTGAGCATGCTATGATGGGGTTTGTTGGCCGCAGGCTAAGAAAATATGACAATGAAAATGAAATGAAATCGTTTTTCTTTATTTTTTATTATAACAGACTATAATGCACTTGTGTAGCGTTTCATAACATGCTTGCATTATAATGCGCTCACATTTTAGGATTGGTCACACCGATCCATAACACGTGTGAATTATAACATGTTTGCATTATAACCTTTCAATTTTTTAAAAAAAATTGGCCACTTTTTGGCCCCCCAACTTTTTGTACCCACCCATTAAGCTTAAATTAACCTCAATTAATTAAGAAATCCCTAGATTAGTGTGAAAGTGTAAAGAAACACTTTACAACACCCTAAATAAGGCACCATTAAGTCCATTTTATTAAAAATGGCCCTAGACTCAATGTGAACATGAAAAACACATTACAACACTAAATCGAGGCATAATTAAGTTAATTATTCATTCCCAAACTAAGGAAAAATGGATAAGTTTTTAGTTACTACATTTTTCCCCCACTTTAGTGAGAGTTTGACCCCACTTCAAACTCACACTAAAGTAGACATTCAAAACACCTATGTATGCAACAATGACAAAGATAAACAATCATACACTATCAAAGACTAGGAAAATAAAGGATCAAGATTCGACCATCCCAATGCGATGTGGAACACGACTATTTTTTCATAACATGCATGTTCACTCTAGGATAGTGGAACCTTAGCCCGTCCACTAGGTGAGTATACCTCCAAGAAGGTGGCTTGGTGAGAAAGTCATGCTCATGTGTCAACTCTCACTATACTTACCATACCAAAGTTATCCCTCTAATAACTCTGATAGGTCTCCACTCACTTTCATGTTCATGCTTAACAGTTTGTGTTATGCTAAGCACCAATGCACATGGAAAGGCTCTATAGGCAAGTAAGGTGTGTTATGCTAGGTGGCCTTGAATTAGGATTGAGTTTGAGCTTCACAAGGTTAGCATGTGCTAAACACTTATTAACATTTGTATATAGGTTTTTGTTCAAGGGGATCTCGCTTCGTGTAAGGTCTTCATCTTAGCAAACATTGTGCCTAATGTCTCCAAGAGAGGATAAGTCAAGAATATCAGATTACCACTTATGGGATGCCTCACATCACTTCATGCCACTAAGGGAAAGTCATACACTTAAAAATATAACACTCTTAGAGGACATCAAACCCATTGACACCACCAAAAAAAGGACACATCACAAGAAAAAGAAAATCACACCATGAAATATGCAAATTGTTGAAAGATGTCATCAATGTATGCCCCCACTTTAAAGCAACTGCTATTACCATTGCTATGAGAAACTGCTTTAAAGTAGCCAATGCCTACTCCTAAGACTTGAGAGCTTACTCAAGAATCCCTATGCCAAGTCATATGTTCCTGAATGAAACTACATCAAATAATAAATACAATAAAATACAATTGTGTTAATTCTAGTTACAAATAATAAAATATATTTTAACGTTTAATTTAAAATATATAGTTATTTTTTAACACAAATGTTATAAAAAAATAGCAACAATTTTATATCAAAAGACTAAATTTATTATTCATCTTCAATAAAAATATTTATTGTTCAACATAACTTAACACCTCTAATCTCCCAAGTAAAAATATTTACTATATAATTTAATAGTACAAACTCTTTTTTATCTACATCTTATAAATATTATTATATTTATTATTTATTACAATTGAATAAATTTTATAAAAGATATATTTTCTCTACAAAATTAAATATATTTAAAATTAATTTAACTAAATGTAAAATTATATAATAATTTAAATATTTAATTACATTAATTTTTAATTTTATTCGTTTAAAAAGAAAGTGTCATTTAAAAAAATTATTTTAATTTTTTCTCAATCCATATTGTTATATAAAATATAATATTTTTTTCTCAATCCATATTGTTATATAAAATATAATTACACTGAGAGGCATAACACTACAATGGTAGCACACCCTATAGCACCTTAGCACAATCCGTGAAAAAAAAAACAAATGTCAAATGTATACTTCAAATAGTTAAAATTAGAAAATATTTTAAACAATTGTAAATTTCAAATAGTTTAAATTAGAAATGTTTTATTTAATTTTAAATCAAATTTCCATATTCATTAAAGACAAGTTCAAATTAGAAAATATTTTAAACAACTGTAAATTTCAAATAGTTTGAATTAGAAATGTTTTATTCAAATTAAAAACATTTTATTTAATTTTGAAACAATTTTCCATATTCGTTAATGCAATGCTAGATCACTGAGTTGAAAGCAATAGTATAAAAATTTGTCTCTCAAAACTATGCCTCTTAGAGGTAACTTTCTGTATAAAAACTAAAAAAAAATAAAGAAAGAAGATGATACAACACTATTATAAACTCATGATTCTTATTTATACCCACATCTTCCCACCTTTAAATATTCCCCTCTCCCCTATTCAAGGAAATTGCGCTCCAATTTTCAGTAAGAATGAGGGCTCAAGCTTTGGTTGTAATGTTTTAATGGAGAGGTCTATTTAAAATTAGTTATTAATTGTTTTTTATATGTTTAATTGAGTGTAATTGCAGGTGAATATTAAGAAGAAACACAAGGTCTTATTTTTTTTGGGTGGAAAACAACAGTAATAAATTAAATTTATTTTTTAAGATTTTAAAGTTATCAATAGTATTATTGTAGATTTTTTTCACTTTGTAAGATTTTTTATGTTTTTAGACATTCTTCTAAAAAAGCATAATGTTCATATGATACTTAATACATTAATTGCAATAATGGAACTAATTAAGGTTTAAGTGTATGGGATGTTATGAAATGAATTATAATTATGTTTTTTTTTAATCCAGTGAAGCCATGTATAATGTGTTGTTTGCTTTTATTACTATTACTTGTTTTAATCTATAAATTAATTTTATGTATTTCATTTTATATAATATAATATATTATTCATTTAATGATAGTAAAATCTATAAGCAAAGTAATAAATAAATAAATATATGTTTATTTGATTTAATAGATATATGTTTATATTTTATTAATATATTTAAATTAATTTAAAAACATCCATTAAATCAAATAAATTAATTCTTTAATTTTTAATTTAATAGAAGTAAATTCTTTAAGTTTATGGATTTAAATTTCTTGATTTAATAGAACATTATAGATTAATATATTAAGATAGATAATCTAGATTTAAATAATATATATCATTTTAAAAACTTAATATGATAATCATAATGAAAAAATTAAATTAAATTCATTGATTTAATAAAACATTATATAATAAGTTTTTTTGTGGACAACAAAATTAGATTAAAATTCAAACATTGAATACGAATATAAGAAGAAATGTAATTGTTAAATTATTTTTAAATGTATATGTAATTTTATTTAATTCATTTGTATTAGACAATCACTATAATTTAATAAATTATTTAACATTAGATATATCGAGAGATTTTGTACTTCAAAACATTTTATGATTTAAAAAAATAAATAGAATGTAGTTTAATTTTAGAATATGAAATGATTTGCATGCAAAAAATCAAAAATAAAATAGAAAAGTTGCTTTTATATTTAACTGTTACTTTTTTAATTTATTCTAAAACTACAATTAGTAATTATTAAATTATTTTAAAATGAATATGTGATTTTATTTAATTCATTTTTATTAGATAATCACTATAATTTAATAAATTATTTAACGATTAGATAAATAGAGAGCTTTTGTGATTCAAAATATTTTATCATTTTTTTACAATTGAATGTAGTTTAATTTTACAATATGAAATGATTTACATGCAACAAATAAAAAAATAAAATAGAAAGGTGATCCTATTATGAAATGATAGGATCGCAGACAATAGTTCTATAAAATACCACTTATTGAATGAAATGAAATCCTAAAAAAACCATTAAATGAATTAGTTGTTATAAATATTGATAATTTCAACAACTCATTCAAAATAATAAATAAATGTTTAGTTTTAATAAATTGATAATAGGTCCCTATGAGTTATCACACTAGAGCTCATTGATGAGAAACTTTTCATATAGAGGTTTGCAATTTATTTGACACTCGTCTTCTTTTTTCAAGAGCTTCAAGGTGGTCATGAGTATGCTTTTTAATATATTTATTATCATAAATTTATATTTTTTAATTTATTTTTAATTCTAAATAATAATCTTCTAAGGTGAATATTATTAATTGGAACATATATCTTTAAAAGAATAATGTAATTAAGAATTACATTTACACTTAACTTTATCATATAATTTCAAAATAATTTATAATATTATATCATATAATATTATTTATTACCATTTTTTTAATTGTAAATAATAATCTTCAAGGTGAATGTCATTAATAAGTTTGGTAAAATTAATTTTTTAATTATCCACTGGTATTTTAAAATCATTTATTAATGAAAGGTTTGAGGGGTAAATGACAATAATAAGTTTGATTGCTTCAACACTAACCCTATTTTCAACTCTGAAATCATAAGCATAACTCACACCCTAATCTTAACCTTAACCCTAAACATAAAATTATCCATGTAATCCTTACCTAAATAGTAAACCCTAAAAAACCATAAATTTAACCTAACCATAATATCATAAATTTAACCTATTTTTAACCCAAACCCTAATCCTAACAAATTCCTAAATCATAATCCTAAACCTAAACCTATCTCTAAGCCTAACCATAACTGTAACACTAACTATAACTGTAAACATATCCTTAAATCATAAACCATAATCATAACTAGAACCTTTCCCTAACCCTAACCATAAACCAAAGCCCTAACCCTAGTTCCCTAACAAAAAATGAAACCTTAAACCTAACCCTGATTGAAACATAATTGAACCCTAACCCTTAATCTAATTAAATCCAAATCATAGTTATAACTAAAATAATCCTAATTGAACACTTACCCTAACTTTAATGTTAACCCTAACACTGGCCCTAACATATTATTGACCCTTAAGATATTATTAATAAGCCTAATTGAACCCTAACCCTAATCCCAACCCTTATCCTAAACCCAATTTTCACCCTAAATTAACCCTAACCCTAATTGTAAACCTAAATTTTACCTGAAATGAACCCTAACCCTAACCCTAATTTAACCCTAATCCTTACTCTAATTAAACCCTAATAATAACCTTAACCAAAATAAGCCTAATTGAACCCTAAACACAACCCTAACACTAACACTAACCCTATTTGAATCTTAATTATACCTTAGAGTTCAAAGTTAGCATTAGAGCTCAATAAGGGTTAGAATTAGGGATAAGCTTTGGGTAGAGTTAGGTTACATTTAGGGTTATGCTTACGTTTAAGGTTAGGATTATATTTTTGGGTTCATTATTTGGCTTTGATTTAGGGTTACAATTTGGGAACTAAGGTTATGGTGCAAGTTAAGGTTAGGGTTAGAGTTAGATTAAGGTTAGGATTATTGTTTAGGGTTTAATTTTAGTTTGCTATATTTATAATTAGGTTTTAGGGTTATGGTTATGGCTAGAGGTTGTTTTTGGATTTGTCTTAGGATTGGGGGTGGTGTTGAAGATAAAAGAATGCAAATCTACTGACCCAACAGTGCGGAATACATTCCCTTAACACCTTTACTATAGGGGAGAGAGGAAAAAATGAAAAACTAACAGTTTCTAAAACATATAGAGATGCATACAACCATGGTAATGAGAAACCAGAAAGATAAGCAAACAAAGATGACATAGTATTTACGTGGGAAAACCCTTTCAGGTAAAAAACCCACCACACAAAGTCAAAACTATTGTATTACAGTAATGAATCGATTACATACAATATCCAGACTTCTTTGTTAAGCTCACAATCATCCAGAGAGTTTCAGGTTCACTGTTACAATGTTTTTACAACATACAGTTCATAACCCTCCTCAAGAACTCACGTCCTTCTGTTCTTCAGCTCGCAACTTCAAACTTGCTCTGCAACCTACGACTCAACTCTTGGCTTTTCTAACTTATGAGAAATAACACATCTCTCATCCATATGTAACCGACTCGGAAGAGTAATGAAGTCCATCCTCAAATCACGCAACTGGTCGGATCTGACAGATTTCTTGCAACGAGCTGACTTTGCATTCAAATCCATTACACCAAACGGTTGAGCTCGCCACCCTTCATTGAAAAATGCAACTGCCACAATAACTATCTTGGTATCCGTCCAATCACTATTCAACCAGGTGCCACGCGTCCAAGACCCATCAACAATCGCAGCTGACAGAGCAACCAAAACGGTCAAATAGACATCGGGCGCGACCAAGACTTCAAGTCATTTCTAACACTGTCGGAGCCGAAGTTGGAACAGGAGTCGAAACAGGACTCCACCAAAAATACACACTACCGGAGTCGGAGTCAGGCCCGGGGATGGAACAGGAACAAAAATAGGACTTTACCAAAAGTCCAAGATCAGGAACCAATCCGGTTTCGGTTCCGCCTCTGCCAACTACAAGAAAGAACAATCCAGAACTAGGACAAGGCAGAGGAAAACACCCCAAGGAGAATCCAAACATTCAGAGGAACTAGATCACAAAAGCAGGAGTCGGACCCGGAGTGGGAACAGAAAACGAAACAGGAACATGGCAAACGGACATTGCAAAATTCCAAAACTGGTTTCGCCTTCGCTAGAACCTGCGAAGCGAGAAACAATAGATGGTAGGAAGCGGAGTCGGAGTAGGAACAAGAACCGAAACCCGGAACTTAGGCAAACAGAACAATGCCAAGTTCCATTCCGGTTCCGCCTCTGCCTGAACTTTGCAAACAACACAAAATCACCAAGGCATGAAAATGAGGACTTCAAGTTGGAAGTTGAGACATAATTTCTCAACAATCTCCCACTTGGTGAACACTTCCAGCTTCCTCAAAACATCAAACCTCACTGTCTATCATAGGCCCCAAGGCCCATCGATTCTGTGCACCATCTGAACTTGTCTGTGCTAACCGGCTTTGTCAAGGCATCTGCAACATTCTTCAAGGTGTCAACCTTATCCATACTGACCTTGCCATCTTCAACCATATCCCTCACGAAATGATATTGTACATCTATGTGCTTGGTCCTGGCATGGAAGGTCGGATTCTTTGCCAAACAAAGGGCACTTTGACTATCACAGTAGATTGAAATCTACTCAGCATTAAATCCAATATCTGAACACAAACGCCTCAACCACACTGCCTCTTTGCAAGCATGATTTGCTACCATGTACTCTGCCTCTGTCATGGATAAAGCAACTACAACTTGTCACTTGCTCATCCAACTGATTGCTCCACCATTAAGCATGAAAGTGTATCCACTGGTGAATCTTCTACTGTCAATGTCACTTGCCCAATCAGAGTCAACATATCTCTGAATGCAAAGAGCCCTTTGTGATGCAACCATATTGCCATGGTAACACAAAGCATAATCTGAAGTACCCTTCAAATATCTGAACACTCTCTTTACAACATCCCAATGTGATCTCCCTGGATTTTCCATAAAACGGCTTAGAACTCCCACTGCTTGGGCAATGTCTAGTCTTGTGCAGACCATAGCATACATCAAACTGCCTATTGCACTTGCATAAGGCACACTGGTCATGTCCTCCATCTCAGTAGCAGACTTTGGACAGTCTTCAACAGATAGTTTCAATCCTTGCATGATTGGAACAACTAGCTGCTTGCAATCAGTCATGCTAAACCTCTCTAGAACGTTTTTCACATACTTACTCTGACTGAGCCAAAGCTTTCTACTTGTTCTATCCCTGGTTATCTCCATCCCAAGAATGTACCTTGCTGCTCCAAGATCTTTCATTTCGAACTTAGCAGAAAACTGAGTTTTAAGATCATAAATCATTGCCTTGCTATTACCAATGAATAGCATGTCATCCACATATAAAGTAATAACAAGCACACGATCATTCTCACATTTATAATAAATGCAATGATCATATTTTGATCTAACAAACCCAATTGACAACACAAAAGTGTCAAATTTCTGGTACCACATTCTAGGAGATTGCTTTAGACCATAGAGAGATTTATTTAACTTGCAAACCAAATTTTGTTTACCTCTTTCAACAAAATGCTCAGGCTGGGTCATGAAGATTTCTTCTTCCAGCTCACCATGGAGAAATGCTGTCTTCACATCCATCTGCTTAATTTCATAGTCATACACAGCTACCAATGACAACAAAAATCTAATGGATGTCAGCTTTGCTACAGGGGAAAAGATCTCTCCAAAATCAATTCCCTCAACTTGGGAAAAACCCTTTGCAACCAGTTGTGCCTTATACTTCTCCACACTACCATCAAGGCCGGTCTTCCTTTTGAATATCCACTTGCAGCCAATAGGCTTTCGCCCTTTAGGTAGTGGTACCAACTTCCAGGTATCATTCTTTTTCAAGGAATTCATCTCCTCATTCATGGCTTCCAACCAAGACTTTGAATCAGCCATGCTGATTGCTTCTTTCACAGTCCTAGGCTCATCAGTATTGGTAATTAAGGCATAAGCACAATTTGAATCTAACATAGAGAAACCAAACTTTTCTGGTTGCCTTCTTTCTCGTGTAGATCTCCTTAGAGGCTGAGGTTGTTCTTCATCATTAGAACTTCCAGAGCTGCTTGAGCTCTCCTCAATCTCAGGTACACCATGCAACTCTTCCCTTTCTGGAGTTTGGGGAATCTCAACTGCATCCTTCTTCTTGTCACTTTGATTTGTCTCAGGCTTTTGATTGCTTACTAGAGGTTTCAGCTCATGAAATATCACACTTTTTCTATACAAAACCTTCTCAGTAATAGGGTTCCAAAGCTTGTACCCTTTCACACCAACTCCATAGCCGATGAGAATACATTTCACAACCTTGTTATCCAACTTTGATATTTTTTCATTCGGCACATGAACATATGCCTCATAGCCAAAGACTCGAACATGCCTTAGTGAGGGTTTCTTACTTGACCATGCTTCCAAAGGTGTCATGTCAACAAGAGCTGAACAAGGAGATCTATTAATCAAATAACATGCTGTAGCAACAACCTCAGCCCAAAACTTCTACTCCAGACCAGCACCACTTATCATACTCCTTGCCTTTTCCATCAGTGTCCTGTTCAACCTCTCAGCAACTCCATTTTGCTGTGGAGTGTAGGGGGTTGTCTTATGCCTTTTAATTCCATGATCAGTGCAGTACCTTTCAAAATCTGCAGAACAAAACTCACCTCCATTGTCTGTCCTTAAACACTTTATTTTCCTTCCAGTCTGATTTTCTACCAAAGATTTTAACTCTTTAAATCGACTGAACACTTCTGATTTACTTTTAAGAAAGTATACAAATGCCCTTCTCGAACAGTCATCAATAAAAGAAACATAATATCTAGGCTTTGATAATGAAGGAACATTAACTGGACCAAACACATCAGAATGAACATAATCCAGTATACCAGAAGATTTGTGAGGACTGGAGGAGAAAGAAACACGGTGTTGCTTTCCATAGATACAATGTTCACAGAAATTGAACTCAAGGTTACAATCATTAAGCCCTTCTACAAGGTTTTTGTTCTTCAAGGTTTTTAAACCTTTCTCACCAATGTGACCAAGTCTATGATGCCATAACATAGTCTTCTCTGCTAGGAGTTTTACTTCCAAAGCATTTGCAGATAGTGAAGAGTCTTCATCTTTCTCTATAGGTGCAAAATTACATGACTTTACAGAGGCACTGTTACAAAGAATAGGTCATGCATCTAGCTTGTATAGAGTTCCAACACGAACACCCTTAGCTAACACCATTGCACCTCTAGCCATTTTACATCCCTTACTAGAAAAAGAAACTTCTACACCAACATCATTTAACTTACTAACAGAAAGAAGATTTCGAGCCAAACCTGGGATGTGAAGAACACCACCAATTCCTTTGACTCTCCTGTTAGGAAACTGAATTCTGACCCTTCCTCCACCAACAATTTCTAGCATTGAATCACTTGCCAAGTATACCTTTCCACCATCATACTTCTCATACTTTGAAAACCAATCTCTATTGGATGTCATGTGAAAAGAGGCACCTGAATCAACTAACCAAACATCATTTGATGCCTGAGTTGTCAAGGCTACTGCAATGAAGGCATCTGCATCACTTTGAGAAGATTCGTTGTCAGAAGCATTCTTCTTCTTCTTCTCCTTGCAGTCCTTCCTGATATGACCCAGTTGCCCACAGTTCCAACACTTTACCTTGAACTTTTTACCAGGAGACTTTGATCTCCCTTTAGACTTGGATTTCGACTTGCTGTCTTTCTTCTTGCCTTTCTCCTTTGTTCTACCTCTAACAGAAAGAGCATCTTTGGCCATCTTAGAAGATTTCCTTCGCATTTCTTCAGACAGAAGTGAAGCAACCACATCATCAGTCTTGAAAGCATTGGTTGTGCTTCCAATAGCCATCACAAGATGATCCCAGCTATCAGGTAATGAACACAACAGGAGCATGCAACGATCCTCCTCCTCAATCTTTACACCTTCAGATGCCAGTTGAGTAACATTCATATTAAACGAGTTCAGATGGTCTGCAACAGATGCACCTTTGTCCATCTTCAAGGAGTACAACTTCTTTCTCAGGAACAACTTATTTACTAGGGACTTTCCTTGGTAAATATCACCAAGCTTCTTCCATAAAGCAATTGCAGATGTTTCCTCATGAACATTCAGGAGCACAGAATCAGCTAGACTTAGTCTTATCAATCCTCTTGCTTTTCTATCAGCAAGATCCCAAGCTTCTTGGGTCGTAGTTTGTGGCTTAGTTCCAGAAATTGCAATCCAGAGGTCTCTATCCACAAGCAAGTCTTCTATCTTGAGTTTCCATAACTCAAAGTTGCTGCCATTAAACTTCTCAATATCTATTCTACCAGATGTACTCACCATCTTACAACAGAAACAAGTTTAACAATGCAAATCTCCCACTGAAACAGTATTAGTGCAAAAAAAACTAATTTTCCCTAATAAGGATAACACGAACTAGCCAAGCTCTGATACCACTTTGAAGGGAAAAGAATGCGGATCTACTGACCCAACACTGCGGAATACATTCCCTTAACACCTTTACTACAGGGGAGAGAGGAAAAAATGAAAAACTAGCAGTTTCTAAAACATATAGAGATGCATACAACCATGGTAATGAGAAACCAGAAAGATAAGCAAACAAAGATGACACAGTATTTACGTGGGAAAACCCTTTCAGGTAAAAAAACCACCACACAAAGTCAAAACTATTGTATTACAGTAATGAATCGATTACATACAATATCCAAACTTCTTTATTTAGCTCACAATCACCCAGAGAGTTTCAGATTCACTGTTACAATGTTTTTACAACATACAGTTCATAACCCTCCTCAAGAACTCATGTCCTTTTGTTCTTCAGCTCGCAACTTCAAACTTGCTTTGCAACCTACGAATCAACTCTTGGCTTGTCTAACTTATGAGAAATAACACATCTCTCATCCATATGTAACCGACTCAGAAGAGTAATGAAGTCCATCCTCAAATCACGCAACTGGTCGGATTTGACAGATTTCTTGCAACGAGCCAACTTTGCATTCAAAGCCATTACACCAAACGGTTGAGCTCGCCACCCTTCGTTGACAAATGCAATTACCACAATAACTATCTTGGTATCCGTCCAATCACTATTCAACCAGGGGCCACGCGTCCAAGACCCATCAACAATCGCAGCTGACAGAGCAACCAAAACAGTCAAACAGACATTGGGCGCGACCAAGACTTCAAGTCATTTCTAACACTGCCGGAGCCGGAGTCGAAACATGAGTCGAAACAGGACTCCATCGAAAATACACACTGCCGGAGTTGGAGGTGGGCCCGGGGACGGAACAGGAATAGAAACAGGACTTTACCAAAAGTCCAAGATCAGGAACCAATCCGGTTTTGGTTCCGGCTCTGCCAACTACAAGAAATAACAATCCAGAACCAGGACAAGGCGGAGGAAAACACCCCGAGGAGAATCCAAACATTCAGAGGAACTAGATCGCAAAAGCAGGAGTCTGACCCGGAGTCAGAACAGAAAATGAAATAAGAACATGGCAAACGGACATTACCAAATTCCAAAACTGGTTCCGCCTTCGCTAGAACCTATGAAGCGAGAAACAACAGACAGTAGGAAGCGGAGTCGGAGCAGGAACGAGAACCAAAACCCAAAACTTAGGCAAATAGAACAATGCCAAGTTCCATCCCGGTTCCGCCTTCGCCTGAACTTTGTAAACAACACAAAATCACCAAGGCATGAAAATGAGGACTTCAAGCTGGAAGTTGAGACATAATTTCTCAATAGGTGTTGGGGTTAGGGTTAGGGTTAGGGATAAGGTTATTAGAGTGAATGTAGCTAACCCTATTCTCAACTATAAAATCATAAGAATAACTAACACCCTAACCTTAGCCCTAACCTATCCCTAATCCTTAAGTAAATATAAAACCTAGAAATAATGAATTTAAACTAACCCTAAAAAAATAAATTTAACTTATTTCTAACCCTAACCATAATCCTAACCTTAAACCTATCCCTAACCCTAACCCTAATCCTAACCCTAACAATAATTTCAAAATCATAATCCTTAACCTAAACATATCCCTAAACCTAACCATAACCATAACACTAACCGTAACTGTAAACTTACCCTCAAACCATAAAAAATAATCATAACCCTAACCTTCCTCTAACCCTAACCATAAACCATACCCTAACCCTAAAAAATTTTTGTAACCTTAAACCTAACTCTTATTAAAACATAATTGAACCTTAAGTACCTTAACCATAATTGAACCCTAACCCTTAATCTAATTAAACCTTAATGATAACCATAACCAAAATAATCCTAATTGAACACTATAACCTTAACCTTAATACTAACCCTAACACTAACCTTAATACTAAACCTAATGTTATTATTAAGCCTTAAAATATTACTAATAAGCCTAATTGAACCTTAATCCTAGCCCTAATGCTAACCCTAACAATAACCCTAACGCTAAACCTAACACTAATCCTAACCCTAACCCAAAATCTAAGCCTAACCTTAATCCTAAACCCAATTTTTACCCTAAATGAACCCCACTAATTGAACCCTAACCCATACTTTAATAAAACCCTAATCATAGCCTTAACCAAAATAAACCTAATTGAACCCTAAAAGAAACCCTAACACTAACCTTAACACAAATTGTAACCCTATTTGAATCCTAACTAAACCTTAGAGTTTAGAGTTAGCGTTAGAGTTCAATTAGGGTTAGGGTTATAGTTAAGCTTAGGGTAGAGTTAGGTTACATTTAGGGTTATGGTTAGGCTTAAGGCTAGGATTACAGTTTTGGGTTTACTGTTTGTCTTCAATTTAGGGTTACAAATAATGTTTTAAGGTTATGATGCAAGTTAAAGTTAGGGTTACTGTAATAAGGTTATGATGTAAGTTAAGATTAAGGTTAGTGTTAGATTAGGGTTAGGATTAGATTTAGAATTAGGTTTTAGGGTTATGGTTATGGTTATGGTTAGGGATAGGGTTATTAGAGTGAATGTAAGTAATTAATGAAAGATAAATATTTGAATTGAATAATAAGAGTGTTTAGGTTAAGGTTATATTTATGAGAATTAGGGTTAGGGTTAGACTTAGACTTACAATTATAGCTTATGGTTAGGATTAGGTTTAGGTTTATGCTTAAGATTAGGGTTAGGGTTACAATTATACTTTGTGCTTTACAAATTAGGATTAAACATTTACTTTTACAGTTGGGGTTCTGGTTAGGTTTAGTCGTAGTTTTAGGTTTAGGGTTAGGGTTAGGGTTAGGGTTAGGGTTAGGGTTAGGGTTAGGGTTAGGGTTTAATATTAGTGTTAGGGTTAGGATTACATAATGAGTTAGGATTAGGGGTAGGCTATCCATATCCCTAACCTTTAACATAACTCTAACCTTAAACCCAACCATAACCCAAATCCAAAAACAAACCCTAATCCTAACCGTAAAATTTAACCTTAAATCTAAACCTAACCCTAAACCATAATCCATATTATCATGGCCCTAACTTAAACCTAACCCTAATCCTAACTCATAGTCTAACCCTAATCTTAACCTTAGCCTTAACACTAACACTAATAGTAAACCACAACCCTAAACCTAAACCTAATTGTTATGCCGACTATAAAATAAAACCTATTCCTAATCCCTAAACCATAAACCTTAAGCATAAACCCTAACCCTAACCTTAAATCACACCCTAACTATAACACCTTAACTGTTAGGTCATAAACCATAATTATAACCCTAACCTAAAATTAACCACAATATCATAAATTTAACCTAATTCTAACCCTAACCCTTACCCTAAACCTATTCCTAACTCTAACCCTAATCCTAACCATAAACCTATCTCTAACCCTAACCATAATTGAAACACTAACTATAACTATTAATCTATCCTTAAACCATAAACCATAATCATAACCCTAACCATAACCCTAACCTTAACCAATAAAATAATATTACTGATAATACTACCATAATATATATATATATATATTATAATAATATTAATATTACATTTTAATAGTATCAATTAATAATATATATAGCAAAGGCGAAATCTTCCAAACAAATTTAGCTTTCAAATAAAATTTTTAAAAGTAAAAATTATTTAATTGTTCTTTAAACTAGCTTATATATCTTAATATTAATCTATATAATATATGCGGAGAGATATCATTTTCGAAGCGTATTTTTTTTTAATATTAAGATATATAAGCTAGTTTAAAGAACAATTAAAAATAATTTAAATTTGTTTGGAAGATTTCGCCTTTGCTATAGTCACATTATTTTGGAAAAAATTGACATTTTTCAGCTAGATTTATTTTGAAAATTACTCCATTGGTCTGTTAAACTTGTCTGAAGATTTTCTTTATTTTTTCAGTTTGTAGAGAATTTTTGTTAAATGTGTTGAATTTTTGCACATCATCCATTTTAAGCTTTGGAAACTATTAAGAAAGACTAAAGGATTCAGTTAAGTTTAAAGTGTTAACTAGCTTGCTATATTCATGGGAGGATTTATCCAAATATTATCAATTTTTGAAATTATAAGAAAAAATTAAAGGTTGGTAAATTCAGGGAAGAATTTAGTACGCTTTGCTGAGCAGGGGAGAGATAAGTAGGAGTGTTGTAATTATTCTCTGGAACTGTAGCGATGTAGCCCTACTTACCTTATCACAATTTTTTTTCTATTACTCTTTGATTTTTTGTGCAGTAAATATTGGTTTATAATGCACCATTCAAATGAGAATAGATAGATAATTTACAAAATTTGCTAAGCATCTCTCCCAATTGGTTACATTATGGATGTTGTATAACTTTAGGAATATGATAGAACTATAGAAAAAGTTAGTTTTTTTAATATTTAAGTTGATTTTCCACATAGATCCTATATTCACAACCTCTTAGTGTAGGAAATTCAAATGCAAAACAAAAACACAGAGCTGCTACTCTAATTTCTAGCAAAACTAGAAATACCCAAATGCGAAATAATAAACTAAAACTCAATGGAGACAAACAAAAAAACTGGGCATGCAATATTTTCCTTCTTCTATTCAAAATGCTAGAAATGACAATACATAAGAACATGAAACTTCAAACAAACTGAAAACTACCTATTACAACTTTTTGGGAGCTATCAAAGACTGCTCAACCAATTCATAAAATATTAGGAGCTACTTAAAGCTCACTATAAACACTTTGCAAAATGTTCTAAGAATTCCCTATGCCTAGAAAATACTTTAAGAGACCTAAATCTGTCATTTCAAATTCTCTTTTCATGGCCTCTTTAAAATCAGCAATGAGAAAATCATCATCCCCAGTAAAAACACGATCATCTACATACAAGACAACAATTAAAATATTACCATTTGTTGCCTTGATGTAAAGAGTGGGCTTACCATCCCTTTTAGTAAAGCCATTTCTCATCAAATATGAGTCAATCCTACTGTACCATGCCCGTGGAGCTTGCTTTTGCCCATAAAGATCCTTCTTCAGCCTATACACCTTGTGTTCTTCACCTGGAACTTCATATCCAAATGGCTGCTCCACATAAACTTCCTCTTTCAACACTCCATTTAAGAAGGTAGACTTCACGTCCATTTGAAATATCTTCCATTTGTGTTGGGCTACAATTGTTATGACTGCCTGCATGGTCTCCATCCTTGCAACAAGGGCATACGTCTCATCATAATCTCTCCCAAAATTTTGTTTGTACCCCTTGACCACTAATCATGCCTTGTGCCTCTCTATCCTTCCTTTGACATTGCACTTGGTCTTGTAGACCCATTTCACTCCAATAACTTGCTTGTTTGGAGGAAAATTAGTTAAATCCCATGTGTTATTACTTTCTATTGCATCTATCTCCTTATCCATGGCCTCACACCATTTATTTTCTTTCATAGATTTTTCAAAATAAATTGGATCACTATGAGAAAATAATGCAAAATTCACATTCTCATCAAATTTTTCATCATACCTTTCATCTTGGTAGATTTCCCTTAGACTCTTGGTATTTCTTGGCATTAGGGAGGCGAGAGTGGGGTCTAAACTCTCCTTACTACCATTGTTTTGTTGAACAAGTTGGTTTTGAAGTGATCGAGAGCGATTAGGAGTGGTCAAGAGCGGTTGGGAGTGGTTAGGAGCTCTCTACGACCCATTCTCTGGCTGTTTGTGACTGCTTTCCTTTCTGTTTGTTTGGATCAAGAGCGATTATGACCGATCGGAAGTGATTTCTAAAATTTTTAGGAGCTCGTCCAGAGCTATCGGGAGCGACTGCTGGCTCCATTGAATCATCATTATGTACTTCCTGTTCTTCTCCTTCAAGATTAGGAATGATCAGGAGTGTTTTTTCCATCCCATGATTGATCTTCTAAAAAATCCACATCTTTTTTGATAACAATTTTCTTGTTGACTAGGTTATACAACTTATAGGATTTTGACTCTGAACAGTAACCCGTGAAGATGCACTTCTCTCCCTTGTCATCCAATTTTTGCCTCTTTTCTTTAGGAACGTGTGAGTAAGCCACATAACCGAACACTCTTAAGTGCTCAACCGTTCATCTACGTTTCGTCCATGCCTCTTGAGGTATCTTGTCACGAACCACCTTTGTTGGACTTCTATTAACCAAATAAATAAATTTTGCTACAACCTCTCCCCAATATTCAATTGGGAGTCCCTTTGCTTTCATCATGCTCCTTGCCATCTCCACAATGGTCCTATTATTCCTTTTAGCCACTCCATTTTTTTGTGGAGTATAGTTGGCTATAAGCTCCTTCTTGATGCCATTTTGCTTGCAAAAATTTACAAATTTATTCGAGGTATACTCTCCTTCTCGATCTGACCTTAGGACTTTGATAAAATGTCCACTCTCCTTTTCAGCTTGGGCCTTAAACAATAAAAAAATATCAAATCCATCAGACTTATGCTGCAAGAAATAAACCCATGTCTTATGACTGAAATCATCAATGAAGGTCATAAAAAATCTGCTCTTACCAATAGACGTGATTTGCATAGGGCCGACCAAATCTGTGTGCACCAACTCCAACGGTGCTCTTGCCCTTGTAGAGTTTCCTGAGTGAAAGGGTTGCCTATGTTGCTTGCCCAAAATTCAAGCCTCACATATAACATTAGGCTCTACTATACTTGGCAAACCATCAATCATTTTGTTTTTGGATAAAAGACTCAAAACAATGTTGTGCCCCGCCAAGTAACCCTAAAGGAAGTTGTAATTAACAACTTAAGCGAGCCAATTTTTTTTTTTTTAATTTTTAAAAGTGCAATTAACATACATATTCACTTACAATTAACAACAACCTCTAAGGCTACAAGGTTGGGATTACTTAAACCCACACAAACATTTTACATATAACCATAGCATAATAAATACTTTATGAAATAAGCATCATACATCATAAGATACAACATACATAAAAAGATAAACATCCAAGATACAATTTCATAATCGTTTACTTAAACCAATAATTACATCACTCATTCCCAGAATGAGGCAATAGTACATAAGGTTACAATTACAAAATTTCACCTCATAAACATAAGAGAGATAAAATAACTTATACAATCTGAAATATTACAATGCATAAATAACTCAAGAACCACAAGTTGTCCAACTGGATGTCTCGCCACCAAGTACTGAAGATAAATGGGGACCCAACGGTTTTGGTGCATGTTCCACCCAACCTAGTGGTACCTGAAGGCCCACCCCTCATGCTAGGAGATAGTAACAAAGAAACATGGACAAAGATCTACAACCTCTAACCATAGGCAAACTCACTGACTCAACCAAACAAAAGTGCAACATAAGTACAACACAAGTAAAACTCTCACATGACTGACATAGGTCACATTGCTTCCAGACATAAAATAGATCAAGTATGTTCAAAGAACGATACACATATCATAAATACTAACAACAGTTGTCCTAGATAGAGTGTCATCGCACAACTCATAATAAGTTACCCTCAGCGGATATTCATAGACTCCGGTGATCTTGGTGGCCTCTACCGACCCTTGACCCTCATACTTACTAGTGCAGAATCAAATACCTCTCGTACAGACAAGATAGATGACTATGCCATTTCAGGCCTTTCCACTCATTCCAAGCCTTAACTAGCACTTGACTATGAATGAAGCTAGAACTTATCTTTTTAGTGTGTAGTACTCCCCAAATATTCATTTCAATTTTAGTTATCAGTTGATTAAACTCACCTCCATAGGTTACCCAAATCCTACCTCTTCCGGGCTTTGGCCCCTAATGGAAGTCACTCTTCTATTCGACAACACACAAACAAACTATCCACCAAGAGAATCACAAGTGCATACAACATAGGTATCCAAGACCACTCCATCACAAGGAGGAAACAAATAATAGAACACACTCCAAATATCTTGGAGACAACAAACACATAGTCCACTCCTTTCACAGGAGGTACAAAACAACCCCATTTGTGGAAACCGAGTAAATACTGAAAAGACACCATGCACTACCCAAGGGACAAACAACTAGTTGACATAAGGAAATCGACAACCCTCTTAGATCCTCTAAGATTCTCTAGAAGACTTACACATTTGGACTAACACATAATCCCATATCCCAAAATACCACATGACGACATAGCTACAAAAGCATCTAGTCATTAATCAAATCTAATCTTTGGATTCCCTAAATCCATACTCAAGCAATAGGTAACGTTTACAAAGGCAAAGGCACAATAACAAGGTTTACTCAAATAACCATATACCCATTTTCCATTTTCATAATAGGGAATTTAAACTATTTTAAACTCACAACCCTTTGTGAATACGAGGAAATAAATCTAAAAGACAATCACGAGGGAATCACTACTTTTGGATATTCTAAATCCATATCTCATAAATATTCCAATCACACTATTATAATTGTCCAAAATAGAAAATAACAAATTAAGGTAATTAATTGTCTCTTCATTATAAACAACTCCTTAATTAACTTTTAATACAACATAAAATTATTGCCAATAATCTTTTCAATTTTCAATCCAAAAACTATGTCTCATCAACTATCCATTTAAAACATGCAATTTATAAAATATCCTTTTCATTAACAATTTAACCATGCATTCAACCTTATCTTTTAAAATCCCCATCTACAATAATATAACATTCTTGCCCTTTCAAAATAATTGAGATAACTAAGCAAGTGCATTTAATTTACAAATATACAAAATACTAATTTAAATAATTTAAATCAAATTCAATGTTTACTTTTAAAACCAACATAAGTTCTCTACTAACTGGATTTCTTTCACTTTCCATCTATATCATATAATTTAATCAATTTATTCAAATACCATTTCCCTATCAATTTGATTTATGCAAAGTAATCATTTCCATTTTAAACCTCCAATAATACTAAATAGTGTACATCAATTAAAGTAGGATAAGATATTAAATATATAATAATGTATATATATATATGTTCCTACTATATATACATTCATTATATATTGATATATTTAATCCTATATATACATTTAACTATATCTTGTATCTTATTCAAAACTATAAAATTGTTTTATTTAAAACAAATAAAACTTTAGTAATTTCCAGATATATAAATATATTCTATTGCCCATGCAAATAATTTCTTCAGTTTCAAACTTACCTATCTAATTCTTACAATTTCTCAATTAACTAACAAATTCAAACACTTAAACATGCACACAATTTAATATAAATATATTTACACTGAATTTTAATTTAAATGTTTATTTAAAATAATTCCAATTAATCTCTTTTAAAACAAAACCACATGAATATAATTTTTATACTTTAAGAAATTAATTCCTAAAATAATTATATTCTGAATTTATATAATGAGATAATTACACAGAATATACCCCTCATATATTTTTTATATAAATATATGTACTCATATTATATATGTATAAATATAACTTACTATATAAATCTTTTAATAAAAAGAACTAACATCGAAATTCCTAAAAAAACCACGGATGGATTTTAGCGAATGTCATCATACCACAGTCCGCACTTTCCAACAGCGCGAGGGTTTCCATTTAAAAAAAAAAAAAAGGTAAGGGAGAGGGGCGCGACTGTACTTACGCTGCTCCCCATACTCCCACGGGAAAGGCAAGGGGAGCTGTGGACAGGGTCTCCCTCCACATAGTTGCTCCCATATGGGGGCAGCTGTGTGGAGGTAGATCCTCCCCAACCCCCGAACCAAGGCCCATAAAAAGCCTTACAAAAAAAATACACAGCGAATAAAATTCACATTTTTTTTAATTTTAATTTTTTTTGAATTCCATGATTTCCCCAAAATCCAAAGCGTCGTACTGACGGCGGAAGTTATATTAAACTAGAATATTTTAATAAATGAAAACTGTATATATATATATATATATATATATATATATATATATAAACGAATTTCAACAACAAGTAAATTGAGGAAATTATGTGAAAAATATTCACCAGTAAGAGAAATTGTAAAACTTTTTCAGAAAAACCAAATTTCATAGAGATTTTACAAATTAATTCTTTTAATCCTTTTCTCGAATTCATGAACAATTATAAGAATAATAAAATCAAATGGATCTAAATTAAAACCAGAAGTTTTTGGAAACAAATTTGTTTTTCCTCAGAGGTTTAAATTTTCTAAAAACAATCTAATGTTTTGTTTAACTTCAAAGTTCGATTTAAACAACAAAACAATCCATTTCCTCAATTAAATTAACTTTTACAGAGAATTACACAATTTTCCCAAAGAGGTTTCCACAAAAACAACAGAAGGTTTAAATTTAATTAATTAATTTCTTTCTGCTATTCACAAATTCGTTTTCTCATTAGATTTGACAACAAATTGATTAATCACTACAGTTTTGAAAGCATTCAAAGAACAAAACATAAACACAGAAGAAAACCCGATTCCAGAAGCTACAGGTAATGAAAATTTGATGCTGAGCTTCCTCCAAAGCTTCTATCCAACAATTTAATGATTCCAACCAAGAAAGCAATCCACAAACACAAACAAGATTTCTAGAATAACTTCACTATGAAACTACAACCAAGAATTTCCTCAAACCCTCCTCTGTGCAATTTTTTCCAAAATTATCCTCTCACACCAGAAGAAGTTTTTCCCTCTTCAAAATTCTCTCTCTGCATTAATTTTTTGCAACTAATTCTTCATTCCTCCATTAAACTCACACATGCAGGCCTAATTGAAAATATCTTGCACAACCAAATCTGATTTTGCATGCAAATCTAAAACTTAAAATATCTAAATATTAATTAGCTCCAAAATTGAAAACCAACTTTGCTTTTACAATCCAATTTCAATTTCTAATTTAATTCCAACTTAATTGAAATGAAATTCCAAAATAATTAAATTTCCACAAATTGAAATTAAATTCCAAGTTAATTTTAATTCTTTTATTTCTTTAATTTTCTTGCATCACATTTAATTAATTAATTTAATTATTTAATAACTAGATTCAACCCCCTTGGATTAAATTTAATCAATTAAATGAATTAAATATAATTAATTAATTTAAATATAAAATTTTATCCACATTGCATAATTTAAATTAAATAACCATCAACATGATATAATGCAATTATTCAAAACATCTATTTCCAAATCAAGAATCCTTCAGAATTAAATAGCATTAAAATAAGGCAAACGCCGACTCAACACAAATGACTGACGACACACTATGGCTAGGGTGTAGACTTGACACATGTTACCTAGCTACTATTTCCCTTCAACTTAACCGATGGATCGACACATTCAGACTTGTGAAACTAGGTGGAGTCGATGTCATGTACCTGCAAACCTGAAAACATAGTAACCAACATCATATCATATAAACAGCATATAATACACATCGTGAAGAAGAAATCACAGAATCGTAGGGCGCTCACAAGCGAGTGATGCGAATCTGTCCCCTTCACCAATACACTCAACAAAACTGACACTTCCACAATGCATCCAATATTCTCATATGCACTAACACGTTATATCACTAATGTCATTACACCATCAAAACATGTAACATAAATCATCAAATAAACCAAATCACATCACATAAAATAGTCTATCACTCAATAAATGGCGATCCAATACACATACAAGATAAAGTATTTGAATATCCAGAACATAAATCAACGCAAAACAAGGACACATTATCCAGTCCATACAGCAAGATAGAGGGGTGTTACAAACAACATAGCCTAAGTGTCCATACCTGAGATGCCATAGCCCAAAGGGGTCTTCAATGGTGCTCTTAAGGGTTGCTCGTTGTACTACTGTACATTTCCATCCATGAGAGGTGCAAAAATGGACTAAGATGAGAAACATGTCTCAATCTTCAACATGACACATCTAGTTCTTTATCATTGCAACTGTTGCAAACACCTTCATCCTCTCATTCTTGTCATAAATGATACATTGGCCCTTCTCCATCAACACTTTGTATTGATTTTGGATCATCTGTCCTACACTCATGAGGTTATGTGTTAACCCTGGTGCAAGGAACACATTTTGAATGTCGTTCTTCTCACCTTGCTTGGTGCAGACCATGATAGATCCTTTTCCCTTGACTGGAACTATTCCATTGTTCCCCATTCTAATTTCAGACTTCATTTTTATCAATGAAAAAAAAGGACTTTCATTACCACTCATGTGGTTGCTGCAACCGTTGTCCAAATACCAGACTTTGGGGATGCCTTCTTCACCAATGTTGCACATGATGAAGGCTATGGTCTAATTACTTTTAGCCACATTTGAATCAGCTATATTAGCATTTTTTTTTTGCTGATTACTGTGCTTTTTCCAACACTCACTAGCATAATGTCCAAACTTGTGACAATAGTAGCACTCAATGTTGCTCTTGTCATTTCTCCCATTTGAATTGTTGTTATTCATGCCTCTTCGAGAGTTGTTATGAGAGTTGTTTTCTCCTTCTTGGTTGCTTGCTGGGTGCTGGCAAGAAGTTTAGTCCACTTTTTGGCCAAAAAGTGGAAGTGTTTTCCCTGATTTTCAGAGTTTGACGCATTTGACCTTAAAATTTGAAGCACTTAGAGATGAAATATTCAAACAAGTCACTAATCATAAAATTTATTACTTGGAGTCTAGTTTCCAAATATGTAATTTATTTCAATACCCACATTGCACAAATTGAGTTTCAATAGGCTTTTGTAAAAACCACTATTTAAAAGTCATTTTTTTTACCATACCATGCACGTGTACGACATCCATATTTTGAGTTAAATTATCATATTTTTCTAAATCCTTTTGGGAAAAAATTTGTGACTCACTGAAACGTGCCCTGGATATTTTTTTGTAATTTTTTATTGAATATTTTTTTTTTTTGTTAATTTTTTATCAGACATATTTGTCATTTAGAAAAATCGTCGTGTACAACATGCATAAGATGACCTAAAGTTATCATTTTTTGCATTTTTTTTTTAAATTGAAAATAATTTTTTGAAGTTTTCCCTTGTGCAATCCGTTCATCAAAATGTTATGTTGATCAAAAGTTATTAAAATAGTAAAAAACACTGATATTTAAAGTTTATGGACCAATTTCATCAGAAATTAATTGAAACATAGAAAAAATAATCCAATTGTAAAAAAAATTACATATTTGGAATCTACATTGTCTCATCTAAAATGGGTTTTAATTTCATCGAAAAATTCTACAAAAAAAGGTGTCAGCCATATGCCCAATCTCAATATTTTTTTGTGACATTGCTAGGACCTTCAACTTGGAGGTCAAACTAGGTCCAAAGCTTAGGTTCGGGTCCCCAAGCCTTTTCCCGAACTGAAAAACAAAGCAAAAACTCGACCAAAAATTAAAATTTTAAAAAACGGGATCCCGTTTCATAATTTTTTTTAATAAATTTAAGAAATGGGATCCCGCTTTTTAAAATACGGGATCCCGTTTCAAAACGGGATCCCGCTTTTTGAAATACGGGATCCCGTTTCTTAAATTCATAAAAAAAAAGTCTTATGAAATGAGATCCCGTATTTTAAAAAGCGGGATCTCGTTTCTTAAATTCATAAAAATTAAGAAACGGGATCCCGTTTATTAAAAATGGGATCTCATTTTTTTGCAAGCGGATTTCATTTTTTTGCCTAAGGCAAAAACTTCCACGTTTCGTGGACTCATCTTTGTGCTTCTACCCTGCTCGTCCAAAGTTTTCTCCTCCAGCATTTCCTTGTCCAGATTTGCCTCTACCTCTTCAGGATCCATTTCTTCCTCTCCCCCTACCTCTTTCATTTGACTGAGTTTTGAAAGCTTTCTCTTGGGAAGAAGTAGCAAAAATTTTTAGGCGTTGCTCATGGGTTTGAAGAGAACCCATTAACTCATCCATTGTCAAAGTAGAGAGGTCTTTCGCCTCTTTAATAACAATGATAAATGCATCATACCTCATGGGTAGAAACCTGAGGATTTTTTCAAAAATATTCTGCTCCTTTATCATTTCTCCATTTGCTCTCAGTTGGTTTAACAAACTAGAGAACCTTGTGTGAAAATTTGAAACAAACTCACTTTCTTTAATTTCAATAACTTTGAACTCTTTGCGAAGTAACTGAAGCTTCACACCTTTAACTTTATTAGTCCCTTTGTATCATGTTTAGAGGATTTCCCAAGCTTCTTTTGTATACTCAATTGCTGCGATTCTAGGAAAAATGGCCTTTGTCAAGGCTGCTTCGATCAAACTCAAAGCTTTTGCATCTTTTTTTCTCTGCTCCTTCAACTGGGTCTTCTGGTTATTTGTGAGAGTTGCAAGTGCAGTTGGGTCAGTGATATCCACAAACCCATTTATGAGAAAATCCCACAAATCATTTGCTACGATAATGGTCTTCATCTTCTTAGCCCAAACATAATAATTTTGTCCATTAAAGGATGGTGGCTGTTGCCAACTCTTTGCTTCATCTCCAACCATGTCTCCTACAACAAAAAACTTGAATTCCCAAAAAAATAATTGCCTTAACTCGCAAGGAAATGGGGCCTATGGCTTTGATACCATGTAGGAACTTTAAATGCAAAACAAAACACAGAGTTGTTGCTCTAATTTCCAACAAAATTGGAAATATCCAAATGCAGAATAATAAACATAAACTCTTGATGTAGATAAACAGAAAAATCGGGCATGCAATATTTTCCTTCTTCTATTCAAAATGTTGGAAATGACAATACATAAAAACATGAAACTTCAAACAAATTAAAAAATACCTATTACAACTTTTTGGGAGCTATCAAAGACTACTCAACCGGTTCATAAACAATCATGAGCTACTTAGAGCTCACTGTAAACACTCTGCATAATGTTTTAAGAACATTCCCTGTTGCTGCTGCAACTTTTCTTCTTGCTACAAATCATTTGCTTTTGCAAAAACTGACTTCTTCCAATTCTCTAATTGACAGAATAATCTGCCTTCATTCCTTTTGTCTCTCAAAAAACATTCCCTCTAAAATTTGAATTTACCTACCAACATTAATTTGGAATAAAAAAATTTCCACCTCATTCAATTCTATGCAGTCAGAAGGTACAGGGATGAAGATCCCAAAACTGGAAAAGGAAAAAAAAACAACTCCTGACAGGTAGGTGAAGCAATGATAGGCTTAAAGACAATTAATATTTCAACGTAGGTGGCTGACAATTTTTTTGTTTTATCCTCTCATTTGAGAACAATAAATTATGGATATTGTAGAACCTAAGAATGTGATAATTGGTAAAGCTGAAGTTGAAAATGATGTTGTAGAACTTTAGAAAAATGATTTTGGTAAAGCCGCTTTTAGAGTTGTACAAAATTTGAACAATCTATAAGGTAATTGGAAAGGAATTCTTTATGTATACTTCTAAACGGGTTATTCCCAATTTGAACAATACTTTATGTAAATTGAAAGAACTTCCTCATTAGGATTGTAATGGGGTGATACAAAAATTGACAAATCTATAAGGTGGGTGGAAATAAATCTTTTTGCAGGCTTCTAAAGGGGGTATACATTTGAAAATCTCTGATGTAAATGGAAAGAATTCCCTTCTGGATAATGGAAAATGTAAACATTTTGGTAAGGTAAATATAAATAAATCTATTTGTAGACTACAAAGTTGGTTCTAATAGCTTTTACCTAGATGTCAGTACAGTTGTCTTTCTGATATTTGATTTGATTTTGTTTCAAACGTATTTTCTTGGTTTTTAACGTAGACTTCATCGAAACTAGGAACTAGCGGTGGTAAAATCTCATCAATTTCAGCTAGAGAATTGTCCATCCAGCTAGTCTTTATTTTAGTTTTGTGTTCCAAGTTTTTGTCAGAAATATTGGGCATGTCTATCTAGCTACTTTGAATGTAATTATGTTGCCAATGTATTTTTGGCTTTGTCCAGCAATTCGGCTATTTCGTGTGAGTTGGATTTTAGTTTTGTAAGTTTTACAAATTTTTATGATACTTCTATGGACCTTAGACTCTGTTGTCCTATGAGAATAAGCGATGTTACTTTGAGAGTAGCTAAATTGTTTTAAAGTTAAAGATGCAGGTTAGTATAATATTGAAATGAACATCATAAACATGTTTTCGTTATTGGTTATTTTTTACCAGGGTTTTGATTTTTGTTATCTTTGGTTGCTAGGATTTGTGAAAGATTAACAATGGTGACTGTGCATTGTTCCAAGTTGGAGATGTACCACTATTTATAGCAAAAATAAACTATCAGATTATCGACAAGGATGGTAATGTGACATTGGGCGTTAATTGGCTTTATAGGCTTGGTGATGTGAAATTACCTAAGACTGGAGAAGAGGAGGAAGAAAAAGTTCCTCTTCCACCAAATAATACAAGAAAGAGATATCAGGGTCTTCATTGCTTCGTCCCTGTAAAGTTGCATTTCTGGGCAAGGGTGTTGAGCTTCTTTGGGGGTTTCATCATTTATATGTAGGAGAGTCTATGATATTACCAGTAAATGCCTCTAGTGGCTAACCAACAAAGACTACACTAATGCGAGACTTATGTTGTTGAATACGAAAGGGATTCTTGATAAGGATGATCTTTTTTAATGATGGCTGAGTAGTTTGGGCTTAGGGTTTCTTTCATTTGGCTTTATAGAGCATAGTACTTGAAAAGGGAAGTTGTTAAAAGAGAATGTATAGTTAGCATGGTATTTTTTATGGGCTATTAGTCAACAATTGGTTGCTATTAGACTAAATTTTCAAAAATAAGGCTTGTGATATTCTTTTGAAATAGAGATATTTGCCCACTATTCTTTACATTAAAAATAAATCTCTTTAAAAGTATTTATGAAAGAAAGGATTTATTTTTTGGCTCACTTTACATTGAATGCAGTTATGGTCTTTAATTCATGATGTTTGAAAATAATACTAACATAGTGTACAAAAGAAGAATATTGATGTAGACAAGAAAAACCAAGAGGATGACAGTCATAATCAACCAGGCCATATTGACCTTATAGACACATGACCTTACAACCTGGTCATGCCAGCCTTGCATTACCTCATGAAATATAGAATTTCGGACCCATGACCAATTTTTCATATTTGTCAATTTTCCAAACAAAATCCAAGCTCTAAATTGCAGCTTCCTTCTACAAAATTAAAGTTTTTCTATTAATTTTTGATTTTTTGTGCAGCAAATATTGGTTTATAATGCACTGTTCAAATGAGAATAGATAGATAATTTACAGAATCTGTTGAGCATCTCTACCAATTGGCCAGGTACTTACATCATGGATGTTGTAGAACTTTAGGAATATGATAGCACTATAGAAAAAGTTGATTTGCCACATAGATCCTATATTCATAGCCTTTTAGGTGGTTGACAATTTTTTTTGTTTTATCCTTTCATTTGAGAACAATAAATTATGGATATTGTAGAACCTAAAAATGTGATAATTGGTAAAGATGAAGTTGAAAATGATGTTGTTGAACTTTACAAATATGATTTTGGTAAAGCCACTTTGAGAGTCGCACAAAATTTGAAAAATCTATAAGGTAATCAGAAAGGCATTCTTTCTGTATACTTCTAAAGGGGTTATTCCCAATTTGAACAATGTTTTATGTAAATTGAAAGAACTTCCCCATTAGGATTGTAATGGGGCGATACAAAATTTGAGAAATCTATAAGGTGAGTGGAAATAAATCTTTTTGTAGGCTTTTAAAGAGGGTATACATTTAAATATTTATGATGTAAATGGAGAGAATTCCCTTTCGGATAATGGAAAATGTGAACATTCTATAAGGTAAATGGAAATAAATCTATTTGTAGATTGCAAATTTGGTTATAATATCTTTTACCTAGATGTCAGTACAATTCTCTTTCAGATATTTTATTTGATTTTGTTTCAAACGTGTTTTCTTGGTTTTTATCGTAGGCTTCATCGAAACTGGGAACTAGTGGTGGTAAACTCTCATCAATTACAGCTAGAGCATTGTCCATCCAACTAGTCTTTATTTTAGTTTTGTGTTCCAAGTTTTTGTTAGAAATGTTGGGCATGTCTATCTACCTACTTTGAATGTAATTTTGTTGCCAATGTATTTTTGGCTTTGTCCAGCAATTCGGCTATTTCGTGTGATTTGGCTTTTAGTTTTGTAAGTTTTACAAATTTTTATGATACTTCTATCCCTTAGACTCTATTGTCTTATGAGAATAAGTGATGTTACTTTGAGAGTAGTTAAATTGTTTTAAAGTCAAAGATGAAGGTTAGTATAATACTGAAATGACCATCATAAACATGTTTTTCGTTTTTGGTTATTTTTTACCAGGGTTTTGATTTTTGTTTTCTTTGGTTGATAGGATGGGTGAAAGATTAACAATGGTGACTGTGTGTTGTTCCAAGCTGGAGATGCACTACCATTTATAGAAAAAATAAACTATCAAATTGTCGACAAGGATGGTGATGTGACATTGGGCGTTAATTGGCTTTACAGGCTTGGTGATGTGAAATTATCTAAGACTGGAGAAGAGAAGGAAGAAAAAGTTCCTCTTCCACCAAATAATACAAGAAAGAGATATCAGGGTCTTCATTGCTTCATCCTTGTAAAGTTGCATTTCTGGGCAAGGGTGTTGAGCTTCTTTGGGGGGTTTCACCATTTATATGTAGGTGAGTCTATGATATTACCAATAAATGCCTCTGGTGGCTAACCAACAAAGACTACACTAATGCGAGACTTATGCTGCTAAATATGAAAGGGTTTCTTGATAAGTATTATCTTTTTTGATGATGGTTGAGTAGTTTGGGCTCAGGGTTAATTTCATTTGGCTTTGCAAAGCATAGTACATGAAAGGGGAAGTTGTTAAAAGAGAATGTATAGTTGGCACGGTATTTTTTATGGGCTATTTAGTCAGCAATTGGTTGCTATTAGACTAAATTTTCAAAAATAAGGCTTGTGATATTATTTTGAAATAGAGATATTTTCCCACTATTATTTACATTATAAAGAAATCTCTTTAAAATTATTTATGAAAGAAAGGATTTATTTTCAGGCTCAATTTACTTTGAATGCAGTTATGCTCTTTAATTCATGATGTTTGAAAATAATACTAACACAGTGTAGAAGAAGAATATTGATGTAGACAAGAAAAACCAAGAGGACGGCAGTCATAATCAACCTGGCCATGTTAACCTTATAGACACATGACCTTAAAACTTGGTCATGCCAGTCTTACATTACCTCATGAAATATAGAATTTCGGACTCATGACCGATTTTTCATATTTGTCAATTTTCCAAACAAAATCCAAGCTCTAAATTGCACCTTCCTTCTACAAAATTAAATATTGGTTTATAATGCACTGTTCAAATGAGAATAGATAGATAATTTACAGAATCTGTTGAGCATCTCTACCAATTGGCCAGGTACTTACATTATGGATGTTGTAGAACGTTAGGAATATGATAGCACTATAGAAAAAGTTGAATTTTTTTATATTTAAGTTGATTTGCCACATAGATCCTATATTCATAGCCTTTCAGGTCTTTGACAATTTTTTTTGTTTTATCCTTTCATTTGAGAATAATAAATTATGGATATTGAAGAACCTAAAAATGTGACAATTGGTAAAGTTGAAGTTGAAAATGATGTTGTTGAACTTTACAAATATGATTTTGGTAAAGCCGCTTTTAGAGTTGCACAAAATTTGAACAATTTATAAGGTAATCGGAAAGGGATTCTTTCTATATACTTCTAAAGGGGTTATTCCCAATTTGAACAATGCTTTATGTAAATTGAAAGAACTTCGCCATTAGGATTGTAATGTGGCGATACAAAATTTAAGAAATCTATAAGGTGAGTGGAAATAAATATTTTTGCAGGCTTTTAAAGGGGTATAAATTTGAAAATTTGTGATGTAAATGGAAAGAATTCCCTTCTCGATAATGGAAAATGTGAACATTCTGTAAGGTAAATGGAAATTAATCTATTTGTATATTGCAAAGTTGGTTCTAATAGCTTTTACCTAGATGTCAGTACATTTGTCTTTCTGATATTTTATTTGATTTTGTTTCAAATGCATGTTCTTGGTTTTTAATGTAGACTTCATCGAAACTAGGAACTAGTGGTGGTAAAATCTCATCAATTATAGCTAGAGCATTGTCCATCCAGCTAGTCTTTATTTTAGTTTTGCGTTCCAATTTTTTGTTAGAAATGTTGGGCATGTCTATCTACCTACTTTGATTATAATTCTGTTGCAAATGTATTTTTGCCTTTGTCCAGCAATTCGGCTATTTCATGTGAGTTGGCTTTTTGTTTTGTAAGTTTTACAAATTTTTATGATACTTCTATCCCTTAGACTCTGTTGTCTTATGAGAATAAGTGATGTTACTTTGAGAGTACCTAAATTGTTTTAAAGTTAAAGATGCAGGTTAGTATAATACTAAAACGACCATTATAAAAATGTTTTCGTTATTGGTTATTTTTTAATAGGGTTTTGATTTTTGTTTTCTTTGGTTGCTAGGATGGGTGAAAGATTAACAATGGTGACTGTGCGTTGTTCCAAGCTGGAGATGCACCACCATTTATAGCAAAAAAACTATCAGATTGTCGACAAGGATGGTGATGTGACACTAGGCATTAATTGGCTTTACAGGCTTGGTGATGTGAAATTACCTAAGACTGGAGAAGAAGAGGAAGAAAAAGTTCCTCTTCCACCAAATAATACAAGAAAGAGATATCAGGGTCTTCAATGCTTCATCCCTGTAAAGTTGCATTTCTGGGCAAGGGTATTGAGCTTCTTTTGGGGGTTTCATCATTTATATGCAGGAGAGTCTATGATATTACCAGTAAATGCCTTTGGTGGCTGACCGACAGAGACTACACTAATACGAGACTTATGTTGTTGAATATAAAAGGGTTTCTTGATAAGTATTATCTTTTTTAATGATGGTTGAGTAGTTTGGGCTTAGGGTTTCTTTCATTTGGCTTTGCAAAGCATAGTTAGCATGGTATTTTTTATGGGCTATTTAGACAGCAATTGGTTGCTATTAGACTAAATTTTCAAAAATAAGGCTTGTGATATTCTTTTGAAATAGAGATATTTGTCCACTATTCTTTACATTAAAAATAAATCTCTTTAAAAGTATTTATGAAAGAAAGGATTTATTTTCAGGCTCAATTTACTTTGAATGTAGTTATGGTCTTTAATTCATGATGTTTGAAAATAATACTAACATAGTGTAGAAGAAGAATATTGATGTAGACCAGAAAAACCAAGAGGACGACAGTCATAATCAACTTGGCCATGTTGACCTTACACACACATGACCTTAAAACCTGGTCATGCCAACCTTACATTACCTCATGAAATAATGAATTTCGGACTAATGACTGATTTTCATATTTGTCAATTTTGCAAACAACATCCAAGCTCTGAATTGCACCTTCCTTCTACAAAATTAATGTTTTTCTATTACTTTTTGATATTTTTTGTAGTAAATATTGGTTTATAATGCACTGTTCAAATGATAATAGATAGATAATTTAAAGAATCTGTTGAGAATCTCTCCCAATTGGCTAGGTACTTACCTTATGGTGTTGTAGAACTTTAGGAATATAATAGCACTATGGCAGAAGTTGAAAATTTTAATATTTAAGCTGTTTTGCCACATTGAGAATGGTTCACTAGAGAAATATATAAATATGGGAATTTAACTCTACAGACATTTGATTTTTCTTCAAAAAAATTAGTATTGGAAAGTTTTTGTGTTAAAAAAACCATGAATGAGGCCAGCTTAACCGACATTAACTTTAGAAAAGTTTTGCAACATATATTTGTTCAACAGTTGCAACTAATGGTAAAAGAGAGAAATGGACTGAAAAGCTGTTATATATATGAAAATTAGCACTTAAGCTATAATCTGTAAGTCAAAACAAAAGCTATTGATGAAAGCTATTATACGATGTTAAGGGTTTTGAGTCACCTACAACGATCAGTGCTTGGATTTTTTCTGCTTTTTATGATTCAAACCTCACCTTTACTTGATTTTGAACAAATATTATTGGTGCACAAGATGGTCATTTGAAAATGTTTCCAGAAAACTACTGGAAAAAAAAAAAAAAACCTTTATTGACAAACCATAAACCAAAAAATTCCCTAATTTCCTTTCCACAACTCTTCCGCGTACCCATTGCACACCTAGATGCAATTGCTAGTTAACTACCAATGTCTTGTAAAAGTGGCAATAATGCCTCCCCCACTAGTCTTTGCTTTTCTCCTCTCACTTCCACTTGTTTAACTTCGCCGTCTGCATACTGGCGAGTAGCAAAGATACTGAATGAGCGATTTTCAGTGAGCCATTCGGAACGTTGTGTGAAGAGAACTATCAATGCCCATCTACCCTCTTCAAGCTCCATATGAGGTATGTAAGCTTGACAACCCCGTTCCCAACAAACGCCTATTTGTAAAGAAGAAACACAATTTATAACAAAACAGAGCATAGTGGCATTGCCATTGGAGGAATGCAAACTCCAGTAGGCTAAAGACGTATAGTTGTCAGAGGGCCCACATCGTTTTCAAAGGAGTCATTGACAAAGAGTTCTGGAGAGAGCCCAACTTTGAAGGAGTCTACAGGTGAGGACGCATTAGGAACCACCCGCATCCATATTATTACTTCATCTGGCCATTTCTGCAAATTCTTTGCACAGCATTCAGTCAATGCACCATTAAATGAAGATAATTAAAATATTTTATTCTTAGAAAATATTATTACCTGTATTGTTTGAATGCAACTTTGGATAACTGATCCCTTGTTTGCTTTGAATTCCACCCTCCTCAATTTCTCCATCTGCTCCAAACTATCTATGCTCGGCAACTCCCAGCGGTTGCATAGTATCAACTTTTCCATTCTTTTGCAATCTTTTAAACCTTCAATTTTCTCAATTCGGTCGCAATCTATTACTACAAATATTTTGAGAAAAGTAAATCGTGGAAAGCTCGGGAGCTTGTGCAACTTTGGACACTGACATATAAACAGACATTCAAGGTTTGCTGGCAGTGCTTCGATCTCTGTTAAATGATCATTGGAATAAAGATGTAGACTTTCAAGGTGGGAATAACGGTCTGCAAACATAGAAATCCTGCATACTTCTGTTCGACTTAGATGAACTTCCTTAAGGTTGTTCAATGCGAAAGATAAAGACGCCGCCCCAAAATCTACTTGGCTGATTGGGTACAAGGATATTTCTAATTGCTCTAACAGATTAAGACGACCAACAGAGAAGGGTAAACATTTCAGCTTTGGACAAATCTCCAAGACAGGTCGGTAAAGATTCCAGGTTGGAACAATTCTTAATTGAAAGAGCAGTCAAGGAGGACAAATTTCCAAGAGAGTTTGGCAAACTTATGAATAAATCACTCTCTATCGTCATCTCTCGTAGCCTGCTTAGATTACCGATTTGAATTCGTAGCTCCTTTAAGCTCTTCAAACCATGTAATCTGAGCTCTCTCAAGGACGCCTGATTTATGATGTGACGAGGCAACTCTTCCACTTGCTCGCACCCATAAATGATTAAAAACTCTAGCTTTGTAATGTTTTGGAAATTATCTGACGTAAAGTATGAGCTCTTTACACCCCTGTAAATTGAGATATTGCAGGAGCATCAAGTTCTTAAAAGAAACTGGTAAACTCCTCAAGTTTGTGCAGAAGGACATATCTAGGTACCGCAGATTTGTCAAATTGCCGAAACTGCTGGGTAGTGATGATAGCTCTGCACAATACGGTAATTCGAGGTGCTCCAACATTTGCAGAGAGCAAAACTCTTCTGGGAGACTTCTAAGGTTATTGGGACCTTTGATTACTATTTTTTTCAAATGATTGAGACACCCTATTGAGTTTGGAAGTCTTTGGAATTTGCGGCAACTAGAGATATCCAACTCTCTTAACTGCACGAGAGCCTGCAGCAGATGTCCAACCGTACTTCCGTAAAACATACTGCAATTATTAAATAAATTGAAATACAGATTTAATAGAGCAGAAACAGAAGACTCCTTACGTCGCTCTCAGACTCCCACAGCTCTTCTAAGTAACATAAAATTAGTTGTAAACCCCTCAACTTGTTCAATGAAAGACGTGCCGGAAATTTTTTCTCCCTAATATCGAAGCAAAGAATCCAGAGCAGCTCTCTTGATACTTTACCGATTACTTGATTAAAATAATCTCCTCTAATCACCAAAAGCTTTAGTCCAGCTAAAGAGGGTGCGAGCAAAAAAAGGTTTCTCCTGCGAGCAGCACCCAACAAACTCAATAATTAAGCAACCTCTTTCCTGCATTATTCGAAAGGGCTTTGAGCGGGCTGGGCTTAACCATCACACACTAAGCTTTGACCGCTTAGGTGGATAGTGTGAGCCCATTCCTTCCTCCGAAGTCCGTTCCTTCCGTTCCCGTTCAAATGGTTAGTCACTGTTACCAGTTGATTTCAAATATTGTTCCCGCGTAGTTCGGTGGATGTGATGGCATAAAACAAAGCGGATGGCAAAAGCCATTCCCGTCTGCCTCGCACCTGTTATGGGATACCTCACTGTTGAACTATTTTCACAGACCAGCCCAGCCCGATTATGGTCAGATATTACACATGGAAATGTTGTGGTATACATGTATGCAAAATGTGGAAGCATAGACATGAACTATTTGTGGTCTCATGGAATACTATGATTGCAGGACATGCATAAAATGCGTTTGTTTAAAATGATTTCGAAATGTTCAACCAAATGCGATTGGCAGGTGTAACGCCAGACTCCGCAACCTTTGCTAGCGTCCTCCCATCCTGTGCGAATGGGAGCTTTGTAACAGGGTATGAACATCCATCACAGTATAAGCGATAGGGGGATTTTGTCAAATCTTGTAGCTGCAACTGCCCTACAAAAATTGTAATAATGGACGAGGCACATGAATTGAACTGTTTGACAGAAGGCCATGATTGCAGGATATGCAAAATGTGAAAGCATAAACAAGGCACGTGAACTGTTTGAGAGAATGCCTCAAAGAAGTGTGTTCTCATGGAACAACTGATTGCAGGATATTAACAAAATGGATTTGTTGAAAAGGTTTTAGAAACTTCCAACCAAATGCAAATGGCATGTGTAAAGCCAGAATGGGAGCTTTGGAACAGGGTATAGACATCCATCAAAGCATAAAGGACACCGGAATTTTTTCAGAGGTAGTTGCAACTGCTTTTATAGACATGTATACGAGATATATATGCTTAGGTTGAAATTAATGAAATAATTATTTTGTGGATGTGCATTATGTTTAAGAGACTTGTGATATTTAAAAATTGTGATCATTTATGTCTCTTTAGATTACACTCGTTTTAATATTGCTTGTTCTCTACTCATAATCTCCATCTGAGACCTCATAGTTTCACTTTGATTTTGTTCTAACTCTTTGCTTCTTCCCTTACCTCTATGAGTACATTCCTTAAATCCAAAACCCTATATATATATAACATTTACAAGTTTTTCTAATGATATGTGTTAGCCACAAGATGGATCGAACCCCAATACCACATGTAACATGTCATCAACTATAAATAATAAAATTATAAATTTAAATAGTTAAACGGTGGATAAACCTTCTCATGGTGCTCAACACTCATCCTCGATGGTTCAAATCCTTACAAAGATTCTTTGTTAATGTAAACTCAAATAACTTGGCACACATGAAAATAATCCTAATTGTTAACAACCATCCACTTGGTAGACACTCTTGAACTAATTTACTATCTTTTTCTCATCTAATTATTGTTAGACATTAACATGAAACTCAAAAATAACAAAAACTAATCCCAGAACTTGTAAAGCCAATTTCAAGTTATGGTAAAATGCAATAACTTTTTTCATCATGGACCACTAACTACAAACTAATAGAGAAAAAAATAACTAAACTAAACCACTTTTCTAGAATGGTGCAAGATTACCACATACCCTAGGGATAATCCTACATCACACACTTGGAGTTGATAAAAAATGAGTCCCTCATTTTCCAATACAATCTAACCCTACCTTGGAATTCCAATGTGTTACTTCATCAACTCATTTTTTCCACATCTTTAGGCATACCTCAAGCAATCCATCCTACATACTAATTTCTCTAGAAATATTTGACATTCAATTTCATCAATCATCTTCTATAGTATTGTCCTTTGTCCTATATTCAGTCACAATCTTCTCTATCCCTCACATTTGTTAGCCTCCTTTTTGGTTGCCACATACTCTTCTATTACATTCCTTATTGTTGCATGTTCCTCAATAAAACTCCTTATTCTCTTATTTGTTTGCATTATCCTTTGGGTGAGACTTTTATCCTCACATTCCCTTATCTATGGTACCTCTTTTGCATTTGGAATGTTGTTTGGCCATCCAACAATGTTGCATATCCTTGGAATCAATGCATATCACTCCTCTTCAACACACACCCTTATGTTGCTATAGAATTATCCCTCACTTACCCTTAGGGGCATCAAATTGTATCTTTAGACATCTTTTTGTATATTGTACGTGTCATCCCTCTCATCATACACATACACCATACAAGGCACACATTCAATGCCCTATCACATAACACCTCATCTAATATGCTCATATGTTGAACCTCACCAAATTATCCATACGCACTAGTCCTTGTTCTATACTCACAATCTCCATCCCAAACCTCATATTCTCATTAGATTCTTCCATTCTACCTCTTTTGTTCTTCCCTTACCTCTTTTCTTACCTTCATTCAATCCAAAATATAGTATATATAACATCCACAAGTTTTCCAATGATCAATGTTAGCCACAACATAGTGCAAAACCCAAACCATATGTAATGTGTCATCAACTATCAATAATATATTTAAAAATTCAAAGGGTTAAATAATGGAGAAACCTTCAAGTGGTGCTCAAAATTTTTTCTCAAGGATTTAATAAATCCTTACAAATATACTTCCATTGTCGGAAACTCTAAATCACTTGCCACACATGAAAATGATACCAACTATGCACGTATGTCAACTTGATAGATGCTCTCTGACTAGTTTACTATCCTTTTCTCTTTACATTCTTCTCAAATTTTAATGACACTAGAAAAAATAACTCAAACTATTTGAAAGCTATAAAGGACAATTTCAATTTTTGATGAAATGTGGTAGCTTTCTTTATCATAGACTACTAACTATGACTAACAAACAAACAACAAAACTAAAATAAAATAAAAAATCCACTTTTCCACAATGATGCAAGATTACCACATTGCTTAGGGATGCTCTTGCATTACTTTTGTTAAGGGCATTGAGGCCCATAAGGCTCCAAGTTAGGATTTTCATTATAGTGGTGGGGGTACTTCTCCCTACTTTGATCTTTGTTTATAATTTTTTTGTGTAAAGTGGGAACTAGATTTGATCTCTTCAATTATGACTTCTTGAACTATCTTACAACCCTTTCTTATTTTGGCCTTGTAGTAAGCTTTGGCCTTTTTGTGTCTCCTATTATGATATAGATGAAAATTTTAAGATCAATATTTTGGCTTCCTCATGTTGTATCTATAGGTCTTCCTTAGATGCCTCTGAGCCATTCGACTTGTCTTTTAATGATCAGATTTCTAGTTCAAGAGGAATTTCCTTAATTTTTCCACCAAACTAGGAGAGCGAGTCATCTTGATGGAAATGGGTCCCAACTAATTTTGGTAGGGTATTTATAATCTCCTCATTTCATTTAATATTTTTTGTTGTGTGGATTTTTTATTTTAGGATTCCTTAGGCTCAACAAATTATTTTCTTAACCATTTCACAAAAAAATTGTGGGATATTATATCTATATTTTCTTGTGTAATAGATTTTTAATTTATATTACCTACAAAATATTTAATTTACCTCAATTTCTATCAAATAATTTTAGCTCCCTATAGTAGATTCTAGTAGAATTAAATTTCATAAGGGTTTGGACAAATATCTCCTTATACATATCCTAGCATAAACCCTAGAATCTCCCTACATATTTTCCAATGGAATTTCTTCCAAGAAATTATAGGGAACCTTTTCAAGTGCAACAATGGGAATTGCCTTTCTCCAAAGGTCTAGACAAAGAACAATTATCTCATGTTTTTAAAATAGATTGTATCCCTGTATTCAAATGTGTGAAGGATATAATTGGGGATGATATATTACAACCATCAACACATATAATCATATTTCCTTCCAATTTGGTATCCATATTTGTTTCAAATATCATGGATTTGAACCTGAACTATCATGACATGTAGTAGATAGCTAATGCAATTATTAAAGAGCTCTTTTTACAAGAAAATGCTCTACTCACAAGTATTCAGAAATATGACTTCTGGCATGGAGAAGCATACATTGGTGGTGTCTTTCCTAGACACTACTTGCATCATAAAGTGAGCTTTAGAAACATCTATACTGGTATGAGGTTGGCACTTGAATTTAACTCCTCAAATTACCTATACAGGGAGCTGAACATGTATCATTTTGAATTGGGTAATGATATGGAAAGGAGCTTCAAAAACAAGTACCATGTAAATTCATTTCTTCTTACACATCATTGTCACCAAGCAGCTATTGTGAGACCTCCAATACTGCCACAACAAGGAGAGGTGGAATCTGAAGAATCAAAGGCAGAACCAGGGCTCAAAAAGTTCAACCAATCATGCACAGTCGACAACCAATCTTCCCTGACATGAATATAACTGTAAATTCTAAAACTACCCCTCCAATGAATCAGGTTATGAACAAGGAAGGAAATGAAGACAACTTCTTAGTACAAAATGCATGAAGTGAATTGTCAAATACTTAATGGTCTGATCAAAGTCAACTAATTTTGATACTTTGTATTGTTGACATTTTGCTACTATTTCATATTTAGGTAGAATTAAGTTCTACAATAGGAAAGGTCTGTCAAGTGTTGGAAAATTGCTTTCTATATTCAAAAGGCAACATTTGACATTTTGTATCTACAACATATCTAGATACTGCTAAGTAATATTGTAACCTTTACTATTATATAATATAAATAGTCAGCTTAAACGCCTTTTACTTAAAAAAAGAGAGATGAATTTATTTCTCTATGCACAAATTATTGGATGGGGGTCTTGATTGCTAAAATAACATTATTATTAATTTCTTCTAAGCTCACTTCCTCCTCTCAATGTTGATTTCCTTTCTTGAATGATGAAAGATTCCTTAGTCTAGATCAAGAACTACTCTCACGAACATTATTAAATAAATATTTTGTAGAGATGTGATTATTTAAAAAAAAATATGGACATTCTTTTCTTTCCTATTTTTCATTAATGATATTCATGTATTTCTTTATATAAGTCTACTTCTTCCTTTGGAGTCATGCAAATTATAAAGATTCTTCTTGCCTTTTTGTGCACCTTTTCTTGGGATTTTGCCTAACCACTACTAGTCTATTTCTCAATTAATTTTTTTATTAGAGTCATGGTGATTATGTGAATAATGATTAACCAAACCCTCAAAATCAGTTCATTCTTTGCTGCTCCAATTCACTCGCATGTGGTTAGTCACTATAGTTTATCACTATTATTCATAAGTTTATAGAGATATTTTTCATCAACTTAGAGACATAATATATAATTGGTTATAGGGATTAGTAGGATATATTTCATAATAAATAGGCCCTCGATCATTTTAAACCTAATTATATCAAAGTAGCACACATTATGTTTTAATTATCCTTAATTTTATGCTTCACTGAACCAGTTTATTAAATGGTTCCATATAGTGCATAATTAAGGATTATTAGGCCCCACAAACCTAATTACATGAAATTTTCATGCATTAGGGATTTATTATGCCTAATTTGACACATGATTTGACCAATAAATTTATTTGTTCAATCAAGTATTCAATTGTAATAATCCCTTTCTACAAGTAAAGGATTTTTTTATAATTTATGAATTAGTAAATTAAAAAAAATGTATAACACCTTCATTGTTATCATTTAAGGAACTATAGTTATATTAACTAAAAATTGATTTAAAATTAATAGTTTTTGAGTACCATGGAACACTGTAATAAGGGAAGTGAATATCACTAGTCTATGGTCTAAATTTTTAACTTGAAGCACACGAAAGTGGCATGTATATTTTAAAATTTGAAAATATAAATAATTAAATGTAGAATTCTTAATGCATTTTATGTTTTTATTTAAATTTTAAATAAAAATCATTAGCTTATTTTTCAAAACTTGACACTTTTCTTTAATTATTGAAAAAGTTCAAAAAATGATATCATCTCAAGAAGTATTCTCTTCTCTTGGGCTTTATATTTTTTGTTTATTTTTAAAATAGTATTTGTTTAGATAAAATGTGAGAGACCATCGATAATAAATATATTAATAAAATTAAAAATAGGAATATCCAAGATTGAGAGAGAGAGAGTGAGAGAGAGTTGAGGAAGAAGGCAAAGCATTAGTAGTTAGTTGAGGAGAAATCAATTTCAAAGTGGATTTGGAGAAAGGAGAAGTAGCAAGGAGTCAAGGAGGAGAATGCCAAAATAGGAATATAAGTGCAGTGAAAATATCTAAGACCTTAGTTGACAAAGACTCCCTAGGCTAGCCACTATGACAATGTAGGGCATGCATGAAAACTACTACAAAATTGCTAGTTAGACTAGTTCGCATAGTATTGAAAACATAAGAATCCAATGATAATTATTTAGAATTTCATGAGGGAATAAATCCCCCAATTGAAGCTCACCCATTATATCATCATAGGCAATGAAAACTATAGATAGTTGATGGTAGAAAAAAATATTGAATGAACCAATACATAATTTTATCTAGGAAGTCTATATATTACACCAAATCCATATAGTTAGAGAGGAAATTAGAGATGATACCAAAGTAGTAAAGTATCTTGGTACCAACTTGAAGATCATCACTTAAATTAGCTTTGAAGACTCTTTCCAACATGGGTCTAGTCCATAGAGAAAATATATGCCAACAAGGTGAAGTCAATTGGACCCAGAATGAGTGGTTACAATTTATGTGGAAGTATGTAAATCCTTCTATATCTTTCCATATCACCCCTTTTGATAGAATTTAGAGAAGAAGAGTAGGATGACAATTGAAATAGTAAGAGACCTTAAATAGTAATGTGCCAACGATCATCCAAACGAGGTGAGTAAAGGGAAAACTATTGAATTTGCATTTACTATTGATTCAAAGGTAGGTTGTGGTGGTATTGTAGATTTAATGAAATACTAAATAGAAGAACTTCATATGAAAAATGGATTTAAAAACTAGCTTCCCATAATAGTTGACCACATAGAGTTGTAGGGTGAGTAAATGAGTAATTTGGCTAAGAAGATTTAAATAGTGCACACACTTTAGAAATTTGAAAAGGTACATGAAATTAGACTATGTGATCATTACAAAAATGATATCTTTAAGTCTTGATATTTTTTGTTGGACGATGATTCATAGACCATAGTTTTTTCAATTTGGCCAAACCTCATATTGGCTAGAATATTTATAGTTTGATTTGCTTCTCTATAACAATCATTGAATTCATATGAGGCAAAGTCATCCTTATGTTGTGTATGAGACATAAATTAGTAATTTTATTTGAGAAATAAATTAGGCTTTGGTTTGGGTAGTAATGACCTACTTGTAGAGAAGAAAAAAGAAAAATATTAACATTAATTAAAATATTAAAAAAAATATATTATAAACTATGCTTTTAGATCTACAAAAGTGTTTTTGTTTCTCAAAAATGTTATTAATGTGAATAGAAGTGGAGGTAATGTTGCATTTTTCAAATAATTTTAAAAAGTTTGTAATTTGCCATTAAACACTACTACACATTTTTGTTAGTAATTACCTCTTTCCAAAAATATTCTAGCTAGATCTATTTTAGTAGCTAGATCTATTTTAGATAGATTTTTTGGTTGAATCTATTTTGAACAAAAATATGCTTATCAAATCTTTTATAAAAAAGTGAATCTAACTAGATTGCATCATTGACGATGTCTCAGATTGTACTTAGAATTTGTCCTAATAGTTTTTAGTTTCCTACTAATAAAATTTCAATGTGATTTTTATGAGTTAGAACTAGTTAGGTCACATAAATGATGTGTTATAATAGCGTGAACTAGTTAGGGTACGAACCTCCTACTTAGAATGTCTATTCAAGATCCCAAACTTGGTTTAGTCATTGTTTAATGTTATTAATGTATCCTATATTGCATGATAGAATTTGATGTCTTAATTCTCCTTAATTGGTCATTTATCTCAAATTTTGTAATAATAAATAGAGGCTAGGATTGAATTTCTTTCTTTAGTGTTATCTTTCTCTAGATTAATTTACTTGAGGATTTTATAAGACCTCCCAAGAAAGGAATAATATAAATATAACATTATTAAGAGAATAAATTACCATAATAGCCAGATATAAAGCACCTATACAAAAAAATGAAAGAACATTAAATTACCATTACAAACATATAATCCAAAAAATAGTGAAAATAGATATAAAATCATAAATGCCACTCCCTACAAACACCACAACTATAACCAAAAACATCATAAATAGCAAAGAAATCAAAACTCCCTAATGTAAAAATCTTGAATTATCTACCACATTAAAATCCACTAGGTATCCAACCTCTATTGTATTAGAATTCTACTTTACATCCCTCAAGACACTACCAACTACGAGATCAGGTGTGTTAGAACTAAAAATTTCCATTAAAAAAACCCTAAGGTTCTCCTATTATTTTCCATAAAATTCCATAAAAATCCTAGGTTTTTCTCCTTTTAAGCCCATATTTCCCTATCTTTTCATGAAATAATTCATTTCCCACCTTTCATAAAGCCAAAAATGACTTATACCGCTTCCTTAGCTTTAAACCCCTAAAGGCTTCCACCCTTTACCACTATACCACATGCAGTCTCTAGATAAGCTGTGGTGGCATGGTAACAGTTAGAAGTTAAGTGGTGAACAGTGATAGGTGGAAGGGAAGGCATCTACCGTGTTACCGCAGACAGTCTACATGATAACAACGGTAGGGCGGTAACGGGTAACGGTCAATGACAGTCGGAGGTAGCAATTACCGCGGTACCACCACCGATTCACGTGGTGACCGCGGTGACTACGGTAAACTATTTGGGGGAAGTGGCTAATGGTTACTGCGGTACCACTGATGGCGAATATAAAGACCCCGGTAGAGCGGTAAGCAATGATGGAAGCCACAATAGTCAATGTGGGGCTGGTCACTGCTATACCGTGGGAGGAAAAGTCAAAGCCCGCGGTAGAGTAGTAAATGAAGTAAAGAAATTCACGAAGCGATAAATTATTGAAGGAAAAATTAAAAGGCAGAGATATAGTTAAAAGTATTTAATTTTTTGAAAGGCAATTCAATTAAATATTTTAGTTTGTTGTCATGAAATATCAAACGGTTGTAACCAGAAAATGAAGGGTCACGACCCTTGGAGTGTATTGTATAAATAATTTGAAAAATTGAGAAAAGGAGGAGGCAGTAGTTAGAGTTGGGGGAGATCTTTTCTCAGAAATAAGACTGGAAATGGAAATAATGTACAAATATTTTCTTGAAACAGAGCAATAGAAACTAATATTTTTAATTAGTGAAAACCTTCTGGTTCAGTTGTAGAGATGCTATAATTTGTATTATTTTTATCTTGGTTCTCTCCAATTCAAAATATTTTGATCATTTGAGTTAATGTATCAAGAATAATTTTTGATTCATCAAGGTGCATGTGTTCACTTTGTGTGATTTTTATTTGCTGGTCTCAAGTCAGAATTAAAACCCTTCAAGTAAGTCACAGTGTTTGAGAGATTTCTTTTGGATGATTTAAGTAGAACCAAGTTAGAAAACATTCTAGCATAATTTATGCAAGCCATAAATAAATGAAATTATATGCGAGTCATAAGATTTTATTTTATAAAGTGCCTAAAAACTAGAAATTAAACCAGAGAAGGAAAACACATATCATTTTCTATTTTGACTCCATTGCCCTTGTGGATAGAAGGCACTGATCTGCCTCAACCTAGAGATAAAATTTCACATCAAACATCATTTTCAAAATCCTTTCATTTGTGCAGTAGGAGTAGGAGTAGTTGTAGTGAGTTTCATCTATCCACTACCTTTGCGATTGTGGGTAGATTGTTGCATCAGGAAATACATTTAAATTTGCATCATTCATTAGGTTCACCTGCCTAGGTCTAGAAGAACCTAAAGAGAAGAAGGTTCAATTGCATCAATTGGCCTTGTACATTGGCCAAAAGCGTTGTGAGAGCTTGGCAACCTCTTGTGGTTCAAACCTGCATTTTTGAGAACCAACAGTTTGGCAACTCCGCTGCGGATAACTTGAGAAAAATATGGTGGCAAGCAACCTTTCCATTTACAGAGTCATATAGTTTCAAAATTGGTCTTCAATAAGAGAATCATGCCTGTGTAGTTTGCAGCTCCCCATCCAAGTCACACACACAACAGTTTGGTCACTCTATTGGGGTATCTATTTATTGAGTCAACAAAGTTCCACATTTTGTTTGGAGATTCTGCTAGGACAAACCAAAACAAAAGCATAATTTCTTTTTCATTTTCCTACTTTTGGGAAAGTAGGTGGCAACTCTATTTCATTTGATAAATAATGCATGAGTGTTGTGAAGCAGTAAAATTTTGTCAAGATGGTAGAAGAAGAAAGGAGACAACAGTCAATAAGAGAGTTGAAGGAATTGAGGCAACAAAGGTTGCAATTGGACCAACAAATGCTACAAGTGAACCAACAATTGCTGCAATTAGGAGTCAAAGGTGCTCAAAATACATCACCAAACATGACATCATATAGTGAGAATGAAGACACAAGTGCCAAGAGATCATGGAAACCACAAATACCACATGATGCAATTGAAAATTTTGGTGATAAAGGTAATGTACTCTATTCACATCAGAACACTTTTGATGAGTATTTTCAAATTCAAGAAAGAAACAAAAGTCTTGTGAATGCCTTTTTTGACATAAGGACATATAAGGAAGAATCTGTGAGTTATTTATACAATAGGATGGTCGAAATTTGTATGCAATTACCTCCTCATCATAGGCCTACAAGAACCACATTTGTTGCACAACTTCTAAGAGCGTTAGAGCCTGAATCATTTTATTGGTCAGAGTCAATAAAACAACATGCCTTTGAGGTAGTAAATAAAATTATTGATTCCATGCTTGGGAAAAGGTATGTGGATACTACCAATAGTGATTTAGAAGCTGAAATAGAAGATATCATGCATTCCAACAGTGAAGATATGGAGATTTTTTGCTGCATAACTGATTGTAATTTAAATTGTGAGGATGAACTTGTCAATTTTGATCTGCAATGGGGTGATTCTTGTAGTTCTTATGAAGATCAAGAAGAGGTTGGAGACATGATAGAAGATATGGAAGCATAGACTTGTTCACTCAGTAGTGAGAAAGTTTTAGATTTGTTAACTCTTGAATACCAGAAGTATGCACATAAAATTAATTTTGGAGTTTTTGTTCCAGCCAATATATGCTTTGATTGTGAAGGTACTGTGTGTAATGATTCAAACAGTTCCATGTCCATCTCTCACAGTGATGAAATTTTTGAAGTTGATCATGAATCTATTTATGTCCAAGAAGAGGTATGTGATTTGAATGATTTTTGCCTGCAAGAGAAGGATACTGGTTTGCATATCATTGATGATGGGTGTTCCACATTTGTTGATTCAAGTGTGTGTGAGGATGACTGTATGGATCAAGTGTGTGTGTTAATGCCAACTGGTGATAGGAAAGAAATGGAAAGTGATTTGATTGTTTCAGTAGATATTGGTGAGATTGAATTTGTAGATTCCCATGTGCAGTATTCAGATTTTCAGGTCCCTGTACAACTGCTTGATCATTTAGCAACATGTGATAATGAGAAAGCCTATGAACATTTTGTTAAATGTGGATACACTTTGTATGCTGAGGGTGATAATTTTTTTTTATATGATAATAAGAATGATAAAATGCAGAGTGGTGAAATGAATATGAATCAAATTAAGCACAATGATTTCCTACAGTTTTCAATGGTAGTGCATGTTGCAGGGCAAGTGGAATGGATAGTTTCAAAAGAAACCTGGTGAGCTTAAATCAGAATAAGGTTTATGATAGAGGAAAGTGCAGTTTTTTTCTTTTGGGTGACCTGGGGCCATCCTTTGTCGTTTGATTTTTTGAACCTGAGCAAGTACAGAGGATTAAGGATTGCCAGTGCATGGAAAATTCTTAGTAAAGCCTCTTTAAACACTCTTTTCCATGCACAGTAGTTTAAGAAGGGTCTGGGTTTTCCAGTAGATGGACAATCTTAGAGGTTCCCTTATTGAAACATTGTTTCTCTTTCCATGTACAACAGTGTAGGGTTTCCATTCTCCATTTTCTCCATCTTTCATATCATTCATTTGCTCATTCCCTCCATCTGCCATGGCTTTCATTTTTCATATCTTTGCTTGGTCTACTCTACCAAAGATATTCTGGATTCTTGCAGTGATTTGAAAACTACTCATCCCCAACAGGAGCCATTGTTAGAACTGAAAATTTCCATTATAAAAACCCTAAGGTTCTCCTATTATTTTCCATAAAATTCCATGAAAATCCTATGTTTTTCTCCTTTTAAGCCCATATTTCCCTATCTTTTCATGAAATAATTCATTTCTGACCTTTCATAAAGCCAAAAATGACTTATACCACTTCCTTAGCTTTAAATCCCTAAAGGCTTCCACCATTTACTGCTATACTGCATGCAATCTCCAGATAAGCCGTGGTGGCGCGGTAATAGTTAGAAGTTAAGTGGTGAATAGTGATAGGCAGAAGGGAAGGCATCTATCGTGTTACCACAGATAGTCTACATGATAACAACGATAGCGTGGTAATAGGTAATGGTCAATGATAGTCGGAGGTAGCGGTTATCGCGGTATCGCCACCGGTTCACATGGTGACCGCGGTGACTACGGTAAACTGTCGGGGGAAGCGGCTAACATTTACCGCGGTACCACCGATGGAGAATACAAAGACCATGGTAGAGTGGTAAGCAATGATGAAAGTTGCGAGAGTCAATGTGGGGCCGGTCACCGCTATACCGCGGGAGGAAAAGTCAAAGCCCGCAGTAGAGCGGTAAATGAAGTAAAGAAATGCATGAAGTGATAAAGTATTGAAGGAAAAATTAAAAGGCAAAGATATAGTTGAAAATATTTAATTTGTTGAAATGCAATTCAATTAAATATTTTAGTTTTCTGTCATGAAATATCAAATGGTTGTAACCAGAAAATGAAGGGTCACGACCCTTGGAGTGTATTGTATAAATAATTTGAAAAAATCGAGAAAAGGAGGAGGAAATAGTTAGAGTTGGGGGAGATCTTTTCTTAGAAATAAGACTCGGAATGGAAATAATGTACATATATTTTCTTGAAACAAAGCAATGGAAACTAATGTTTTAAACTGGTGAAAACCTTTTGGTTCAGTTGTAGAGATGCTATAATTTATATTATTTTTATCTTGGTTCTCTCCAATTCTAAATATTTTGATCATTTGAGTTAATGTATCAAACATAATTTTTTATTCATCAAGGTGCATGTTTTCACTTTGTGTGACTTTTATTTGCTGGTGTCTCAAGTCAAAATTAAAACCCTTCAAGTAAGTCATAGTGTTTGAGAGATTTCTTTTGGATGATTTAAGTAGAACCAAGTTAGAAAATATTCTAGCATAATTTATGCAAGCCATAAATAAATGAAAATATATGCCAGTCATAAGATTTTATTTTATAAAGTGCCTAAAAACTAGAAATTAAACCAGAGAAGGAAAACACATATCATTTTTTATTTTGACTCTATTACCCATGTGGATAGAAGGCATTGATCTGCCTCAACCTAGAGATAAAATTTCACATCAAACATCATTTTCAAAATCCTTTCATTTGTGCAGTAGGAGTAGGAGTAGTTGTAGTGAGTTTCATCTATCCACTACCTTTTCCATTGTGGGTAGATTGTTGCATCAGGAAATATATTTAAATCTGCATCATTCATTAGGTTCACCCACCTAGGTCTAGCAGAACCTAAAGAGAAGAAGGTTCAATTGCATCAATTGGCCTTGTGCGTTGGCCAAAAGTGTTGTGAGAGCTTGGCAACCTCTCATGGTTCAAACCTACAGTTTTGAGAACCAACAAGGTGATAAGAACCTACTTCATAAAATAGATCCTTCCTATGTTAATCACTATAGATCTTATTTGTACAAAAGAATAAAATTGTGAAGTTGCTAGATACCTCTAGACAACACTATAAATTATCATGATTTTTTTTAATACATTCCCTAGATCTACACAAGAATCATTAAGAAATAATAACTTACAATAAATAACTTCAATTATTTATTGTCTATAGATATAATCTTAAAGAAATTGAATGAATGTTCTTAACACCATTACTAATAATTTTCTTCCACATTTACCACCACCTCTTCCTTAAAATTCAACACCTCTATATCCATGAAATGTGTAGGAAATATAAAGCATATAATCTATACACTCTAAAGTGTGAAAAAACTTTGGAATTTCACCCAATTATACCCCATTCCAAAGCTCCCATTTTGGCAAAGGTTGGGATTCCAAAGCCTTTTCAAGAAATCCATTTTGTTAATATCTTGAAATCAGGTGTTCCATGAGAACACACTTCTTTGAGGCATTCTCTCAAAAAATTCACGTTCCTTGTCTATGCTTTCACATTTTACATATCCTGCAATCATTGTTGGGTATGTGTGAAGCCAAGTCTTTGTAACAATCATTGTAACGAAAATATCTTTTACCTTGTAACAAAAACATCTCCCTATTGTATTGACTGCTTTTTTAATTTCCCTTTCTTTGCATGCATTTTCTAATTCTGGTGTGTTGACCTTTTTGGTTGAGCTTTTGGTTTGGAGATGGGGGGGTGCATGGAAATGGGTAGCCATTCTGTGGACACCCTTAAAAAAAAAGGTTGTTAGACATAGCGCGAGCACGTTATAAAGCACTCATGTTATGTCGTCGATTAAACCTAGGCAAGGTCCCGACGGATAAAAAACTGCAAAGCAATAATGCGAGCGCGTTATAACGCGCTCGCATTATTGACTATTAAAAGCAAAAAAAGAAATGCAAATCTCTCATTTGCATTTCGACTGGTTTTTTTGTGCACCAGCGGCCAAAAAGACCAAAATAGTGTGCTCGCGTTCGAGGAGAGGAATTTCTTCACCAAGCATCCAAATTTCTTTACAACGATGGTGCCACGACGACGAGGAGCTGTAAGAGGTAAGGATTCTATGCTTTTTATTTTGAATTTGTTAGTTTTAGGTTGAATTTGATATCTATTTGTTTGAAATTTTAGGAGATGCAAATCAACCTGCAAACCCTCAAAATCCTCAACAGGAGGACCAACCAAATCCTCAAGATCAAAATCAACCACAAAATCAACCTCCTCCACCAATCACTCAACCCCCTCCTAGTACTCAACAAAATTTAATGAGTGAAATTGAGAACAACAAAAAACAAATTGAGGATTTGATCAATAGGTTGAGTGATCCAAATGGTTCAACCACAGAAAGAATGACCCTAGCAAATTCCTTGAAAGATATGTTAACAAACGTAGATTCAATTAGCAAAGAAATAACTAGATGGGAAGATAGGAGGTAGGCGGCTAGGGAGTATTATACAAATAAAATATTATACAAGGATGTGAAAGATTTAAAAATAACAAAAGGTGATTTGTGCTCATTATTCACCGAACCACGCACAAATCAAAATCTTACCCTCAATGCAAAGAGGTTTCCTATCCATTGGTGCCACCACCAACAAATGAAGGAGCAATTTTATGATAGGTGGTACATGGTCTTCGATTACCCACCATGCAACAATTGCGAGGTCCCGCAATATTTCCTTAGGAAACTATACAGTGAGTTCATATTGAACAAAATCCCAAATTATTTTGATATAAGGGATTTCCAGGGGAGAGGTGGGCGGTCAGGATAGACCTAGTGCACAGTTGGATCCTACGCGGCAAGGTAGATGAGCTCTCGCTAGGCCGCCTCATCAGCACATTGTTATGCCTTCCGTCGTGAAGGAAAGTGCTAATGTAGAGACATTGCAGGCAATCAACACTTTGACCCAGAGTGTCATCCATAATACTAGCCCTATTCTACAATGCCATCCAAGGGAGTCTTCTAGTGGTGGTCTTTGAACACATGTGTGTCAATCTTGCGGGGATACTTGTTCACATGACCCCACCGACCCTCAGGAGACTGGCACACATGATCTGTCTGCAGCTATGGAGATGGAGAGGGCAGCTGACATTTTGCATGAGGCATATAGCATTGATAGTTAGGTAAAAGTTATTGCATGTGTTCATTGAATTTAATTTATTAAATTTCGATTTTGAAATGCAAGATTAACTAAAAATGTTTTATGATTTTAATAAAATTGTAGGGTCATAGTGTTGAGACTGGATACACCGGCCCCCCACCAACCTATTTTTGCAGTACATCTATCACTAGGGTATGTAACTAGTAAACAATTATAAGTTTATTGCATATTAATGGAATTGTTTTACGAATGGTAATTTAATATGCAATTTTGGATGTTGAACAAACTAATATTGGAGGTTTTGATGGAACACTTCCCAATGGCGGTGGATTTACTCAAACCTTCATGCAGGTAATAGAATAAAGAGTTTAACTAATGAATCAAGTACTTAATAGATTTGTGTAGTTTATACATGCACATCGTTGATTACGTTGAATAATTTGTTGTTTTATTTTCAGTTGTTGCGAGACGATACACCTCCGAATGTGACGAGGGAAATGGATATTGGTGTGACATCTGCTATACAATCCTCGATGGCTCTGACATAAGAGGTATGAGGCAAATTAGTAAATTTTAATTTACATTTGTTGTTATAGATGTTAGTTAGTCAGAAATCAAACCATTATTGATTCACGTAGTTTTTGTCTATTTGTATGGTTTATACAGGGCTTGAGCACGCCTGAGCATGGGTGTGAGGATATTTCCCTCGTGGAGAGAGATCGTGAGATGGCTGTAAGTGATTATTTTGTCAAATATATCATTTTTTATAATGTAATTTCTATATATTCATGTCTTTACTTCTTATTGTAACAGTTAAAACTTCACCATGAACTAAACCCTAGGAGGAGTAGCAGGAGCACTCCACGAGCGCAGCAAAAATGAGTGACAGACCTATCGCCATCCGAGCGAAAAGGAAAGGGAAAGATTTTATTTCCTAGGCATGGAGAGCAATGACTTTTGATTCCATATTCTTTTATTGTATGCCTGCATGGCAGTTTTGTACATATTTTTTATTGGACATATTTGACATTGTATGCCTAGATGGCATTCTCATAAGCCTATATGGCTATTTTGTACATATATTTCATACTTATATCGACATATATTTATGTATGACTACATGGCTATTTGGTTAATACAAATATCTTTTTTTGATGCCTGTCCATATTTGCATTCTAAATTGATGGTTCAATAGATATGAGTTACGTATATTCAAGTGTATACTTTACAACTTACGTGTATACTTTGTGACTTACATGCATTCGAGTGTATACTTTGTGGCTTACATGTTTTCATGCATATACCTTGTATTCGTGCATATACTTTGTTTTAATTTGTGTATACTATGTATTCGTGTGTATACTTTTTGAGGCTTACGTGTTTATGAGTACTTGTAGTTCCCTTATTGACATGTACATGTTTGAATTATTCACATGTATAATTATTAATTGGTTAGCCCTAGCATTGATCTATGTCATCCTCAATGCATGATCCTTGAGATGGAGTAAGTACACCCTCAAGGTCAAAAGGAGTTTCACATGCATTCTTCGTAGGCTCATTTTGGTAGTGAAACCAAAAACCTCTTGCATCATTGAAATGAAAAAAAAATTCCTTTATAGCAGGTCTGAAGCCATTATCATTCTCCGTTAGTTCTTCATGTATCCACTCCCCATTAATGGTTGTCTCATGACCTTCATGAAACCAAGCACTTATCTCATTTGTGATAGAAGAAATGTATGAATATTTATCTTCCTCCTTATGAACTATTCATTATCATGAGAGATGGGTTCTTGTGAACCACTACTGATGAATCATGGGTCAATGAGTTTGACTTGTAAAACTACACAATTGAATCCTGATAGCAATATCACAATATTTATATATCTAAATACTGCCATTGAATCCTGAATACTGCCATCTTACCCACACAAGATTCTAGAAGATGCTTCCCACCCTTCTCTTAGTGGTTGCTCTCATTGCACCTTCTACCTAGCTTCATCTTGGTGTAGACAATACGAAGACCCCAACTTGAGATCTTCACACACACAAGAACAACTACGTCCTTCTTGCAACTTGGATGGATCAACTTGCAACCAAGAACCCATGCTACTTCCTGGTGTAGATTGCCTTCTACACACTCAGAACCTTCTGCCTCTGATACCATTCTGATGCAGAGGAAACAACACAAGATAGTGGCTCATCCACCCTTCTCACTCCTTAACCTACTGATCACTACTGATCACTACAGATCAAGACATGTTCTTAAGCCTCTAACTCTATCCGCCACCTTTCTGCTGTTCAAAGCCCGAGTCACACATTGCTCAAACACAATGGCCGAGCGATGTAATGGTTTCTTTGAAAACTGTTATACATTTAAAACCATACAAGAATTTCACACTTGGTTATATTACGTATATTCCCTGTCAAATGAAACCATTTTTCCCATTCCATTCAGGACTGTCATAAAGAAACCCAAAAACAAGACATCCATGACATTCAAAACAATAGCGAATCAATCAAAACTAATCTGCATTCACAATTTGCAAAACAATAAACCAGGAAAGATAGAGAGAACGACACGACGGGAAATGGAAACTCCTCTTTAACGAATTCCAGATATTAACACTTCAAAAACATACATGCTTTAAATGGCTCTTTAGTCGAAGGCCAGAGAGCCCAATTTCTTCTCCCTCTTGTTTACTCTCTTTTTTGTTTTCCCGTAGTTGCACTCTCTATTTCCTCTATCTCCCCATATTTGGTTACATGTTGTCTCTTTATAGAGATTCTAGGGTAGTTAGACAAATTGTTCATCTACCCGATATTCCCATTCAGTTACAACTGTCATTTAATGCTTTTGATGAATATATCATTGCAATTTTAAACACTTAACCATTTCTTCACATGGTCCCACGAAATTCCAAATGACTAAAACATTACAAAATTATGAAGCTTGTCATAAATTTCAAGAGTCGAGGTGTCCCCGCACCAGTATCCTAGTTGTCCCTTTGTTGATTTATCTCCTCACTGATCCATCTTATTGGATTCTTTCACCTTTTACCCATCGCTTTCTTGAAAAACTCAATTTTAGGCCTTGTAGCCTTCTGCCCCAATTTGGCCTGCTAGAACCTGTTTTCTTGACTTTTCTCACAATCAGTCTTAACAACCCCCAAATGTTTTTGTAAATTATTTCTTTTGATCATCAAGGCTCCAATATTTACCAAGCCTTAGGTCCTACAAGTTTTCGTACATATGATTGTCCTCAAACCCCCTATTTTCAAGGGTTCGTATGGTTTTTGGCTCTTTTTCCTTCTTTGAGGGCTTCAACGACCTCCTTAGCTCTCCTCCTGGCACACACATGACTGAGATACATGTTCCTACACTCTTTTACTCTTTATTGGCACAAACCAATCCATTTAGAAACTCTCCTTGCTGCTGTCCTCTCCAAGCTACTAGCCAGAATGCACTTGCACTCGCCTAGTGCTTGATGATTTCATCACCTTCCCTGCAAAACAAGACCCCAAAACCTATATGTACACTATTTACATAGTCCCCAACTTGATTCCAAGTGGCCATGAGAGGAAAGCCACGGGAAGTCAAGTGGGACTCATTATTCACAAAACTAGCTTGAACCGGCAATGAGACCAAGAAAACCAAAAACTTGCAAAAAGATAACTAGTCGGTCTAGATGACTAATCTAATGCTACAAAAGGTAAGTAAGTGACACAAATGGAAGACTCAAAGCATTAGATAAGTCCTTTCAATCCATTCTTCACTGGATGAAGGCTCAAACATAGAAATTCAATGAAAACTTGCTCTCTTCCAATCACAAAAATGTACTCTCCAAGTCTCAATTCATGAAAAAAATCCTCCAACCCAAGTATTAGGGTTTTTATGACCTTATATATCTTTCTCCCATGTTCTAGGACCCTTCAGTCGGGCTTAGAGCATCATTAATGTCATTTTCCAACTTTTAGGACAAATAGCCAAGGCAACATTGCTCAAAATGCTCACAGTGTCCAAGACTTACCCAAACCGCAAGCCCCTAACAAACCTATTTCCAATTCACTCATCAAAAACACTCTTGGGACTTTATATCATAGTCCTTATTCCCTCTTTCATCCTAATCTGATAGTAGCCACTTTTCAAATCAATCTTGGAGTAGTACCTAGCACCCCCCTAAATAGTCCATTAAGTCTTCTATCCTAGGAATAGGAAACCTATATCTAATGGTTATCCTATTTATGGCCCTAGAATCAGTACACATTCTCCACTTATCTCCCTTCTTAGGTGCCAACACCACTGGAACAACACATGGGCTTATGCTTTTCCTGATCAACCCTTGGTCCAAAAGTTCTTGAACTTGCCTTGCTATCTCCTTGTTCTGCTCCGGTGTCATTTTGTATGCAGCCTTGTTAGGAAATGTTGCTCTTGGTACAAAGTCAATTTGATGACTGATTGCCCTCTTAGGTGGTAGTGTAGCTGGTGTGCCTTCACAAATGATAGCCTTGAACTGATCCAACAGTTGCTTCACCTCTGTTGTCATAGGTAGCCGACTAGGTGACTCCTCCTCCTTTGGCTTCAACATGATTGCATAGACAACTCCTTCTTCCTCCTTCATGTCTCTTAGGAATTCCTTTCCACTCATCAAAAGTACACTGGATTCTGCCTTTTTCACTATCCTTCTTGGGGAAAAAACTTCATGGTTAAGCGCTTGAGCTGGAGTATACTAGAATGGGTGACCTCCTAGGAAGGCCTAGTGCCTCACCTCTGTGAGCATCACTTAGATGCAATGATTTCTAAGTGGGCCATTCAATATCATTTCAAATTTGTTTCTTTAAACAACTTACAAATTTGCAACTTAAGACTCCTCCAACCTAAGGGATCGATCCGGTGGAACATAGCTCGAAGCGATTCCATGTGTTTCGGTGCAAAAGAGGACCATGCCTAGCATAAACATACCTATTTGAACATGTTGGAATAGTCCACTTGGTCACACAAGTTGTAGAACGAAAGTTGCACCACTTTGCAACTTTGCACTGCTTGCATTTGATGCTTTTTCCATCAAGTGAAAATATGCCACCACTGGAAAACCACTCTGAGATAGCCAAAACCAAGAGAGGTTTTTCTAGAGGGGTCGAACACCTTTTTGTAGGATTAGACAAGAAGTTTCTAAGCATCACGGTATCCAAGTAATAGCATGCTGAAGTTTGCAGCTATTTTGCACTTTGGACCCTTAAGGGATCGATCCGGTGGAACATAGCTCGAAGCGATTCCATGTTTTCTAGTGCAAAAGAGGACCATGCCTACCATAAAAATACCTATTCAGATGTGTTGGAATAGTCTGATTGCTCACATGAGTTGCAGAGCAAAAGTTGCACCACTTTGCAACTTTGCACAACTTGAATTTGACACGTTTTCCATCAAGTGAAAATCCGCCACCACAAGAAAACCACTCCAAGATAGCCAAAATTGAGAGAGGTTTTTCTAGAGGGGTCCAACGCCTTTCTGTAGGATCAGATGAGAAGTTTCTAAGCATCACGGTATCGAAGTAATAGCATGCTAAAATTTGCAGCTATTTTGCACTTTGGACCCTTAAGGGATCGATCCGGTGGAACATAGCTCATAGCGATTCCATGTGTTTCGGTGTGAAAGAGGACCATGCCTACCATAAAAATACCTATTCGGATGTGTTTGAACAGTCCGCTTGCTGACATGAGTTGCAGAGTGAAAGTTGCACCACTTTGCAACTTTGCACAGCTTGAATTTGACACGTTTTCCATCAAGTGAAAATCTGCCACCATGAGAAAACCACTCCAAGATAGCCAAAATTGAGAGAGGTTTTTCTAGAGGGGTCCAACACCTTTTTGTAGGATCAGATGAGAAGTTTCTAAGCATAATGGTATCCAAGTAATAGCATGCTGAAGTTTGCAGCTATTTTGCACTTTGGACCCTTAAGGGATCGATTCGGTGGAACATAGCTCGGAGTGATTCCACGTGTTTCGGTGTGAAAGAGGACCATGCCTACCATAAAAATACCTATTCAAATGTGTTGGAATAGTCCACTTTCTCACATGAGTTGCAGAGTGAAAGTTGCACGACTTTGCAACTTAGCACAGCTTGAATTTGACACGTTTTCCATCAAGTGAAAATCTGCTGCCACGAGAAAACCACTCCAAGATAGCCAAAATTGATAGAGGTTTTTCTAGAGGGGTCCAAGGCCTTTCTATAGGATCAGACGAGAAGTTTCTAAGCATCACGGTATCCAAGTAATAACATGCTAAAATTTGCAGCTATTTTGCACTTTGGACCCTTAAGGGATCGATTCGGTGGAACATTGCTTGGAGCGATTTCATGTGTTTCGGTGTGAAAGAGGACCATTCCTACCGTAAACATACCTATTAGGACATTTTGGAACAGTCTGCTTGCTCACACGAGTTGCAAAAAAATGTGTACAAATTGTTTACATGAAAAATATGACCTTTTTCACATTGTTTACATTTCAAAATTCAAAGTTTGCAAATTTTCCTACTCAAGGCATTTACAGAACAAGGTGCTACTACACCAAACATGAACTTCAACCTTACAATATTTGAGTATATCTCATTATGTAATTAAATCTTATTACAATGCCTCTGGCACTTCGTTCTCTTAGATCTTTTACAATGTCACTCATACATTCAAGATTCTTTTTAAATGTCTACATCATAGGTGCTCATCATGAGGTTAACTTCAAATGAGTAACTTGAGATTCCCTTGCTAAGCTTCACATGATCTCTTATAATGTCTTGAAATCAAAATTGAGATTTGTCAAAATCATCAAAATAAGTATGTTGCATTGCTTTTTTGGCTGAGATTTTTGATAATGGCTCTTAAATCAACATTTTCTGCAATGAAAGATCAATCAACCCTTAGTAGTTTACTTACAAATACACAAAGTAAAAGAGAAAAAGAAAGAGCATCCAAAATGTAAATGAAATAAAAATAGATGGAAGGCACTTACAAATGTTGCATGCAGGCATCAAAATAAGGATGTTGCATTGCTTTTCTGGTTGACATTCTCTTCGATGGCTCATATATCAACATTTTTTGCAAGGGGACACCAATCACTGTAAAAGAAGATGATAGCATTGGCATCAAACAAATTAATGTGCATACAAGTATAAATTAATAAGAACCAATGTGCATATACTTACAAATTAATCCAACGAACCATCCGGGTCTGCTCTACTCTTTATTGTGTCAAGTATTGCCTCATGGTCAGACTCATGGACCTTCCATAACATCTTGTTCAAAGGTCTACCCCCATATTTGGTCAAATGAACATTGGATGCCACGACAAGGTTTGAGTAATGAATAATCTTATGATGCATGTCAAAGTCTTGAAATAGCCAATGTTTAACACTTGAATGTGGGTACCTTCTAAGCCATGTTCCAGTAACCACAACTGAGCCTGTAGGGTATTCGATGTTTTCTCCATCTATAACTGAGGCCTCCAGTTTCTTTTTGGTCTCAACACAATGACACAAGTAATAGTCTGTTCCCTCTTCATTGTCTTCATCTGCAATAATTGCATAAACATGCCCTGCATTGATATGTGCAAAAAATCTCTTCAAATTTTTCAACATTACAAATACAGTACAAAGTAAGATCTAACAATATGGAATTTCAACAACTAAGAAAGTAGATATATCACCTTGTTGAACTAGATCTGATATGTGGTCAAAATCGACCGATGATTCTATCTGTGTCAGTTCCAATGCCGTCGGAGGGTGATACGTGTGAAGGGGGCTAAGATAACTTGTGAACCATTTGTCAACCCACTCCCCTGACTCACAATCATTCCAGTCTTGCATTGTACATGAAGAACAAAAGCATGCCATCTTTCGTGTATCGATACTCCATGAACCTGTATTTGAGCTAAGGAAAGAGTGTACCTCACTCGATCCTATTAGTGTACAACAGTCTTCATATGGTGCAATGTTAGTATCATCCATCAACCAAAAAAGTCTATGAATTGAAGACGTACCTTCATTATCTGGACCCATCAAAGCATTACACCACTCGATGATTGATTTTGCATCTATCAACTTTGCACTGTCTTTACACTTTAACTCTTCTCATGCTAATGCTCTTTTCACGCATGCTCCTGCACCATCATGCTCCCCCTTTCCATGTCTAGCCTCACAAAAGTTCCACATATGTTGAACACCTGTAATGAAATGCATCCTACACAACCAGTAGAACATGCACAAGTTCTTGAATTGTGCTGCACAGTTATCAGACCATATTATATGTTGATCGTATTCTATGCCCCTCTGAGCCAAACCACTGTAGAACATCTGGAAGCAACCTTGCACGAACTCTAGAGAATGTGTGCAATCATCACTAATGTAAAAGTGGTACTCCCTCAATACCTTCCTTTGCTCATCTGTACTATCAGATGCATGAATGAATGCTATGTGCACAAATATCGAAACTTGTGTAGAGTTGTAATATTGTGACTGCACCTCATGTTTTGGTTGTAGAGTGTATTTATCTACAAATTCAACCACAGATACTATGCTTCCAACTGGAAAGGTGTCCTTGCATAGCTTGAACTACATGTCCAACCATCGGGCTCTATGGGTATGCATTGCATACCGAGATAATAAAATGTCACGAAATGTGGTCATAAATTTGTACACTGGAATCTTCTCAATAACCAAATCACACCTTTTTGCTTGAGACCCATCTTTTGTAGCATATGCCACTGTTTTATACTTCCCGAACTCTACTAGTTTTTGTCCCACCTCATCTGTGCTTTCCATATGTTGACATACTGGCATACGCTAGAAGCCACCGCAACACTCGCATGAACCATCCAAGCATGTTGTCCTATAGAATATCTGGCCATCCTCTATTTGACATAAATTTTTTGATAAGAACTCTCTTGAAGATTTTGGTGGGGCTTCTATGCCACAATCCTGCAAAACCTCATTAGTATGCAAATCTAAATATATAGAACGATAAACATCGTAATGGTTAGAAAATTTAATATGTATTTTACAACAACAAGTAGTGCATGTGTGATTTATCTTGACATAAAAAGGTTTAAGCAGTTCAAAATATCTTTGAAATACTAATTTGAAGATAATCATTTTCAAATTTCCAAAAAAATTGGGTTTGAGTCATATCCAAAAAATTCTTTGGATGTGGTTCACGATTCCGACTACCGATTCTCCTTCTTACCACATCCCTTTGATTTGGAGATGGTCTTGTGTTATTCTTCCAATACTCTTCAATTAGTGTTCTCAAGGCTTCGACAACTTCTTTATCTTTTCGTGACAGTCTCCCCGAGAATGCCCATAATTCATTTGTATCATTGCCCTCAATTCTTTGCCGCCTTTGAATGGATCTTGATAAATTTTTTCTACTAATTCCTATTTTTTCACTAGTCTTTCTAATTAGGTGAGCTCTCTTTGTTTGACAACTTACCAAAGTCGATGTAATGACACGTTAGGTGACATTACTATCCTTTGAGTGTGAGGTCTTACCCACACTCTCATAAGCATCCATTAGATTCTTCACAATAGTGTCTTCACTCGATGCATTCGATGTTCTCAACCCAAGAGTCTTCATGATGTTCCTATACTTTACACCCCACATCATTTCAACAAATAGTTGACATCTTGCAGTCTCATTTATCCTTTCAAAGAATCGTTCCCAAATCTTATCAGCATATCTTCTACAAGTGCGTGTTGAAATCTTACCTTCCATATGCTGCAAAATCTTATCATCAATATTAATCAAATACTTTGGTTTTCTACACAAAATTCTTGGTGGTGTTCTCCTAGGTACATACATCTCAAAATTAGGAATTTCATCAATATTTAATTGAGGTGGGCTAGATTGCATACCTTCGATCGAGGGTGGAGAAGAAGACATACCTTGAGGTTCACATGGGGATGATGTACTCTCAACTTGAGATGTGTTGGATGGTGTCCAACAATATTCACTTGCGGTAAATGGTTTCCCTCCATATTCACTTGCAGTAAATGGTGTCCATCCATATTCACTTGTGCTAGATGGTGTCCCTCCATATTCTCTTGTGCTTAATGGTGTCCCTTCATATTCACTTGTCATAGAGGGTGTGTCTCCAACTACGGTATCTGAATTTGTCTTACGATGAGGCTTTCACATTCGTGCCTTTTGTGCTGCCAATTCCCGTTCTCTTTTTGACGGTTGAGGTTCCTCTACAATCGGGTTGTTTTCATCAATCATTTCCAATTTCTTCTTTTCACGATATGCCGCCACCCGAACTCTCTCCTTTTCTTTCAAGGTTTTGTTCTCTTCGTCTGTTAGTTTCCTCTTTGTATTTTTCTTCGGCATGGTGGATAATTTTATCTATACCATGGTAATGAGATGAATATTAGTTCCTAAAAAATGTATCCATTCAAGATAATTGAAAAATATGTCATTGAAGGCTTCATTTAAATAATACTTACAATCATCTTGTACAAAAGTAGTCTTTTATTGTTGATGGTTCTAGCCAACCACCAAGGGAATAAGGACTATTGTGTAAAGTCCCAATAGTGTTTTTTATGTGTGAGTTAAGGCAAACTTAGGGTAGTCTAGAGCCTTGAAGTTTGGAGAAGCCTGAATGATGAAATTAGGCAAATTAGTCCATGTAGACTTGGCAATTTGTCCTAAAAGGGGGAAAAGGGCATTAATGATGCTCTAAGCCCAACCCAAGGGTCCTAACACATGGGAGAAAGGTATATAAGGTCATAAAAACCCTAATTGAGCATGTGGGAAAGCTATTGTACGATTTGGAGTTTTGGAAGGGGAATTTGTGAGTTGGAAGAGTGCAAATTTCATTGAATTTTTGTTTTTGTGCCTTCATCCAGTCAAGAATGGATTGAAAGGACCTATATAATGATTTGAGCCTTTCAATTGTGTCACTTAATTATTGTGTGAAGCATTATATTAGCCATTTAGTTCAATTTCTTTCTGTTTTGCAAGTTTTTAGAGTTTTTGGTCTCATAGCCAGTTCAGGCCAGTTTATGGAAATAATGATCCCCACTTGAATTCCCATGAAAAGGCTACAATGGAAACTTGGAATCAATTAGGTGACTGTTTTTACAATTTAAATATGGTGTGTGGTGTCTTGGTTTGCAGGGAGGTGGTGAATTCATCAAGAACTAGGTGAGTGCAAGTGCATTTTGGCTAGTGGCTTGGAGAGGACAACAGTAAAGAAAGTTGCTAAATGGACTATTTTGTGCCAATCAAGAGCAAGAGAGTGTGGGAACACATATTCCAGACATGTGTGTGCAAGGAGGAGAGTTGAGGAGGTCATTGAAGCCCTCAAAGTTGGAAAAAGGAGCCAGAACCCTAGAAACCCTCGAAAATAGGGGGTATGCGGACAATCCTATGTACGGATGCCAAAGGGACTAAAAACCTGGTAAATATTGAAGCCTAGGGTACCACTAGAAAGAATCTATAAAAATATTTGGGGATTGTTAAGACCGTTTTTGAGAAAAGCCAAGAAAACGGGTTCGAGGAGGCTTAATTGGGCAAAAGGCTACAAGGCCTAAAATTGGGTTTTTCAAGAAAGTGATGGGTACAAGGTGAAAGAATCCTATGAGATGGATCAGTGAGGAGTCAAATCAACAAGGGGGTAGTGAGAATACCCTTTTGTAGCCCCTCGAGTGGTTAGGACACTTTGGGTCAGTGTGGAGCCCAGGCAAGCTTAGTGGTGAATTGAGAGCAATGGTGAAGAATTTGAAATTGGTGGAGAGTCTTATGAGGTGAGAGGGCTTTAGGAGGGATCCCTGAGTAGGGTAGAGAGGAATACCCTAGTAAGACCAAAGAATAGGTCTTAGGAAGAGCAAGATTTCTCTTGAAAGATAAGACTCCCCATCAATTGTTGAAGGATTGGTCTATGTAATGAACTTTTGACCTTGTGCAGGGTATTTTGAAGATGTTTGATGCTTTGGAATGGTCTGGGAATGGTCTTAAAGGATGAATTTTGGTGAATGGTTATAAATTTCTATAATTGGCAAGTGTAAAATGGTAATTGGCAAGTGTAAATAAATGTGTATATAATTTAGTAATTTAATATGTGCATTGACAACCTAAGGTTATAATGACAAACAAAAATGAAAGCAAGCCATAATAGAATGAAATGAAAGACTTCACATACCTTAAAAACCAGACTTTCAAATGGAGGAATTCAACCCAATTATGTAGCCTTAGCTTCTTCTTTATTCAAACTCCACAACAATTTGACTTGTTCAAAAGCTTGTTCCCTTCCACACTTCAATTGTATATCATTTTTCAATGGAATTCAAACTTCAATTGATATTATATGTCTTTCACCGTCGAAACTCTGCTATTTCATGCAAAGGTGGTAAAAATATCATGGAAAAGGTGATGGAAAGTGAAAAAGATGCTTTTACACTTCACAACATCATCAAAAATATATTTTTTGTTGGAGCACGCGCAGAACCAGGGGAATATGCAGACTGTGGGCCTTCAAATCATGGGTATATTGATTTTTTTACTGTTTTAGTGGACTACAAAATGCGCTCGCATTATAACGCAAGTGCATTATGTGAAATTAGGTTTTCTTAGTGTATTTTTGATAGTATAGGAGTTTCTGAGAGAGTGGGAGGGAGAGAGGGGGAGAGTGGAAGATAGAGAGGGACGAAGAAGGGGAGAGTGGGAGAAAGAGAGAGGGAGAGAGTGGGAGATAGAGTGGGAGGGAGAGAGGGGAGAGTGGGAGATAGAGAGGAGGGAGAGAGGAGTGGGAGAGAGGGGAGAAGGGGAGAAGTGGAGGAGATAGAGAGAGAGGGAGAGAGGGGGAGAGTGGAAGATAGAGAGGGATGGAGAAGGGGAGAGTGGGAGAAAGAGAGAGGGAGAGAGTGGGAGATAGAGAAAGAGGGAGAGAGGGAGAGTGGGGGAGAGGAGGAGGAGATAGATTGGGAGGAGAGAGTGGAGAGGAGATAGAGAGGAGGAGAGAGGGGAGAGGGAGAAGGGAGAAGGAGAGAGGGAGATAGAGAGAGGAGAGAGGGAGAGAGGGGAGGAAGAGAGCAGGAGAGAGTGAGAGAGTGGAGAGTGGGGGAGAGGAGAGGAGAGTGGGGGAGAGGAGAGAGAGGGAGAGGAGATAGAGGAGGAGAGAGGAGAGGAGATATGAGGAGGGAGAGAGTGGGAGAGTGGGGGAGAGTGGGAGAGTGCGGGAGAGTGGGGGAGAGTGGGAGAGTACGGGAGAGTGGGAGAGAGTGGGAGAAGGGGAGAAGTGGAGAGTGGGAGATAGAGAGAGAGGGAGAGAGGGGGAGAGTGGGAGAGAGTGGGAGAGTGGGGGAGATTTGGAGAGAGTGGGAGAAGGGGAGAAGTGGAGAGTGGGAGATAGAGAGAGAGGGAGAGAGGGGGAGAGTGGGAGAGAGTGGGAGAGTGGGAGAAAGTGGGAGAAGGGGAGAAGTGGAGATTCAGAGAGAGAGAGAAAGGGAGAGAGGGGAGAGTG